>CM053787.1:566236337-566966337 GCA_028749045.1 Cupressus sempervirens | reverse complement strand
ATTCATGGCAATGACTTTACATGTCATGTGAGTGTTTGTATAGAGATTGAGTCCTCTCATAAATGAAAATACCATAATGTGTGTGGGAATATACATTTCATAAAGAATGAATCTTCAAAACCTTATTAAATTGTTCATTGCCAATAGTTGAAGCCAACTCTTCAATGTGAAAGTAGGTTGATGCAAACATCAAAATTTTATGTTGTTATATTAGTAGAAAGATTTTTTACCTATGTTTGTTGCATCCATCTTATAACCCTTTTATTCAAGTCCTTCCAACAGGAAGGAAACATCGAGGCAATTAATGGCAACAACTTTACATGTCACGTGAGTGTTTGTACAGAGATTGAGTCTTCTCATCAATGAAAATAGCATAATGTGTGTGAGAATATACATTTCATAGAGAATGAATCTTCAAAACCTTATTAAATTATTCATTGCCAATAGTTGAAGCCAACTCTTCATTGCAAAAGTAGATTGACGCAAACTTTAGAATTTCATTTTGTTATATTATAAGAAAGATTTTTTACCTATATTTGTTGCGTCCATCTTATAACTCTTTTTTTCAAGTCCTTCCAACAAGAAGTAAACATTGGGGCAATTCACAACAACTTTACATGCCATGTGAGTGTTTGTACAGAGATTGAGTGCTTTCACCAATGAAAATATCATAATGCATGAAGAGAATGAATCTTGGAAACCTTATTAAATTGTTCATTGCCAATAGTTGAAGACAACTCTTCATTGTGAAAGTAGGTTCATGTAGAATTCATAATTTCATGTTGTTATATTATAAGAATTTCTTTTTTACTTATATTTGTTGCACCCATATTATAACTCTTTTTTTCAAGTCCTTCCAATAGGAAGGAAACATGGGGGCAATTCATGGAAATAACTTTACATGCCAGGAAACTCCAACTCTATCTTTCAAGGGAAACATATTTTACATCATTTTTAAAGGTATAAAAACCCAAAACACCAATATTGTCTTATGACATAGACCTCGGTGAGTTTCTTCCTCAGATAATCAAGATTGGTTTCTTCGCTTCCAAGGAGCCTAGTACAATGGAGTCTTACGTCGTCTTCAATTGAAACTTTTTTCCCAATATTCATGGGAGATTGAAAAACATTTAGAGCTCAAGAGATATAGAAAAAGGAATGTTGTTTTGCTAGTCTATGGGGTGGTGGTAGTGTGTTTGGTAATCATGATCTTAGCCTGGTCGTGGCATAGTAACACCAATTATAACTTGAAAAGCAGAGAGATCGACAAACACTTTGCTCAATGCCCGTACAAATTCTCCTATTCTCTCCTTCGTGTTGCAATGAACAACTTCATCAATGGTTAGATGCTTGGAAAGGGAAACTTTGGGCAAGTGTACAAGGGCATCTTATCTTCCTCAAAGGAGATTTTGGAAATGAAAAGAATATCACAAGCCTTGAAACAAGAGGAAAGTGAGTATACTCTCCAAGTTGAGGCACCATAACCTTGTTTATCTGTATGGATGGTGTCATCAAAAGGGCCAACTTCTTCTCATCTATGAATATCTACCCAATGAAAGTTTGGACAAATATTTATTTGGGGATAAGATGAAGAGTGCTTTGAATTGGGAGATAAGATACAACATCATTTGTGACAAAGCCTCCACTCTTCTGTATGTCATGAAGAATAGGATCATCGAGTTGTTCATAGAGATATAAAAGTTATCAATGTGATGTTGGATGACCATTTCAATGCAAATCTTGGGGATTTTGGGTCAGCTAGAGTGGTGGAATGAGAGCGTGCAACCTCTGATAGAATAATGGTGTTAGGGACATGTGGATATGTTGCACCGAAGTGTTTCTTTATGAGGAAGGCATGTAAAGTTATTTCCATGAATTTCCTTGATGTTTCCTTCCTATTGGAAGGACTTGAAAAAAAGAGTTATAAGATGGACGCAACAAATATAGGTAAAAAATCTTTTTTATAAAATAACAGCATGAAATTTTGAAGTTTTCATTAACCTACTTTCACAATGAAGAGTTGACTTCAACTATTGGCAATGAATAATTTAATAAGGTTTTGAAGGTTCATTCTCTCTAAAATGTATATTTCCACACACATTATGCTATTTTCATTGATGAGAGGACTCAATCTCTATACAAACACTCACATGGCATGTAAAGTTGTTGCCATGAATTGTGTTGATGTTCCTTCCTGTTGGAAGGAATTGAAAAAAGAGAGAGTTATAAGATGGACACAACAAATATAGTTAAAAAATATTTCTTATAATATAACAACATGAAATTTTGAAGTATGCATCAACTTACTTTTGCAATGAAGAGTTGGCTTCAACTATTGGCAATGAACAATTTAATAAGGTTTTGAATATTCATTCTCTATGAAATGTATATTCTCGAATGCATTATGGTATTTTCATTGATAAGAGGAATCAATTAAGTTGTACAAACACCTACATGGAATGTAAAGTTGTTGCCATGAATTGCCTCGATGTTTCCTTCCTATTAGAAGGACTTCAAAGAAAGAGTTATAAGATCGATGCAACAAATATAGGTAAAAATTCTTTCTTATAATCCAACAACATGAAATTTTGAAGTCTACATCAACCTAATTTTTCTATGAATTGTATTCCTTCTTGTTGGATGGACTTGATCATGATCAAGATCAAAATGCAAAAGATGATTCATAATCGGAGCCACCCAAACTACTAAAATAGAAATAATGTGAAGGATGATGAAACAACTCACCTAAAAGTCTTCAAAAATATTTCTACAAATAGTGTGTAACTACCCAAAAGCTTCCTTTCTCATGTTGGCCAAACTTGAATTTTTTTTACAAGAGATAATATAACAAACATAATGTCATTCACAGAAAGTATTAGAAGAGGAAGTGAAGAATGTTGTTTTCTCTATGAATGTCTTCAAGGCCCCAGGCCTGAATGTCTTCCTACTAGCCTTCTTCCAACATTTTTGGGAAGTGATAAAAAAATGAACTAATTTGGTCCACTAGAGACATCATTACAACTGGGGGATTGCTAAGAAGGATCAATAAAACCTTTTTTAGTACTTGTGCCTAAAATTCAGTCCTCCAAAACTATAAGAAATTTTAGGCCAATCAACCTCTACAAAACCATTTATAAAGTGTTTTCTAAGGTGTTGGTCAACGGGATTAAACCTTTCCTAGATATGGTTATAGGGAGCCCTCTGAAAGGGTTCATCCTCAATCATCAAATTCTAGATGCTGTGATTTCCACCCATGAGATCATCCACTCCATGGAGAAATGTAGGAATCCAAGTATGGCTCTCAAACTTGATATATCTAAAGCATATGACAAAGTCAATTGGACTTTCCTTTTTGAAGTCCTAAAATGAGTTGGGTTTAGGAGGGACATTGTGAATCTAATAAAAACTATGGTGGAAACCACTCAGTTTGAGGTACTGATCAGTAGAACTCCCTAAGAAAACTTTGAGGTGGGTAGGGGTTTAAGACAAGGGGATCGTCTTTCCCTTACCACTTTATCATGGTGGCTATAAAAGTGTTAGGGATAATGGTTTGTAGAATGGCCATTTTGGGTGACTTAAAAGGTATTCAACCAGCTACCACTCTGATGCAAAAGGTTATTCATAAATTCATGGATGATACCTTCCTCTTTCATGAGTCTCCATACATGAAGCTAAAGCTTGGGGGAACCTTCTCTCCAATTATGAGAATTGCTCAAGTCAGCAAACTAACCTAATTAAAAGCAAGATATTTTTCTAACACCCTTGAGATTTTGCAGGTTAAGGTCAAAAACATCCTTGGTTTCCAATTAGAGAACTCCTAGGAATTTGTCTCAAGCATCCTCTAACCATGAAGGAGATTTCTACCACCTATTGGAACACTATCCTAGAGAGAATGCAAAAAAATATTGTTGGGTGGAAGGGTAAGTTGCTTAGCAATGTGGGAAAATTGTAACTGCTTGGTGTGACACTCTAGGGAATTCCCATCTACTCTCTTTCAATTTTCAAGATTAGCTAGCACATGGCAAAAAAACTTGAAAGAGTGCAAAGGAACTTCCTTTGGTCTAGCACAGAGGAGAAAAGCAAATGGAGTCTTGTGAATTGGGAGACTATGTGTCAACCCAAGGATAAAGGGTGACTATGTATAAGAAGAATTGTTGATATGAATAAGGCTTTACTCATAAAAGTGGGGTGGTTATTAGTGAAAAATGAGACCACCTAGGGAAGAATTATAAGGGCTAAGTACCTTCCAAACATTGGCTTTAGATATAACCTCCTCAATAATGTTCTGAATAGCATTCTCAAAAATAGGTCCATTCTAAGGAAAGGTGTGAGATGGTTGGTTGGGAATTGGAAAAGAATCATATATGGGAGGAAAAATAGACAAGGGGAAACCTCTCATTTACAAAAAGTTCAATGGCCTCCAAAAACCTCTAAAAAGAATGGTGGGGGCAAAGGTGGTGGACTATATTGATGATCACGGGAAATGGAAAGGCTTATCCACTTTAGATATACCAAATAGTGAGGAAGCATTGATCAAAGAGCTGGAGGATCTAATTAGCCACCATGTAATACCTATGAATGCCCAGTCAGATGAGGTGGTGTGGGGTAGGCAAGACAAATGGTCGATTCTCAATTGAGTCTTCCTACCATCTCATATTAAAAAATGATCAGACCTCGATAAGCTAGAGAAAGATATGGATTAGTTAGTTACTACCTAGGTGAACTTCTTTTGGTGGACGGTGACGCATGGAAAAATTCTCACTATTGATAACCTTCAAAGACATGGCTTATCAATTACCAACATATGTTATGTATGCAATGGGGTAGAGGAATACATTTCCCACCCCTTTTTGGAATGCCCCTATACCCTAAAGCTTTGGTCCTATATTTGGAAAAAATTCCCATTGGATTAGGTCATGAACAGTGGAATGGCGCAATTTGTGGAGAACTAGAGTTGCCCATTCTACCACCCCCATCTCAGAATCCTTTGGAATATCCTCCCCCAACATGTTTGTTGGGGCATTTGGAAGGAGAGAAATAATCAAGTCTTTCGTGAGGAGGAAAGGGGTAAGGAGGTTATGGGAGAATTATTAGAAATCTCATTACTAATATTGTTATGGTAGAAAAATTCAAAGTGCCATAGGAACCCCCGAGTAGGAAGGAGGAGGATATTGCGAGGAGATGAAATATTCACCCTAATTCCCATAATTTTGACAACTCAAAAGTGGTTGCCAGAAAAAACATGTGTTGGATTTCCCCCTACTGATCCCACTATCAAACTGAATTTTGATGGTGTAGAGCATGCTAGTGGAGTGCTACATGATAAAAAGGGTGATGCAAAGGTTTCCTACTTGGGAAACTTAGGCCATGGAACCAAAAATGTGGTGGAAGCCACCACCTTACTTTGGGGGCTAAAAATTGTGGTGGAGATGAAGGTTGGAAGACTGACCATTGGGGAGGACTCTAAACTCATCATTGATTTTGGGGTGAGTGCACAAAGAGGGTGTACAACAAGGGGGTATAAGTGGATACCTTTCTTCTAAAATCAAGTAAACCTGAACTTGGATGAGAAATTTGAGGGTCATCCACTATAAATGAAAACATGTATAAAACATATAAATTGTAGTACACTGAATCTACTTTCTAAACTACTAGATTTTTTACAAAATGGATAATATTAGGTTGGTCAAACCCTACACACACAAAAAATAGTCCTTAATTTTTTTAGAAAACATAACATAGTTGTTTTCGTGTGTAGTACAAAAGATCGAGTTATATTTAGTATTTTACATATCCCTTTGGTAGGATGATAATTAAGAGTCATATCTAGAAGTTGTGAATTTTTGTGTAATTTTATGATGAATATTTTTATTATTATTATGAATTATTGAATTGACTACATCTTGAAATTTTGGTACCTGTTTGTGTGCTTAGCATAATTTGTATCAAAATAATCAAAAATGATTTTTTTTTAAAAAGTGTATAGAATCAAGTGTATAATATTTTGAATTGTTTTAAGTATATTAAAATTTATTAAAAAAATAGTAGACATATGTTTGTGAGGAATGTCAAGGCATTGGTAAAAGTAGTTAAAGTTTACAATGTTAATGTTGTCCAAAAAAATAAAAGTTTATATTGTTAGAAAGCTAAGAAGATGTTTAAGTTTAGGGTGGTGATTTTAGAGATACCCACTTTGCCATTAGAAAACCTGATGAAGCCAAAGATGAGAATTCATCTTAGAAGATGAAAAATGTCTAAAGGAGAAAAAAATTGGAGGGAAAACAGTCTCCCAAGCCTTTGGGTCATTTCCCTATGCTATCACCAAGCCATTACCTGATCAGGTTTCTAGGATTCACAAAACCCAATTAGGTTATGAAATGAAAAATTACATTCAAAACCCAATCGAGTTTTGAAGAACTAAAAGTAGGCTTTACTCCGAAGGCCATAACTTTCACATACAGAGTCTGATTGACTCTATTAAAAATGCATTGGAAAGATATTCAAGAGATATACACCACGATGTAGATAAATCAATCCTATGTCATTAAAATTTTATTTTCCATAAATTTGAATTAAGCATAATTTAAAACAAGTAGTCATTGTTTTCCAAATGCATAATCAATAAGTAAAAAAAAATGCTAACGTAGTGTCAATTCTCTCTCTCTCTCTCTCTCTCTCAAAAACACATACACACAATCACTCACTAGCTAAATAAATCCAAAGATATATCTCTTAATTTTCCTAACCTCTCACATTATTTAAGTAACTAATAACCTCTCTCTCTCTATCTAACTTGTTACCCTTATGCATTGTCTCTCACCAAGTTATCCCTAAGGCCCCTCTCTCTCACGAAACTCTAAACTCTCTCTCTCTCTCTCTCTCTCTCTCTCTCCATGCTATCCCATTCTCTCCATATTTTATCTCTCTCTGTCTCTCTCTCCATGCTATTCCATTCTCTCTCTCTCTCTCTCTCTCTCTCTCTCTCTCTCTCTCTCTCTCTCACACACACACACACACACACACACACACACACACACACACACAACCCCCTCCCTCTCTCTCCTATGTACCTCTCTATCCATCACTTCATCTCACTCTCACTCTTTCAATCTCTATCTCATTCTCTTTTATCCTATCCCCCCCTCTCTCTCTCCCATGTCCCTCTCTCTCCACCAATTCATCTCTCTCTCTCTCTCTCTCTCATGTCCCTCTCTCCATAACTTCATCTCTTTCTCTCTCACTCTCTCTTATCCTATCCCCTCTCCCTCTTCCTATCCCCTACTCTCTCTCTCTCTCTCTACATGAAATTCCCATTTCAAGGATCAAAGGTTAGGGAGAGAGATGGGGTTTAGGGATCAGGGGTCAGAGAGAGGGGGAGAGGGAGAGAGAGTATGGTATAGGAAGAAAGAGAGGGGATATGATAAGAGAGAGATAGAGAGAGCAACAGATAGCAGGATAGGATGGAGAGAGTGAGAGGGGATCGTACATGGATAGAGAGAGTGAGAAATAAGGAGAGAATGGGTTAGGATGGAGAGATAGGGGGGGTAGAATTGAGAGAGGGGGCTTAGGGATTGGGATTAGGGGTTAGAGAGAGGATATGAAGAGAGAGAGGGGATAGGATAAGAGAGAGCGAGAGAAAAATAAGGGATAGGATGGAGAAAGGGGAGGGGAAATAAGATGGGGAGAGGGGGAGGGGGAGGGGGAGGGGGAGGGAGAGAGAGAGAGAGAGAGAGAGAGAGAGAGAGAGAGAGAGAGAGAGAGAGAGAGAGAGAGAGAGAGAGAGGTGGGAGGATAAGATAGAGAGAGTAAGAGATACAAGGGAATGTGCGTGTGAGAAAGAGAGGGAGGGAGAGAGGGAGAGAGAGAGGGGGGGTTAGGAGTCAGTGTGAGAAAGAGAGAAGCTAAGATTTAGTAAGAGAGAGATTAGGAGATAGTGAGTGAATGAGTGAGTGATTTTTTATGAGAAAGGGATTGAGGGAGTAAGAGAGATGATATAAAGATAAAAACTATCATAATACTCTTACCTACGTATTTTCCCCATGTTTGGAAAATAATGACTACTTATTTTAGACCATGATTGATTATAATGGATGGAAAAGAAATTATTAATTTCTTACTATTATTTTAGTTTCATAATGTTATAGATCTCTTCAATATCTTTCCAACACATTTTGAACAAAGTCAATTAGAGTCGAGATGTGAAAGTTATGACTTTCGGAGTGGAGCCTATTTTTATTTCTTCAAAACCCAGTTGAGTTTTGAATAGATTTTTCATCCTAGAAACCCGATCAGGTTTCAAAACCTGATTGGGTTTTTTTTTTTTATGCATTTTTTCTAGGCTTATTGTTGAGCGTTCATTTTGCACGAGGTCAACAACAGGAATCCATAGTGTAATTCCTCTCTTGAAAAGCAAATCTTTTTAAGGATCCACTCCAAGGTTCAATGTTTGTCTTGCAACATACCAAAATCCGCTCAGTAGAAGATAAATGTGAATGTTCATAAGGAGGCCTTTGCTGGTTCCAAAAACTCTTTTACCTTGGAATCAAGTAAAATCTATTCTTTGTCTCAAAATATCACACCAAAAGAACAATATTTTTTGTTTTTTCAATGAATGCAACTCTAAAAATGCAACTACTATGAGGTCCTATTCTAATAGGGGGTTAGCAAAGCAAATAACAAAACTGAAAGCAAATAACATGAAATCAAATAATTTGAAAGTGAAATTCCTAAATGGACATAAGCTACAAAACACAACATGCTGTGAGTTAAAACCTTTGAAGAAATCAGTAGGAAATCAATGAAAATAGGAGCAACGCTTCCTAGAATCCACTGATGCAATCGTCGATGAGAATCTTTAACAAATCGAATGATGTTTCACTCTTCATCAAATCGCAAGGCCACAGAAAGTGCGCTCATGCGAGACAAAAAGCTATGTAGACACAATCGGGTGATTTCTTCTCAAGCTTGTTACGTCAACATAATTCATATATCTGTAGCAAACACCAAAACTAAAAGGTTGCACAACTAGAAACAATGCAATAAACCTCTGGCTCAATCACAATCTCATGAATAAAATCCACAAAACAATGACACATTCAGGCAAGAATAACTACACTCCAAATGCTAGCAAAAGCATAAGTTTATTGCATAATAACGACAGCCCTTTTTACATTTTACAATGGGGTATTTATAAGAAATTGTCTCCTCCATTTGTGTTGAGAGTGAGAGATATCTTAATGTAATAAAATGCTTTTAAAACATTAAAACAAACTAAATATATACAAACTGACCATCTAACTAGTGCTTAGAGGGACTCCATCCATATTTTATTCATTAATTGGATGCATGAGCCCTTTACATGTCAAAAACAATGAAAACACGAGAGAGAAAGTAGGAGGAAGCCATCAGTTGAAGTGGAAGTGCATGGAGACACCAAAAATAGAAGTTGGCCCTTCACTAGGCGTGTGTCGGAGTTAAATTGCCATCAGAAATGTGCTCCCAATGCATGGAAAGTGATATTTTTGAAACTGGTAGTCAATTGTTGGTGCACCTCTGAATTGCAGAGCTACATGAAAATGCAGAGCTGCGGATCTGCGAAGCTACGAAGTTGCAGACCTGCGAAGCTTAATTCGCCAAAAAATCAAAGTTCTCAATTTTGAAAATGGTTTCTGGGTTTTGCTCACATGAGGTTTTAGATCACTTTTTGTATACGCACCATGCCCCTTTTTGATGATTTACACCCTCTTTATAGCCAGTTACTTTCATAAACTTACACTCCCTCTACTTCTTCAATCGAAAATCTCAAGGCACCTGTATTGAATCTTGTCACTAATAGATGCATAAGATGAGGAACTTGATTTGCTTTATGTGTCCAACCTCTGTATCTTTGACCTTTGTCTTCTCTCCACCTATCGAATCCTTCCCGGTGAGAAACCAAGTGATCTAGATTATCCAAGACGATCAAATGTTTGCAACTTTTTCATATTTTTCACAAATTTTCTAGGCATTTTTAAATGACCTTTTTGGAGGTCTTCTGCTCAAAATTTCAAGTTGAAACTTTCATCGGTCCCTAAAATTGGGCAATCGAAGGCTTGCTATTTTAGGGATTGAAATTAGATCTTCTGTTCTTCCTTCCAACGGTGTAAGTGATTCTAAATTTTGAGGCCCGAGTCAAAAGTTATGACCTTGACAAGTTGAGGATGCCATTTTTACCTACACAAGAAGCAAACATTAGTCCGTAGAGTTAACAATGCATAGTAAACACACTAGCGATTCAAACAAAATTGGAGGTGAATCTTGAAATTTGACTAGATCTAAAATCCTAAAGCCTTGAAATTTGGCTAAGTCTGGATTTTTGAAGCCCTGAAATTTTCTAAAATCTTTACCTTATCTTTGGGAGGTCTGAATCCTATCTCAAAAGATTTGTCGCATATATTAAAATATATCTTAAAACTTATACTTAAATGATATATGTTAAACCCCTTTTATTGGCTATTCAAGAAAAACTGGAGGTGAAAGGGCAGCTTGGCAAGGGCACATGGTGCTTGGGAGCATGGCAACATGAACATGCATGAGGCACCTTGATTCTGCGCACACCCACACTTACAAACTAGGCGTGGTGCGACATGGTGCATGCGCGCGCAAGCGTGAGGCAAGGCGCGCAAGGCGCTGCTCATGGTGAGGCATGCAAGGTGCTGCGCCTGGCATGGCGCAAGCACAAGGTGCGACAAAGTGCGACACTGCGTGTGGCATGGAGTGGTGTGAGTGAGCGAGCGCAAGTGCGAGGTGCGGCACGACGCGACACGGTGCGCTCGAGCGAGCTCGAGCATGAGGAGTGGCATTGCGCGGTGCACACGAGGTGCGGTGCATGCGAGGCATGCACTAGTGCGAGCTCGAGGTACGGCGTGCACGGGCGCGAGTGCGAGGCACGGCACACGGCACACGTGAGTGCACAATGCGCAGGATGCACAAGCATGCGGTGCTTTTAATTTTTTTTTCAACTATGTATTTTTATTTTTAATTTTTTTAATTTTTGTGTTTTTCAATTTTATTTATTTATTTTAATTTTTGGACTCAACTTTCAAACAAAAATTCTTCTCCTGACTCGAATTGTGAGTCCGAGAGTCAAAAAAAATAGGGGGTCCCTATGCCTAGTGAGGAATGGGGCATGTGTTGTGGACACCACAACAAATAGCCCCAAAAAAAGGAAGAAATGACCAAGGCATTTCTTCATCAGCAAATATTCCTCCAATGTGTATCAAACACCAACCAAGCTTTGAACATCCCAAGCGTCTTTCAGATGACTTTGCAATTAAAATCTCAGAAGTTGAAACCTTCAAACTTAGTGCGTGCATTGTGTATTCATTCCCTTCAACATATCAAGATGCAATCGATCTAAGTTTTTTGATAAGTTGAAACAATCTTCCACTCCTCCCAGCTCATTCTTTTAGAATCTCCATGAAGGCTCTTTATCAATCAATCGCTTGACCAGATGAGAGAATTAGTTCAAGGGCTCTTGGCAAGATGTCACATTCTTTTAATTTTTGGCCTTTTACATAATTGCTCCATGTCATTCAACATGTTACTTTTGATGAAACAATACTTTTGAATACCAAACACTCTTTTTTTGCAATGTATCTTTAGCCATTTTAGATCTTTAGAATCCTTCAGTCTTAACACTATCTTTTTTTTTTTTTTTTTTTGAATTCTGTATCTTGACTACGCTTAGACTATGTAGTCAGAACATCAGTGTCATTTCTTGGATTTGATCTCTTATGAACATCCCTTGCGTTCCTCTTTTAGAACTTTTTAGGAAACTCTCACGCCAAACAATGATCTTAGTAACCTTTCGAGGAGACCCCTCCTGTTTGAACTAGTTGAAGCTTGGATCATTCCTCATCATCTTTGACTTGAATTCAACATCACCCAAAATGATCAAATCTTAAAATTTTCAAAGTGTTGAGAGCTTGTTGGTCTAGGCTTCTGATTTCCAGACTGATAGTCCCCTAATTCTATAAAAAATGTATGTTGCTTGGTTGGTATAAAACACACAATCATCCAAATGTTTTGACAAAGAAATACCTCCTCCTGAAATCAAGACCAAAGAGTGGTTAGTAAAATCTTGAGAAAAATCCCAAGTACACCTTACCCCCTACGACTGACATAGCTTTGAAAGAATACACGCGACTGAAAGCAAACACACAACACCTAACTAGAAAGACTAAAAAAGACTAAGAAAAAAAAAACAAAAACTTATTTACAGAAAATCTTGAATAATAAGAATGTGAGGGAGCTGTCAATAGATTTCTCATTATCTGCAATAGTGATGAACCACCCAATATAGTTCTCAAAAATGCTGACTTGTCTTTGTACTTAGAAAAATAAAGTTTGAATAATCTTGGTTCAAATTTAGGGCACAGATCACACAAACTTAAAAGTTGTGGTAACTCTTTATGGCCATGATTAATCCACAAAAAAGTTCTCTTACCTTAAGCATCATATTCAAATTGAAAATCATCAAACTGAGAGGGATAATGGAAAGATATCACCTGATCCAGCAAGTCCCCCACCATAGGGGTACACTCACACATTGTAATTTCTCCTTCTGGTGGTCTCATCTCATGGTACACCACTTCACGCGCACATGGAAACACTTTTGGTTCCTCTTTAGGCTCCCTTGGACTAGGAAACTCAATTCCCAACCTCCCTTTCAAATTATAGGATTCATTACTATCATTGACCAAGATGTTTTCTTCCTCGTATCTCAAAGAAGTTTGTTCAAAATCATACTTTCCCTCCATTGCAATCTCCCAAGCTAACAAGAAATTGGGGCAACTTTCTTCTGAATGGAACCCAAATGGATGGATCCTACATGACTCAGTTATTGCATGGTTTGATATGTGTGTAGAATACCCACAAATAGACATTTCCTCAGTCAAACTTGAAACCAAATTGAACACTCTATCCATCTCTTCTAATGGCATATCTTGTTTTGAAGGAGGCAGCTTATCATTATCCAATGGGGAATCAATATCACCGCAGGAAGAATTGGTGTCTTCTTCTTGGTGACATTGTGATTCAAAAATTTCACCAACCTCAGGAACTTCTGCATTTCCATCAGCTTTTGCAACTTCATGGAGTTCTGGAGTTTTGGAATTTCAAAATTTCCTGTGTCCTCAAAACTTCTTGGCATATCCACACTTATTGCGACATCAACACTTGGAAGAATTTCTTCATTGAATGGGAATGCAAACTCCTCTTGATCATCTTCATCAAATTTTCCTCTTGTGGACTTATCATATGAATCAAACATCATTGCACTAAATTGAAAAGGTTGTTTCTCCATGATTTGGGGAGGCTGATCCAAAAAACCATTGTGCCCATACCCATTTTTACTTGGACTCATTCCTATAATACGATTATTCTCATTGTTGATGTTGTTGTAGAGGCAAAAATTTCTGTTTTGATTTTGAGAATAATTGTTCTGAGCAAAAAGTTGTCTTGGATGATTGCCTTGGTCTCTTGAAGAATTTGACTTTATTTTGATGAGTTCATTGGATAAAAGAGACATCATCTCCTTCATGGCCTTAAGCTCTCTAGCCACATCATTTTCTACTTCAATGGATGCAACTGCCTTTTGCTCAAAGAAAGCAGTCTTTTGAGACCTATATCCAAAATATGTAATTATTGGCATTGGAGCAAAAATAACCTGACTTGTGAATGTAACAGCCTCTTTGAAAACCTTTTCAATGGTATCAATGTCTGTAGGTGGGAGCCTTCTTAGAAAAATAGAAGTTAATGAATCCATTGTTCCAAAGTAGATTTGGATGGCAGCCTCCTGTGGTACAGTATATGGAAACTCCATTCTTTGATACATCCTATAGAAGCGATGATTAAACTGTGAAATAGTCTCATGGGGATCCCTCTTAATCGAGATGAACTGACGATATAGAAGAGCTGGATCAACATAGATCTTGAATTGTTCCAAAAAAATTCTCTCAAAAGAGTTCCAATCCCTTATTGATGCCGGTGGAAGATTGAGGTACCAATTGAATGCCATTTCCCCCAAAGTGTAAGGAAAAAGGGGATACACCACATCCATATGTTGAATTTGGTTTCGATTACAGATCTCTTTGAAAATTTTGATATGATCTTCTACTATTTGTGATTCTCCATAGATGAACCGTGGGCAAAACTTTTCAGGATTTTTGGGCAAGTCATGTAATGGTCTAGTTAGGTTCAAAGGTGAACGTTGGGCATTGAAGAAAGACATGGTGTATAATGACAAAAATGTGTGAAGTGGAATATAAAGTGAATGATGATGATGAAATGTGTAATGTGAATGGGTCAAGTTCTTAGTATCCCTTTATCATTGTGATGCTTATGAAAGTGACTGAGTTGTAGGAACTTGTGTTTATTCTGGAAAAGTGCACCTCTGGAGAAACACACTTTCTCAAAATAGTGCACCACAAAATTTTGAGGAGCTACGGATCTGTGGACTTGCGGACCTATAGATCTGCAGACCTACAAACCTACGAAGCTATGGAGCTGGGGAGTTGCGGACCTGCAGACCTGTGGATCTGCAGATCTGAGGACCTACGGACCTGAATTTTTTTAAAACTCAAAAAAAAAATTTGAACTTGTGTGAAGTGCAGATTATTGCAAGAGTGCAAAACTTTCAAAACTTTATCAAATCTTTCTTGTTTCTAAGAGTAGGTTCTTTGTTTTTAGGCCCTCCTAGCGCCACTTATGTTGGGCGTTCATTTTGCAGGAGGTCAATGGCAAGAATCCATAGTGTAATTCCTCTCTTGAAAAGAAAATCTTTTTAAGGATCCACTCTAAGGTTCAGTGTTTGTCTTTCGACGTACCAAAATCCACTCAGTAGAAGATAAATGTGAATGTTCACGAGGAGGCCTTTGCTAGTTCCAAAAACTCTTTTAACTTGGAATCAAGTAAAATTTGTTCACTGTCTCAAAATATCACACCAAAAGAACAATATTTTTTGTACTTTCTATTTTTCCAATGAATGCAACTACTATGAGGTCCTATTCTAACAGGGGGGTTAGCAAAGCAAATAAACAAACTGAAAGAAAATAACATGAAATCAAATAACTTGAAAGTGAAATACCTAAACACAGCGCGCATTTTTTTTTTCAACTCTGTCTTTTTTTTTTTTTGTGTTTTTTTTTTTTTTTTTTGTGTTTTTCAATTTATTTAATTTAATTTTTGGACTCAACTTTCAAACACAAATTCTTCTCCTGACTCGAATTGTGAGTCCGGGAGTCGAAAAAAATAGGGGTCCCCATTCCTAGTGACGAATTGGGCGTGGGTTGTGGACACCACAACACTTATTAACCAAGCCTAGTCACTTTTTAAAATTTCAAATAACCCAATTAGGTTATTGAATTTTTTTCTTTTTTTAGGGGGTTTCCACTTTTTTGTACACCATCTTGGTGCACTTACCCTTAGTCCAAAGTTGTGCTCAACCTACTTGGGCCCTAAAGCACATTACATGGGACATATGGCATTATCTTATGAAATTGGATCACTATGATTTACAACACACTTATAGGGAAAGCAAAAGCGGTGGCAGACACCTTGGCTAGGTGTGGATTCGATGCTATGAAAACAAAAATATGGAAGTGATGCAGGAGCATCTTGCATCCAAAATAAAGGGGAGACATGTTGAATGTAAAATTTAAAAATTGAAAAAAAAAAAAAAAATTGTGGAGGAGAGAGAAAGTGACGAAAATTAGAGGAAAAATAATAAAAAAATAAAAAAGGGGAAAAAGGAAAAAAGAAAGAAAAAGAGGATTTCTATTTTCGAGGTGCATAGGTGGCATAATAGAAAAAAATTAAAAATAAATGGTTGTCATTCCATTTATCGAGTTGTGTGGGAAGAATTCTAGAAAGTTATGAATATTGTAGAAAGTTTTGGAAGTTGTAGAAGGTTGTGGAAGATGTAGAAGGTTGTGGATATTGTAGAAGGTTGTGGAGGAATTCTAGAAGGTTGTGGATAAGTCATGTATTGGGTGGTAAGTGCCTATTTAAGCAAGGCATATGAGAATTTCTAATCAAGCTCAAGGAGAAGCTCGAGAAGAAGGTGAAAGCTCAAGGAGTAGCCTGAGAAGTGGAAGCTTGAGGAGGAGTAGCTTGAGAAGTAGAAGCTAGAAGGTGTGAAGACTTCAAGGTGTGAAAGCTCTAAAGGTGTATCTCTTAAAGTAGAAATTCTCGGTGAAGCTCTTGGTGTGAAGACTCTTATTTGGGATTTCTCTTATGTTGAAGAATTTGTAAACTTCTTTTTGAAGAAGTCATATCTATGATATCATCTTGTGGGTGTTGTAAGGATCTTCAAGTATAATAAAATTGCTTGTGAAGCATTTTTTTTATTTCTCTTGGTCTCCATATTGTGTTACTCTTGATTGCGAGTGGGTAAGGGTGGTGTGGCCCTTAATCAAGTGGTATTAGAGCAGGAGTTCTTGAGTGTACAAGCAAATCGCCAAAGTGTGAGGCAGTTTGTACTAGGACTTTGAATGGGTGAAGTTTATCAGAGCAGGAGTTCCTGAGTGTGTGGACAGATCGCCGAACGTGAGGCAGTTTACACCAGGATTTGCAAAGAAGGTTGATCTTGTGGCTGATTGATCTTTTAGAGTGGTGGATTTTTTTAGGGTTTGCTAAATTTTTGGAAGATGCCTCCAAGAAGATTGGACCCCAAGGAAAATGATGACCTTAGTGAAGCGATGGAAGAAAGAATCTTAGAGAAGATAAGAGCAGTGGTCAAATCAGAGATTGCATTGATGAAGAGTGACATGATTGCTGAAATTGTGACTGCTTTGGGTGGTGTACTTAGGCATGTGGGTACTGAAGACAGATATGACGAAGTTGCCGAAGACTTTGAAGCTGCTAGTGAGGATAGAAGTGATCATGAGGAGAGACCTATTGGAATTAGGACTACTCAGTTTGCTCGACCTGGATCTCAGTTGAAGCTGAAGCATAAGATGGAGGTTTCTAATTTTTCAGGTACTTTGAATCCTAAAGACCTGATTGATTGGATTGGTGAATTAGAGGACTACTTTGAGCTTGAGGGTATTGAAGATCCATTGAGAGTAAGGTTGGAACAAACTAAGTTGAAGGGACATGCTGCTCTTTGGTGGAAGGAACTGCAAAGAGATAGAGAAGAGGAAGGTGAAATGAAGATCACTAGATGGAAATTGATGGTGACTAAGTTAAAGGCAAAGTTCATTCCTGCTGATTATGAACTTGAATTGTTTAAGAGGTTGCAGAATCTAAAACAAAAGGATATGACTGTGAAGGATTACACTAAAGAATTCTTCAAGTTGACTATTCGGTCTGGGCATAGAGAATTGTCAAAGGAGAAGGTAGCACGGTACATTAATGCTTTGAGATTCAATATTCAGGATGAGGTTGGTATGCTGAATATTTCCACAGTGGAGGATGCTTATCAGTATTCTTTGAGAGTAGAGGAAAAGCTAAAGAGGAAGAATCAAGGTAGTTCTCGAGGGAAGGAGAAGTAGGATAGTTCGGTACAAGCTAAACCAAAAGCAGAAGGTCAACCAAAACCTATGGAACAAAGAAGAAGGACAGGTGGAGGTGTATTCAGAGGTAATTGTTTCAAGTGTAGTCAAGAAGGGCATAGATCTTTTGAATGTTCTATTGGTAGGACAACTACTATTGTGAATGAGGTTGAAGTCTAGGAAAATCAGCCTGAGGAAGGAGAAAGTTTGTTGGCTTGGCGAGTACTAATGGGTAAGAAGACATTGGATTCTTGTCAGAGGACTAGTTTGTTCAAAACTTGTTGTAAGTCTGGTGGGAAAGTTTGCAAGGTAATTATATATGGTGGTAGTACTGATAACCTTGTTGCTGAGGAGATGGTTCAAAAAATTTGTTTGGAGAGATTGAGACATCCTTGTCCTTATAGAATTGGTTGGTTGCAAGGTGAGCATGCTTTGGAAGTGAGGGAGCAATGCCTTGTTGATTTTCAGATTGGGCAGTATAATGATCAAGTATTGTGTGATATTGTGGATATGAACAGTTGTCATGTGTTACTTGGTAGACCTTGGCAGTATGATTGCAGGGCTATGCATGATTGTGTTAGGAATGTGTTTACTATTGAGAAAAGTGGTAGGAAGTTTTCCTTGATTCCTTTGCAGAATGAAGCGCTCGGTAGGAGAAACTTGAGTGTTGGCAGTCGAGTTGAGTTGGAAAATTTTGCGAAGATTGAAAATCAGCATGGGAAACAGACCTATAGAACACCTATGGTGGATGTAAAGGAGAAGAAGAAAAACAAGGGAAAGAGTGTCCAAGTTGAAGATTTGGAGGACATATATGTGAAGAACCAGTTTGGGATTTATGTACTGAATCTCGAAAGATGTTCTTCCAGCTATTAGAACATCTTTTCGGACCTGGGGAGTCTGATGCAAGAGCATCTTGCATCCAAAATAAAGGGGAGACATGTTGAATGTAAAATTTAATAATTGAAAAAAAAAAAAAAAAATTGTGGAGGAGAGAGAAAGTTACGAGAATTAGAGGAAAAATAATAAATAAAAAAAAAGGGGAAAAAGGAAAAAAGAAAGAAAAAGAGGATTTCTATTTTTATGGTGCATAGGTGGCATAATAGAAAAAAATAAAAAATAAATGGTTGTCATTCCATTTATCGAGGTGTGTGGGAAGAATTCTAGAAAGTTATGAATATTGTAGAAAGTTTTGGAAGTTGTAGAAGGTTGTGGATATTGTAGAAGGTTGTGGAGGAATTCTAGAAGGTTGTGGATAAGTCATGTATTGGGTGGTAAGTGCCTATTTAAGCAGGGCATATGAGCATTTCTAATCAAGCTCAAGGAGAAGCTCGAGAGGTGAAAGCTCAAGGAGTAGCCTGAGAAGTGGGAGCTTGAGGAGGAGTAGCTTGAGAACGAGAAGCTTGAGAAGTAGAAGCTAGAAGGTGTGAAGACTTCAAGGTGTGAAAGCTCTAAAGGTGTAGCTCTTAAAGTAGAAATTCTCGGTGAAGCTCTTGGTGTGAAGACTCTTATTTGGGATTTCTCTTATGTTGAAGAATTTGTAAACTTCTTTTTGAAGAAGTCATATCTATGATATCATCTTGTGGGTGTTGTAAGGATCTTCAAGTATAATAAAATTGCTTGTGAAGCATTTTTTTTATTTCTCTTGGTCTCCATATTGTGTTACTCTTGATTGCGAGTGGGTAAGGGTGGTGTGGCCCTTAATCAAGTGGTATTAGAGCAGGAGTTCTTGAGTGTACAAGCAAATCGCCAAAGTGTGAGGCAGTTTGTACTAGGACTTTGAATGGGTGAAGTTTATCAGAGCAGGAGTTCCTGAGTGTGTGGACAGATCGCCGAACGTGAGGCAGTTTACACCAGGATTTGCAAAGAAGGTTGATCTTGTGGCTGATTGATCTTTTAGAGTGGTGGATTTTTTTAGGGTTTGCTAAATTTTTGGAAGATGCCTCCAAGAAGATTGGACCCCAAGGAAAATGATGACCTTAGTGAAGCGATGGAAGAAAGAATCTTAGAGAAGATAAGAGCAGTGGTCAAATCAGAGATTGCATTGATGAAGAGTGACATGATTGCTGAAATTGTGACTGCTTTGGGTGATATACCTAGGCATGTGGGTACTGAAGACAGATATGACGAAGTTGCTGAAGACTTTGAAGCTACTAGTGAGGATTGAAGTGATCATGAGGAGAGGCCTATTGGAATTAGGACTACTCAGTTTTCTCGACCTGGATCTCAGTTGAAGCTGAAGCATAAGATGGAGGTTTCTAATTTTTTAGGTACTTTGAATCCTGAAGACCTGATTGATTGGATTGGTGAATTAGAGGACTACTTTGAGCTTGAGGGTATTGAAGATCCATTGAGAGTAAGGTTGGCACAAACTAAGTTGAAGGGACATGTTCCTCTTTGGTGGAAGGAATTGCAAAGAGATAGAAAAGAGGAAGGTGAAATGAAGATCACTAGATGGAAATTGATGGTGACTAAGTTAAAGGAAAAGTTCATTCCTGATGATTATGAACTTGAATTGTTTAAGAGGTTGCAGAATCTGAAACAGAAGGATATGACTATGAAGGATTACATTGAAGAATTCTACAAGTTGACTATTCGGTCTGGGCATAGAGAATTGTCAAAGGAGAAGGTAGCACGGTACATTAATGGTTTGAGATTCAATATTCAAGATGAGGTTGGTATGCTGAATATTTCCATAGTGGAGGATGCTTATCAGTATGCTTTGAGAGCAGAGGAAAAGCTAAAGAGGAAGAATCAAGGTAGTTCTCGAGGGAAGGAGAAGCAGGATAGTTCGGTACAAGCTAAACCAAAAGTAGAAGGTCAACCAAAACCTATGGAACAAAGAAGAAGGACATGTGGAGGTTTATTCAGAGGTAATTGTTGCAAGTGTAGTCAAGAAGGGCATAGATCTTTTGAATGTTCTATTGGTAGGACAACTACTATTGTGAATGAGGTTGAAGTCTAGGAAAATCAGCCTGAGGAAGGAGAGAGTTTGTTGGCTCGACAAGTACTAATGGGTAAGAAGACATTGGATTATTGTCAGAAGACTAGTTTGTTCAAAACTTGTTGTAAGTTTGGTGGGAAAGTTTGCAAGGTAATTATAGATGGTGGTAGTACTGATAACCTTGTTGCTGAGGAGATGGTTCAAAAATTTGGTTTGGAGAGATTGAGACATCCTTTTCCTTATAGAATTGGTTGGTTGCAAGGTGAGCATGCTTTGGAAGTGAGGGAGCAATGCCTTGTTGATTTTCAGATTGGGCAGTATAAGGATCAAGTATTGTGTGATATTGTGGATATGAACAGTTGTCATGTGTTACTTGGTAGACCTTGGCAGTATGATTGCAGGGCTATGCATGATTGTGTTAGGAATGTGTTTACTATTGAGAAAGGTGGTAGGAAGTTTTCCTTGATTCCTTTGCAGAATGAAGTGCTCGGTAGGAGAAACTTGAGTGTTGGCAGTCGAGTTGAGTTGGCAAATTTTGTGAAGATTGAAAATCAGCATGGGAAACAGACCTATAGAACACCTATGGTGGATGTAAAGGAGAAGAAGAAAAACAAGGGAAAGAGTGTGCAAGTTGAAGATTTGGAGGACATATATGTGAAGAACCAGTTTGGAATTTATGTACTAAATCTCGAAAGATGTTCTTCCAGCTATTATAATATCTTTTCAGACCTGGGGAGTCTGATGCAGGAGCATCTTGCATCCAAAATAAAGGGGAGACATGTTGAATGTAAAATTTAAAAATTAAAAAAAAATTAAAATTAAAATTAAAAATTGTGGAGGAGAGAGAAAGTGACGAAAATTAGAGGAAAAATAATAAATAAATAAAAGGGGAAAAAGGAAAAAAGAAAAAAAAAGAGGATTTCTATTTTTGTGGTGCATAGGTGGCATAATAGAAAAAAATAAAAAATAAATGGTTGTCATTCCATTTATTGAGGTGTATGGGAAGAATTCTAGAAAGTTATGAATATTGTAGAAAGTTTTGGAAGTTGTAGAAGGTTGTGGAAGATGTAGAAGGTTGTGGATATTGTAGAAGGTTGTGGAGGAATTCTAGAAGGTTGTGGATAAGTCATGTATTGGGTGGTAAGTGCCTATTTAAGCAAGGCATATGAGCATTTCTAATCAAGCTCAAGGAGAAGCTCGAGAAGAAGGTGAAAGCTCAAGGAGTAGCCTGAGAAGTGGAA
Organism: Cupressus sempervirens; assembly: GCA_028749045.1. Lineage (NCBI taxonomy): Eukaryota > Viridiplantae > Streptophyta > Pinopsida > Cupressales > Cupressaceae > Cupressus > Cupressus sempervirens. The sequence goes on along the minus strand of CM053787.1, from coordinate 566,944,621 downwards.
GCTTGAGGAGGAGTAGCTTGAGAAGGAGAAGCTTGAGAAGCAGAAGCTAGAAGGTGTGAAGACTTCAAGGTGTGAAAGCTCTAAAGGTGTAGCTCTTAAAGTAGAAATTCTCGGTGAAGCTCTTGGTGTGAAGACTCTTATTTGGGATTTCTCTTATGTTGAAGAATTTGTAAACTTCTTTTTGAAGAAGTCATATCTATGATATCATCTTATGGATGTTGTAAGGATCTTCAAGTATAATAAAATTGCTTCTGAAGCATTTTTTTTTATTTCTCTTGGTCTCCATATTGTTGAACTCTTGATTGCGAGTGGGTAAGGGTGGTGTGGCCCTTCATCAGGAAGAGTGCAGAAATGCTACCCAAGAATGTAATTCCCTCATTTGCAGGAAAAAGAACCCACTAAATTAGGTCTGATGACCTTCCAACTTTGAAAAATGGACAATTTTGGTTGGCTTTCTATTATTATGATAGCCAAGGTTGCCATAATGTTGACAAGACATCTCGCAAGGGGAAATTTTCTAGATTACATCATGAAAGGGCACAAAAAAGGTGAATTAGCAAACAATATTGGCTTTAAAATTAATATCATTGGTGTTTGGAGTTATGGCATGATTATGGGAAAGTTATCATTAATACTAGGCCATATCATTATGGTATTATGTGTGAAATCCTCACACTCCTTGTAATGATATTTCAAAATGGCTTGTACATTCTTGTATTCAAAGGCTTGTGAAAACTAAAAAAAGAAAGCTTTTAACCACTAGTTGCTCCATCTTTAGGCCTGCCTTGGCGATTTTCTAGGTGCAAATGAGAATTACTAAGATAGTGGAAGGAGATTTTGTTGAGGAGAAAGTTTACATGAGTCAGGACATTAATATATTGGAGCCCACAAATTTAGAGGATTTCTCCAAAAGGAAGGCCACCTAGATAATGCTAAAGGAGGGAAGGTTTGTCTGCTACATGTAGGCCATGGCTAGGTATGATGAAATTGTTCACAACAGTTCATCGCTACCTAGAAGGATAGACAGGTGACCATTAATGGTATTTTCTTTCAGTTGAATGAAGAGTTTATTACTGATGATCTTGGAAATCAAGGGTAGGAAATGGAAAAAGATCATGAAGGTGGAAGATGAGGCAAGTGTGTCCAGTTTCTTTAGAGAGAATGAGGCTCCTAATTGGTACCATGGTGGCTTTAGGAGAGACAAACTTTTGTAGCCTTGGGATGATGCGTGTTTGATGATATGAAGTATCTGACCCTGGAGGGTAGACATGGTGTGTATTACTTTTATCATTTCCCTCCACTTAATCATTTTTGCAATAGGGAATATGTTTGTATTCTTTTCTTTCTAATGCACACCCTTGAAGATATTGTGACAGATGTTAGGGAGAAGAAGAAAAAAGGGGGCTAATTTTACCATTCTCCACCAAGGGCTCATGTTTTATCTCTTCCAACTTCACCTTTCCCTCTGCCCTCCTTGTGTGATAACCATTGATAACATCCTCCCCTCTAGGGTCCCACTACATTTGGAATTTACTAGTGGTAGCTATGCACCCACACCTTAGCCATCACCAAGCCAAACCCCTGTTAAGGGTAGGAAATACAAAAATTTGATCCTTAAGCTGACACCAAACAAAAAAATAAAAATGGAAAAAATAGTGGAGGTAAAAATTGGGGACTCGAATGAGGAAATTTGTGGGAGTAGAATGTTGGGAAGAATTGCTAAGACCTGGGGCTGAATCAAAAAAATGGCCAGTCACTCTCAAGAAGAGGAGGAGGAAGATACCAACTTAGAGGAGAGTGACATGAATTCAGGGGAAGGTATGGGTAAGGGGAAAGAAGAGACAAATAAAGATGTGGAAAAATAGGATGACACCCTTGATGGCACTTGGGACTTTGAGGCAGATAATACTACCAAGGACCCCTCCTCTGACCCCACATATGTCTCTACTACCATCACCCTACCTTCTATTGTCAACTAGGAGAACTCCATTATGACTGATGCCTCCCTTGACACTATTTCCTCTTCGGTCAATAATGAGGGCCAAGAGAATCTAAAAGGCCAAGCAAACAATCTAGATGTGTAGGATAAGAGGAACTCCTTGGTGAATTGTAACAGGACCCTAAAGCTAGGAAATGAGGAGAATGAACTTGTTACTTGCAAGGAACACTAGGAACTAAAATATAGATGCATGGCAATGGAGGAGGGATTCAATATATTCTCCAATTTCACTCTTAAAGTGATGCATGTAGCAGCTATCACTCTTCAACTTTTGGCCAATAACTTGGAGGAGGGGAACCTTGGAAAGCAGGACACGAAGCTTCTTTATAACTTCCTTTTTGATGACTGGGTCAAGGTTCTAATGGCTAAGAAGGGAAGGAAAAAGGATTCTTGTTAATGGCTCTCTAGTGTTTGTTGTTTTCTTGTTACTCTATTGGTCTTTCCCCATCTATTGTTGATGGTTTTGTTTATTAAGCTAAACTTGCTTATGGGTTATAGGTGGTATGATGTGATGACCACCTACATGCAAGTGGTTAACTTGTTAAACTTTGCTAGTTTTAAAAGTAGGAATACTAGTAACTTTAATTACTATTCTATTGGTTATTATGTTTTTGATATGAACCATTGGGGGGACTATTTGGTTGTTTGTTGGTTGCCAGCTGGTCTTTGGTTGGTCTTCAACAAGTTTTGTATTAGTTGTTCCACCATAGTTGTAAAGGGCTAACCCCCTAGTTTTTGGCTACTTTCTTATCAAAAACATAATGTCATTCATGCTCCACCCATTTCATCATACTAGTTCAACAACATATTAGGCTAGATTCTCCATCAAGTAAAAAAAAATGAAGATATGTTAGGCATTGTAGTAGTCTTAATCACATAAAGTGGACTCATGCCTATTTGCATTAAATACCATCATTTATATAGTAATAAATATTGACCCAGATGTTTGTCATTACAAGTAGTTACATTGATCATTTTACGATTGTCATTAATGGACCACGTGAACATGGTTTGTACAAGCTATCATAAAGCGAGCTCAAGGAAACACAATGCATGGCTTCATTATAGCACCTATTGATTTTTTAATCAAACAACACTCTAACATGGGTAAAAATGCCACATTCCCATTACAAATCCTTGGGTGAACTTTATTGGCATTTTCATAGTTATCATCCAAATTATTACCTATGAGAATAGTTTAATGGAACACAATACAGTTTGATAGTTTTATCCCACGAACCAAAATACAATACACCCTATTCATTGTTCACTTAAACCTAATCTAGAATGTAATTTCTAGTAAACTCGTATATTATTAGTACAGATTGGGATTGTAAATATTCTATTCCCCCATCTCTTTGTGAATGACCTTTAGAAAGTATGAACATTGAACATCAATACTTCTATTACACACCCAAAAAATTTACATATCATAGCCACCCCAAAGAGAGACCATTATTTTACACAAAGCAAGATCACTCATGTGAATAATTCACAACACTAACTACATTGATGAAACCTTCAAGTCACTACAGCCTGTGATGGAAAATGGGTGGAGGGAAACTCAAATACAATGATGATCTATTCTAGAGATAATGAAAAACCTCTATCTACAAACCTAAATAGGGCAGCTCACCAATCACTACTACATTCAACCTCATTTTTCTACCAAAATTTTCAACCATTAACTAAATAAGTTTAGGTTGGTTAGAATGTTAAGGAAAAAAATTTCTTTTTTTACATGTAAGCCCCATGTTGGTCAAAATTTTGACCAACATGGGGCTTATACATCAAAAAAAAAAACAACTCTTACTTTGTCTTTGGCACGCACAGGTTTTCTGTGTTTTCATAAGGGTTTTGAAAAAAATGTGATTGGATACTATTAGTGTGATACCAGACTTGTCAAATTTGGGAAAACAATACAAATTTTGTTGTGTTTTCAAGAGTTTCCTTTGTCTGTGTGCATTGGACCAGATGTTGTTTCATGTTATGATAAGTCTGTGAACCTATGCATGTGAGATAATCTCTTTGCTTCTAAAATTGCATGAACTTTCTATTTCATGTTATCTTCAATCATACACATTGGTGGTTGGATTTGAAAGTTGAACATCATTCGTGGTTATTTTTAGTTGAATGGTTACACTTCTCATTTCTTACTTTATGTCTTTTGCGCATGCAAGTTTTCTATGTTTTCACATGGTTTTTGCAGAGTTTGAGGTCGTCAACATATAATTTCAGCTAGAGCAGGGTAGCTATAGCTAGATTTAATGGAAGAGAATGTTAATCAAGTACTTGCTGAGGCAAAATCAGAGACTGTAGGTTATTTCTTTTTCCTTTTTTCTTTGTTTCCCCATTTTAGGGTTTATTTTATGTAGAAGGTTTTGGATTTATAAAACTATTTTAACCATTCATAAGTTTTTCAGGTGTGGTAGAGCTTGTAGAGTTGGATGGGCCATTTGTGAAGCTTCGTCTAAAGGGTCGCTTTTGACACAAAAGATCCATAGTGTTAGCGAGGCTTGGCACTTACCTATAGAAGAGAACACCTGTAAGTGACTTAATATGTATTCTTGAATAGAAACACGTCAATTAGAAAAGAATACTAGTAGAAATGTTTGCATTCTCCTTTTTCCAAATCCACTAGAGCCTCATTAAATTGGTTTGCAATAGATGGGGAAAATTTATAGTTTGTGATGAAGTGAGGGTGCTAGATCTGAATAACCATATAAATATACTCAATCAGCATGATGAACCCTTCTAGACTATCCAACCTTAGCCAAATGTGCAAGCAATAGCCTTTCCCTAATCATTTCTCTAGTTTTTTATATCTAGCTACAAACTTTAGTATCAAACTTTTTATATTATCATTTTTTTTCATGTTATCAAAGTATTTATTATTATTTATTGTTAAATCTTATTGTGGAAATGGGGAACTCATATCTTTCTGAACCAAGGAAAGTCACTCCATACATTTAATGTCATCTCCTATAGAATGTTATGCTCATGCTTCAATTCCAACTGATTGTTCATCATATGTATTTCCCTAAAATCAACCATCTTCAAGGGACAATATTCTCCCATTTGATAAAGAATATAGTTGTGTAAATCCCCAGAATGAATTACAAAAGGAGGTATCTATTAAAATGCCCCAACAATATTGATTGAACTAGATCATGTTGTCTCTTCTTGAGCAAGGGTGGATGCTCATCCATCACATCAATGACCCTAGGTATTGCCATGATTTATCCTCAAGAAATTGGATTTTGCAAACTGTGAGAAAAAACCAACATCAAATAGGGAAGCTCACAACTAGGGCTCACACAAGTAGTTACAACGCAGATACCTCTTCTCTTTAGATTTCTTTTTACATTCCACAATACTCAAGTTTGCAAGCACATAGATAAGGATCACTTTTGAAAACAACAAGCGTAGGAGATGGCATAAGGCAATGCACAAGAAAACACTTCACACAAGAATGCAAGATTAGAAGTGATCAAAATGATTTAAAAATCTTCAATATATCAATTTCCAAAGAACATGTAGAATTGTGCATTAGTTATTTGTGACTATTAGCATTCCACTTAAAGTTGCTACTTTGTTTTACAGTGAACATAGAAACCTCTACAAGAATCCATAAAAACTTGAAATTCCCTAGAAATGCCTTTAGAACATCTACCTGGCTGAAAAATTTTCAGCCTCTAAACAATTAGGGCTTCAAAAGATCTACAATCAAATCTACCCTTAAAACTAGGCTCTGTTTAGTTTTTGGAGGGAGTATCTGCACCATCAAGAGGTATACGCATCCACTAATTTCTCTTCTAGATTCTTATTAGATTTATGTACCCACATCTTCTTCGGTTTTTCTCTATAGATGTCTTTCACATTCTTTCCTCTACAAAACCTAGCTATGTGCCCTAACTTATTGCAATTGAAACAAGTAGGGCATTACTGTGGACTACTCCTATTCCTTTTTCCATTAGATCTACACTCAACAACTTTATGCTCATTTTTTATAATATATCTTTGTTCAAATAAAAACTGGATGATAATAATCTGAATATAACATGCATACATTCTAATATAACTTGCTTATATTAATATATACACAAACATATTACAATACAAATTATTATCATCCAATTAATCTGATCCTTATATCCAATAAATCATCGATCTATTTCTGAAAATTCTTTCTTATTCTTTTTGTGTTCACCTTATATAGTGATGGAGTCATGACCATATTATCTGGTTATGTGCAAACATATATTTCATTTTTAAGTCTAATTATTGGCTTTGCAAATTGGTGACTATTGTAGAGGTTTGTTTAAACAAACTGATTATTAAACACTAATTGAGGGTCTAATTTTCATTACAAATCATTTCCAATGTAAAGGCACATATTGAGATGTCCACACAATTTATGGCCTTTCATATCATATGTATACCTATACCCAATTAAGCCAAAGAGCATTGCAGTTCATAATGCTCAACCTTACTTTGAGTTCTGCAACTGTACTTTGACATTTAGTATTTGTAAATATTGAATCTACTTCACATACAATTGAGATAGATCAAGACTATCACATTCAAATTAGAATTTGCAAACATCAAATCAAAGATTAGTAATCATTCAATTCTGAAATAAAAGACACCTAATAGTCTAAATCTGATATAAATTTAATTTACATTTACACCCATATTTTTTTCATGCATAGCAATATCCATTGAAAACATGATCATTTCTACCATTGTTTACATGCACAAATTCATTTCCCATTATTTATCTACATTGATCGACTATGTCCAAACTTATTTCAAGCATAACTTTGACCATTAAAAGGTTGATATAATCTGACTTCTATGCTCAATGGCTTTATGTCCAAAATTTTTGAATGAAACACATTTACAATTGAAAGATATAGGGTGCCTTGTTTGAGCAGAGGCAAGCCTTCTAAAATTCTCACTTCAAATTGGAGTGAAACTTTTTTGATCTTCATTGTCCTTCTTGAATTCATCCTTGAGGTCCTTTACCTTTTCCTTTTCATCTCTATTTGGAGTCTTAGAGCTTTCTCCTTTCTCAAAACCAAGTCCACCTTTGTCCTTGGAGGGTTTCTAAAAATCAAGCGTTTCAACAAGTAGATTAGTGTTGCCTTTAAGTTTCAGGCTCTTTTCAATTTGCTCCTTTGCATCTTTTAATTCTTTTTCTCAACATTTCAATGTCATCCTCAAGCTTAATAATCAACAAGTTTATTTCATTCTTTGGCTTCCTTCAATTCATTCTTTAGAATGGGGCTTCTCCTTCAAGCTTTATGGATAATTTGGGTTTGATTTGTAGCTTTGTTTCAAGATTATTAGTGGTCTTCTTTTCTTCTTGAATCTGCTTCTTTAGACAAATAATGTTTTCTATAACTTTTTCCATTTTTCTTCAAACTCATTCATTTTAACATCCCATTCTTGTGTCTCCATTACATCCAAATCCCTTTTAGATTCTAACATAGGGTTCAAATCATAGATCTACCTCAGTTGTTTGACTATTTCTTCAAGAACTTGGCTCTGAGACCAATCATTGAGCACTTTCAAATGTTAATAAGGGGTTGAATCAGCATGCACCAAAACATAACCAATTATTAATCATTCACTCTAATTGAACTGTAGAAGTAAATAACTGAATACGAAAGAATAACAAACATAACATGGGTTTTTATGTGGATAACCCAATGTGGGAAAAACCACAGTGAGAATCACACTCACTTTATGAAGAATTGATTACAATATTTTAGGCCAGAGGCCAAGATATAGACTTGAAAACTAAGGCTCATTGCCTTAGAGCACAACACACAAGATTTGCAAATCACTAAAGATCACATTCTTTAGAGCAAGATGCATTAGTACAAATTGCAATGAATAATATTGAATGAACTAAGTACAAGTGAATTCTTTGCAATGCTAATTACAATTTGTTGTTTATACATTTGTGACTAATCTCATATGTGCATATTTTCACATTTTTTAGTTTTACGATCAACAATTTATCATACATTACCATAAACAACTCATATAACCATCTTCAAAGGATATCCGCCAATATATATCCACTACAACACAAAATAATACCCTTTAGGTCAGCGTAATGAAATGTAGCATGTAACTCATGAACTGTTAGTTTAACGCTCAATCTTCAAAGCATATAGAAGGAAATAAAGCTTGTGAAGCATCACACAGTGTTGGAATACCTTTCTCTTCATCCAAAAACTGTCACCATTATCACCACACGCAACCATAAGGATACAAACATCTCCAGCTAGCCCCAAAAGAAAATGATATTAGTGCTTGTTAGCAAACAAAATTGAATCAAAGTCTAGGTCTCCATAACTACCGTGGATGCTTAAAATAGCATCATCTAACTATAATGTATTGTTATCATCAAATTACATCACCAAAACAACTACACACAGAGGAATGCATGGCAATCTTGTCAAATTGGTAGTTTGGTTTTGTCAATCTAATGCATATAACATCATTATTCTTGTTGTAAACTTAATCAGACCATGAAACATGAATTGTAGCATCCTTTAACATCTACCAACACCACATTGCAACTAGAAGATAACATAATGCAGACCAAAAATTAAACTCAATTGTTGACTGGAATAGTCATCTTTTCAATATATTTGCATAGACAATTGAAACCATCTCCAAAGCTTAAGATAAGCCCTAAGACATCTACATATATCTTCTACAATCTTCTCCACCAATTCCCACTCAATGACAACATATATGTACACTACTAATACTATATCACTCTATAATACTTTGGGACATTGTAGAAGACAACTCTTGGACTTCTATATCCATCTTTTAGATACCACCTACAATAATTTTGACATCAATGAAGACATAACATTCATATGTGCAACAATGGGAGGGCTTGTGGGGGGGCCATACCTTTTTCTATTCTCTATTGATTTAATGGCATGTACATTTTCTTGGGAGCTGTTGAAGACAACTTGTTTTCTCTAGGATGGTTATGGGATATCTTAGATAACCTTGTTTGTTATGGGAAATCATACGCCATTTACCTTCATTCTAGGAACACATTCCCATTTTCCTTAAAAACAAGGAACACACAAGGGTCATTCCCTACCATCTCGCTATCATAGGGATTTGCATCAAGGGTGTAGAGATGTTTTCTTATGTAATATAGTGAGATCTATTTATACAAGAAGGCTTGGAAGAGCCATCTTCTTTGTGTGGCCAATGGTTGTCAATATTGATTATAAATAAGTATCACATGAAGAAACTCAATTGTATTTTTAGAAAGAAAGAAGTCAAACAGTTGACGTATATTATTTGAGTAGTAGGTCTGAAGATTGACCATGGTTAGATCAAAATAATATTAGTACAATTAATATTGAAAAATATTTTGGAGTTTAGAGACTTCCCATGTTATTTGGTGCCATTGACTTTTCATCAATGATTATTATTATGCCCTTATAGTAGTGCCTCTAATGTAGTTATTGAAGAATAACTATACATATGGATGAAGGAAACAAAGCAAAGCTTTGAGAATCTAAAGAAAGTGTTGTCACCAACTCTAGTGGTTGATGCCTCAGACTTGTTGATGTGAGTTTTATTCCCCTATAACTTACAAGATAGACCACCCAATATCTCAAGATGAAACATTGAATATCGAATCCTCTCTTGATTAAAGACACCACTTATGGTTCACTAGGAGTCTGTCAACTTTAATTTGAATGATATGGATTTATAATGTGCAATAAAAATTTATTCCAATCTTTAACCTATGAAATATAATAAAACATAAACTTATGGATCTATGCTACTTCTACTTCTTCCAAAGGATGTAGGAAAAGAGGAGTACCCTACTAGATGCAGTCTTGGCATTAACTCCACTAACCTAGTACAAGATTCTAGGGTGTGTTCAAATGATTCTCAAAACAATACCATCTACTTAATCCCATCTATGGATGCAAATCAAAGATCAACTATGGGTTGAAGTGAAGTGCACTAAAATGCCATTCGACCACTCAACACAAGACTCACAATCAATAAGTAGCTAGTAGTTTATTCAATGGTAGAATCAAGAAAGGATGCATTCACAATTGTTTTATCCAACTAAATTACTCAAAGAAAATTATACTTAACAACTTGAAATTAAATGTATTTTGAATGAGGCATGTAGATTATAATAATGAAAATAATGAAGGGACTCTTGAAATGGAAAGAGTGAATAGATTCTTAAGAGATGTGTTCTTGAAATGAGATGGATTCTTGAAATAAGAACCTATTTCAAAGACCCATCTTTCAAGAATCTATTTATTTTTATGAGAAATTGGTAAAACCATAGACAATGAAATGTCTAATTACACTTAGTTTGTAGTCCTTAGGATAATGATAACTGTCTGTTACTCTAGTCTCAAGCTGTACAAACCTCTTAATAAATTGATGAAAATATGATGCCCCTATTGAACGATTTTCAAAAGGTAATGTCCATCTGCCTAGAGCACACATAGATCACATCTAATTTATATTTCCTTTTATATCTTACTAAAGAGCATATATTTTCTTGAGAAAATCATTGCTATAAATTAATATGTTTCAATCTTTTAGTCGTGTTCATTAGTTGATGCATTAATCACTTTAGTCATTGCTATCAGGATTAGTCAAGGCATGCTGCTGATAGCACCTAAGGAATTTTCACCTCGTGACATCTCTTTGAGGCATTTTGCAAATAATTAAGATACTTTGTCTATAACTCCACAATTTGAAAACATCTAGGCCTTCTAGAAATTATAGGATCATTTTAGTTACATTTGAAAACATTAATCATCAATTTCCATATGTGCAGATATAAACATTAACTACAACATGTCCAATTTATTTGCAGATATATTTTCTTGTGAAGAAAGACCACACCCGACAATATGAACCCAAAAAATAATAATGAGAAAATGGCTACATTGTGGTCTTAGTTTCGAAGAAAACCTGATAAATGTTATTGTCCTTGAAAAAATTGTAAGGGCTTAAAGAATCGAAGAATTCTAATCACAATAGCCCATAGTCATTGTAGGCAACATGGTCACGCTAAAGGGGGCCACAATTTTCTTCCATTTATAAATGTGGATTTCCTACTAGAGGAACATAGAGGTGTGAATATCCAAGCTAAGGATGACACTCCCATGGAAGAAGATGATAATGTGCCAGAGGACATGATTGAAGAAGATGGTATTGGAGCAGGTTAACTATGAAGAGGCTCACAATGATGGTACTAGCGAATCTAATAATGATAATGAAGATGGTTTTGCTATACCTTTACTTGAGAAGGCACACAAGACCTTATACAAAGGCTCCCAAACAACTCTACTCTTGGCTATAGTGTTGTTGGTGAACTTAAAGGTTATGATTGGTTTATCCAATGTAGCAATGTCACATATGCTAAGGTATGTCATTTTTGTCATCTTCAATGTTAGTATACATTTACTATTCATTATATTAACAATGCATATTTGTTGTTGTAGGTTGATATGTGAGTTTTTGTTACCACCATCAAATATTTGCCTCATTCATACTGAGAATTATCTACCATTATGAATCAGATTGGAATGAAGTATCAGACAATACATGCATGTCCCAATGATCACATTCTATATCATAAACAACATGAATATGCAATAGAATGCCCTAATTGTCATATTAGTAGATATCGATCAGATCAAATAACAAAAAAGGTGCCTCACAAGGTTGTTTAGTACATTCCCATTATTCCAAATCTTCAATGATTTTTCAGGTGTGTTAGCTTGGCACAATTTATGGATTACCATGCACACAATAGCAATCAAGATGACATTATGCAAATGCTTGCCGATGGTTCTACATTTAAAGAAGAACCTCATAATCTAAAGCTTTCATTGGCAGCGGATGGTGTAATACATATGGAGATATGAGATTTGTTTACTCAATGTGGCCTATTTTTCTTATTAACAAGAACATTCCTCCTTGGATGTCCATAAAGAGGGAGCACATAATGTTGTCAATGATTGTGCTAAGTTTTTTTTCATTTTATAGTTATCTAAATTAATTTATAAACAAGCATAAAAATGGTCATAATAATTATCTAATGTTTATGTTCATTCAATTACTAGGTAAGTACCAAGTTAAAGATATGAACGTGTATATTGAGCCCCTAATTGATGAGTTGTTGAAGTTATGGAATGGTGTCACTATGTCTGACATCTCTAGACCAATAGGACACTAAAAATTTCAATTCCATGCAATGCTTGTATGGACAATACATGATGCCCCTAGGCTAACTCATTTTTGAAGTATGTTATATTATTAAGATCACATATTTTTGGTCTGTTAATTATAGTGCTTACACATTGCTATTGTATGCTTAAGTTGCACATGATATTTTAGGTCTTCGGACAAAGGGAAAATTTGCATGTCTAGTTTGTGGTCTAAAGATGAAATCTCATCATTCAAGAAGTTTACGAAAGAAGGTGTTCGATGAGTTTAGGCTCTTTGTCCACAATAATCATAGGTATCAAATTGCCGAAAAACATCTTTTCAATGGAAAAGAAGAGACATCATCAAGGCCACAAAGAATGACACCTCATCTATGGAAGTTGGAATACGGTCAACTAAATCATTGAAGTAATGTCCAATTTGTCGTCCAGAGTTTATAATTTTTTTTTTGATATTGTCTTATATTACTAATGTTGTAATTGATGCTCATGAAGGTTGTCAAGGCATCAATGACCAACTTCTTAGAGGAATGAAAAGTTATCCTACTCAATTTAGTAAGTTACCGTACTATGAGGATCTCTCAATCATGCATTTGTTTGATGCTATTCATATTGGAAAGAATATAATAGAGACACTATGGAAAATGTTGGATGGAAGACATTATAGAGAACAAATTGCCAAAATTTGTATTAACATTCATGAATCCAATCATGCACTAAAAGATTGCATTGAATCAACTAGCAATGGAGACCGCATAAATACAAGTGCCCTTCCTTGGTTATTAACGAAGCGACAAAGTGATGTATTAAAAGAAGTCGTTAAAAAAACTAAATTTCCAATAGGATTTGCTGCAAATATAAGCAGTCTTCTATCAAAGAAAGGTGATTTTGGGGCAGGGTTGAAAACACATGATTGGAAAATTAGCAAAAATACTTTCAAGGCTTCAAACAAAGATTGGTTTTGTCATTCCTAGTCCTATATACCTTAGTTTTTATTGAATACAAATACAAGAAATCCACCACTTAACCTTTGATTCAAATATGACCCCATTTTCAAACAAGATTATCTAATATGAATCCTAAAATCTCTTCCCACGATAGTGATTGGCTTTGACATGATTTTTGCTAAGTTCACTTTTGTGTATATAGGTTGGAATGGAGCATTGGGCTCACTAGGTTCATCAAAATTTTTGGCATGGTGCTCTCTGGAATATCCATGAGGTATGAAATTAATGCTATTGTAGTTTGAGCTAAAGTGCATGAAAAAAATGATCTTCAACCCTACAATTCCATTGTAACAAAAGGTTTACTTACTTTGTTCTAATCAAACATTCACTTGGTTTTGTAGTCTCATCATAGGCCTAGAGATGGACCTTTTGAAATGAATGATATATGTACCATCCTCAATTCCATCCCTGCTAATGTCTTACTAACATATGAACTCTACTACAAAGGCCTTGTGCCAAGTCTTTGTTTTGGTGCAATATGGACTACCCCTTACCTTGTCTTCTATGTTTTTATGAATTAAATCTTGGAAAACAATACAATAATGTTAGGTATCCTGAGCTGATACAACATTTTCTCATACATGCCAAGGATTGATTGCCACTTACTAGATGTTAACAATTAGGATGCACTTATTTATTACCTAATACTTGTTTAACAACTCATCTAGCATACATTTAATGGTTTTAGCCCAATTTTATAAACATAACATATTGCTTCCTTCAACATCATCCATGATGTTTTCTTTATATATTTCATATTGTGTCCAAGTTTTATGAAGAAATGATGTTAGAAAACCAAGATATGGTGATAAACATTACAGACCAATGGTATTTTACTCTTCATCACATTTCTTTGTAGTAAAACATAGTAAGTGAAGCCATGTGTAGATAGATAGCTCCCAAGATTGCCTTCAAAGATACAATCATTTGATACTATCCCATGTTTGCATGAAGGTAGATAATTGTTGCTACAAATCTAAAAATCAGAATTTAACTCTACCATCTTGACAACATTTTCTTAGTCTTCTTGTGTCCTAAATACACAAATAAGACTTCACCTCTTATTCCCAAAAGAATGACAGTCCTAGAGGAAAACACCACACTAGCATTTGATGGAAATCTGTTGTCCTAGCATAGGAAATCTTAGGAGCTATTACACCTATCAAACATATCCTTCCAACTTGTAGGATTAATTATGTTATCCTCAATCTTCATCATATTTCCTCTTGGGAGAGGACAAATATCAAGAGGTGCAAATTTAAGGAGTGAATCATGTTGAGTACCAAACTGATTTGGACTCACATGGCTGCAAGTTAGGTGTTCATCTGAACTACTATCTTCTAGTGCCACGAACTTAGTTGCTTGATCTTCCACACAACACCAGTTAAGGCCTTGAATTGGGAGGCTTGATGAGTACTCACATCTCTCTACAATTCCTCATTCCACATAGTATATCTGACTCTTCTTATATAGTGGATGCTACCATATGATGGAGCATGTAAACATGATAGCTATTGCAAAAATAGAAAAGGTTATCATACCCTTGTGTCATGTTGTCATCCTTATGAATTTTACCCATGTTATCATTATTGAAGATTCTGTATGCATCACTTGCATTGTGATTGCCTACAGTTGTGTACTCTTCTTCATTTGGCCATCCATGTGTAAGGGTTCTAGTCTCATGAGAATGAGAAGGTACATTAATGTTATTTGAAATTAGATTTTTGGTATCTACTTCTATGCTTCCTATGGAGTCCATAAATATCATCAATTAGTGATCTAGGATGGTTGTACACATAGTAACACTATGATGCATCCCCCCACTTTTTTCCCCATGTCCCGGAGATGGGGATGCACTAGGGACTTGGGACTCTATTCCCCTGAATCCATCGGTGCCACCTAATTTTGTCAGCTCTTTCGAGGATGGGGGACATCTCAGTGTTGACCATTTATTGATTTGACTATTTATGTTCAATGTTTGGTGTTCCAATTCACATGCAATGTTCAGTATTTACTCTTCAATATCTTTATATCATATATTGCAATACATCTTTTCATAACTAACTTTTTAAGTACCATATGTATACTATATACAATTCCTTCTGTTCCCCACCACTATCCCTTGGTCGCCCCCCCTATTGTCCCCAAATAAAGGCTGCTCTATCCCCTCATTCTGAAAACCCTTCCCCCTATTCTGTCATCCCTCATTCTCCTAGGGTGGTGTAGCTATGGTTGTACCTCATCTTCTTCTATCTTGGTAGCCCCCACAAATTGATGTGTATTCCACTCCTATCTAGCCCCAATGTGTAGCATTGTTAAGGCTTACAAGATAGACCCTAGTAAAATGAACACTTTGCATGTGGTAGGTCTAAAATGATCCAGGACTAGTGTTGTTCATAACATGAATTTGTGAAATACATTTTGATATCACCAATTTCAACACTTTATTCGAAGCATAGGAGTGGCCTATAGTCTTAGCATGAATTTTGAGTAATGCCCCAGTCTAGATTGCCTTAGAAGTGGCTGGAAGAAGCTTCCATGAGTCTAAAACTATGAACTCTCCTTACCTTGGCTAAGAAGAACTTGCCAACTCTCTAGTATTAGGGCAAACCATAGAGTGGTGTGTCTGGTCTACAACCAACCAATAAGTTCAAAATTAAAGGAATGGGCCTTCCTTCACCAAGGATTGCTAACCAAAAATCTCAAGTGTACCAATTTGATCAATGCTCTAATCCTTATTGAGAATCTTGTCCTAATCAATCTCTAGATGAAATAGGGACACAAAATGACTAGTAAAATGGTGAATAACACCTAAACATCTAAAAATTTCATCCTTATATCTTCCAAGGTCACTCCAATGAATCCCAACTAGTTCCATTACTTCTTGTTGAGAAATCCCAACATTGACACCCAACCAAGATTGATCCCCAAGACTAATGCATCACATGAAGAAACTACATTCCCAAGCACCATAACAAGTGTGATGCACCCTTAGTCTACCTCTTCATTCACATATATAACAAGTGGCGGTGTCCTTGGAGAGTAACTAATCATCCCATGATGTGAAATGATATCACCCTCAAGTTTGCAATCATGTTTCAACCCATGGCTTGAGTCATCTATCCAAGCTAATACCATGTATTCTCTTTTAAGTGTAATGCTAGAACCAAGTGATATTCATCCTATCTCATATAATGGTATGACTACTCAACTTTTATCTCAAGCAATGGGTTATTGAAGGATTCTCAGCTCTGATTTTGTAGAGGTGTAATGCTATGGTAAGGCTATAAACCAAAATTATCATCCATGTCATAAGAAACTCACCCTCACTTTCATTGGTGTACAGTGGATGAAAAGAAACTCATAGAGCCCTCTACCAATCTCTTAGAAGATACACTCACTGCTAAGGGGGGGGGGGGGGGGGGCACTTGTGAAGGAGGGTTAATTAGTAGTGAACAAACTTTATAATCAAATTGAAGCTTCTTCACTTTAATTAGTTTTGTACTCTAGAGCACTAACCATAACAATAGAAAACACTATGAAATCAATAAGCATAAAATGCAATAATGTGATGTGGAAACTCAATGAGGGAGAAAAACATGATGTTAATAGCTACTATGATCTACTATCCTAATCTAGTCTCACAAATCTTCAATCCAATTACAACTTTTAAGGGCTTCAACCCTAAGGAGCAACAACCTCTCTCTTTGAGAACTCCAACTCTTATACACCATAAGTATGAACTTACAAAATCTTACATGAGTACCAACTCAAACAACTCCAGCAAAAAGTCTACAATATTCGGGGCTCCAACCCTACTCAACTTTATGCAAGCACCAAATTTGGTTTACACAAACAATGATATTGAGATTCAATCTCAGGATATTTAAAACAGAATATTCAAAATGATTTAATATGCATACAGGTTGTTAATCTGCTAATTAACTTAGAAGATATATTGATGATAACCAAAGGCTTTGTGATATTCTCTCTCAAACCAGGCTAAACTAAAGTTTCAATACTTTTGCTAGTATTTTTATAAAGATATATTTAATATGAAATGCTTAGTATACTTTTGAGAAACAACCTTAGATGGACAACATGTTTATTATCTTTTAATCAGAACTTTTTCGATCAGAATCTGTATCATTTAGGAAACCAATACTTGTAGATTTATATATTAAGGTCAAATTAAGACTTGTAAAAATATTTCACAATGTTATCTAAGGATAAATCTATACCTTCCCAATCAAAGATCTTATCGTCATCAAAACTGTTGCAAGCCTATGCTCATTTTGCATCACACCTTTTGTATAAGCCCATCTCAATACATAGTTTACATAATCATTCCAATATCTATTCCATGTATTAATCATCTTTATTATACGTAGACAATAGGCTTCATACCAATGTCTGACACACAACTCTCAGTCTTGTGATATAGAATGAGACATATATAGACATCTCAGATTGCCAATGGTCCTTGGGAGTTAATCAATTCATATTAGCTGATATCATATTTATTCAAACAATGATTTGTTTTTGAAAACGTGAGTCTAACTAATTTTTTACTATAGCCACTTTTGATAGGGATTGTTGACAACATATAAAATATTTAGCAAAACTATAATCACTAGTCTTAACAATTTTATAATAGTCTTCTCTTTATATGCGGGTGCTTATCTGGAATACTTTGTCATCACAAAGACTTATTTCTTAATTAGATCTATCTTTTAGCGAGTTAACTAGAAGTCAAATAGCTATTTGTCACTTACCAAATCTGCCCTATTCTCCATCATTTTTCTTCAGTACATGACCTCTTAATTTGTGAATATCAATGGCCTTCATCATATAGACTTCAAATCATATATGTGTGAGACTTTCTTCCTAGTTTGTTGCCATCTCTACTGTTGACATCTCTAGATCAGATCATATGCACCACTCAAGCCAACGAAGCACACATAGCTCGAGTCAATGTTTCATTTGTATGCTTCCTTGTGTGCTTGGCATCCTCTAAATTTTTAATTCAAAAAATAATGACTAACCTGTATGCTTCCTTGTGTGCCTGACATCCTGTAACTTATTAATTCAAAAAATCTTCTTTCTTTTGTCAATATATAGGCATCATGAAGATCAATTTGGGTCGACTTGTTCTAGACATTCAGTTCCAGTTACATATACAAATTCATTTCATTACTTATTATTGTTTGTAGAGATACATACTGTGAGTGATATTTAATTCAATATCTCTTTTACCTCTATATTGTTTAATAATAAGCAAACATAGATAACCTATAATAACCACAATTTGTAGTTTTGACATCAATGATATACATAAGTAAGTCTAACAATTCTTACAAAATCAGGCCCCTTCCTAAAAAATTGTAACCCCTTCTAAAATTTAGGAAATTTTCTTTGACCCTTGGTAACATCAGATTAACTCCCAGAATGTAGTTAGAAGTTGTCCTATGTTAATTTGCAACCCCTAGATGGGTTCCCTATCCATCTCATTGACATACTAGACCCTAATTATAGGCCAATCCCTAGAAAATAGCTGACGTTTAGGAAGGGTTAAAGCTAGGGACATTTAAAATATTATTCAAGCTTGAATTGCATCTCAAGTTTCTTTAACAACTAATCTAAAAGTAATTGTTAGCTAGTAAATAAGTACATCCTGACTGTACACATTATTACCCTTTTTAGTAGGCCTATGAGTTTATGTAGGAATAGATTTTTCAAATACTAAGAAATTACTATTTGTATATCATTTTGTTAAGATGTTTTCAAGCTTCACACCAGTCAACCCAAATGAAAAAATATTAGGTTTTCCTATAAAACTTTTTGCCAGATCCTAGAATCATTTCATGGAGGCAACCAAAATACATTTGCAAGTCACTCAAGTGTTGTTTTCAAATCTTGGTAGCTCAAATATGCCTTATAAAATAGGATTATTGGATGGCTTGGAAAAGATGGAAGGTGGAGATTTTTTGTGGTAAACAAGGAAGATCAACATCTTAATGGAAAGGCCCTTCTTTACACAACCAAAGATTTTGTTCACTGGACCAAAAAGAAGCACCCTCTCCATTCCTCTAAGAAGAAAACAATGTGGGAGTGACCTAATTTTTATCCTATTTCTCCATTGAGAAAACATGGTCTTGATACTTCTGTTACTGGGGCTAAGATCAAACATGTCTTGAAGGCATCCCTCAATGAAACAAGATTTGATTATTATACAATTGGGACTTACTTCACAGACATTGATAGGTATGTTCCGAACAATACAAGTGCTGACAAAAAATATGGACTGAGATGTGATTATGGAAAATTCTATGCATCCAAAACATTTTTTGATAGTCATAAGAATAGAAATATCTTGTGCGGATGGATCAATGAGTCAGACAACGTTTAGGATGATATTGCAAAGGGGTGGTCTGGTGTTTAGGTAAGGTTTGACCCAAATTTTCACTTCAATATATTTATGTAGTCTTATTACCTAGAAACTAATTGTATTGAATGTGTTTTGATGACTTTTAGTCTTTTAGCTATTCATTGTTTTTTGGTTGGAATATACTATGTACATGTAAATTTGTTTAGTTGTCATTTGGTTGATTCTCTATTTTTTTTTGTTTGATCATTTTTATTTAAAATTGATGAAAGATTGTAGTAATGCAAAAATGAATACTGTTCCTCATCTTATACTATTTTCACATTAATATCTTGTGGAGATTATATTTTTTTGGACTGTACAAGGTTTTCATAAGTGACCCAATATCTAATTGTTTTGCAAGAAGAAGTGATAGTGATTCAGAAGAATTTTTGAAGATGAAAGTGACAAGGACATGAATCAAATGACATCCATGGTATGATGATGGATTGGAGGTTTCCATTTGGGAAGGTATTATTCTATTTTTTTATTCTAGCTTATAGCTCATTTAAGACCTTCTTGATGAAAGGTTGAGATTGCTAGCAAGAAGAGGACTTTTTTGGAGTCATCTACAAAACCTAAAATTACTATGGATAAAAAGGAAAAGAAAATAGTAACTGGCAAAGCACAAAAGTCAAGTTAGTGCTTAAATACTTTCTCATTAACAATGTGTTGATATTTTGAAAACTAATTTGATATTGATGGGGACACAACCCAAGAACATAATGGACACAACAGAAAAAGGGAAATTGTATTAACTGAAAAATAAGCTAGTACATTCAGTATAGAGAAAATAAACTTCAAAACATTCCCTAAGGGCTTACAATAGCATAAATGTGGAGATAATTTCTCCTTTCAGTACCTCCTCTCAAACTCCACTCCGAACTACCTTTTACAATGCCAGGAATCTCCTTAAATAGACCCCGGAGGGTTAAGGACTAGGAATACATTCTAGAAATTGCTAGTAGGCATCCACCAACCAAATAGAAGGCTCGAGAAGCCACGTTAGAAGTCGGCACAAATCTAGAAGAATCCAAAAATGGTAACCGAACTTTCGAGAGGCATAACTTTTGAACCGTAGCTCCGATTGACGAACCGTTTACATTTTCGAAAAGCTCTCGAAGCACTCTATAGCCCTATGGACCAGCTTCGCTCGTCCCCCATTTTTTGGCCCTTTTTGAAGTCATTTAATGCCCCTAACCTAACTTTGAAGCATTCTTAGGAGGTCTCCAAAAATCGAAAAACTGTAATAACTTTCAAACCATGGGGCCTTTTAACCGTATTCCTTTTCTAGAATGTTCTAAATCACAATTACATTCATCTGGCCAATTCACACCTTCTAGTTTACCAAAATGATGGCCCAATTACATACTCCTATTTTTTTGAGATTTACTAGCACACTGATAGTGGAACTATGAGAGTTGGAACCTTTATTTGATCCAAATGGGTGTCCAAAAATGAAAACACATAAAATAGAAAATAAGTCTAAGTACATTTTTTTGGGTGACATAGGATTGCCCTTATACCTTTGGATGCTCCTGCATCAAATATTGAAACTTGTCTTAGATTATGAAATTGGTAACATGACTAGAGGGAAGTTTCAATTATTTGAAAGCAAATGGCTTACACTTAATTAATAATAAATATAAGTGAAGATGAAGTTATTTTAGACTAAATTCTAGTTGATATGGGTGATCAACCTTATTTTTGTGTACTTGGTTACCTTCTACATCACTATTCTCTTGCAAATTTCATTTTCATGGAGCATGTAAGGAATTTGTTAGATTTCTCCAATGTTAATGACTGAGTAAGTAGTTATAATTCCAATTGAATTATATTATAGGTTTTAGCATTTGTAAATAATCTTATGTATTCTGTATGGATGATGGCTTATCCTTTGTGCTTGGTTAAAACACGGGGAATACACTAGTGGCTTTTCTGTCTATAATTGATATGAAATAGAAAAAAAATGAGGATTTGTGCGTTTATTGTTGTTCCTATTATGTTTAGTTTTTATGATGAAAAAGAATTTCAAACAAGCAGGGACCCATAGTGGATACATTTACATCTTTTTTTTCCTTAGTCATTGATTAATTCTTTTTAAACTTATATGCACTTGAAGTACAAATATTTTCAACCAAGAAAGAGAAATAAATATGGAAGCAAATAATAGAGCTTTAACACTGTCACATTGTTAAGAAATTAAGATTCATGAAGGCATCTACTAAGCTTGCTTCTGTTCACAAATTTGTCTCCAAAGATTCAAGGGAATGATGAGATGTCATATCTTTTTTGGTCTGAACTTGTTGCGAAACAAGACAAATGGCAACCTATCTAAGGGTTTCACTTTGGCTTGATTAAATCATTTTGCTAAGCTTAGTACACTGAACTAAGGATATTCAAATGAACTCAAAATATTTTTTGTTGTCATGTGTTCAAATGGAATGTATTATATATATAGTTTTCTTCTGGTGCTTGAGATTGACTCCACTAGTACATACATTTGGTGAATAGTTATTTTCTACATTTGTATGCTAATCAATTGAAATTGTAGAAGCTACTGTGAACTTGGGAATATTTGATTGAGCTTAGTCTTTATTTTAGTCATATCCTTCTAGGCCAAAAGAAGTATCGAAAACCCTATTTCCTCCTAGAGTTGTACATGTAATAGTTAAAGAGGATGCAATGCTACCCCTAATTGTCAGACATTGAAGAATTTCCTAGTCCATAGCCCTTAAATAAACAATGTTGACCAAGTTGAGATTAAAAAACCTTATTCAACACGCTTTCACTTATTTTTTCTACTTCAACTTCTACATCAGCACTCACATAGGGGATAGGAGCCCACAACAAAAATGTACATTGTCGGTCTGTGGTGCAAGTTAATTAGTGAGGAGGAGTTCTTAAACCATTTTGTGCGATCAAAAAATATGAAGTGCCTCACACCCTTGTAAGTATTTCAATATTCTTAGCTTCTTTGAGGCATTCAATAAAATAGTTCACATGCCTTACCTATGATTTGACATTTTGCATGCATCTTGCACTCTCTCATCTGGCTAATTATGGATTATAGAGAGTGATCTAAAATGATGATGCTAAAAAACACACACAATCAAATCCAAAACAAACTTGCATTACAAATGGATTGTGGAAATCTGATATTGTTAATTTTTCATGCATATCTACCAAGATAATCACAACTTAAACATATTAAATATGTTTAATATGTTTAAGTTGTGATTATCTTGGTAGATATGCATGAAAAATTAACAATATCAGATTTCCACAATCCATTTGTAATGCAAGTTTGTTTTGAATTTGATTGTGTGTGTTTTTTAGCATCATCATTTCATATCAGTCTCTGTAATCCATCATTAGGATGAGAGAGTGCAGGATGCATGAAAAATGTCAAATCATAGGTAAGGCATGTGAACTATTTTATAGAATGCCTCAAAAAAATTTCACCAGGCATTGGTCAAAATTTTGACCAATGCCTGGTAGTTTTTGACTAAGCATTGGTCAAAATGTCGACCAATACTCAAAAGTTTTCTACCAAGCATTGGTCAAATTTTTGACCAATGCCTAGTGGTTTTTGACAAAAAATTGGTCAAAATTTTGACCAATGCCTAGTAGAAATTACACCAGGGTTATAGAAAGTTTTTGACCAACCACTAAGTTGGTCAAAATTTCAATGAGAAAAACTTTAACCAATTGGTTGGTCCAAATTTTGACCAACTTGAGTCAAAATTTCAACCAATATTGGTCAAAATATGGGGTCAAATGTACTAGTGAATTTATGTACACACGCCCTCGATTGATAAACATTTCTCTAAGAGCATTTGAATGGGATGACCCGAATAATCATCTAGTGATAGATTGGAAGAAATTATAAATATAACTACATGAAACCACTTATATCACTTCTTCTCTCACCTCAACCAAAGGGTCCCTACTTCTGAATGATTATGAGACTAGTTCTCAAGGTCCAATTTGAGCACCTCTATAAATGATGGTTTGTGTGAGACACTGACTAAATAAAAAATTACTGATGTTTTAGAAAGGCTAGTGAGCATTAAAAGATGATTATTCCTCATTATGAACATCGCTTACATCACCTCTTCCAAAGTAGCTTCAAGGATTTCCACTTGCATGGGAACTCTCTTGAAGCTTTCAAGATAGTTTGAGACATTTTAATTTTGATATTTTAGCATTGAAAAATTATTTAAACCTTTATAAAATTAAGATCAACCAATCAAAAATAAGAAATTAAAGATTAAAGATTAATTTTAAAATAAAATAATTTTTAACTCTAGAAGTTTCAAAAGTTTTGTTATAAAAATTAATTGATAAAGAGCAACTGAAAACATTAGCCATCACAAACAATATCAAGCCAACATTAGTGTGGACAGTATATAACATAGACTTTAAGTTATGATTGTATATGTGAAAATGTGGCCTATGCTAACACACACACTTCAACATGGTCCTTATTTGTGGATTCATCCCAGAATGAACATTGGATTGTTCATCCAAAAGTCAGCCAGCAAGGCGGCCTGTTGCCTTCTATCTAAAGGGATTTTGCTTGTTAGATATCCTCATATTTGAGGTATTAAGCAACCAAACCCTCTAAGAACAAAGGATTTAAGAAATGAAATTAATCTATATGAGAATGCAGATTAATCTATAATAGAATATGCATGTTTAATCTAAGAACATGTAAAAGAAGATTATGCTAAAATGTATGCATATTTTGCTAAATGAGATTAAACTAGAAAATGAATATCTTATGAAAGTAATTAGCTCAAATGAATGCACAATCCAGCAACAATTTGATGCAAATTCTCATTCAACCTCTCCCTAAAATGAAGAGATGAAGGTCTCTTAAATAGACTTTCCTAGAATCCCTCAACGGTCGAGATTGATTTCAATCAATGATCAGGATTAAAGGTGAAGTTCAGTCATAAAGGAAGATTCCCAAATTAAAGGGAGTTAACTAACTCAGATCTGAGTGTAAGAGTTAGTCAGCTCAAATAGACTTTAGTGTAAAAGCAAGTGATCTGGGTCACCTCTAATTTGATCAACAGTGAACTGGGAATTTCCTTTTTTGAACTGAAGAGAGATTTTGGTGAGATATTTAATTTAATAAAATGAGATATGCTCTCATAATTACCTTTTCTATTTAATTAAATAATTCTATTTAATTAATTAGAGACACTTTTCTTATTTAATTAAATAACTTCATTTAATTAATTAGGAATGGCTTCCCATTTAATTAAATAACTTTGTTTAATTGATTATAAGTAAGTTCTCCATTTAATTAAATAATTTTGTTTAATTAATTAAAATAGGCACATTTATTAAATTAAATAAATTTAATTCCATAGTACATTAGCCTTAGGATATAATTTAATTTAATTAAAGTATAAATACTTAGTAATTAAATTAAATATTAATCAATAGGCTTAATGTGACTAATATGAGTAAATACTATAGGAATTAAATAATAAACATGATGAATGCAAATTAGGGTTTTCTACATCTGACAATTAAGTCAAGTAGCAAGTAGTCGAATAAGAATTTGCCTAATGGAATAGGACTTTAGGAATCGATCAGAAATAGACCAGAATTGGTTGAGATAGCAATGAGCCAATTTTGGGGTATTACATTTTGCCCCTCTTTGAGTGAATGTGCGAGCAGTACATTCAATTCAAAGAAAAATCAAAAAGTGTGATGCGAAGATCAAGAAATGAGATTGGTTCCAAAATTGATGATACGAAGGCCAATTGATAAGCTTTTAAGGACTATCTCTAGAACAGAGCTTAATCCTAAGGGATCCAAGCAGAGCGCCTAGATACCTAAGATTGATAAGCATTTAAAAGACTATTTTCAGAACTAAGCGCAATCTTTAAGGATCCAAACAAAATGTCTAGATACCTAAAATTGATAAGCATTTAAAAGGTTTGTTCAGAATGAAGTTTAACCTTTAAGGATCCAGATAAAACACCTAGATACCCGAGATTGAAAGCATTTAGAAGATTATCTCTAGAACGGAGCATAACCTTCAAGGATCCAGATAGAACACCTAGATACCTGAGATTGAAAGGATTTAGAAGATTATCTCCAGAATGAAGCTTAACCTTCAAGGATCCAAACAAAATGTCTGGATACTCGAGATTGATAAAGACAACAAGATCCAATAATGAGTCGTAGAATCATCCCTAGAACGAGGCTTGATCCTCAAGAGTCAGGGTTTAGATTGTCCCAATACCTGTCTATTTAACTTTGAGAAAATTTGTTATAAGGTTGATCAATTGATGAAAATATAAGATAGATGGAAAAGATGTTAGATAGAAGGGAACAAGATGCCCCAAGTAATGAGGACATGAGATGGGGACAAGATGCCTTGAGCAATAAGTATTCAATGATGTAATCATCCTGACCCCTCAGGAGAGAAATCAAAAGATGACACACCAAAAATATCATTTGAAGTAGTATATCATGAGAAATAGAAGAAATCTGAGATTCAACAGAATATAGAAGAGATCAGAACGATCGAAAGAAGATTCAGAGTTGATTTGAAATGATTGGAAAGTTGCAAAGACCAAGTTTGACCAAAAGTTGACCAAATTTAGCCACAGTTGACTTGAGTTGACTATTTTCAAAATGAATTTTGAAAATATGGAGAATGTAAAGTTGAAAGGATTCCATGAATCACAAAGTATGAGAAAGATTTGGGCTGCACAAGTGTTCGATCGCGTCGGTCTCCAAAATTTTTAAATGCATTTTTGAGGCTCTTAGGTGATGCAGAGCCACACCTTGGAAAGCTCAAGAGGAATACTCACTCAACTGAGTTACTTCAAGGGGCATGACACCAATCAGCCGAGATTGAACTCAAACCAAACTCAAGATTGGATTAATCAGTATATATAAATCTCCATAGTTTATCTTCACCTGCACACCAAGATCTTTAACCCGGAATGTCCTCAAAGAAAATATTTTTTCACTTTGACAAGAGAGACCAAGATTGAATTGCTGCCAAACTCCATAGTCGATTATCTATATCCTTTCTAAGGCAAAATTGAAACTTTTCTCTACTACCCAAATTCGAATGAATCTCTTACATAGCCAACCAGCTTCTTTAAAACTGACTCTCCTTTTCTAATAAAAGGATGAGAAACATTTTTTCGTCTTCTACCCCAAGAAAAGGATAAGAATCCAAAAATCGCCTACTACCTATTATTGGAATCTGACAATCATGCAGTAGGCCACATGTTTTTTTTCTGTCTTCTATCCAAGAAAAGGATAAGAATCCGAAACTGCCTACTACCTATTATTGGAATCTGACAATCATTAAAACTATTCTAATTTAAAGAATCTACACCCGGTCCTAGGTGGCTATATCTAGAGAGCTCATCGAACTGCTACTCTAGGTATGCCACCACATGTAGGACGTTTATTGAAAACATTAAATTTAAAATACACAAAACATAAACCTTTCTTATTCTATTTCCCGCTCTGCTACTATAGCATACTCCCCTGTAGAAAGAATCTCAAGTCCACTTGAGATGAGATCGTGTACTAATGAACCATGTTTGCTAATTTGTTGCTCATCCATCCAAATAGCCTCTGTCACTGGTTTGTTCTTCCATTTGACTAGATACTAAGTGTATTGTCGTCTTCGAGTTCTCTTTATTTTTGTATCTAGGATTTTCTCCAACTGAGGTGGTGCTGGTTTAGGTAGTTGTTGCAGATCTTCTATTACTGAATCTTCATGTACGGCTTGTGTTTCAGAACCTCTGTATTGTGTGAGATCACAAACATTGAATATGGGTGAAATACCGATGTCTGTAGGTAACTGAATTTTGTAAGCATTATGTCCATATTTTTCCATAATTTGACAAGGGCCAACTTTCTTAGGTAGTAACTTTGTATTCTTCCTTTGAGGTAACCTCTCTTTCTTCAGATACACCCATACTAAATCACCAACTTCAAATTGTACTTTTCTTCTTTTCTGATCAGCAACTTCTTTGTACTTTTGATTTGAATTCTATAGCTGCAACTTGACTTGATGTTGGACCTCTTTAATAGCTTCAACAAATTCTTCAGCATGTGAACTACTTGGAAAAGTATTTGGAAGTTCCATCAGCTCAAGAATTCCTCTTGGATGTGTACCATACACAATCTGAAATGGAGATTTCCCTGTACTTCTATTCACTATACCATTGTATGAGAATTTAGCTTGAGCAAGTATGGAATCCCACTTTTCTCCATGTTGTTTTGTAAGGCATCTTAATAGATTTCCCAAAGATCTGTTGACAAATTCTGTTTGACCATCGGTCTGTAGATGATATGCAGATGAAAATGATAAATTTGTGCCTAGTTTCTTCCAAAGAGTCCTCCAAAAAATGACCCACAAATCTGCCATCTCTATCTGAAACAATATTTAGTGGTAGTCCATGAATTCACACTATCTCCTTGAAAAATAAATCTACAATGTATGATGCATCTTTGGTGGATTTACATGGTAAGAAATGTGACATTTTACTGAATCTATCCACAACAACAAAAATGCTATCATACCCCTTCTGAGTTCTTGGTAATCCCATTACAAAATCCATACTAATACTTTCCCATGGTCGTGAAGGAATAGGTGAGGGCTGATACAATCCTGCATTGGTACTTTTACCTTTACCTTTCTGACAAATGGTGCATTCTTCCACAAACTTCCGCACATCCTTTTGTAACTTTGGCCAAAAATAGTGTCTACGAACCAGCTCTAAAGTCTTATCCAGTCCAAAATGACCAGATAATGCCCCACTATGTTTCTCCTGTATGATATTATCTCTCATTGAACACTTTGGGATGCAAAGTTGTCCTCCTTTGAACAATAATCCTTCTTGAACCAGAAAATCAGAATATTCCCTATTGTACCTTTCATCCAGATTAATACATGCTTGATAAATGTCTTTGAAATCAGCATCATCAACATACATACCTTTCAGATTTGAAATGCCTCTAGTTTCCAACTGAATTTGTGACATAGTCAAAGTTCTTCTGCTTAATGCATCAGCAACCTTATTTGCTACTCCCTTCTTGTGCTTGATAGAAAATGTGAATGCTTGTAATGTCTCCACCCATTTCATGTGCCTATGATTCAATTTCTCTTGACTGTTTATAAAACTAAGTGCCTGGTTATCTGTGTATACAATGAATTCCCTGGGTAGCAAATAGTGTCTCCACTTCTTCAGGGATTGAACAAGTGCATACATTTCCAAATTGTATGATGAATATCTCTGTTTGGCTTCATTGAGCTTCTCGCTGAAAAAGGCTACTGGTCTATCCTCTTGACTAAGAACACCTCCTATGGCTATGTTTCTTGCATCACATTCTATTTGAAAGACTTTATTGAAATCAGGAAATGCCAGGACTGGTTGTCGGGCCACTTTTTGCTTAAGAAGTTCAAAGGCTTTATTGGCTTCTTCTGTCCAAACAAATTTACACTTTTGGCCTCCTTTTATGGTGTTCAAAATAGGTGCACAAATCAAGCTGAAATTTCTGATAAACTTTCTATAGAAAGTGGCTAAACCATGAAAACTTCTAACTGCTGCAATAGTTTTGGGAGTTGGCCAAGAAAGAATTGCACTTACCTTATCTTGATCCATCTTGAGTGTTCCCTTTGAGATCACAAAGCCAAGGTATGTCAGTTCCTCTCGCATAAAACTACATTTCTCCATATTGATCATTAACTTTTCCTCTTGTAACCTTCTCAACACCAAATCTATGTGTTTCAGATGCTCCTCTTTTATTTTGCTAAAAACCAAAATGTCATCTAGATATACGATCACAAACTTCCCTGTAAAATCCTTCAAAACTTCATTCATAAGCCTCATAAACGTACTAGGAGCATTAGACAATCCAAATGGCATTACCTTCCATTCATACAATCCCTCATTTGTCTTAAATGCTATTTTCCATTCATCTCCTGGCCTAATTCTTATCTGATGATACCCGCTTTTCAAATCAATCTTTGAAAAATATCTTGCTTTCCTTAAACAATCTAGTAAATCTTCTATTCTAGGCATTGGAAATCTGTACCTTATAGTGATCTTGTTTAGTGCTCTTGAATCTGTGCATAATCTCCATGTTCCTTCTTTCTTTGGTGCTAGGACTGCAGGTACAGTGCATGGGCTTAGACTTTTACCAATCAAACCAGCCTCGAGCAATTCTTCAATTTGTCTTGCCATTTCTTCATTTTGTTGTGGTGTTAGTTTATATGCCACTTTGTTGGGTAATGTTGATCTTGGTATGAGATCAATGCAATGACTGATTTCTCGCACTGGTGGGAGACTTTTTGGTATTCCATCAGCTATAATTTCTTTGTACTTGTCCAGAATTGGTTCCACTTCGTCAGGTACCTTTTCCTTCTTCTTTTCTATCACTTCCACCTTCAAGTTTGAAGACTCCAACTCTGAATTTTCTTCCTTAGTCTGATTTTCAGCATCATTTTGCAATTTTTCCTTGAGTATAGGAATCAGTGCAAAGAGTGGGCTCTTCTTTCCTTTCACTTCTTTCAAGAATTCTTTCTTACCCATCACCATAACTTTGGCTTCTGCGGCTTTTGCTTCTTCTTGACTTGGCTCAACTAAAGGTATCAGTTCAATGACCTTTCCATTATTTGTAATGGTATATGTATTCTTCACTCCATCATGATGTGCCTTGAGATCATATTGCCAGGGTCTACCGAAAAGTAAATGGCATGCATCCATGTTAACAATATCAAACAATAATCTGTCCTTATAGGCTCCAATCTGAAATTCCACCCAAGCTTGCTCTTCTACTATAGTTGGTGCCCTTTATTTACCCAAGATATTCTGTAAGGATACGGGTTTTGTATTCTTGGTAGCTTCAACTTTTCCACCATTTCAAGAGACACAAAATTTTCTATAGAACCAGAGTCCACTAGTACCTTACAAATTTTTCCTCCAGATTTACAGGTAGTTCTGAAAATGGGCTTCCTTTGTGGTGGTTCTTCTCTGACAGGCCTTTTCAACAGTGTTCTTCTCATCATACGTGCTTCCCCTTTTTTCGGATAACCATGGTTGTCTGAATCTTCTTGTAAATCCGCTTCTTGTGTCAGATGTATTCTTCTTTCGCCATGAGTACTAGAGCTTGCTTTTGCTGGACATTTGTGTGCTATATGACCTTCCTGATTAAAGTTGTAACATCTTATTATCTTCCTCTAAAATTTGGCCTTCTACCTCTGAAACTTCCTCTGAAATTATCAAACTTATTAACTTCATTATGCATCTCTGTTTGTGGCTAAAAATTAGGACTCCTTTCTGCAAATGTACCTCTTCCTCTGAATGGTTGTCTTCCTCTACCTCTGTTATTATTTTCTTGTTTCCTTTTGATTTTCTCTTCCACCTTCAAAGCTAGCTGATAGCATTTAGCTACCATGTTAGGACTTAGCAACTGCAACTCTTCTTGTATGTTCATCCTCAAACCATTTAGGTATCTTGCTACCTTGATACTCTCAGGTTCTACAAATTTTGACCTTAGACTTAACTTCTGAAACTCTTCTATATAAGTACAGACATCCATATCCCTTTGTCTAAGATTCTGCCTCTTCTGATGCAACTGTACCTCATAGTCTTCAGGGAGATACGTCTCTCTTATCATTGACACCATCTTCTTCCATGAACAGATCTTCCTCTTATCTTCCTTTACCCTTTCTTCTTGCACAAAATTCCACCATGTAAGGGCTGCTCCCTTCATTCTGGATTTGGCCAATTTAACTTGCTGCAACTCTGAAACTTTCTCACATTCAAAATGATTCTCTAAGGCTTCAATCCATTCCAACACTAATTCAGCATCCATCTTTCATGTAAACATAGGTAAATCAACAGGTTTTCCTCCCAAAGCCTTTAAAGCTTTAAAAAATGGCCTCTCGTTCTCAGCTATTCTATCTTCTTCACTGTCAGGTACATCTTCTTCTTCTTCCATTCCTTCTCTCATTTCTTTCTTCTCAACTACACTCTGCATATATTCCAACTTACTAGCTAGTTCTGCCACTATCCCCTTCAACTCTCTATTCTCATTCTAGAGAAGTTCTTCTTGCTCCTCGACCTTCTTCGCTAACTCTGCATTGGTCACCATCTTGCTTGACCCTACTAAAGAATCTTGATCAGGGGCGTTCAACATATAACTTCACAACCTGCAACTCTCAAGCTCTGATACCAAAAATGATGCAGAGCCACACCTTGGAAAGGTCAGGAGGAATACTCACTCAACTGAGTTACTTCAAGGGGTACGACACCAATCAGCCGGGATCAAACTCGAAGCAAACTCAATATTGGATTAATCCAAATATATAAATCTCCATAGTTTATCTTCACCCGCACACCAAGATCTTTAACCTGGAATGTCCTCAAAGAAAATATATTTGCACTTTGACAAGAGAGACCAAGATTGAATTGATGCCAAACTCCATAGTCGATTATCTATATCCTTTCTAAGGCAAAATTGAAACTTTTCTCTATTACCAAAATTCGAATGAATCTCTTACATAGCCAACTAGCTTCTTTAAAATTGACTCTCCTTTTCTAATAAAAGGATGAGAAATGTTTTTTCATCTTCTACCCCAAGAAAAGGATAAGAATCCAAAAACCGCCTACTACCTATTATTGGAATCTGACAATCATGTAGTAGGCCACATGTTTTTTTTCCATCTTCTATCCAAGAAAAGGATAAGAATCTGAAACTGCCTACTACCTATTATTGGAATCTAACAATCATTAAAACTATTCTAATTTAAAGAATCTACAGCCGGTCCTAGGTGGCTATATCTAGAGAGCTCATCGAATTGCTACTCTAGGTATGCCACCACATGTATGACATTTATTGAAAACATTAAATTTAAAATACAAAAAACATAAAACTTTCTTATTCTATTTCTCGCTCTACTACTACAGCATTAGGTGTGTCTGATTTCAAATTCGATCTCAAAAATGGATTCAGAACAATCAAATTAGCTAGGGGTGTGATTTTCATGCAAATCTGAGCACTTTGAAAAATTTGGTCAACAGCTATATAAGGACCTGAGGGTCATTTTCAATTCATTTGTGCTTTTTGTCTTCTATTGATTTGAGCTCTGAGAGAGACATGGCAGGTAGCATGAGACATCATCGATTTGAGTGCTCCAAACATCATAACTGTCGAGCAGACTATGGACCACTGGTGAGTCATCGATTCCCTTCCTTCGTACTTTCACTTTCACATATTTTGATGTTATTTATTGCATGTTTTAGCATGTTTTAGGATTGTTCAATCTCTTTCCATGCAAGACCTATCGGATTTTTCTCAAAGATCTTCTTTCTTCGTGCGAAGAAATAGGATGTGTTGTTTCTTCGCGCGTAGTGGGGTGAATCTTCGTGCGGGAGACATTATGTTTCATGCGAAAGATGAGATTTTTTGCGCGAAGATAGTTCTTTTTTTGCGTGACTATGTAATTCTTCGTGCGACGATGTAATTCTTTGCGTGAGGCTTTGAGAACTTTGCACAAAATTTCATGAACATCGCATAAAAGTCCATGACAGTCATGCTTTAAAATTTGATTTTCGTACTCAAAAAATGCATTTTAATTTGTTCTGATGCATCGTTTCAACTTGATACTGAGTGTTTCTTTTGTTGCTTCTATTGTGCATGCAGGAGATCTTTGGTGATGTCACATTCAGGTCTCATTTTCCACCATATGGGGAGCTATTACAGAGTCTTGATGATGCAGATCGAGCACACATTGCTCAATTGGGTTTGTCATTTTTGTGCCAGATTCCAGCCGTGATGGTGAATCACAGCCTTCTTACTAAATTGGTAGAGCGTTTCCATTCGAAGACGAATACCTTCCACTTGATGATGGGTGAGATGACCATCAAACCAAAGGATATATGGAGGATTTTGTGGATTCCTTTCCACGATGCCTGGGTCATCTATGATACAGTGCCCCAAGTAGGGTCAGAGGCACTATCTATTGTATATGGGTGAAAGCTACCGAGGGGCAGGGCCATCAGCTAGGATGAGCTTATGCACACTTATGGACTGACACACAGGCTGGCAGCTGTGTTGGCTATATTTTTGAGTTGTTTCCTATGTCTTGACAGAGGACAGCATGGTTTGGAGTGTGTGTGGGGAGTCATGCTCCGCAGGATGCTAGAGGCAACTGAAATTTTTTGGTGGGGTCAGTGCATGCTGGCTCACCTTTTCCATGAGATGCATGAGGTCATCTTCCATGAGAAGAAGACCATGGCAGCCAGAGTGTATGTTTTGCAGATCTGGGCCTGGGAGCATCTTCCTGTATGTAGGCCAATTTTTTAGGATGCTCGAGAGCCCATGGAGCCCTGTATTTGTAGATATCGAGGGTATATTACCCAGGCCCACCTGGCTAAGACAGAGCAGTGGAGGATACATCTTGATGACCTAGTGTTTGTTGTATTGTGACCCTGGTGAGAGACAAAGGACTGGGATGATGATCCCAGAGAGTTACCATGGATGTTCAGTTCTCAAACTTTGGCTAGCAGGATGACATCTATCATTGAGAGATTTGTGATATCATGGGTGTGGCAGCAGTATGGCCAACCATAGGACATTTTTGCTGAGTATTGTGCCTGTGCCAGGTTGTAGAAGGATGTGGAGTAGGGATGGCCAACAAGGATGGACCCAGGGCGGTCCATGGTAGACATCTGTAGCCTAGTTGTAGTTTAGTAGGACTACCTGCCAGAGGTAGTAGATGCAAGGATGATGCCTACATATCAGGCATATATGGAGGATTTTGTGGATTCCTTTCCACGATGCCTGGGTCATCTATGATACAGTGCCCCAAGTAGGGTCAGAGGCACTATCTATTGTATATGGGTGAAAGCTACCGAGGGGCAGGGCCATCAGCTAGGATGAGCTTATGCACACTTATGGACTGACACACAGGCTGGCAGCTGTGTTGGCTATATTTTTGAGTTGTTTCCTATGTCTTGACAGAGGACAGCATGGTTTGGAGTGTGTGTGGGGAGTCATGCTCCGCAGGATGCTAGAGGCAACTGAAATTTTTTGGTGGGGTCAGTGCATGCTGGCTCACCTTTTCCATGAGATGCATGAGGTCATCTTCCATGAGAAGAAGACCATGGCAGCCAGAGTGTATGTTTTGCAGATCTGGGCCTAGGAGCATCTTCCTGTATGTAGGCCAATTTTTTAGGATGCTCGAGAGCCCATGGAGCCCTGTATTTGTAGATATCGAGGGTATATTACCCAGGCCCACCTGGCTAAGACAGAGCAGTGGAGGATACATCTTGATGACCTAGTGTTTGTTGTATTGTGACCCTGGTGAGAGACAAAGGACTGGGATGATGATCCCAGAGAGTTACCATGGATGTTCAGTTCTCAAACTTTGGCTAGCAGGATGACATCTATCATTGAGAGATTTGTGATATCATGGGTGTGGCAGCAGTATGGCCAACCATAGGACATTTTTGCTGAGTATTGTGCCTGTGCCAGGTTGTAGAAGGATGTGGAGTAGGGATGGCCAACAAGGATGGACCCAGGGCGGTCCATGGTAGACATCTGTAGCCTAGTTGTAGTTTAGTAGGACTACCTGCCAGAGGTAGTAGATGCAAGGATGATGCCTACATATCAGGCATTTTTGATTAGTCATCTATTCCCACCTTTTACAGATCTAATGGGGATGGTAGGGTAGGCAGAGAGATAGGTGCCCCAGCAGTAACAGGCACAGCCACAGCCACCAGTTTAGCCACAGTAGTAGTCATGGGTCTGACAGTAGGTACAGTAGATGTCGATTCCCCCACGTCAGATGGGATTAGACCCAGGTGTCGGGGGTAGTGGGATAGGGCACAGTCGACATCCTAGGTAGAGGACAGAGGAGGAGACCCCTTAGTAGGAGGCTCCACAACAGCAGGTGCCACCATGGCAAGAGGCACCACCATAGCAGCAGGCACCAGAGATGTTAGATGAGGATATGCCGGATCAGTTGGTAGGTGGGGTGCAGGATGCGGTATAGTGGTACTAAGAGCAGGTTTGTCAGGCCTCCTGACAGTTGGGGGACCTACAGATTGCAGTGGCAGTTCGAGATGCGCAGTTGGTGGAGCGACAGCGGGATATAGATCTGTGGAGAGAGCACACCAAGACTGCAGAGCAAAGATTGGAGCTGGCATAGGATGAGATCCAATTTCAGTCAGCTCAGGTAGCGTATTACTATGCTACATATACCAACACGGTGCTAGATGAGACACTCCAGGTGCAGTGCTTTTTCAGTATGCGCAAGAGTCTAGGGGTGCACGACCTCTTGCCAGATCAGATATGCCATCACTGCCTCCACCACCTGCTGCTCCTGCTCCTCCTAGAGGCAAGGGTGTGGGACAGAGTTAGATGCTTTGTGGCTGACTATGATTTTGATCTTTGATTTTGATCTTTGGCTATGTATCGACTGGTGTGCCAGCACCATATGTATCATTTCACTATCTTAAATTTGACAGTTGTTTGACTATCACCAGTAGGCCAAATTGGACTATTGTGATAGCCATTTGGATGTCAAATTTAACCTTGCAATTTTTTGACATCATAAGGGAAAATCCCTCACCATATGCAGTTTTGATTTGATAGTCCAACTTTGAGAGGCCATATCTTAGTCATCCAAACTCCAAATCAGGTGCAATTTTTTTAATTTTGGCTAGAATTTCCTAAACTTTTTAGTGGTGCTATTATTTTCTAGTTTTGGTGCATGAATTTTTCAAAAAAATTAGTTTTTGGTAACTATACCTATCCAATCCTGCATTTTACAACTTCAAATGCTCCGTACGGGATCATCTGGACACATAATCAAGTTTTAGTTTTTTTAAAAGTTCATAATTTTTCACCTACTTTCCAGATATGTAATCAAATTATAGGCTTGTGTGAATAGAAATACCATTTTTAGAAATAGGTCTTTTTTTTCATTGTATTGCTTTGGTCAAACTTCTAAATTATTGTACATCTGAGCTACATTGCTAAGTACTAGATTTGAACTCCAAGAGGAGGTTGTAAATAGAAAATTTAGAAGTCCACTTAGGCCTAAATTGGCAAGTGTCTATTGTAATTTCACTAAGTATAAAGTGCCAAATCATACATTTTTTTTTTTTTTGGGGGGGGGGGGGGGGGGGGGGGTTTCTTTGATTTTATTTTTATTTTGGGGGTGCATACATTTATTGATCATCACAAGTGTCAATTTGGTTTAAAATTGAAGTTGACAAAAGGAACTAATAGAGTGCCTTGATGGTTGATCATCTAAGAGAGCATAAGGAAGTATTTCGTTTTCTATGTTCCAAAGAATTGCCCTGTTACAACGATTCATCACCTATCAGCATAATTGTGCAAGTCATTTTTTACAATATCAGTTATGATTGCTTTGATGTCCTTAGAAAGGTCAATGAACCTTATGACCTTTGGATGGCCCTTTGGAAAGCATATGGAGATCCAATAGTCCCTGTATTCCTAGAGGACATTCTACCTCTAGTCACTCCAGTTGTGATACCTACAACTCTAGTTGAGATCCTAACTCCTAATGCTCTTGTTGGTTCTATTGATCTAGTTCCAACCACAAATTCTCTTGATTCAGTACAGTAGGAAACATTGTGTCTTCCTATTTCAGCTTAATGGAATGACTTGCTTCTAGACATTGTAGTGTTGTTTGTGGAGTCTTACATTGAAGATGTGGGAGACATCATTAATGAAATCCATCTTCTCTTTGTTGAGGAGAATTCTTCTTCACTTGTTGTGAGGGAAAACTCTAACCCTCAACCACTTGATCTTTCCTTTGAGACTGACATGATTGTGGACACTTCTTTTTAGTAGATGGAGAAGGACTCTTCTACTTAAGAGGAGACATATCAGTCTTTGGAGATTGTATTCTAGTTTCCTTAAACATCATATCTTCTGAGGATTTTTCCTACTAATTGGCGAGCATTCTCTACTACACCAATGACACCACTTCTTCCTACAAGGAGGAACTTCATTCAATTTTCATGGTGCAAATTCTTCAGTCATTAAGGAGTTTCTTTCATGGGTGTCCATTCATCATTAAGGGGAGGCTACATTGCTTCTCTTCCCATATCTTCCTATAAGGATGATTCCTTGTCTTTGGAGTTTGATTCACTTTCATCCATGGACATGTTACCTTGTTTGCCACCTTCTTTTGGGCATCCACCAGATTGGTTTGTGGCATCTACATTCATCAAAGACTTGTTGACATATGAGTAGACTTCAGAGACAACATCCATAAAATACAACATATGGATCCCTCTTCCATTTTCCTATCCATAGTGGGAAGCATACTTGCACCTATACTTGGTGTATCTTCTTTCTAAAGGGAGAAATATTTTTTTTAGGCATTGGATTCTCTTTTTTCTTCAAGCACTCATCATTATGAGATCCCTCACTAAGTGGGGGATTTCATAGAGGGATTCTCTATTGTATATGCATGATGTATGTCATAATGGGGGGGTCTTAATTACTCCATCCATACATACATCTTTCTTTATTGTACTTATCTCTCTCTTTGGGGGAAGGTTTTTCCCATGAGGTTTTCCCTCTTTCTCCATTTTCAGAGAGATTGCATTGCATTACATTTGTAGATGGGTACCTAACATGGCCTAGTAGCTGGGACCCATCATAACTTTTGTGAGCTTAAGTGCACTCCCCTAAGTTGCACTTAAGGGGGGGTGTTAGTGTAAATAATTAATAATTATTTATTCTTTACTTTAGTTTACCTAGGTTAATACATTATTCTACTAGTTGTCATGTAGACACCTAGGAGCATGCGTACTCATATGAGTTGTCTTGTTGGCAATACAAGAGTTAGCAACTCATTTAAGCACATGGTATCTACAAAATCTCTACATGAGATACACCTTATCATGCTTATCCTCTCATTTTTGCATGGACATTCATGCACAATGGAGGATAATCCACTTCTGGTAGATGTGTGCTTAGTTGTTGAGCTTATCTCTTTGCTGACTCCTAGTCATTCTAGATGCCTTTATATACAGATACTTCTAGTATGTATGTACATCAAGTAGACATCAAATATCAAATGATCTAATATCCAAAGATAATTAGTTATTATTCTTATATTGTTATTATTATCATACAGTATTGGTCCATATTGTGCTAAGTGGATGAGCTTCTTGAACTTGGCGTCATTTTTCCCTAAGGAAAATTCTTCATGGTATCATAGCTATATAAAATTCTTACAAGCTCTATACAAAAGTTATCTAGTGATTTAACTCTTGACATAGTTGTAAAATTCAAAGTGTCGTTCTATTTTACCAATATTAATTATTATTTTCTAAAGTGTCAATCCTTGGGATTTATGGTGAGTGCCCATGACATGGATAGTAGTATTTGTCTATGATTATCCAAGGTTATAGGTGGTGTAGGTAAACTTTTTGGGTCATCTTGGTCCCAAGGTGGGTTATTGTAATTATCAAATTAGACAACCACATATAGAGGTAGTTTTGGGGGTTTACAATTAGGGGTGTACACATATCTACCACCTCCCCCAAGTGATCTATTTATGAGACTCATTTGAATCCAAAGGTTTATTATTAACATTGTTTGTTGGTCTTTACATAGTAAGAGTGTTTTTGGAAGTCGACTGACATCACTATCAAGGTTTGGTTGTAGGTGTATTTTTACTATAATACTAAGTGCAAGAGGAATATTATGTAATTTAAGCATTTTTCAGTTGTGTAGCCTGACTAAATTTTTTGTAGAGTAAAGGTGCATTGACTAACCAAATGTAGTTTGTTCAGAAACACATAGTGTTTTGTTTGTACATTGCATGAGTATATGTTGTCATTGATGTCAAACCTTATTGGTAAGACAACTGCTACTTGAGTAGAGTGTCATATCAAGATGATTGATGAAGAGGATCTAGTGGAAAGTTTGAGTTATGTGGAATTACAATGGTCACTTGATCAGTTGGGCTTTGTTGAGATAATATGTTGTTTAATAATAACACTATGTGGAGAAGATAGTTGTGTTAAATCCTAGAAGAGATGATCAATGAAGAACAAATACTTAGGCTTAACCAAGCTTCAAAGAAGAAGATACAAGAACTTATAGTTGAAGTTGAGCTATGCTAGTGTCGATCAAGTGAACATTAGAAGCTAAGAAAATTTAATGCCAATCGATTGCCTATAAAAGATAGAGTAACAAAGAAGTTGGACCAAGTGCCAGTAAATGAACATAGCAAAGATAGTGTAAGTTGAGCAAGGTAGTGATAACCAAGTTATCTAGTGATGACCAAGGCTGAAAAACACAATGTTGGCTAAGTGAGAATATTTTACAATTTATGAAGGAATTTCATTTCCTGACTGACATAGTTGAATTCTTGGAATTTGTAAAGTGTGTTGAAGATGAGATTAATGAGTTGGGACATTTAATGCAAGGGAAACCGTATTTGAGAATTTCTATGCATGGATTCATAGAGAAGTTTGAAGAAGTTTCTAGAAGAGGAATGGGGAAATGAAAAGATGGAAGGATTTGATGAATCTAACCTAAACCTAACGTCAACCACATGTTTAAGCAGAAAAAGATTTAGCTACCTATATAAGGAGTGATAAGGGCTAATCTAAAAAGGTTGGTAGAAGTAAGCAAGCCTGAAAAGGTTGGAGCAATGGTTGATTCTATTGATTGGGGAATTTAAGTGGAAGGTTAAACATTGAACTATTGAGGTGAAGAGTGATTGCTTGAAGGGTTACCAAGAAAATTAGTGGCGTAGATGATAATGGAGGTCAATCAATGAGTCAACCATTGAACTGAATTTGTGATTTATATTTGCAAAATGAGTTGTATATATTTAGATCAACCTAATGTTACTTTCTAACCATTGTATCAATTGAAATTCTTTAATCAAGATTGACCTAATAGTCATTTATAAATCCTTTAATCAATGTGACATTCTAATAGAATGTTCTTAAGTCCTCTAACAAGACCACTCCTAACAGGGTGATTAAATCCTTTAACAGGGTCACAACCAAGGTATATTTTAGTGGCTAATATTCAGAAATTGGCCAATTTTAGAATTTTTTGGCTAGTAATTTTGCAAATAACTTAAGATTTGATACAACCTAAATCGTCATAGTTTTATAAAATTTAGTTCTAAAATATTTAAAATAGCTCAATAATTTATTTTATTGAAAAAGTTAAATTCAAATATTTGCCACAATATTCATTACATGATTAGATTTGAGTCACCTAAATATAATATATTATTGGAGAAATTAAATTGAACTAACCAATAATTATCATAATTATTAGTTACTTTAGGAATTCATCACTAATATTAGTTTTCACTATTGATTTAAAGTATATGTAACGATCCTCATAATATTCCACGAGGTAAAAAAATGCTCAATTTTGGTTTGTAATATTCTATGGTGATTAATGAAATTCCTATTATTATTAAGATTCATAAATATTTTAAACAAAAAAAAAATGATTCAAAAATAATCGCCAATATTAATCATATGTAGAATAAAAATTTGAGAAATCCATCAATAGAAATAATTTTGTATTTTCAAAATAATGAAATATTTGCCAATATTTTATATCCTTTTTTGGAGGCAACTTTCTTAAAGTTTACCCTGGTCACACCTAACAGTGTGTATTGTAACCTTTAACAAGGTTGTCTCCTAATAGAGCTCACTTCAAAAGAGTAAAAAATAAGTGATATGTTGCTGGTGGATTTTTTCAAATTGGGTTTCTACGTTAAATCCTGGTAGCATACTTCTGTGGATGTTATTTGAGATATTTTACCATTAATGTTTTACATCTATGAGTTTTTTATTATTGGGACAATGGACTGCAAGTTTATGTGACTAATAAGTTGTTATAAAGACCAAGTGAATAGGATATTAGACCTAAGTTAGTAGAAGTGTTTAAAATTTTAGTTGGTACATCTGGACCCAAGGATAAAAGATTCAACCCCCCATCCCCTCTTAGTTATTCTAAATCATTCTAACAAGCAATTACCAATATTGTTCAATTGATCTATATTGTGCATGTTTTGCAACATACAATGAGTGTCGATTTGAGTTTGAGTGTCACTTTATAGAGGGGGTGGGGGTGAATCAGTATTTAACTAACCATAAAACAAAGTAACTCATAACTCTATATTTTGTTAACTAGGGAAAACCTAGCCAAGGGAAAACCCTAGTGGGTATGGTACCCACAAAATGATCCACTAATCAAAAGTATCTAGTTAAAGATATTGACCCTATTAGGAGTCTATTACATCCATATAGTGTATCAGTCCTTGTTAGAGGACTAGGCCTTGTTAGAAGGCTCAACCCTATTAGGAGTTATTAAATATAAATTACAAATGTATGCAAGATGAGGCCACTTCCTGAACATTCAATGTACAATAACGTTCTTCAATATAAAAGATAGATATTAAAAAAATTGTACTACTGCTGATATCTTTAATATCTAATAATTTCTTTGCTTCTCATCGAAAAATCACAAATCACATTCATCTAATCATACACTAGAATTCACATCATATACAATTTCAATCTATCACAAAAAGCATTACACTTAACTTGACATTTGCAACATTTCCTTTATACCTTGTTATTTCATAATTATCCACTCTATCGACCTTCATACTTTTACATGTTTTCCAAAGTTTAAAATTAACTCTTTCTAGATTAGGGTTAACATCTAGGATGTCATCCCTAATTAGTTAAGTAATTATTTTGGTAAACAAAATAGTTCCTTAACCCTGATCTTGCTATGTTCTACCTGTACAATATTGCTAGAAGTAAAATCAATATAACTATGTCTATACTAACTATATTATTCTGTGCTCTTGCACATATCATCCTCGTGGTCTCTGCTAGTCATACTGTAATGCCTACCCCTACTTGACTTTTCTGTTGTAGTGCTAGATTCTTTTAGGTCAATTTTTTTTTATGTTTTATGATTATCGATGCTTGGTTATCAAATTAGATTAAATGTTATTTTATACTTACTTGATATATGTGATGGATTACTTAGTTATTTCAGTTATCTCGTGATTTTTTGAGGATGATATATATATATATATATATATATATATATATATATATATATATATATATATATATATATATATTTCAGTTTTCTCATGATTATTCGAGGATGATATATATGTTCATGTAGTGACTTTCAATTATTTAATGATGTTAATTAGATGAATTATTTTTATGTGGTTTCTATGGATACTTACCCCATACTTGCATGTGTATGGTGTGCGTGTATGTTTTCTTTATGTTTGATATTTCTGAGGTGGTTGAGGAAGGGAATCATAGTCACCTGCTAGTTGAGATCTACATGATGCACCACTTCATACCATTGCCTATTTAGTTTAGAATATTGTGTCTGTACATGCATGGATTTTATGCAGATTGTAGGTACCAGGTATCAACTTCCTTGAATTTCTACGATGAGTGTACCCTATCACAATATTTCAATGGTATAAGTGGGGAGATAACTCTTGAGTCCAAATCCTAAACCCTAAGCTAATTGTCCTAGAAAATAGGACAAGTATCAGAGTTAGTTTCACCTATTTGAATTTGTCAAGTGACCCAAATTCATGATTTTGATCCTGGTGTTTGATTTAGTTTTATGTTCTGTATGATGAGTTGTCATATTTGGTTTTGTGGATATATTGTGATTTTTTGTTTTAATTAAATCAAATTAAAAGATAATTTAATGATTTAATTTAATAAAAAATTTATAAAGAAAATTCAATATTTAATCATATTTAATTAATTAAGAAATTAATTAAATAAAAGAATTAAATTTAAAAGATTATATTAAAGTTCTATTTTTTACATATTTACATTTAATTTAATAATTATTATTTAGGAGTTTCATTCTAATAATAAACTT
The DNA here is from genome assembly GCA_028749045.1 of Cupressus sempervirens. NCBI lineage: Eukaryota > Viridiplantae > Streptophyta > Pinopsida > Cupressales > Cupressaceae > Cupressus > Cupressus sempervirens. The sequence goes on along the minus strand of CM053787.1, from coordinate 566,900,956 downwards.
TAAATAATATTATTAATTAAGTTAATAAATATATTATTATAAAACGTCTCATGAATTTATTTAAAGAAAAGAATGAAACTTAAAGATAAAGTTATGGTTCTAGTTTAGGCATAATTATATTTATTTTATTTAATAATAATTATTTAGGAGTTTTATTTTCAATAATAAACTCTAAATAGTATTATTAGTTGAATTAATAAATATATTATTAAAAAATTGCCTGAATTTATTAAATAAAAGGATTCATTTAAAGATAAAGTTATAGTTAAATTTTAGGCATGCTAATACTACTTTAATTTAATAATAATATATTTAGGAGTTCAATTTTAAATAAATGATAAACATTATTATTACTTAAGTTAATAAATATTATACTAAAAATGCTTCAAAAATTAATAAGAGAAAGTAATTATTTAATAAAGTTTTTTAATTAACTTGCATAAAGCATATGCATGAAATTAAAATATTATAAATTAAATAAAGAGAGAAAGAAATTAGTAAATATCTAAAAGTTGTAGAAGAAAATGTAAAAGGTAATAAAGTAATAAACAATAATTGATAATATTGTTGCTTGTCTAGACAGATTTCTCTTATCAAATGATTGGAAGTTGAGTTGCTTAGATATTTCTTCAGAAATCCTTACATTGCCAGGATCTCATCATTTTCCTATATCTTTAAGACTCATTTGCAATAACAAATGTTTGGAACAACACTTTCATTCTTCGTTCAAATTTGAAAGTATGTGGCTCAGGCATCCAAAATTTCTAGATAGTATCCAACAATGGTGGAATGAAGTTCCTATGGAAGGACTTAAAATGCATCAGTTTGCTATGAAGCTAAAATATGTCAAATCCCAAATTAGAATCTAGAATCAAAAGGTTTTCAAAAATGTGTTCCACCAAAAGGTAGAAGTCAAGGAATAGTTAAAAGAAGTATATAATCAGATCATCCAGCAGGGAATGAATGAATAAACATATTCTTCTCAAAAGAATCTACAATCACAATGGGAGGACCTGTGTGCTAAAGAAGAGATGTACTGGAGACAAAAATCTCGAGAATTATGGCTCCAAGATGGAGACAGAAATACAAAGTTTTTCCATACTTCAGCTAAGCAAAAAAGAATTAATAGTACAATATTCCATATCAAAGACACTACCTCTGGTGATCTCCTGTCCAATGAAAATCTTATCAAAAATGAAGGTGTCAATTTTTTAAAAAACCTTCTTGTGCCTGACGTTTTGCCTAATCCTTCTGTGTCACAAGTGGATGAACTTCATGACTCTATTCCAAAATTGATTACAGAACAAGACAATGATATTCTAATGGCTCCCTTCACTATTCAAGAAATTCGAAAGGTTGTATTTTCATTTCCACTTGACAAAACCCCAAGTCCAGATGGTTTTACTGCATTTTTCTACCAAAGTTGCTAGAATATAATTCAATGGGATTTATTGGCAACTGTTGAAGAATCTAGAAGATCTAAAAATATGCTGAAATATTTTAACACTACCAATATTTCCATTATTCCAAAAATTACAAACTTTTGCGAATTTTTGACCAATTTCTTTATGCAATTTATCCTATAAGAGTATCACTAAAGCCATATATCTTAGGATTTAGCATCTTATTCCACGTATTATTTCTCCAGAACAAGGTGGATTTGTCCCGGGAAGGGAAACCATGGAAGGGGCTCTCATGGCTCATGAAGTTCTCCACTCTATTAATTCAAGCAATTCTTCAAACTTTGTTATTAAACTGGATATGATGAAAGCTTATGATAGAGTTTGCTGGAAATTTTTGCTTCAAGTACTTGATAAAATGGGTTTTTCAAAAAATTGGTGCAAATGGATTTAGGCATGTATTTTGGGAGCTTGGTTTTCACTAATAATTAATGGTAAGCCTGTGGGTTTTTTTCTTTCTACATGAGGGATTAGACAAGGGGATCCTTTATCCCCAACCTTATTTATTATTATGGTTGAAGTGTTTAGTAGGGTCATTTCACACCAACACGTGTTGCAAAAATGGAAAGGAGCTCTTATTTTAGGTACAAACATATCTATTACACATTCTCTTTTTACGGATGACACTCTTTTGTTTGGATTGTCAGATGTCCAAGAAGCTCGCCATATTCTTTATACCCTTGATCTCTACTTAGTTGTGTCTGGTCAAGCTATTAATGCTCAGAAATCCAAGATTTATTTCTTCAATACTAAGAAAATGGTTTCTGACAAAGTTAAATAGATCTTGGGTTTTTCAGAAGACTTTCTTCCCTCAGTATATTTGGGTATTCCTTTCTTCATGGGTTCAAATAGATCTTAATATTGGTCTTCGATTATTCAACATATTCAAAGTAGAATTGCATCTTGGAAAGTTAGATGGTTGTCAGTGGTAGGAAGAATTTTGTTGATCAAATCAGTTCTAGCTGCAATTCCTAATTATTTCATTGATGTCCTCAAGATCCCACCTAAAGTGCTACTTACAATTCAAAAATTGATTAAGGGTTTCCTTTGGTCGGGTAATATGAATGAATCTCGTAAGATTCTACTTATTTCATTACAAGATATGTCACAGATTCCAAGTGTTGGAGGGGTAGGAATTCATGATCTATCTATTAGAAATGAAGCATTTGGTGGGAATTTGATTTGGCACATGTATTGTAAGTTTCAGTCTACGTAGTGCAAAATTATGCAGCAAAAATATCTAGATAACAATGATCCTTCTAGAATCCTTACTATTTCAAATCCTCCAAAAGGCTCGGTTATTTGGGATTTCATGATAGCTTTGTGCAAAATCATAGTAGACTACATCTCTTGGGAAGTCAATAATGGCTTAAGTATTAATTTTTGGAATGATTCCTAGAATGGTCAAATTCCACTTTCTAAGAGTGGAATCTCATTGAATGTTATCCAAGTTGTTGAGCTTCATTGGGGATCCCAATTTAATCATTATGTGGAATATTTCTATGAATTTTCAAAGAAAATAGTTTGGAAGGATCCCACTAAATTACCTCTGTCACCTCAAGAAATCGCTCAATTTCAAAATATTTTGAATTCAAGGCAAGTCTTTTTTTTTGAAGTCCAAGATTGGATTTTTCAGGCTCCAGCTAAGGATGGAAATTATTCACTAAAAGAGGGGTACAAAATTTTACAACAGAATGGTTTGAATAAACCTACTTCCAAAGCTTTTTCATTTTGCTTGATTCTGGTTGTTCTTCCTAAAGCAGGTTGTTTCTCATGGTTAGCACTTAAACACAAGATTTTAACTAGTGACAGATTGAATAGACTACATATTGCTCCTCCTTTTAAATGTGTTCTTTGTGAGGAACAAGAAGAAATTGCGGATCACCTGTTTGTTACATGTTCATTTTCTTATCAATGTTGGTGCTTTATTTTGAGTAAACTTAATTATCTTACTCCTTTGCCAAACAATCTTTGGGATCTCTTTCAAGCCTGGCCACTTCTTTATCAAAAAGCATTGTTTGCAAATCTTTGGAAATGCATACTAGCCTTGGTAGTTTGGGCTATTTGGTGGGAATGCAATAAGCATATTTTCAAAAAGGAATCCCTACCATTAGACATTATTTTGATTGGTATTGAAAAATCAATCTTAGAAGTGACTGATTCCAGTCTAAAAGTGATTAAATTCAACCTAATTGTGACCCATTGGGATTCCCAAAATTTCCAACAATGGAAACAATTATTCATACCAAATGGGTGGAAAATTAGCCACTCACCCATATATCTCTTACCTAGAGAGAATTTTTGGAGACCCCCATCATATGGTTTTTGGAAGTTGAACTTTGATGGAGCTTCAAGAGGAAATCCAAGTCCATCGGGTTTTGGAGCATGTATTAGAAATCCCTCTAGTTAGGTTGTGCCTATCACAATTTCTCCTTTGCCCATTGATAATAATAACATAGTGGAGGCTCATGTCCGATTGGCTGGTCTTATTTTAGCTAAACAAGGTGTTTCCATAGGTTACATATAGAAGGGGATTCTTCAGTTATTATTGATGCGTGTATCCATAGGCGCATCATTTCTTGGAAGCTAAAATATGTTCTTAACCAAATTTGGAGACTTCTTGATGAATGTTTGGATATTTGCATTTCACATATATATCGAGAAGGGAATAAAGTTGTAGATTTTTTATCAAATTTGGGTTGTGTTGGGGTTACTACCTCTACTTTTCATCCTTTACCTTTTATTGAGAAATACAAGGTTCTACAAAATCTTATTCAAGATGACTTGGAAGCCTCTACCTGCTCAGCATCTGAAGTTCATACTTCAGGTGTTGAGTAGATGTCGAGTCCAATAAGAAGGTAATTGATTTTGAGTAATGCATATTAATATCAAATGTCGAGATAGTCTTTAGGTGCCGAGCAGAGCAAGCTATATTCAGGTGCCGAGAAAGCTATGTTTTGGCATCAAGTAAAGCAGAATTGTATCAGGTGTTGATTTGGTCAGTACACATAGATGGTTGTCAAGTTCAACAAGAAGGTAATTGAAGTGGAGTAATGCTAATAAGTATCAGATGCCTACATTTAGGTGCCGAGTGAAGCAGAATTGTATCAAGTGTCGAATTGTCCAGAAAAAATAGCTGATCCTATTCTAGTATGAATGTAATATATGTCGAGTGAAAAATAACAGGTTCCAAGAATATTTGATATCCTTCAGGTGTCGAGTTAAGGTGCCAAGTTTAGCAGGATTGTTTTAGGTGCCGAGCAGAGTAGGTTTTTTCATATGCCAAGTAAAGGTAATAAGTATTAGGTGCCGAGTTGTCCTGGAAATAGAGTACGATTGGAAATATAGTGATAACCGAGCAAAGAAGGTTCACATTTCCCATTTCAACTTGCAAAGCATTCATCAACTATTCGTACACCTTTTACTCAAAGCTCATTAATGTCGAATGATTTTGTCAAAAGCATTTATGATGACATGACATGTACAGTATATTTTGAGTGTTTCAAATTTGATTATTCTCTGATGACATTTAATTTTTGTTACTGTGATTTGATTTCCTCATGTGGCTATATCCGAGTCATTAAAATGCATCGTCATTAGTACTCTTTCCAACTCTTTCAAGGACATTTTTTGTGCGAGCATAGATAGCTTATATCATGTTGCACTGTGTAATTTATTGCATGAGGAATGACATCTTCATCTATCTCAGCCTTTAATTGCACATATATGCAAGAGTTCAATTCTATGATCTGTGTTCGTGTTTGTGTTACAAGATGAATTGCAGGTGGGATATCACTCTGGCTTGTGAAATGTGTCACAAACAACATTTTTTCATCATGCCAAAGAATTCTTGAATCTGTTTGCCATCAACATTGGAGGAAACTGTGTTACCAAGTATTATTATAGATGAGGTGTTGGACCAAATGTTTTTAATTTATTCACTCACAGTCTGAAGAGCTGTTCGGCATATCATTGGTGAAGAGTTTTTATATCCTTCAACAGTTTTATTTTTCTACCTGTCTCAGCTCATTTCAATTTTCCTTTCCAATGCTATGGATCTCCTATAGTCTCTTGAAATGCTTCAAGCTTTGGCCCATAAGGTAGTCTGGCCTCACTACCTGATTGATAACAAATTGATTTTGGCTTTGCAAAAGTATGACTTATAGAATGGAGTAGCATTAGTTGGTGGTTTGTTCTCACATTTTCAACTTCTACACAAACATGAATTTTATGTTGTTTTTGAGGTGCTTAAGCAAGCTATAGACACTGGCAGTTTCATTTATTTAAAACATGCTTTGCCACCTAAACCAAGATTATTGGGTGTTCAATTGGTGGAATGAATAAAGATAGTGGGTTAGGCTATGATTGATTTGTAGAAGGAATCTAATGTTTCAAACTCCAGGGGTATGAATATAGCTTCTGCGCAACTGATTAAATAGAATTTTTGGGATTTAATTGATGAGGTTAACTCAAATTTGGATTGGATTCATGGCACTTCAGAGTTATGTTATGGCTGGGGACCTCTTCCTGGTGGGCTAGGGTCAATTGAAGGTGGATTTGTGTCTGATTGGGAAGATTTGTAAGATAAGTGCTAGTTGCTAAGATAAGCTTGTCATGAAGATAGTGCTTGGGAAAGACCAAAGAAATCAATGTCAAGGCACTCTCTAGTTCACCGATGGGTGGTAGTTGATACACCCCTTGTAATTATTTGCTTAAACTATATAAATCTATGTATATATTAGGGATGATGCTGGGTTTTCTTCACTAATTCTTTCCCAATTGACCTTGTTGAATTAGAATTAATAAAATATTATAGTGGCTTGCCACTTTTGCCTAAAAAAAATAAAAATAAATAAACAATAATTGATCACCGAGTTCCCTCTCATGATTGCACAATCAAAGCCCCAAATTTAGGGGAGAACTCTTTATCATAGATCACATGATTGCACAATTAGAGCCCCAAACTAAGGGAGAACTCTTTATTAGAGATCTAGAACTCATTTTGCAATTACACAGGTTTTGGAGGAGTGATTTTGGAAAATGAGGTTTTCAGAAAGAAAGGGAAATTCTTGTGTACTTCGTGTGTTGTCAAATTAGCATCAGATTCAGCTAGAATCTTGTGATTAATTTGCATAGTAGATTTACATTCTTCAATTTTCCTATCTTCTTTATGTTTGGTTAAATCTTTTTCAAAACTTTTAGAATTGTTTGAAACCCTTGTGATTGAAATTTTTATTTTATATTCTTGATTATGTCCGTGAACGAATTAATGAAAATTGAAAGCCTTTTCGTATATTTTAATTGTTCTTCATTTGATTATCTCTATATGAGAAATAGAGATTTGAAACCCTCATGTTAAAATTTATTGTTCTTTACTCTTGAATACATCTGACAAAGAGTTAAATTGAAAACCCTTGTTTGATTATTTCGATATTTCATAATTGGATGTTGAAATTGGGATTTGGGTTTTGAAAAGAAAATAATTTTTATTTTATAGATTTTAACTGTTTGATTTAGGTTTCTCTACCAAATTCCTATTGGAAAGTTTCTTGTTTTAGTAAGTTTCTATTTTTGGAAAGTTTCCATTTTTTAGTAAGTTTCCATTTTTTGGAAATTTTCCATTTTTAATAAGTTTTCATTTTTAGAAAGCTTGCATTTTTAGTAATTATCTATTTTTGGAAAGCTTCTATTTTAGTAGGTTTCTATTTTGGAAAGTTTTTACTTTTAGCAGGTTTCTATTTTTGGAAAGTTTCTATTTTTTGGAACATTTTGTTTTTAATAGGTTTCCATCTTTGGAAAGTTTGTATTTTTTAGTAGGTTTCTATTTTTAGCTGGTTTCTTTTTTAGGAATTTTTTTCTAAAGTTTAATAAATTTAAAATTATTATGGTAATAATTCGTAATAATTATTATTATTAATTTTAATAAGTATTGTTAAAATTTTTAATTTAATTATTTGAAAATTTGATTTATTACTTTATTATTTAAATATAATTCTAAAGTAAATTGAAAATCAAAGAAATTAATTGGAAGAATTAATAGTTATCTTTAGTAAACTTGGGTTGTGCTTGATGATTCGATTTTATATGAAAATGATTTATATTGCTAGGGAAATTTTCTTATTCGAAAACCTTAGTAATTAATATAATTTAAAAAGACAAAAATTGAGATGTGTATGCTCACTGAACTCTTATGTTTAGATAACGAATTGAGCTATGAAACAATGTTTAAACAACTTTATATGATTTGTTGAATTGTCTAGAATTCTAGTGAACTCGAAAAACCTTACTGAATCTAAATTGAAATCCAGATTGAGATCAAAAAACATTATGAACTTATATACTTGATAACAAAATTGAAAACTTGAAAACCTATAAGTGAAAAAGGAACTAGTGTATTTTCAAAACCTAATATATTGTGAAAGTTACTATTGTATGCACTCTTTTTTATGAAGTGTGATTTTACTTTTTGGTGTCAAGTTGACTTAGCTTTGACCAATCAAATTGTATTACCAAAGGCTCGAGAGTTATGTTTTGTGATGTCATGATGATGTTTTGATCACAATCTTTTATACTTAACCATGGTAATGCATCTTGTATGCTGTATGAGGTGTTTTGATCTATTGATTGTTATTGCTTTCCAATGTTCTTGTATGAAACTGAGGTGAATGGTGTGACCTATCTGATTTAACCTTTGAGTCTTTGATTAGTGGTTTTGGATTGCTTTCCAGTTAGTTGTATAGGACTGAGGTGTTTGTATGATTTTTTCTTGGTGATGTCATGTTATGTCGTGGATTAGTTAATGTGTACTTTCTTGTATTTTGATCAATGTTTTTTTGTACTTGTCAGTTAATTGTTTAAGAACTAATGTATGGTATGTGGTCTTTTGTGATGTTTTTTCTTTATTGAGATTATGGTAGGTTATCTATATTTCATGTTAGGAAGTGGCTTGCAATGGAGGCTGAGGCCCTAAAGAGGCTAACAGGTAACCTATTGTAGGTTATTTAATAAGTGATGGCATTTCATTAAATGAGTTTAAAATAAATTAATAAGAGTCATTATTTTTCCTCACCCATGCCTCAAGTGCTAGTATAGGCTAGGATGGGAGTAGCGAGGATGCTTGGTTGTGACCATGCTTTGTTAATATGCCTTTTCAATATGAAAGGATACTAGTGCCACATAGAGTCACTAGGGGATTAAAAGACTAGTCAGGTAACCTTATAGTTGGCTCATGCAATGACACTTGCCCACATGCATAATAGATTCCCTATGTGTATGTGTTGCCTCTGGATTTAGTTGATACTTGTGTATTGGTACCCTTTGAGATAGTTTTCTTTTAGGTGATTCCTTGAACGTAGATGTTGGTTTTGAATTTTGAGGTTGTTACCCTATTTGAGACTTGAGATTATCTCCTCAGTGTGATGAAAGTGGACCTTTTTGGGCTCCATGAGGTTAGGTGATAATACTTTTTCTTATACTATTGAGATATGTCTATCAGATGTCATTGTTGGATGTCTTTGTGCAAATGTTCCTTTCTATCTATTCCTGTATTTCTATGTTGGATGGTTATACTTAGTGTATTGTGTTTGATTTCATAGATCTTACAAGATGATGTAATTTATTTCATGATGTATATCATTTTATTTATCTCAAACCTTGTGACTTGTACAGTGGATGATTATGCATTATGATTATTGCCAAGTGGCATTCGAGAGGATTGTATATTATTTAAATGGATTCATACTTGTATATTATTATTTGATATAGATTTATTATATATTGGATCTAGTGTTAATTAAAATTTAAATGTGATTCATCATCATAGGACCCTTAAGAGTTGTAACCCGTTTATGTGTTGTTAATGTATGAGTGTATGTTAATTGCTTCTGCTATTCTATAACTGTTGTTGTATCTTTATCTTAAAAAAGATGTTTGGAAAACTTAATGAAACTTTAGGTTAATTTCTTTTCGGTCACATGAGCGGGTGTTATATGTACCTAACTCCACACATGTCAATATTATCTATGAACCATGTTGATCAAAACTTTAACTATTCTGTCAAATGAATTGTGTAACACTTAAACAATTTTCTGACTATACATCCCAAAACTTCATTCTTATAATCTATTGACTTTACATGACTTATATGTTTCTATAAATGACAACATCATGTTCACTAACCTTGCCAATTTTCCAACAATCCCCCCTTTGATATTGATGGCAACATATGGGGAAATTGGCTAACTCCCAAAACAAAACTTCAAAATTGTGGCATTTACAAAATTTCAAAATGATCATCATATATACAATCTTAATATAACTCTATATTATATCTCTCCCCTTAATTATAATTTTCTATACTACTCCCCCTTACATATACAATTAATAATAATAAAATCCAAGATAGTTACTACTTTTGAAGTAAAATAGTAGAAGCTTTTAGCTAGATATGTATCCAACAATGAAAATTTCACATTATTTGGAAGTTATCCATTGATTCCATAGATTACTTTATAATTAATTTTAAGTCTAAAGAGTCTTGTTTAGAGTGGCTTCTTATTCGATAAAGATTTAATTTCTTTTATTGTCAAAGTTGTGGCTTGGATGAGGGAGTTTGTCTATTGTTAGAATGAGAAAACCTTTAATTGTTGTCGTGGAAATATTTTTTTCACTTGAATACAACTATTTTCCTTTAGTTTTAATTAATTAAAAAAATTTATGAAAGGTGATCCTTGCATAGAAATTTCCTAAAGTTTGCACCTTTTGGTTTAACTATAATGCCCTACATAGGAACTCAAGAGAAATGAATCCAACATATTACAATGTTTACTAAACTATTCTTTTTTTAAGTTTAAACAACATAAGATAAAAATGTGGAAGAAATATACACATACACATTAAGTACACATAAGCAATTGCAAATATAGTGTTCCATTCCTCAGTGGTTCCTTCACATTGAGTCATATATAAAAAGTTTATATTAATTAGTATAAGTTTCAAGTATGATGTTTCATGATCATAACGAAATAATAGATACACCATCTCATAAGCAAATGCATCAAAGCAATTGATACAATGAAATACATCTAATGAATAACATCGACTACACATTACAAGCTATGTGGGAATAGATACAAGTACATCCAAATACAAGATACATGTTAACATATACACATCAACTAAATAGAAGTCTCCAATGTAATGCCCCGCCAAGGGATCCAAAGAATTAACCTAGAATTTTACTAAGTTTGGTAACACATTTTTTTTTTTCTTTTAAAATTACATGAAAGTAAATACCACATATAACTTATTCACAATAACGAAAGCAATAACAATGTCCATCTAGAGAGTAAACATAATATGCACAACAGATTACATTCTTTAACATCCCTTAATGTTGAATTACATACATGAATCTATCTAGTATTACAACCACATGAAATAATAATGATAAGTCCAATGTTTATACATTACATTTCCAAATGCTCAATCATCCACTGTACATGTCACAGGGTATGAAGGCTTAAAAGAATATACATATATGAAACAAGGTACATCATCCTATTCTAATCCATGATACATCAAAGTAAAGATAGTCACATGATTCTCATGATACATCATCATAAAAGTCATATACATCCATCATAAAGATCAAGCAAAATAAACTAAGTGCACGATTCCTCCCAACCGTTAATAGCATCATTAGACCATCGTGGGCCCTAGCCATCCCTCCGTACATAACATTCCAAATCACCGAAGAGATCATCGGCATTAACATAGTAGGAATGTCACTCCTAATAAATACATCATATGCAGAAAGTAATCTAACATGCAAATATAAGCATAAGATAACATCATCTAACATATGCTACTCATCAATGAAAGGATACATATCCACCATCACGAAGGACGCAACAACCATGATGTCTCAATGAATATCAAATGATAAGAGTGGAAAATACACTACCACCCGACCACGTGGTACCTAAGTGGTCCTCTCCCACCGTGCTGAGGAGATAATCTCAAGTCCCAAACAGGCTATCAAAATCACATAGCACAAGTCTCTAAAGTCTAGGAATCCTAAAAGTATACTAACTCAAAGGTTCCAATCACAGAACAGACATCTACTTCCCAGAGGCACACAATGACATGTAGGAACCTACTATGCAAGCGGGAAAGTGTCATCGCATTTATCTCGTATAAGTTACCCTGGCAGTTAGCTAAACTCCACAGGTCCATATAGATCTCATGCAGCCACTAGTATCCTTTCATACTAACAAGGCATACTATGGAATGCAAGGTCGCAACCATGTGTTCTCTCTACTCCCATCCTAGCCTATACAAGCACTCAAGGCATGGGTGAGAAGCAAAACTCTTATCTTTTTAAGTTTATTCAATTAGTATTAAGTGTGAATGTTATCACTTATTAATCCAACTTACAATGAGTTACCCTGGTAGCCTCTTAGGGCCCCGGCCCCCATTGCAAGACACTTTTCGACACTACATGCAGATATCCTACCCTAATGCTCATGGTATCATAATCATAAAGAAAATCCATAAAATCATCAAATAAGAATCATCAAATATCCATGATAAAATCATCAAATATGCATAAAAGCATCAAATCTCCATGAGCAACATCCATAGAAAATCATGACTACAACAGCTCTCTATTGGCAACTGAAGTATCACCGATAATCAAAGTATCCATTGGTTCTAAGTAACCAAAATTTTCTCAAAAACTTGTTGATCGAAAACTCCAAAATGGTTGAGTCATACATGTCACAACATGACATCATCAAGAATAAATCCACATATCAGTCCCATCATGGCGACTAGAATATAACCAAGGATAACTGATCGATGACCAAAAATAATGGTTAAGTCAAGGGTCTCAAACATAAGATTCTCAACTTTAACAATCAGTAATCACAACCAATACATAGAGAATTCCATCACATAATCATGGTTGGGTTTATAAAGATCGAGAAATAAAACATCATCATGACATCACAATCACATAACCCCCAAGCCTCTGGTAGACGTCCTATACCGATCAACACTAGTCAACCCAAAACCCAAAACATTAGCATAAGGAATACACAATGTAAACACATGTTTTGGTTTCGCTAAGTTTCAAATTTAAATTCAAATGCCAAATTTCAGTTTATGTTTCCAAGTCTAGAGAAAGAATTTAAAGGAACATTTTGTACTTTTTTCCCATGTACTATTTTTGGATGGATTAAAAGTTTTCCTCTATACTTCAATTTCCAATGATAATATTTTAAAAAACGTTCCCCACCAACTTTAATTTTCATATACTATACATATTTTATAATCTGAAACTATTAATTAAATCTTAATAGCTAAAATTATAAAATTACAAAACTATTCATCATTATAAAAGATGAATTCTTTAAATCTTTTATCAAACAATTTTAAATCTTTTAATAACATATTTACATATTACATATATACATATATATATATATATATATATATATATATATATTTATATTTAAATATATACATACATACATATATAATATATAATATTTATTATTGCATTTTATAAAAAATGAATATCATTAATTTCGGATCACATATAAAAGTAAAAGTCGAATAACGATCTTTCTTTTTTAACAAAGCCGAATTACAAAAGCCGTCGGCTATCACCGAAGTCACATATGCCGCGGGTACCCTATGACTATTTACTGTCGCAGGTACGCTGCGTAGCAGGTACCTCGCGATCCCTTCAAAGCACGGGTATGGGGGTGCAATTCCGCCCCCACCCAAATGCAAATTTTATATATATATATATTTTTAAAACAATTGCTGCGCGATTTTACATTTGCGAAAAATGTTCATTAAAACGTTTTCGCCCACAATAAGATATCCAACTTTTAACACATATGAATATATATATATATATATATATTATATATATACATATGTATGTATATATATATATTATATATACATATGTATGTATATATATATATTATATATACATATGTATGTATATATATAAAATATATATACATATGTATGTATATATATATAATATATATACATATGTATGTATATATATATATACATATATATATACATATATATATATATATAAAGGTATATGTATATATATATATATAATATACAGAATTATAAATATCACAGTATATATATATATATATATATATATATATATATATATATATGATAATTTATGACTACAAGCTTTAATTTTCAGAATTTCTCTATGAAACTTGGTTTTCAAATTTTCTAATAATTAATTCTAATGGGTTTGTCTATGAATTGCAACCCTAGCCCCGTGTCATTTTTAGATCTAAGCATATGGAATCCTCAAATAAAATTTTAATTGTCCAAATTGAAAATGCATAATGAAGACATATGGAAGACACGAAGAAGACAGGGAAAGCAAGATGCGGAAATAGCATAAGTGAAATCACAAGAATCTACCCGGACTCTGATGCTATACCACTCTCCCGCAGAACAAGCTCCCTTCTACAGAATTCTCAAGTCCTCCAATGTTCCAATTGTTCTCCACACTATGTCTAAGCTTCTAGGAATGCCTGAATATAAAGAGCTCTCAGGAAACCTCTAGAATGCTTCTAGAAATAGCTGGAAGGTGTCACCAACTAAGCATGGGTCTTTTCCAACCTTTTTGATGAGCCATAGGGTTGTAGACACCATGTGCTCAATTGATGCACTAACCCCCATGTTGTTGACACATGAAAAAATGGAGAACTGCGTTAATTCTCAAGCAAGCTTATAACTCCAATTACTTTTTAAATAATTTCCATTTAAATATTTATAACTCCCATTTTAAATTTGATAAATTTTATTTTAATTTTTATAACTTTTATTATTATTATTTGTTTATTAATTTATTAATATTTTATAATTATTATTTATTTTAATTTTCTAATTTTCTTTTTTATTTAATTATTTTCTCTCAATTAATTTTCCTTTAATTAATTATAAACAAAATATCAAAGATCATGATATTTAATTTTCTCAAATAATTAATTTATTAATTAAAACTATTTGTTAAGACTTAATTAATAGAAAATTCACCATAGACCTTCAAGATAAAATATGAAAACCCATCATAGGACAATTCATACAAAATCAGTCTAAAGGATTAAAAATCATGAAATATGTCATCCAACACATTTAGTGGGTACTCAACTCTGATACTTGTCCTAACTCACTAGGACAAATGGTTTTAGGGTTTGGGATTTGGACTTGAGAATTTATCTCCCCTCTCTTATCATTGAGGTAGTATAATAGGGTACGCTCATCCTGACAATTCAAGGAAGTCGATGTCCGATACCTGCAACCTGCAGAAAAAACCATGCATGTACATACAATATATATATAATGTTAAACTAAACAGGCAATGGCAGGAAGTGGTGCATCGTGTAGATCTCGACTAAGCAGGTGACTACGACTCCCTTCCTTAACCACATCAAAAATGCCATACAATAAGAAAACACACACACCATACACATGCAAGTATGGGGTAAGTATCCATAATAAAACACATGAGATAATAAACCATCTAACTAATCATCAACAATAACAATATAATGATCATCATACATACATGAAATGTAAAGTCTAAATGATCTCATCATATAACAACTGAATCCATAACATAATGTCTGATAGTGTCAAAACAATACCACTAATCCATTAACATAAAGCTAGTCTATCATAGTATGATAATAATAACAATAATATGTTCGAAAAAGATGTGAATTAGGGTAGGCACTACATCCACCCCCCCTTGGATTAGGCTTACTCCTGGAAGCCTACAAACAAGTAGGGATATAACTCCCTCAATCTAGCTGCATCCTCCCAAGTAGCTAAAGAATCATCAGTAGGGTCCCATTGGACCCTTACCTGCTCTATGGTTTGACCCCTGAGGGTCAACTCCCGCTGCTCCATAATACGAACCGGCTCCAAAGCCAACTGCCGGTCCTCTACCTGCAACGCATTCCAATCAAGAACATGCACAATATTAGGAATATAATGCCTAAGCACTGAAACATGGAAAACATCATGAATGTGAGCTAGGCTGGGTGGTAGAGCAAGGCGGTAAGCAACCAGGCCAATCCTCTCTAGAATCTTGAATGGTCCCACAAAATGAGGTGCTAGCTTAGAACCCTTTTCGTAATGGATCGAACTCTTTCACGGTCGCACTCTCAAGAAAACTTTATCTCCCACTGCAAACTGCTTATCAGTCCTATGAGCATCAGCATACTTCTTCTGCCTATCCTGTGTCATAGTCAAATGCTCGCGGATACGCACTACCTATCGCTCCATATCACGAAGCATCTCAGGACCCAACAGAATGCGATCCTCAAGGTTGTCCCAACTCAAGGGTGTACGACAAGGATGACCATATAATTCCTGAAAAGGTGCCAGGCCAATAGAACTATGATACCCATTGTTATAAGCAAACTCCACTAGATAGAGATAGTCCTCCCAATATGTCTGCCTATCCATCACATACATCTGTAACATATCTTCCAAAACCTGATTCACCCTCTCTATCTAACCATTAGTCTCTGGATGATATGTCGAACTGAAGTTTAACTGCGCTCCAAGCTCATGCTGCAACGATGTCCAAAATGCGGATGTGAATATAGGATCCCTGTCAGAAATAATATTTCTAGGAATACCATGTAATCTCACAATGTCATGCATGAAGACATTAACTACAGAAGCTACTGTGTACGAAGACCTAATGGGTGAAAAATGTGCCACCTTAGTCAATCGATCAACGGTGACCATGATAGCGTCATGACGACGAACGGTCATAGGTAATCCTACAATAAAATCCATGGAAATGATATCCCACTTCCAAGAAGGAATGAGATTTGGCTACAAAAGTCCAGCTGGGTGCTGGTGTTCTGCCTTAACTTTCTGACACTCAAGGCACCTAGCCACAAAATCAGCAATATCTCACTTCATTCTGAACCAAAAGAACAAACGTCTCAAATCAGCATGCATCTTCTTGACACCTGGATGTGATGAGTATGGTGTACGATGGGCTTCCGCTAGAATCAAGGTGCAAAGCTCATCCAGTAATGGCACATAAATCCTCCCCAAATGTCTCAAAAGACCATCTGATTCTTGAACGTAACCTGCAAACTTTCCTTCCAAGGGTCTTCCTGAATCTATCTCTCTGCACACTTCCTGATACCATTAATCCGTAGGAAGTGCCTGAAGAATCTGACTCCTCAAATCCACACTAAGAGTCATCGATGTTACCACATGTCTCCTGCGACTCAAAGCATCTGCCACCACATTCTCCTTACCTTGAATGTACTTAACCTCAAAATCATACTCGCATAGAAACTCCATCCATTTTCTCTAGCGAGCATTCAAATTAGGCTGAGTAAAAATATACAGAAGACTGCGATGATCGCTGTGTAGCTCAAATCTATGCCCCAACAAGAAATTTCTCCATCTTGTCAAAGCATGAACTACTGTTGCTAACTCAAGATCATGCGTAGGATAATTTAACTCATGATCCTTGAGCTTGCGTGATTCATACGCTATCACCCGTCCATTCTGCATCAACACTGCCCCAATCCCTTCAAGAGAAGCATCTGTACACACCATGAAATCTCCCTCTGGATCAAGTACTGCTAAAATCGGTGCACTAGTCAAAAGCTCCTTGAGCTTCTGAAATGCTTCCTCACATTTCTCTATCTACACAAACTTCTTTCCTTTCCTCTGAAGAGATGTGATAGGATGTGCTATCCTAGAGAAGTTCTGGACAAATCTGTGATAATATCCTGCTAGGCCCATGAAACTATGAATCTCTGACACGTTAGTTGGTGTCGGCCAATCTATTATCGCCTAAATCTTTGCAAGATCCACCAAAATAGCATCACCTGAGATGACATGCCCTAAATATGGAATCTCTGATTTGAAGAATTCACACTTAGCTGCATTAGCATAAAGTTGGTTGTCTCTCAAACACTGCAATACCAACCGCAAGTGTTCCTCATGCTCCTTCTGATTCTTAGAGTATATCAATATATCATCAAGAAACACAAGTACAAACCTATCAAGATATGATCGAAATACACCATTCATCAAACTCATGAACACTGATGGAGCGTTAGTCAACCCAAAAGGTACCACTGTGAACTCATAATGCCCATAGCGAGTTCGAAAAGTGGTCTTGTGAATGTCAGCTTCCTTAATGCGAAGCTGGTGGTATCCTGACTTAAGGTCAATCTTGGAGAAAACTGTAGCCCCCTTGATCTGATCAAATAAGTCATCAATCCTAGGCAAAGGATACCTATTCTTAATATTCACCTTATTCAAATGTCTATAGTCGATACAAAGGCACAAGGAACCGTCTTTCTTCTTCACAAAGAGCACTAGAGCTCCCCACGGTGATACACTAGGTCGAATGCTCCCTTTGGCCAAAAGTTCCTCTAGCTGAAGACGTAGCTCTCCCAGTTCCTATATAGTCATGCAATAAGGAGCTTTAGAGATAGGCTCTACTCCAGGAATTAGATCAATGCTAAAGTCAATATCCCTCTTTGGAGGCATGCCTGGAATCTCACTTGGAAAAACATCTGCGTACTCCTACAAAATCGGGTGATCTAAAGTCTTCCTTACAGGATCTTCCTCATCAAGATCATTTACCATAACAGCAAATATTTGACATCCCTTACGGAAACTTCGCTTCATTTGCATAGCAGAAATCATCCGCAGAGATATAGGCCTTGGTATCCCAACTATCTTCACATCATTCCCTTGGTCATCTTGGCACATAATAATCTTCTTCCTGCAATCTATACTAGCTTTATGAGTTCCAAGCCAATCCATGCCTAATACCACATCATAGGAACCAAGGGGTATGACTCGAAGATCCACTACAGATACAAAGCTTCCTAAGCTAAGCCCACATTTACGAACTACAGAGTTCGTGGAGACCTTGATACCTGAGGCTAGTTCCACTTTCCAACCATGATCTTGCTTCACCACATCCAGCTTACACTTAGAAACTATAGATGGTGAAATAAATGAATATGTAGCTCCTAAATCAAATAATACTGAAAGAGATATACCTCAAATAGCACTTGTGGTCTCAACCACTGTACCCTGATGATCCACCTGGCGATGTTCAACTGCTGCAAAAACTCTATGAGCTCTACCTACATCACCAACTGTAGGCTCTGAAGCTATAGGCCTAGGTCCTGAAAACTAAGGTGCTCGCTGTGGACACTGAGCTGCATAATGACCAATCTGTCCACATGAAAAACATTCTGTATTCCTGCCAGATCCTCTACCCATAGGTGGTACATTTGATTGCTGTCGGCTATTCCTACTAACAAATGACTGACTACTCTAAGTTGGCTGATTGGGCTAATTTTGTTTATTGCGTTGAGCATTGCAGTTGTTCTTAAAGTTAGAACCTTTGCCACCACCTTGAGCCTGAGAATTTGATCCCTTCTGCTGTTGCATCTGCTGAGACTGTTGCTAAAACTATTTTCCCTTAGTAAAGAAAGGCTTCTTGTTACCACCTGAATTGAAGTTGCCTTTAGATCCTGATGCTGCTGGCACTCCTACAAAACCACCCTGACCAAGGTTGACACTTTTCTCAACAAGGATTGCTCGATGTACCGCATCCTTGAGGGTTTTTGGCTCAAATAATTTGACACCCCCAATAATATGGTTGTTCAAACCCCTAATAAAGTGTTGTGTCAACTGAGCTAAATTTTCACTGAACCCTGAAAAAGACATGAGCTCATAAAACTTACACTCATACTTGGTCACTGACATAGTGTACTGCTTGAGATTATGAAATTCATCTGCCCTTTGCTGTTTCCATTCCTCTGGTAGGAATCATTCACGGAAACTCTCTAAAAATAGTTCCCAAGTGACATTGCTCATATCGATCCCCAACTTCTTCTCCTCAATTGTCCACCAAGTGGCCCCGAAATTCTCTAAATTGGCAATCGCAAATCTTGCCTTAACATTGCTATCAAAGTCCTGCATAGCAAAAATCCTGTCAAGAGAAATAAGCCACTGCTCGGCCACATAACCAGAACCTTGCCCATTGAAAGGCTTAACCTTGGATCTTGAAAGATCCTTCATTTGAGTGGACACAATGGACCTCTGACGATCCTTCCGAGGACTTCTAGATCTGGGTCTATGCTCTTGTTCTGTTTGATGCACTTTAGGCTATTCTTGAACAGGAGGTAGACGTTCTAGAATAGTCTGCATCAACTATCTTAGACCAACCTCTTCAGACTCAGCTTGGTCCTCTCTTTGGCTCTCTTCCTACTGCCTATTAGAGTGCTCTTCCCTACTCTCTATACGAGCCGATCCCTCATGGGCAGACTCATGGGCACTGATGGTTCTGCCACGACCACGGCCTCTTCCATGACCTCTACCATGACCTCTAACAGAAGACCTAGTCCCAGATACCATCCTGCAACAGTACAGAGTACTATTACAATCACATGTTATAATAGACTAAGTTCAGTTCTATGTTTAGGTCTAAGTAAAATTTCAGTTTTGAAAACTAAGTGTTGAAGTATGAAAAATATACAAGTAACAGTTCTAGTTCTATTTTTCTTTTTTACTTCACCTAGTTTCAAATTGAAGAGATATACTTAATAGTTCAAGTTCTAGTTGTTCCAAAATACCCAGAGCTCCCAATGTAGAAACTCGGGCTCTGATATCCAAGATATCAATAAGAATGATAAAGGGTACAACTACACCAATGAGTATCCAAGATCTACAAACCTGAGCGGGACCCAAATGGTAAGAAGTTGCTACCTCCCAACCATGTAGTCACCTAGTCAAGCTTTCACTCCCACCGTGTAGGGAAGATAATGAAAGATCCACAAATGGCTAATCAATCATAAAACATTCCTAGGCAATGAATTCTAATACCCAAAGCTACCTCAAGGGTACAAACTACTCAAGAAGAAGAGATAATCAAAATCAAAAGGACACTCATTCAATACTAACACATACCATGTCAACATCTAGATACCAAATACAATACAGTATCAAATCAAGATAAAGTCAATTAAATGCATCCACCTTAAATCAAAGGCCACATATCCAAGAACAATAATCAATAGATAACAACCATCATCAATAAAAGAAAATCACCAAAATTAAGTACACCACTAATAAATAGCTGACACTCATCAATAAAAGTCAACTATCAATAATATAAGACCTCAAACTGATATGTAATAAAAGCATCCAACAAGTACACCATTAGAGGTGAATATTAAACTAAAAACCATGAAGGAGACTCTGACTACATACTAGAGAGTGTCATCACATGATCAAAATACTTAAATTACCTTGGACTTGTCTCTCATTAGACCCTAGACCCTAAAGTGTTGAATAATGCCAAACTACTCACTCTAAACCCTGGACCCTCAACATGACAAATGCGAAACTAGAATACCCTCTAATGAAGATGAAGAAAACTAGTCATACCTCTCATTAGGTATCATCCCATTCTCATCCTTAGCCTATACAAGTGCTCAAGGCATGGGCAAGGAAAATCTCTAACTTATCTTTTTAATGTTTTTCAAATATTTTAATTACTATGTTATCACTTATTACACAACATAAAATAAGTTACTCTGTCAGCCACGTTGGGCCCCCATTGCAACCACTCACATAGACATGCACCTAGACTACCTTCCCAAAACTCACAAACCACAATTGTGTCTCGTACCATAAAATTAATTCTGATCAAATTTAGTTCCTTAATGGACAACCCAAAAATAAATTGGTTCCCAAAACCCAAGTTCTAATAAATGCTTAATAGCATAAAACTTATAAAACATAAATCTCAATTCAAATCATAAAGCACATCATGACATTGAGTCAAATAATTATAAAAGAAATCTCAAAGATGCTTTGGTGCACATCCTAACTTGACCAACTAAACAACCCACAAAGAAAATTATCACGAAAATAAACATCACAAGACTATAAATAGAATATTTAAGAAAACACATAATTTTCAGCCATATGATCTAATTCCATCATTTTTTCTTGTTTAGTTTGGTTCATAAGGACGTGTTTAGAAATAAAGTAAGAATATACATATTAATATAAATTGTTATACTAATATACTTGTTTAAATCAATAAGTACTTAAATTTCAAATACCTTTATACATATTAAATATCATGCAACATTATCATGTTATTAATTTAAATAATCATAAATCATAAATGATTTAATAATGTATATTATTAGACTAAATATTAATATCAATTTCATTTCTAAAATATTAATTTGACTTCTATTTAAGTCTAATATTAATATATACTTTTCTTTTAATTCATAATACAACTAGAGATAACTCAAACTTGAAACTATTATTGTAATTAGGTTATTTACAATTTCTCTCATAGTATTAAATATTTATAACTAGATGATTATATAGTGAACTCCACTATAAAATCTCTTAAAATATAACCAAATCACAATTATATATTTATTAATTTGTAACTCCACTTGCATTAATAAATATATAATAAGTTATATCCCACTAAGAGTTTTAAAAGTAATTGATATTAAAAACTCAATTAGTAGAAAATATATTGTATTTGTTTATTTAATTTTTAAAATAAATAAATAATATATTTTTTAATTTTTGAAATTAATAATTAATCATAAAAAAGTGTTTAAATTTGAAAATTATATTATATTTTTATAAAATAAAAATAAACATGCAATCAGTATTTTCGCATATCTTTGATCTCTCAAATCATGTACCCATAATATAATTAGTTTTCTATTTTTAGTACATTTGTTTTTACATGCATATGTAAGCTTACTTACAACATGTTTTCCTCTCAATTAATCTTTTGCTTTCCCAATAAATTTTGTACTCAAATTATTTTAGATATAAGAAGAATATTTATCTTTATTTAGAAAAATCATTATCATCACATGGTTCTAATGGAAAATTTTAAGTTGAAACTTAGTTGTTCATTTTTTTGTTTTCTTCCATTTTTTTATAATTGAATTTTCCCTATATTAGAAAGGATTTTAAAAGAATACAATCAGAATAATTTTCTAGATTCTTTTACAATTTTCCTCAGTCAAGTTTTTTTTATCAATAAGTTTTTCTTTTCAAAATCTACAGCATAATTCTTTATCCAGAAATCAATACAATAAATTAATAAGCATTATGCAAGCACCTAGGAAGACACAAAGTCAACAAATCTTTCAATAAAAGTCTATGATAGGTTTTGAAACCCTACCTCAAAACAATAGCTAAAATGATGATCTTTCAATCATTATCTAGAAAAATAATTATCTTTTAATAATTAAAATATTCTTTTATTTTCTTTCCTCAACTTTATTTATTAAGGCAAGCATTATTTAAAACATAGTTTATAAAAAAACTTTAATAAGAATAATTGAAGTTCATTATTTAAATGCAACTCTAATTTTATTTTTTATTTTTTTGTTTGGAGAAACTTTATATTTATATTAATAATATTAACTGATTCAAAAATGGATCCTAGAGAAAAAGAACTAGTAAAGAAAAACTTCGGTCATTGTTTGATATAAAAATGATGCAGAAGAAGAATAATTGTATCTAGAGAAAGTATCTATCAACACTAATGAATCTTGTCATCGTGAACCCCAAATCTAGAACATTGTGATTGCAAAGAACCCAAATCTCATATGATTACAATTCATTGTTTGGTCTTAGAGACAACACCAAGAGCCAAGCCAAAAACTACCATAAAAGTTTCCATCATTGATCTTCATCCAAAACTCTAAATGAGACCATGATATAAGAAAAAAGTCATATGATGCAAGTACAATCTAGGACCCTAAACTGCATATAATATCTCAAAAGAACAAGAGAGATCCATAAAAGTAAAACATGTGAAATTGTAGAGAAGCTATGATTTACTATCAGATAATATTTGAGAAGGGCTCAGTAGGATTCTAATCATATTCTTTTGTCATAATATTAACCAAGTTAGGGAAATCAAGGAGACTAAGTGGGGAAAGAAAATAGTTAATAAGTACCCAAATTAGCTAGACAACCAACTAATAGATTGCCTTCTCTATAAGTATGCATGATGTAACATTCATAAATTGAATCAAGAAGAGACCATACTTGATGCAATATATATTGTATGGAAAAATTATAGACATGACATTTAATACATACATTAATAATAATGGTTGAATCCCCTCCAATATGTAACTTAAATATAGAAAGTGATTTTACAAGTTCCAAATCAAAAGGTAAGGCAAAGGCCTCAGCTTTGTTATTAGTACTCGGAGGAAGAGGACACTAGTACATTAAACTCCAAATTTCTACCTTAAATTTTGACCAAACAAAAATAAATTGCTTGATTGGTTGCATTATAAAGGAAACTTTTGTTTTTTTTTTATACATGTCCGTGTTGGTCACAATTGCGACCAATGTTTTATATTATTTTTTGGTCTCAATTGCGACCAACACGACAACATAAAGATAAAATAAAAAAGTGGAAAATCAGTTGAGTTTCACTTAAGTACCATAATATGTACGCTATTTTTTCCAAATGCATCATTCCTGGCATATGAATCAACCATAGGCCAGTGATTGTTTCAGTGATCAATTTGAAGGTTGTGTGGACTTCTTGTATGGTAATGTCTTTGAGAATCAGTTGAGCATTTCACTTTTTTGGCATTCTACATGCTTCAAGAATTTAATGTTGGAGCATTTGGAAACCTTGTGACCAATGTAACCCTAGAAATCCTTCAAGTGTCATTTCTAGGAATCCTTCCATGAAAAATTAAGAAAATCAAGTAAGCATTCAAAATAGAAAAGAAAGGATTTTGTTTTGAAGATACATTCTGCAAAGTACTCCAATCTTGATATTCTTTATTCATATTTTCAATTTTCTTATCAGCTTACGACTGACATCTTTGGAGAAAAATAAAACCCTTAATCTTTGGGTTTTATGGACTGATCTTTCTCATGCCCATCAAAACTATATAATCTGCAATATGTGGCCATTAGTTCTTTGAGGCAGCTGCTTTTAGATCTTGGGAATCTAGCCTTTTTGCACCGAGCTATACAAGGGTATGGCTTTATTTTTGTGAAAACTTGTCATTTTGTTTAGGACCCTGTAGTGTGTGGCACTGGTAATGTTTTCAAGATAGTAGGAAAATACATTCACTTTTGGATACATTGACACTTAATTTTTTACTTTGATCATGTTCAATTCCCCTTCTTCTAATAAATATAGGTGTTCATTAAATTCTTCACCCAAATCGAATCTCAACTAGACTAACAACACTAATATGGAGAATGGTCTCGAGGAAGGTGCAATTAGAGAAGTTGATAAAGTTACCCTTTTTCTTGAGCATAATAATGATGAAACATCATTTGTAACGATGACCCCAATCATTAGTGAATGAAATCTCTTATTGATCTAGAGACTTCTCTAGGGCTAATGTTTTTCCTATAGATCATCCTTTGCAATCCAACCCAAAAATTAAATTAGCTTTAATTGGTCTAATGTCTTCTTCTCCAAATAATGGTAATATATCAATGTATAAGGACTTGAATATGGTTCCCACACCTCTTGATACTATAAAAAGAAAACACAATAGTCTAAGAAATAGACCTTGATTCTCTGGCTGCCAACCCAAAAAATGATAAAGGAATGTTAGGTACAATCTCCCCTAAACATACACAAATCATGATAAATGAAGAAATCCTAGATGAAAACTTCACTAAGGTTGTGGGTGAATTTATTGATTTGGAAGCTATTAATAAGGAAAGGTAAATTCTGATAAACAAAATCTTAGATTTAGAAACCCATTCTAAAAATCTCAACAAATCTTGGAAGACGAACTAGTTGAGCTTGGAAATATTGAAAAAAAACATAAAATCTATTAATGTAGGGATTTGAACAACTAATTTTATTTTTTCTGGTGACCCCAGATTGTAGAAAAACTTTTAAAAAGAGGGGTAGGAAATCTCTAATTGAACTTAGAAATAAAGATGGTAATTCTAAAACCAAACCAAAATCACTTCCATGTTCAATATAGGGAGGGGAAAGTACCCTCCCAAGGGCTAGCAAAATAATTTCATGGAATGTTAAAGCCAAGAATGCCCCTAAAAACAATGTAAGATAAAATATTGTGCAAACAAATTTGAACCAGAAATGATGCTAATCCAAGACACTAAGTTAACTATGAATGAACTAAATAATTGTAGAAAAAACTTGGAGTTTGAGAGATATATGGGGTCCAGACTGAAGGTGTCTCTAGGGGATTACCATAATGGTGGACCCCAGGAAATTATCATACACAACTTTAAATCATAATAAATACTAGATGATGGGGAAAGTAAAGAGTATTAAATCTAATTTGGCATATATAATCATTAATGTTTGTGGTCCTATTTGATCTCTAGATAAAAAGACAACATAGAATGAATTTAGTATTAACCTTAACACCTACCCTAATAAAAACATCTTCATTGGTAGGGAATTTGATACTATATTAAATATCAATGAATAAAAGGGTCGTAAATTAATTAATACTAAAATATGGAAGATTCTAGTCTTGGGTACACAATAACTTCCTTATGGACATCAAAATAGAAGATGAAATAATCACATGGGCTAAAAAAATATAAGTTAATGATAGTAATGTCAAAAAATTAGGCAGGTTCTTTTTCAAAGGTAATTGGACATAATTTTGTTATCCTCTTTAAGATGATATTCTCCCTTCCTTAGGGCTTGATCATTTCCCTATGCAACTAAATATCTACGATGACCTAAGAGTGCAAGGGTGCCCATTCAAGTATGAGATAATTTGACTTAAGGATGAGAATCTATCACTAATTGAATAATGGTTGGAAGAAATAAACATTAAAGGCTCTAGACTATTTTTTCTGCTAAGCAAACTTAAGACAATTAATAATAAACTAATAATATGGAATAAGGAATAGTTTGGAACATATTTAAAGAAAAGGGAAGGGTATAAAAAAATTAGAAATACTTAACAAAATAATTATTAAGGAATAAATCTTGACATTTTTCAAAAATTAAAATCCCTTAAAATTAAACTAGAGGACGTTCAAATTTCTAACAATGTTGTTTCAAAAATGAGGGCACTTCATTGGTAATGAAGTGGTGAAAGCATTAGAGGGTCTATGAAACTAGAATTGTTAGAAATAAATAATACTGGGGGCAAGTGTAAATCAATATTCTATCCCGCAACTAGATATTGGTAATTACTTTGCAACATGCATGATCATGTGTAGTAAAGAAAGTGAGAAATGATGGAAATCCAAATAGACAACCCACCATAGACCCAAAAAATGATCCTTGACATGAGCATTGAGCTCTCATAGTTTCAATGCATATGATCCTTCAACTCACTTCTCTCTTCAACCTATGCTTCAACCCCCTATACTTCACCAATTTGCACAAACACCACCTCAAACTTCCAAATTCCCTCAATTTATAACATCAATTGTCTCTGATAATTCATCCACCCATACACAAACCAAACAACATTGTGGGAAAATTTTAGAACATACACCATAGCTCTTCCCTCCCTCAAAATCCCAAATAACTTTACCTTTCCCAAAACACTTGGTAAAGTAAAAGAATTTTCAAATACCCTTTTCCAAGTACCTTAACATACCCAGACCTTACTATAGACTTCTTTGGACTAGGTCTGACTATCTACACAATGTGACCCTTAAATAACATAAAATCCCATCAAGTACTCTTCTCTCATCCTTATCACTCCAAACTCTCAATAGAGTCATATAATGGCTAAATATGACTAAATCCCAAAGGGTTAAGACTCTGATGCAGAGCATGCAAAAAAAGTACCAAAATACTCTTCCAAACTTCAAACAACACCTTAACTTGCTTTCAAGGATATTGACTGATCCAATGGGCTTCTAACATAGGTAGACTCCACCCTACAAATGGACTCCAATTTACAAGCCCAACCTTCAAACCTAGGGCATTCAAACAACTTAGATCAATCACAACTATTAGGGACTCCCTATCACCAATTGGCCTAAAATGGGAAATACTTCTTAGATTGATTAGGACTCAACTTCTCTATTAGAATATGGTTTCTATAGACTCAATTCAATAAGAAACTCCAACTTTGAACTTCTTCTCATACCCAACAACAAATTTGCAAAGATTGTTAACAACATTCTACTAGGACAAATTCTAGTTTCCACGGTCAAACTCCCAAACCATACAAAGTAACACCTAATGGTTTTACACCTTTAAACACCCTTCAACCACTCCTAAGAGATTCCAAAAGATCAAGCACAAAATCTTCTCCAACATCAACTTATGACCACTTTGTGTTACAGCCCTAATTGGCTAGATTAGGCTGGGTTACAAGGAAAACATAAAAAAATGGGTTCAAAAACTTGGTTCAACCCCTTGTATCTCTTCCACACATTCAATTTTTCCTTCTACACCCTTCACCTAGGTCAAATCAATCAACTTGGGAGCCTAATCCTTCTTTTTCCTTCAAAACCAGACTAGACATAAGACTATGTTCAGTGTAGGGCTTGCCAGTAAAAATAGGTGCCCTAATCCTACAACCCTAAAAAATTTCCATCTCAAATATCTCTCTCCTAGCTTGCATTCCTCAAAGTGGCATTGAAATCCCATAGTGGATTTGCAAGTTAGGAGGCCATCTTGTTGAAACCCTTAGATTTAGGGTAAATCTAGATAACCTTCACAAAAATTGGTATGACTTTTTTTCTACATAATATAAAGCCTTCAAACCAATTGCAATAGAACCTAAACTCAATACTCTATCCAATAATATGAAAATTGTACCACTACCAATCTATACAGGCCGTATAGAATTGAAAAATAGATAAAAAGGAAAAAATATTGAGTTTTATTCACTAAATGTTGTTCACCCGTCCGTACAATGACCTTCTCCACTTATGGAGACCTTAAATAAATGCCTTCCAATGGTTACAACTATTATTTGAATGGATAGAAGACCGTACAACCCCTTTTTCAGTTTGACAACCAAAATTGCAAAAAATGTTATTTAGCAACTTTTTGCATTTTGTAACTTTCTTGCACTTTTTGCAATTTTTTACAAACACTTAATCCAATGGTGTCTTAATGATAAAAACCCTATAAACACACTTATACCCACCTAAAACATCCTAAAAGCATCAAAATACTCAAAATCACATAAATTAAGACTCTTTGGTTACATATGGTCACTTAGTTTATAACTACACCAATGTGCCAATGTACCTTACAAGTGAGTCTTTATTATAAGTATGGACCAAACCTCTTTCCTAATTATCCTAATCTATCAAACAACCTTGAGACTAAGCCTTGGAGACTAAGGTTCCCTACACTAGACTCAATCCACTAGAAACCCCCAAAACCCCATTTTATGAGTTCTAAACCCTCAATCTAAGGGTTTCTGAAATCCACTGTATCTGATCAATTCCAAGAAAAATTGATAGTTGTTTCTCCTTTAGATGATCATACTAAGATGGTTCAAACCATAAAATAGGTTCCTCCTTCAGACCAAAACTCTACTATTTCTCTATACCCATGAACTCCTTCTAGGAAACCTGCATTGTTTCATAACAGTCAACCAATGTTCCATTATCCTCTACAATTAAAAGGATAGAAGATAATTATAAATATTATAAATTCACATCCCATGAAGTTTGGGGCCTTATAATTCATGGGATAGCCATAAAGTAATAGGTCTTAGGACTGGTTACATGATAACTAACAGAATCAACACTTGTTTACTTGCACCAAGCGTAGATACTTCTAAAAAAGAAGTGAAGTTCATTAAAAAAGGATTAAAATGGAATCAATAAGCCTTAATAATTCATAGATATGTCAATCCAAACAATGAAGAGTTCAAAAAATCAATGAAATAGAAAAATGAGGATTTTATTGCTCACTATTTTTATCAATCCGTATAGCTAGATCTCTGCCATACAATAGATGCATTTATGCTTTAATAGCCTTCCCCAAACTGTCACAACCAACTCTTACTAGTTAGAGGCTTAGTTTAAGCCTAAAGACACCCCAAACACTAATTCCTTCCAAATACCTTCATGGCCGTTTGTTTTTAAATATTTGAATTTTAAATAACAAAAATGGTTTTAAATTTATATTCAACACTTATTCTAATACCTAGACCTATCCCCTGCCCATTCTAAACTTCTTGTAAACATAACTTAGGTTTGGACAACATTAGTCCAATACAAACAAATTCTTGGTCCTTCAAGGACATTACAAGAATGACTTTCAGTCCTTTTAGGACATTACAAAATAAACTCATCTGATTACATTGTTTGCTTATGAAAACCATTATAGCTTTTAATTCTAGTTCATTTGTATTTCTTGGATATCTCCTTGTCCTACTCACTCCTCTTTTCTTCATGGTATGTTTTGGTGTCTTCATAGGATGATCTTGGTGCCCCTGCACCACTAATTAGGCCTCCAAATTTTCCATTTTGATAATATTTCAAAAAAAACTCAAGAAGATACCAATTAAGTTATGGTTTTAGAGAGCTTGAATATATTCAATTTTTTAGTTCTTCAACCCCTCCGTACAACTCATTCCTAGAAAATAGCCTACTTACAAGGGTTTTAAGAATTTACTTGTTGATGAGCCTTACAAAAATTCAAAAGGAACACAAAAATATTCAAATTGTTCTTTTTTCTTGGAAACTATACCTTTAGATATTTCTATGCATACTCCAATCCTTGATTGGCACAAACCAATCAAACTACTACTCTATCCAAACCCTATAACCATCAAGTCACCTTGTCAACTATGCTTGAATCCACCTAGGGATTGATTCCAAAAATAGAAGACCATTTCATATTGACCCCAAGTTATTTATAGTTCCCTAATAGATTCCTAAAGGTTGTTGTGTTCCAACAATTAGAAATAAAATTAGAGCAATTTCTATGATAACTATTGATGTAGAGGAAGGGTGGTTGGTATTAAATACACAATAAAAGTTGTAAACTTAAGAGACTTAGATACCTGTGCCTATCGACAAGTTCAAATTCTTCAAGGAATTAACTTGTTTAAGTCTATCACAATATTCCTAGATGCTGACTTGGTTTCTTAAACACACAATTAACTGGTACAGGGATCTTTAAGACTTTAATACAATACCATACTTCTATAAATTTGACTCAAATGCACAATACCCTACTTGTGAGTCCTGATGCATGCTTGGAATGGGGACAACTTTGGTTTTCCTCAAAAAATTTGACAATCTAAAGACACTTTCTAATACCCTTTTTAAAGAGTTCTATAACATAGCAAAAGATTGTATATGGTTACCATAGACCAATAGTATTGTATAAGGTTACCATAGACCAATATGTTTTCAATTTGTCTTTGTCTTTAAGCAAACTAGAACATTTATGCTGAAAAAAATACCAAAAGAATACTAGTTATTTTATCTTTGTCTTTGAGAAAACTAGAACATTAGAGACTCTCCTCTCTCTAGACCAGCATTTCCTCTTGCCCCTTGGTCACTTTATGTATCCTCCTCTTGAGCTAAATGGATTCTCCTATTCCCTTGTTGGCTATTGCTGCCCATTTTCTTAGGAAGTGCTTGTATGTAGCAAGTGCAATATGTAGAGGTAGAGTTATGGAAGGTCAACTAAGTATTTGTTTCTTTTCATTTTTTATATTTCTTTATCTCTTTATCAATCTATCTCTCTATCTATACCTCTTTCTATCTATCTCACTTTAGTATTCATTTCTATATGTTTCTTCCTCTTACTACTCCATTTGCAGGTTGCAAACAAATCATCCTCTTCCACCAATAAGTCATTCCATTCAAGAAAGACCATGTCTGATGATATCAATGCACAAAAGAATAGGGAGACAATTTCTAGATTGTGGTCTAACCTAAAAAGAAAAGGTGATGGAAAATATTATTGTCCTCGCAAAAATTGTAAGGGCTTAAAGTCTCAAAGATATCTAATCAAAACAGCTAATGAACACTGTAGGCAACATGGTCACATTGAAAGGGGAAACAAATATTGTCCATTGGTATGTATTTTAATAATTTATAAATTACATAAGACATGATTTGATGATGACATCATGGTCATGGCTAATATAAGGTCATCATTTTCATATAGGTCAACATCCCTAAGTTTCATGTTATGGACCATGAGAATCCAGAGAGTGTGGATTTCCAAATGAGGGAACATGGAGGTGTGAATATTGAAGTAGAAGGTAATGATACCATGGAAGAAGACCACAATGATGAAGATCAAAATGATCAAGATGATGATGATGATGATGTTTATGTAGAGCTTGATGTACCTATACTTGAGAAGGCACACGAGTCCCTATATGAAGGCTCTGAAACAACTCTTCTTGTCGATATATTGTTGTTGGTGAACTTGAAGGTTATGAATGATTTATCCAACATAGCAATCACATGTATGCTAAGGTGTGTCATCTTCTTTCATTATTTTACTCGTAGTTACCTTACAATTAACATTGGTTTTATGTAGCAATTAATATTCTTGAATTTAAAAAATTATATTTTTGGTTGTAGGTTGATAGGTGAGATTTTGTTACCACCATCAAATATTCTACCTCAGTCATGATAAGAATTATCTGCCATCATGAAAGATATTGGAATGGAGTATCAAACAATACATGCATGTCCAAACAATCATATTATATATCATAAACAGGATGAATTTGTAACACAATGCCCTATTTGTCATACTAGTAGATATTAATTAGGTCGATTAATAAAAAAGGTGCCTCACAAGGTTCTTTGACATATTCCCATTATTCCACGTCTATAACGATTATTCAAGTGCAATAGCTTGGCACAATTTATGGAATACCATGCACACAATAGGAGTCAAGATGACATTATGC
Organism: Cupressus sempervirens; assembly: GCA_028749045.1. Classification (NCBI taxonomy): domain Eukaryota; kingdom Viridiplantae; phylum Streptophyta; class Pinopsida; order Cupressales; family Cupressaceae; genus Cupressus; species Cupressus sempervirens. The sequence goes on along the minus strand of CM053787.1, from coordinate 566,868,516 downwards.
GAATGCATGTAGATGGTTTGGCATTTAAGGAAATAAAAGAAAAATGGCCACACTTTAAAGAAGAACCTCGTAATCTCAACCTTTCATTGGAAACAAATGGTGTCAATCCTTTTGGAGAGATGAGATCTACTTACTCGGTGTGGTCTATTTTTGTTATCAACAATAACATACCTCCTTGGTTGTCCACAAAGAGAGAGCACATAATGTTGACACTGATTATTCCAGGTATTTTTTGATTTAATGGTCATCTAAATTAATTTATTATTACTAATCCATCAAAATGGTCATAATAATTATGTAATGTTTTTGTTCATTCAACTAGGTAAGTACCAAGTTAAAGATATCAATGTATATATTGAACCCCTTATCGATGAGTTGATGGTGTTATGGAATGGGGTTACTATGTATGACATCTGTAGACCAATAGGACAAAGACAATTTCAATTTCATGCAATGCTTGTATGCACAACACATGATGCCCCTGGGCTAACACATTTTTGTGATATGTTGTCTTCTTATCACCTCTTTTTTGGTATGTTATAGTGACAACACAAAGTTAACACATTTAATCCAATTATACACACTCTTTTAGGTCTTCAGACAAAGGGAAAATTTGCATGTCCAATTTGTGGTCCAAAGACAAAATCTCATCATTCAAAAAGTTTAAGAAAGTAGGTGTTCGATGAGAATGGACACTTTTTGCACAAAAATCATAAGTATCAAATTATCGAAAAACATCTTTTCAATGGGAAAGAAGAGATACATCAAAGCCACAAATAATGACACCTCAACTATGAAGTTGGCATATAATAAAATAAATCATTAAGATAATGTCATTCCATCTGATGGTGTTTGTTTCAAATTTATATTTTGCAATTGTGTTTTGTTTACTGATGATGAATTGATGCTTGTGAAGGTCATCAAGGCATCAATGACCAACTTTCAAAAGGACTAAAAATTTATCCTACACAATTTACTAGGTTGTCATACTACAAGAAACTCCCAATTGTGCATTTGTTTGATCTTATGCATATTGGAAAGAATATAACAGAGACATTATGGAAAATCTTGGATGGAAGGCATGACAAAGACCAAATTGTCAAAACTTGTAGTGACATTGAAGAATCCAACCATGCAATGAAAAATGGCATTCGATCAAATAACAATGGAGACCAAATTGATACAAGTGCCCTTGGTTATTGTTAGAGAAATAGAGCAATGCTATAAAACAATTCATTAAAAAAAAAATGGTTTCCCATAGGATTTGTTGTGAAGACAAACAATCTCATATCAAAGAAAAGTGAATTTGGGCTAGGGTTGAAAACACACGATTGGCATACATTTATTAAGGCAATTCATGTTATATTGTATTCACTATATATTTGTATACTGAATGTAGTTTTAATTGCATTCTTTTATAAAATATTGACAAGATCATTTTACAAATATTTCAGTATGTTCTACCTCTATCTCTCCCACACCACTTTGCCAACAATGTCAAATAGTTTATATATGATCTTGAAAAATACATGAGGTGGTTTTTATCTAAAGAAATCAATAAAGAAGATACAAAATATTGGAAGAGAAAAATTCCTCTTCTTATGTGTGAAATGCAAAAGTGTCTACCTCCAAGTTTTTTCAATGTACAAGAACACTACCTTATACATCAAGTTGAGGAGATTGAATTGTGTGGACCTATACCAACCAAGTCAATGTGGATGGTTAAAAGGCACTTGAAATTTTTGAAAGGCTTGGTTTGACAGAGAGCACATCATGAGGGTTCTCTGGTGGAGTGATATATGGTATACCAAACCATGGTGTACATTAGTGAATATCTTCCTAAGTTTGCAACAAAGATCCATGTAGATCGTATTTGGGATCCCAACTCAATTAACAAATTTGAAGGGGATTACTTGATGGGAAAATGTAGATCAAGGAAAGTGAGAGATAAATCTAAGATGTTATTATAGTTAATTAATTCTTATAAATCTTTAATATAAGTTATTTATAATTGGTGTTTTTTTTTTAATATAGGTGGTCAAGAGTGGGATGCAATACATTTGTATATTGTGAACAATCTTTGATTGGATGACGGTATGGATAGAACGATGTCAACAAAATGGTTGCTAATTAACATGGGAAGGTGTTGCTTCATTGGTTATAGAAGCTAATCGTAATGGAGATTCCAATGTTACGCTGATGGTAGTTGATCTAGTAAAGGGTTTAAGAGTTGGAGAGCTATGTAGAAATTTATTAATGATCATAACTCGACGTATGTTTCTTATCAACTCGTGATGTAAATAATTTACGCACGCTTCAAAAATTGCAGGTCAAGCACCATGAAGCTATGTACTATCATGGACACAAATTTTGCATAAAAAAGTTGGATGACACAAAGAAAACTTGTGATTCCTGGATAACTACAATTTTTGAGGTCACCAATATATCATCCAGAAATGACATACATCCTCAACAATCTCAAAATCAATACTATGGCATCTTGGATGATATAATTGAGTGCAACTTTAAATCCTTCAAAGTAGTTCTATTCATCATCAAATGGTACAAGTTACAACTAAATCAAAATGATCCAAATAGAATGGTTATTCAACATGACAATAGATTTACAATAATTAATACAAGGTCATTTGAGCCAATTGGAGATGAGCCCTATGTTCTTCCAAGCCAATTTGAGCAAGTGTTTTACTCAGAGGCTCCACATAAACAAGGTTGGTCATTTGTTGTTAGACATGATCCAAGAGGAAGGCTGATAAAGTATAATGTTATGGAAGAAGAAGATATTGAAGATGATAAAGAAGCAGATGATGAAGATCAAGATGATGGTGATGAAAATGATGGTGATAATGATGATAATGGTGGTGATGATGATGATGGTGATGGTGATGATGGAGATGATGATGGCGATGATGATGATGATAAGGATGATGAGGATGATGAAGAAGAAGATAATCAATGACTACAGACATCATCACCCCTATTGTTGATGATCTTGCATTCTATATATAAGGTAAATTTGTTCATGTTTATGATGTTGCATATTGTTCATGTTGTCTTCTAAGTCATTTGTAGCATACGTGTATCATGTAATTTTTAGCTAACTTAAGATAAATGATTAACATATGCAGAAAATATGATTACATATTTATTGTGTTCAATTCCAACGATTACAACATATGTTATTTATAATTACCATTTTTTATATTGTGTCTGATTATCACCCTTTTGCAAATAGTGAATTGACTATAGACATCATCACCACTTCTATTGATGATCTTGTATTCCATATATAAGGTAAATTTGTTCATGTTTATGATGTTTCATATTGTTCATGTTGTCTTCTAAGTTATTTGTAGCATACACGTATCATGCAATTTTTAGCTAACTTAAGATAAATGATTAACATATGCAGGAAATATGATTACATATTTATTGTGTTCAATTCTAATGATTACAACATATGTTATTTATAATTACCATTGTTTATATTGTGTCTGATTATCACCCTTTTTGCAAATAGTCAATTGACTACAAACATCGTCACCCCTTTTGTTGATGATCTTGCATTCCATATATAAGGTAAATTTGTTCATGTTTATGATGTTGCATATTGTTCATGTTGTCTTCTAAGTTATTTGTAGCATACACGTATCATGTAATTTTTAGCTAACTTAAGATAAATGATTAACATATGCTAGAAATTTGACCCATTTGGCATGAATCGTGCATAATGACATGGATCAGCAAGTATAAGTCAATAAATAGAAATAATTTTCTTATATTTGTCTTGTTTATCATTGACCATGTATTTTATAAATAGACATATTATATAATCATATAATGTATATAGAGACAAAGAAGGTCCATATTAAAATATAATTGTATAATCACTTTCAACTTACTACATTTTATATCTCTTACGTATAGACAAGGAAGAACTACATGTATGAGTCAAGACTTGATTATTCTATATATATTATTTAAATATTATCAAATTTCCATTTGATGGATTGTAGGTGCCACCAAATAGGTACTTGTCAGATCTATCTACATCGAATGAGGGAAATGAAGAAATGGTAGATGAAAGCTCTACATGTAGTACGACTAAAATAGGGAGATCAACTAGAGGTCAAAAGATTAGAAAAAAAATTGATAAACACATGCAATTTTTCCTTGCTAACGGGGGGTCATGTTTTTATGATGATAAAACCAAAGGCAACATCAAGGTGCCCTTTCAATTCCCACACATTGAGAAAGAATGGGTACCCAATGAGCTACCTCCAATTAACACAGATTTTTGTGTTTACGAGAGGATATATCACATTGCTCCATCCTCATTACATGGTTTGGGCTTATTTTCCATGGATGGGATAAAGGTATGTTACAAAAAAGTTGCTGAATTGTTCAAGTATGTCGGTCCATGTTACAATTATAGTGGTTGGATGCAGATTGTTCGATATAAAAAAAGTATGCATAGGTATGCACTATCAGCTAATTATATACAATGGAAAGAAATGGATCAAAGTAAAAGATTTTCTATGTATATTGATGGGAGACCAAAAGCAATAGGTAATATTGTAGGTTTTATAAATAGTACGCTACCTTCCTCAACTAGTAAGCAACCCAATTGCATATTTGAGGCACGTGAGGGGAATGAAGTTTTTGTTTGTGCAATAAAATTAGTAAGTGCAGGGAAAGAACTAATAATAGATTACCATTTAAAATGCATAGATACAAACAAAGTTACTATCATGAGGGTTGTAAGTACTATATATCATTTTTTTTATAATTTTTTTTTTTTTTTGTCTATTGCTTCTAGTTAGTTGAAGTTTTTATGTTTAATCTTTGTAATTGGACGATATGGATCCAATAAATGATAGAGGTCATGAGGATGCTACTCCCACCCATTCTTCAGCAAGGGTAAACCTTATTGAAATTGTACAAATTAGATAGTTGAAATTTTTTATATTATTACGTTATTTTATTTACTATTTTTGAGTTTTTATGATAGTTTTATTGATATTCCTCTCACAATCTGATGTTCAGGATAAGGGAAAAGCACCTGTAGCAGGTACATATCCACTAGCTACCCCTTCTAATGATGATATTGCAAAACTCCCAATGTAATAATAATGTTGAAAAGAAAATTTTAAAAATAATTTAGAAATAGTGATAATTTTGAATGAAGCAAATATTCCATTCGAGGAGATGAAGAAGAGGCTATCTGATTTGAGAGCACAAGCTCGTTGTTATGAAGTAAGTAGTAATGAATCTTTAGTTATAACAAAAGTTAAATAAATATTTATATTTTATAATCTTTTATGTTGTGAAGTAAAATATTTAATATGTGTTCTTGTTATAGGATTTTTTGGCAACTAATCTAGAACCTGGTCAAGGACAATGCGGTGAGGCTGGTAGTAGCAGAGCTCTGACTGCCATTGGTAAAATAATCTTTTAGTTGACAAGTTACAAGGAATTTTTTATTTCAAAAATTCAAAAACTTCTTAAGTTAACTCTTACTTTTATTATTTCATAATGTCTTTGCTAAAAATGTATTGTTCAGGTCATCAAGTGTAGGAGACTCCTAGGAGGTTGAGGGATGTCCATACAAGATTGCTGACTGCAATGTCGGCAACAAGGGGACATCTAGCTATAAATCCTCGTTTTGCTATATTTGGTTTTTTGTTAATTATGAGTTGATAATTTGTACTTTTATCTTGGGTGCATCACATAGTGGATTTTTTCTTTGTGGTAGGAGATGCACCATATGCTACGCTAGATACATATCATAGTGTATGTATTGGTGATAATTCACCATCATTTCCTGGAGCTACCCATGTTTCTAGCACGGGAACTATGTAGACATTGTTGTTGATTGACAATGATGAATCGATGCCTTTAAAATGTCCTAATATTCCAAGTATTTTAAATAATTATTTTTTATATTTTAATATGCATTTACCTATTCATAAGAAGCTTTGGATTGATTATCCCATGACTTTTTTGCAGGAAATGATACATTTTCTAGGAAGCTTTATAACCTCACACTGCAAATATTCAGGCCTACCATAGATATAATGTGGAACATCATAAGTGAACTAATTTTATCCCAATATTTTTTTTTCATATTATTAATTGGTGCAACATTTTTCCTTCCATTCAGGTATTTTCTTTTACTAGCTATATCTAACAATTTTGTGTTTTTCTTAAAAGGTGGAACTTTCAAGATAAAAAATGAAAAGATCAATTCATCAAAGATTTAGAGCATGAGTTTGGTAATAATATTTTTGATCATAAGAAAATGTTACAAAAAGCTTGCAAACATCTTAAGGTTGTGAGGGACTCATATAGAAAGAGTCTCGTCCTAAACCTAAAGTACAAGCATCCTCCCTTTATTACAGTGAGGGAATGGAATGAGTTCATTTTGGATGCAAAGGAGAAAGGGGATGATCAAAGAGAAATTACAACAAAAAGTGTGAGAAGGTATGCAATAGTATTAACTACTAGTACATTAATGTAATAATGCACTAATTAGTACTAATCTTTATATCTATATCATATAACATATTTCAAACTTTTCATAGGTTTCAGGACACATGAAAGGCAACAAAGGCTAGGCTAGAAAAGGTTGGGCAGCACAAACTTGGCTCTAGGGGATATTCTAAAACCAAAGCACGATTTGTAAGTAGCAGTAAATGAATTGCAGAGAAAAAATATTTATAAAATGCAAATATTTGTTTAATTAATAAAAAAATATAGGGCGCTAATTTTAATCTGGAGGCCATAGAAGAACGTAAAAGAATTGTCTTCAAGCAAGGTTATGCAACCATGGCTGAATGCCTACGACAAGCTTCCATTACCCCAACTGAATAGTCTCTTGCATCATGTGCACAAGTAAATATGCCAAAAAATATATTAGAAATTGAATACTTGAGCAACAATCTATTTGATAATAATGTGCATGACATTGCAGTGTAGCCTATTAATCGTGACATAGATCATACGCCGCATCATGAAGCCCCTAATGTGCATTGTACTGTCCATGGAGGTGCTCATTTGCTATTTAAAACTAATTATGTAATTATTAATACAATTTAATATCTTTAATTGAACTTGGTGTAACCTTTTTGTGTATATTTTAGAGGATATAGAATCATGTCGTGCTAAACAAGTGCCGGAGGATGTTCAGACTGATTAGCAAGTAGCTCATGTTGCAACAAAATCTATGTTTTGTTCTTTTAAATTAATTTTTTGATTTATAGTTCTTTTACTTAAATAAAAACTCGTAATTCACTAATATAAAATGGTGTGAATTTAACTCATGAAGTACTTGTTATTGTAGTGGACCCCCCTTTGGTGCAATGGTCTCATGTTCCTCATGAGATGAGGAGGATACATCCATTGCAATTAGAACTAGTAGTGGAGGGGGATGATGAGGACATTGATATTTCTCTTAGAAAATTTCATTAAATAAAAACAGCAAGAAAGCCCAAAAGAAATGATTGTTGTGTGTTAATGAATTTTATGTGTTAATGGCTTATTCATAAATGTTGTGTGTTAATGAATTTTGTATTAATGAATTATTCGTGAATGTTGTGTGTTAATGAATGTTATCATGTGATTATAATGATTGAATGTTATATTTCAAAAATGGATGAATGAATGAATGTTATTAAATGTTAATGGGTAATTTAGAGTGATGTGGGGGTGGGGGGGGGGGGGGGGGGGGGGGTGGGCATGGGGGGTGCGGTGGGCGGTGCAAATGAGCTTCCACCTTCATGTGGTTGGCCTTGTTTAGTAGAGAATATTAAACTATTCTCGAAACCAAGTGAAGCTCAAACTTTAAATATAAGCTTATAGTTAATAGTGACAACCAATTAGCAAATCCAAATGAAGTTCTTCGTTACAGGGATCTTTTTAATTTTTAAAGCACAATTTCATGTTTTAATATTGTGTAGTTTTTTTCTTAAGTCAAAGTATTCTTTTACTATAAGAACGTAATTTATGACCATTTTAGTAACTATTCTAACGTCGCTTTATGAAAAATCCTATTTTGGAAAAGATGGTGATAAGTGGTGTTGCTTGTTCCTTGGGAGATTGGATTGCACAAGTCTATATCTCAAAATTATTTACATGTGGTAGAAATGCATACTTACAACCATTTCATTCTACATTTAAAAACATTGATGACACTCTAGACACAAAATAATGCTAAGTATGGAGATATGTATTCATAAACAAGATGGTGAGAAAGATAAGTATTCATAAACAAGGTGGTGAGAAAGATGGTGAGAAAGTGAGTATTTTGGGTGAGTAGTACTCTCTAATCACATGTTTTCTACTTCTTCAAAGATTGGGTTTTTATACTCTTATGGTCTAATTGGTACTTTTTTGTGCTTGCAAGATGGAGAAAGTAGACATTAAGTCTGCAAGTAGCCAGTTCAAGATTGTGGGTATAGTGTTGTGTGTGTCTGGAGTCATGGCCATGAGCTTCTTGTGTGGTCCTTCTATAAGCCAGCTCTGGCCTTCATCAAACCCTCCCTCAGAAAACATCAATTCCGTAACTTTCTACATGAGGGGAATCTAGACAAGACCGTCATTGGATGCATTTACCTCTTAACAACTGTGACAATCATGTCATATGCCATGATTGTACAGGTGAAAGCCAAGATCAATTATTATTATGTTTCATGATTAATTGAATTGAGAGGCTCACAATTCATAGATATGTTGTGGACTCTTGCCTTAGTTCTATTTGATTTTATCATCCTCTTTTCCTAGTTTTTAGTCCTTTCTTACTATAATAGAAACATTGGTCTCATTCATGAAGCTTTTTGCTTATATAGTAGTTGTAACTTTGAAATTTGGGGTATCTAATGAGAAACAATTTAAACATCACATACTAAGACTTGTTTTCTAAACTAAAAGTTATTAATTCTCAAAATTGTCTTATTTTCCACAATCAATTTTCATATTAATGTGAGATGTTTTAAAATGGCCATCTAAGAACTATACAGTATCTGATTTAAAAAACCCTACATGTTTGAAATGTGGTGCTCTTTCTAATAAATTTGTTGTCAATGCATTCCAGGCAAAGGTTGGTCATGATAAATATTTTAAAGAAACATTACAAGCTCTTAGGGAAGGCCAATGTGATGTGTCATATGAAGCAACTAAAATCCTGGTGTGTATCTTTGTCTGTTCTAGAAATATATATTTTTCATTCATCAATATCAAATAGGTCAGCTTCCAATTTCAATTTAAGCTGAAATTTGAGTAAAACTTTGGAGCTAATTAGTTCCAATGAAGACATTAAAAAAAATAGTTGATTCTTGCTGATATTAGGTTATCAATCTATTGAATATATTATACAAGAATATATAGAGGACTTGGAAAATCTACCCAAGACCAAAATACTTGATTTGTTTCACAGAAACTATACTCCTACTATCATTGTAAGAAATATACTCAACAATTTGTTGGTTCTTCATATAAATTTATCTACTCATCCACAGTTCCTCCCAATAATCCATTCATCATTTACAACTTCAAAATATGTATTGTACTTGATGAAATTTTGTTTGTTGAATCTTAATTATTTATCCAATCATCCTTTACAACTTAACAATTGTATTTTATGTATCAAGTTGGTGTTGGCCTAGCGGTATGCCAACAAATTGGTGGAATCAATGGTGTTATATTTTATGCCAGTGCAATCTTTGAGGCTACTGGTGAGAAGCTATGTTAGGATATTAGATGTTTCTCTTTCATTTTTGCTGATATAAATGTGTTCTTTTCTATTTTAGATGTAATATAATTGCTCTGATTAGATAAGGTGGGATAGGGCTCAAACTCGTATAATAAAGAAACAACAAGATCATAAAAAGTAATATCAAGTCGAAACTACAAGCAAAAGAAATTCATAAGAGGTCAAAATACTTTTGAATGTAATGTAATATAATTAATTTGGACTTCATTGTAGGCTATTTTTTGGGTCAGACAACATCAGTTGCAATTGCTATAGTTTAGGTGCCAACAATGGTCAATTCCAAATAAGAATATCTTATTTAGTTCCTCTCAATGATCAAACACATTTGTCTTACTTATTAATTAGAAAGTGGTGCTTGGCAGGTGCCAATGACAGCAGTAGGTGCATTGTTGATGGACAAATCTGGTAGGAGACCATTTCTAATGGTATGAGTTAGGCCCTGAATATAGACTATTATAAGGACATTTACTGTGTATTAATTTGAACAATAATAAAGAAAACTTTATTCAGATTGTTGCAAGAGGAATGAGTATCAGTTGCCTTATTGTTGGGTTGTCATTCTACATACTAGTAATTACACTTTCCTATCATTATAATACTTTATGTCCACTAACTCAATTTAATGGGATTTAATTTCATTTACTTAATGCTCATGCAAAAGAAAGTAGCCATTTCTCTTGTTAAATCATCTAAGAATATATACGGAATGCCATTGTTGTGTCAATGTGTTTAAAAATGGAACTATTGTTGACAAGCATATATTTTCTATTTGATGATTTAGTTCTAATGTTACTTTAGTCCACAAGTTGACAACCAATTTTTCAACATAATTACCAAGTACGTAAATTATAGAAAATAACAATTAGATAGAACATCAAAATTATGATGTTTATTTTGAATTATTTTGGTCTACCTTGTTCTACAAGAACACTCTACACAATCTATTTTACAGTTGATTGGGAGTAGGCTAGCTCTGATTGGTCTATTGGTGAGTATTACATCATTAACTAGGCAATATTTTATTTAGACCTCAATAACTTAGTATCCATTTCTAATAAAAATTATTGTTTATAACATGTTCTTGTATTTATGTTGTATAGGCCTATATTGCAACATTTTTGTTAGGGGTTGGTAGAATTCCATGGGTTATAATGTCTGAGGTTAGTTCTCATTAGAAAAGTGAATTGACTAGGTTAAGAAGAAAATGCAGAGATGAAGTCAATCTATCAGTAAACATGAATGAATCAAAGCTTCCTACCTTATCATTTCTTCTGAGTTTAGTACCCAACTCTTTTGATTACCGAAGGCTAGACATTATTCTTGAGAAGAATGGACCTTGTGATCATTATAAAGAGACTTTTCTTTAATGAGAAGACCCAATGTCTTACAGATTAGTTCCTCTATACACCCTCATCCTCACCCACCTTGAAAATATCTAGAGAGCTTTTCTTCTAAATCATTCTTTCATTCAGACTCTTCATTCTCTAAGGCATTTAATGTTTATATCCCACTTCAATCATTCTCAACACCCTGGTGTAATCCTTGGATCATTAGGAATGCCTACCCTTGGATATAGATGCATGTACCCTACCACTATAGAATCTCTCTATCAATAGATGAGCTTTGAAACATGGGTTATAACTTAATCCCTAGGCCACATTAATTTAAAACAAATCCTTAACTACAAAATAGATAAAGCAATTTAGTAAACCAATTAGTTTTGGATCTTGCAATTGTTCTCCAAGAGTTTTACACCACTAATATAGACTGAAAAGACAATTTTGCAATGAAATTTTGGTAATTGAACTTTAGTCTTTAGGTCACATTACTCAAAACTGAACCCAACCTTCCAAATATTAAAAGCAATTATATCAATAATCAATGGTTTATTTATATTGATAATCAATTTATATGAATTTCATAATCTGTAGATTTATCTGTGTTTGGTTTGATACAGATATTTCCTATAAATATGAAGGGCAACGTTGGTAACTTGGTGTCTTTTGTTGCTTGGTTTGGTGGTCGGCTTGTTATAGTTACTTTTAATTCTCTCCTGTCTTGGAGTCCAATAGGTTAGATCAATGAAATAATTCACTCAACTTTTCCTATTTTGATACTGTCTCTCATTAGTTGTAAGGGTGTTTGAATGGAGAAATGTTAGATGTGCTTTGATTTCTTTTTGGGAGGTTTCTAGATTTCATTCTTGCAATCTATTAGTATAGCTTTCTTCCTTTGTGATTTATTATTTTGATACATCACAGAGTATGCTATCAAAATTTTGTGATCTATGTATCAAACTTTTCTTATCTAGCTCAGTATCTTCAATATAGATAATAATTCAAATAGTTAAGGTCTTTAATGTAGATCTATAGAGTATGACAGCCAAATTTATTTCAAATTCGAATGCTTTTGAAATTGTTTGCATATATTTTATTCGTGTCAACATTTTCTATGATCCATTATCACCTTTTCTTTTCTAGATCATTGTTTCAATAATGCATTATAGAGAATGATCCATGTTCTTACAATCCATCGTCAGGACTATTATTATTATTTTAATTCATTATATTGATAAGTGTTTGAACTCTTTGAAAATCTTTATTATAGACCAAGAAAGTAAGACTACCTAATTTGTTTTCAGATTCAGTTATTTTTATCATTTTTTCCTATCAATATTTTAGATCATGTTCTATGATCTACCATCACAACTTTCATGTTCTCTAACTTCCTATCTTGATCATGACAGATAATGGAGTATGCGCCATTGCCATAATGTCTTGTTAATAACTCATAAATATTGATGCAAAAGAGATTTGTGAAGTCATATCAAAATCTTTGAAATTCATTAAATTCTAAGAAAAATAGTGTACACTAAGTAAACTACTTATAAAAAAAATCTTTATTCGCTCTGAATTTTCATTTTTTGAGTTGATTGTGTATTTTTGTAAACTTGGAATTAGAAATCATAGCTTTATCTATCATCATAACTTTTCTCTTTTCTAGCTCATTATCTTGTCTGATCCATTATAAACCTAACCACACTCATATGAAAAAGTCTTAATTTGTATCTTAAATTGGAAAGCTTGTAGACTTGATTGCAAGTATCTCCGAAATTATATTTATGATCTAGCATGACTTTTTGTTTCTTTTCAAGCTCACTATACTAAATGATATATCATGGCAGTTCTCTTTTTCACTAATTCACTATCTAGATTATAGATTCTAAAATATGAATTGCAAAGTCAATACAAAAATGTTATACACAATCAAAGTGAATAGTCCTCATTCTATTCATTTTTTTTTGGTGTTTATTTTATAGGAATAGTATTTGGGTTCATTTAATATGATGACATTCTAACTTGTGTCTTTTCAAAACTTGTTTAAAATAACCAGGTAAAAATGAAGCTTAAAGGCCACCAAAAGAAAATTATAGGCTTGGCATTTTCACACACTTTGAATGTATTGGTATCTTCTGGGGCCAATGCCTAGGTTTTTGTTCATTTTGTATATCCATTGCCATCTCATTGTGTACATTCACATGTTTATATATTCAAATTACTAAATGTTTGGCCAATGTTTTGGCAGCTCTATTTTTGGAGCATTGATAGATGGGAGAAGTGAAAGTCAATTTTTTTACAAGTGTAGACAAGAAGATCATCACCACCGGTTGGGGATACAAGAGTACAGTTCCATAATGATCAAGTTCTCTTGTTGGTTGTTCACGAGAGCTAGCTTGCTATTTATGATGCTTTTAAGTTTGACTTTTTGCATTATGTAAGTCTTTGTCAGCAATTTAGAATTCAAATTTAGTAAGTGATAATGATATAAGCTACCTTCTCTATATGAGTGTAAATTGATCACATTTTTTTGTACCGCAGTGGACACCTCATGATTCTTTATCTACTCCCATTTCAAGTGTGGTATATTCATGTGATAGCCTTCTCGTAGTTGTAGGCTATTGTGATGGTGTTGTTGGAGTATCTGATGCAGAGAGCTTGAGGCCACACTATCATATTGCACCTTCTACATATTTAGCTTCAAGCATGAATAGGTAAGTTGGTCCAAGGAGGAAAAAGTTATGTTATGTATGGATAAATGGATCCCCAAGTATTTTATGATTTAACTCAAAATCTATCCTTTGATTATTCATGTAGTATCTATCCTCTAGTAATTGCATCACATCCATTTGACTCTAATCAATTTGCTCTTGGAATGATTGACAGAGGAGTTTATGTCATTGAGCCTTCAGAATTAGTAGGAAAGTGGGGTGTGGGACCTCCTCCAGATAATGGTACCATTGGATCAAATCCAACATTAAGAAATCAAGGTTTAGAACTAGCTCCAAGGTAGTTCATCATATTAGAACATGGCAAATGGTGCCTTGTACTGCCTTTTTATGTTTATCACTTACCTATCGGCAACTCCACAATCGATATTGATGGCAGTCTCTTGTCCTCACCATGATTCTTTTGATATATCAGTCTTGTAAACTATATATATATCTTCAAGAGCATGGTGCTTCTTTGTGCATAAGTTTGAGCTTTTAGAGAAAATCATTCACTTATGAACATTCCATCAAAAATGATGTATACTAAGGATATGAATTTTCTAGCTATTAAGTGGAAGTTTCACATTTTTTGAACATTCAAATAACTTTATTTTATTGATGTAGCTGAACTATGATTGCCTTTTGTGTTCTTGAAAAATGGTAAGCTTTCAACATTTGTGAAGCCATTACAGATCAATCGGTGAGGTGTCAATTTTAAGGCAATTTTTGTTTCTATAGTACAATTCAATTGCTAGAAATAGGCTCAGTGATTGATTGCATTTTAATATTATGTCCTAGATGCTCTTGCCAAGGAATTGATCAAGAAGTAGCCAAATAAGGGGTTATAGTTATATATGTGCTCTTATGATGATGTGATTGGGACTGTAAGTTTTTTTGTTGTGTTTATCTATTTGAAAAATAGAGATTAGTTAGTGTTATTGGCTTTCATTCTTGATAAATAATTCTTTCCTAATTTTATTTTTTCCTACAGTCTTCACAAGCAATGGTGTCTCAAGCACCAAAATTTAGAAAGGTTATGCCAATTATTGCAAAGGCTTTTCTCTCATAGGAGCCTTTTTAATTGCACAAAATTTGATTCTAAAGCATAATTGCTTGGTGGAGACTCAGGATATCGTGCACATTTATTCCTCCTTCCCATTGTTTTGTATAAATAAATCATGTGATATGAACAAAACAATGGTGTGGAGGTAGAAATGTGCACACTACCCTGAGTCTCATGCACCAAGCAATTATGCTTTAGAATCCAATTTTATGCAGTTTAGAAGGCTCCTACGAGAGTAAAGCTTTTGCAATAATTGGCATAGCCTATCTAAATTTCTACCAAGTATTGGTCTCAATTTTGACCAACATGTCTTCCCTTCTTTGTCAAATGTATTGTACCACTATAGAAAATTAAGGGGTCTTGGTCACAATTTTGACAACAATTGGTCTTTTTTGTCATCAAACATTTGGCTTTACCATTGAAAAATTCAAGGGTTGTATATCAAAATTTTGACCAGAAATGGATGTAAATGAGGAAATAAGAGTTCAGGATGGACTAAGAAAATTGATGAAACTCATGTCGGTAAGTCAACCTTTTTGAAGTCAAAATTCTGACACATAATTATTGTGACAAAAAACTGACTAAAAAAGATTGATGATAGGTTTAATCATCTATTTGACCAACTCTAGTCACAATTTTGACCTTTTCTCATCAAAATTTACTAGTGGGAGATGATTTTGCTGCAATCACATGCCCTTTAAAGTCTCTAATGACTATGCCATAGCCAGAATTGCCTGGATTTCCCCTAGAGGTCCCATCAAAATTGAGTTTGTAATAACCCTCAATTGGGGGAATTCACTTGGTTTGTGTTTAGATAAGAGGAATCTCGGATGGATGCAATGGAGTAGGAAGATAAGGAAAAAGTAAACCCTTCCACTGATGAATAATATGTTTTACCCTTATATTTACTTACTGAAGCATTAACAAGCTCAAAAATTGATTTCTCTAATCCTTCCATAAATTGAGGGATCGGAGATGATGTGTGTCAAAAAATTCTCTTGTTTCTCTACCACTAAATTTCCCATACTACAAATGTAGGGATGCACTTCCAAAGACATGTAAACATTGATTTAGAATGTAAAATTGACCATGTCTAGAATAAATCCCATAGAGAGTTAGGTAATGGCATATGAAAATTAAGCTTATTAAGAACAAAATGCCAATAATCTTGGGCAAAAAGGAAATTTAAGAGGAGGTGATTTGTTGTTTCCATAACTTGCAGACAAAGCACATAATTAAAGGGATCAAAAATGTTTAATCTATGAAGTCAGTCACTAGTTAAAATCTAGTTCTTTAATGCAAGTCATGCAAAGCATCCAGCTTTTTGCAAAACTGAAATGTTCCAACATAATTTAAAAGCATGATATATGGTCTAATTAAATGGATTGTGTTGGAGAGATAAGTATCCTTGTTTAAAAAAGTATTTACCATCTTTAGATAGAACCCAAAAGAGGCAATCTAGTTGATTAGATATAAAAACATTCCTATCAGCTAATACTTGTTTGAAAGAAGCAACCTGATTATGGGATATAGGAAGAATTGAGGGATCTTTCCAAGTGACTAGTCCTGTGAATGTAGGAATAACTAAGACATAATTAGAAAAACATGTCCCCCAAGCTTGAATTACTATGCTTGAGAAATTCTATAAGGAATCCATAGTGGAAAGGGGAGGGGGGAAACCCATTCCATGAATCAAACCCAAAATTAACATTATCCCCATTGTTCACTTCCCAAGATATGAATGAAGTAATAAATTCTCCAGAATCCATCATGAAATCCCAAATGGCAGATCCCTTTGGTAGGTTCAGGATGGTAAAATCCCTAGAAGGTTCCAAGTTATCTAAATATTTTTCTTGTAAAAGGTGACACCATTTGCCAAAGGATTACATTTTCCAAACTAGCTTAGCACCAAAATCCATATTCCTATTAGTAATGTTGGGAAGTCTAACGCCTCCTATTTTCAAAGATATTGACATGGCATGAATAGAAATTAGAGGTATTTTCTTCCATCCATTCATATTTTCTAACCAAAGAAAGGTATGGATTAAAGTTTCAATATGAGAGATGATACCTTTGGGGCCTTGTAAAATAAAGAAATAATAATTAGGAATGGCAAAGAGAACAATTTTGATAAGCAAAATTCTACCCAAAAGTGATAACCAATGAACATTATAATAAAACAATATTAAATCTTTAATCTTTTAATATTCTAAATTTTTTTAATGCAACTTTTTAAATTTGACTTTTAAATAAGATCTTTTAAACTGAAGCACATATTTAATTAATTTCCAATTTATTAAATATCATCATATTTTAATTTCACTTTAATGAATTTTTCAAATTTAGACTTCCAAATTAAGTCTTTTAAATTTAAGCACATATTCAATTAGTTTTTAATTGATTAAATATTCTAATATTTTCTTTTTAATCAAATAATATTTAATAATTTTCAATATTATACGGTTAACTCAAACATTATAATTAAATCATTTACCAAATAAATCACATAGTCAATTCCACATAAAAACAACATTACCAAAACTTACACAAACTAAAAATTAAACAACACAGACAAAGATAAACTCATGGGTTTAGAAAGGTTGGAAAGTTGGATACATGTCCTCCTTCTTAGGACAAGTAATTAGGCTATGGTTGGGATTGGACCTAAACAATATCTCCTCGTTGAGTTATTGTGATAGGGCACACTCATCCTAACAATTCAGGGAAGTAGATGCCTGATACCTACAAATTTGTATGAAAGATGAGCGTGTACATGTGCATATATATCTAAGCTAAATAGAAAATGGTGAGAAGTGGTGCATTGTGTAGATCCTAACTAGCAGGTGACTACAACTCCCTCCCTCAATCATATCAGGCATGCAAAACATAAATATAAAACAAGCACACACACCATACACATGCAAGTATGGGGTAAGTATAATTGTAATCCTAAATATAAATAACATCATATTCTCATATGAACATCTCATCATCATGGGAACATAATAAACATCTTTATAAGAAGCATCATATGAAATTATCATACAAGTAATTTTATTAACTAACTAAGAGTAATTAAAGCATCATCACTATTATTGTGATAGGGCACGCTCCTCCTGATAATTCAGGGAAGTAGATGCTCGATACCTGCAAATTTGTATGAAAGATGAGTATGTACATGTGCATATATATCTAAGCTAAATAGGAAATGGTGAGAAGTGGTGCACCGTGTAGATCTTGACTAGCAAGTGACTACAACTCCCTCCCTCAATCATATCAGGCATGCCAAACATAAATATAAAACAAGCACACACACCATACACATGCAAGTATGGGGTAAGTATAATTGTAATCCTAAATATAAATAACATCATATTCTAATATGAACATCTCATCATCATGGGAACATAATAAACATCTTTATAAGAAGCATCATATGACATTATCATACAAGTAATTTCATTAACTAACTAAGAGTAATTAAAGCATCATCACTGTAAGTAGGAAATTGTTACAACCTGATATAATCAATTACTCAACATATCAAAGTATTGCATTTCAAATATCAAAGAAGGGCTAACACATATATAGAAGAGTCACATAGAACTTTAAAAACTATGTTATAATGGTAGCAAAGGAGGGGTATTACATTAACATTCCTTGTAGTTTCATCATCTAGGTTCTTTAGGAAATTTTTGCTCAATTTTGTAGAAGGTTGGAAGGATCTTCTAACTTTTCTTTAAAGATTCCCAAGTTTCAATTTTAAAAAATTGCTAAAAAAGATACACAAAGCATGTAGCACTAAATTGTGTAGACAAAGCATGTCACCAATAGGTTTTTCATTAAAAAAAATTAATAATAAGTTTCATTCATAATAAACATAATTGATGCTCACAACATAATACACATAAGATATAATAGAAATGTGGTAAACAACAACATTCATAGCTGACATTAGATATATGCACGTATGTGTAAATCAATAAACAACGTTGTATTTCCACAAGAGGTATCCTCTCACAATAGCTATAACACAACTTTGTACATTAGGGAAAGAGGATATTGAAATGCATAAATGTAGTCAATTAAAAAAATGATGAAGTAAACATAGATAGAGTCATATATATCAAGAGAAAGTATGATATTTTGCACCTTTCCACACTATAGTGAGAATTGTTGTAATTGAGACACTTCCTCTCTTTTTTTTGGATAATTGCATATGGATTGTTTTTCATTCTTGAATATTGATGAAAGAATAATGGTAGCTCTATATGAAGGTTATCTAATGATTTAACTCTTGACATAACTATAAAAGTCAAATTGTGTCATTCTATTTTACTAATATCAATTATTGTTTTATGAAGTGTCAATCCTTGGGATTTATTTATGGTAAGTGCCCATGACATGGATAGTGGTAGTTGTCTATGATTATCCAAGGCTATAGATGTTATAGGTAAAAAATTTGAGTCATCTTAATCCCAAGGTGGGTTGTTGTAAATAGCAAATTAGACAACCACATATAGAGGTAGTTCTGGGGTTTACATCCACTAGTGTAAACAATATCTACCACCTCCCCAAGTGATCTATTTACAAGACTTGTTTGAATCAAAAGGTTTTTTGTTAACATTCTTTATTTTCCTGTACATAGTAATTTAATCTTTTTCTATTGTGTAGCCTTACTAAATTGTT
Source organism: Cupressus sempervirens (assembly GCA_028749045.1). Classification (NCBI taxonomy): domain Eukaryota; kingdom Viridiplantae; phylum Streptophyta; class Pinopsida; order Cupressales; family Cupressaceae; genus Cupressus; species Cupressus sempervirens. The sequence continues at coordinate 566,848,929 of CM053787.1, read as the reverse complement.
TGTAGGGTAAAGGTGCATTAACTAGTCAAATACAATTTGTTTAGAAACACATAGTGTTTTGTTTTTTCATTGCATGAGTAATATTGGAAACTACAATTGGAACAATTTTTATGTTGTCATTGATGTCAAACCTTATTGGTGAGACAATTGCTACATGACTAGAGTGTCATATCAAGATGATTGATGAAGAGGATTTTAGAAGAAGAGATAACAAGCGGACCTAGTGGAAAGATTGAGTTATGTGGAATTCAAATGGGCACTTGATCTATTGAACCTTGACAAGATAATATGTTGTTTAATCATAACACTAGGTGGAGAAGATAATTGTGTTAAAACCTAGAAGAGATGATCAATGAAGAACAAATACTAAGGCTAACTGACCTTCAAAGCATAAGATTAAGGAACTTATAGTTGAAGCCAAGGTATGCTAGTGTCAAACGAGTGAACAAGAGAAGTTGAGAAAATTCAATGTTAATCGAGGGCCTGTAAAAAATAGATTAATAGAGAAGTTGGACCAAGTGCCAATAAATGGACCAAGGAAAGATATTTTAAGCCAAGAAAGATAGTTTAATGATGACCAAGGTAGAGGAACATAATGTTTGCTAAGTGACAACATTCTACAACTTATGAAGTAATTTCATTTCCTGTCTAACATAGTTGAATTCTTGGAATATGTAAAGCATGTTGAAGATAAGGTTTTATGAGCTGAAACATTTAATGCAAGGGAAACCATGTTTGAGTGTTTCTATGCATGGATTCAAATAGAAGTTTGGAGAAGTTTCTAGAAGAGGAAGGAGGAGACAAAAAGATGAAAGGGTTCAATGAATTTGACCTAAACCTAAGATCAGTGATGGTGTTTAAGTGGAAATAGATATAGCTACCTACTTAAGGAAGAATAAGGGCTAATATGGAAAGGTTGGAAGAACTGAGAAGACCTAAAAGTTTTGGAGCAATTTTTGATTCTATTGATTGGAAATTTTGAGTAGAAGGTTCAAAAGTGAAGTGTTGAGGTGAAGAGTGATTTCTTGAAGGTTTTCCAAGAGAATCAGTGATGGAGATGATAATGGAGGTTAGTCAATGAGTCAGTTGTTGAATCAAATTTGTGATTTGTATTTGCAAAGTGAGTTGTATTTATTCAGATCAATATGTTATTACTTTCTAACCATTGTATTATTTGAAATCCTTTAATCAAGGTTGACCTAATAGTAATTTGTAAATCCTTTAATCAAGGTGATAGTCTAATGGAATGTCCTTAAGTCCTCTAACAAGGCCACTCCTAATAGGGTGATTAAATCCTTATGTTATAGAATGTTTAGAATAGTTGAGAGGGAGGGTGAATTAGTTACTCAAGGTCCATAAGTACCATTTGAACAAATAAACATTAAATATCCATTGTTTTGTTTATCCTATTGTGACTCGGTCTCTGTTGTATATTGATAAACAACATTACTAGTAATCCATTGTCCTATTATAATAGATTTGTTGAATGTAAAACACCATATAACATTCAATCACAAGTTTGATATTATGATTTAATGTGGAAACCCAATTTGGGAAAAACCACCAGCAACATGTTACCACTTTTTCACTCTTTCAAAGTGAACTCTGTTACGAGCCAACCCTATTAAAGGTTACAATACACACTGTTAAATGTGTCTTGGTTAGAGGATTTAGCCACCCTATTAGGAGTGGCCTTGTTGGAGAACTTTGATCTTTCCATTTATAATGTCACCTTGCTAAATGATTTACATAGATTATTAAGTCCTTCAAATGATTGTTAGTTCAACCTTTCATTAAAAGGATTTCAATACAAACTATTTACAATGATTAGAAAGAAAACAATAGGGTTTGATATGTATGATTACTACTCACTTTGTAGATTCAAATCACTATTTGATTCATGTGTTGATAACTGATAAGTCCTCCTTTGGCAATTTTGTCTCTTAACTTTCTCAGCAATCCTTCAAGCAATCATCCTTCATCACATCAAACTTAAGCCTTTTGCTCAGATTCACTTATCAACTTCAACAACATTTTCGTAAGCATCCCTTTTTTAAATTCTCTCTCACACACTTTTCTTTGTCTCTAGGCCTCCTTAAATAGATAATTTTTTCTTTGTCATTTTTATGATCATCACAGATCTTAGGGTTTATGATCTAATTCATCAGGTTCATTTTATCTATTCATCTTCTTCCTTTTGTAGAAACTTCTCATCCATCAAATTTGATCATAGGTATTCTACTTAGTCCTCATTGAATTAAATGATCCAAATCATCAATCTTATCTTCAACATGGTTTCCATATTCTAAGAAATCAACTGAGTCAATTGGAAATCATGATTCTACTTGTGCATTCAAACTAATGTTACTCGGTCATCACTAAGTTATGGCACTCAGTCATCATTGAATTACCTAGTCACTATTGAACTCTTGGCTTGGAATCAACTAGATTTTTCAATCAATATTGATGCTCAACTAACATTGAAATTTCTCAACTTGTACTAGAGCTTGGTCAACACTAGCATCATGTGACAAGCCTTACTCTTTCACTCCATTTCTCAGTCAATCTTTACATAAGTGATATGTATTGACTTGTATTGTAAAGACTTAAACATAAACATGATATAATAATCACTTTCTCTTATCAAAGTCTAACTAATCAAATGTCAATTGTAGATTTTTTTCACAACTAAACATTTCTTCTAGGTGCATTTGTTATGAGAAACCTCTCAAATCCTCTTTATCAATCAAATACATATGACATTTAGATCAGATAGCAATATGTCTCATCAGTATATTTGACATCTATGACAAAACAAAAATTGTTTCAATTGTAGTTTACAATAATCTCCCTCTTTGGCATTGATGAGAACACCTCAATACATCTTATAATATAAGAATACAATCTCCTTCATTTTTTCCATGAAATCCAAAAAGATTTCACTTCCACGAGTGACTATTATCCTTAGTTTCATTTTGATTCTCAACTCTACAATTTCATAAACTCCCTCTATAGTGTATCTCTCTACTTATGAATCCTCTCTCTCTCTTGCATGATTCTCTCCCTCTGAGGTTCATCTCTCCCTCTTTTATTATTCCTTCTTTATTTTGGTAATTCTCTCACTCTTTGACAACAATGCCACAGACAATACCTCTTCTTGATTTCATATACTTCATACATCTTGATCATGTAGATATTTGCATGTCTGGTTGATTTCTTTCATATGTCTATGATTGATCTATTATGTTCTTCTTCTTCTTACTAATCATCACTACCTTAGGCATCTCCTAAAGTAGAATTGTTTGCATCAATGTGTATGATATTTTGATTAGCATATTTGATGTAATGCACCATATCTCCTCAAGTTTGTTTTTTTAGGGGAATCACCCCTAATTTACCTCTAAGATATTCATGAGAATCTTTAGGTAAGGCTTTGTTCTTTGGTGTGCACATATTCTAACTTTGCTTCTTTGTCTTGAACTAGTTCTATGATGTAGTGATACTTGATAGCAATGTGCTTGGTCTTAGTGTGTATCACTGGAATCTTTGATATGTTTATGGAACTCATGTTATCACAAAAGGTAACCATTGGATCTATAATTTCTTCTTTCATTCATTTCAATAATTGCTCGATCCACATAATATTTGAGCAGTTCACTACAGCAATGGGTAAAAGTACAAATATGTGTCACCCTTTTACAAAGAAAAATGCCAACATAAAAGTGTTAAACTTCAACAATGTAAAGGTTATATCTCTATTTGGAATTTTAAGTTGGTGTAAACTAATCAAATGTGTATAAAAGGATTAAGTTTATGTCTATTATTATTATTTTTAAATGAAATAAAAAATGACCTTTTTTAACAATGTAAAAAATCCAACAAATCAAGGGTTATAGTTCCCACCACAGAAATAACTACAAATAAACAATTTTTCCATCTAAATTTGAAGTATGTTGTTGACGACATATGTACCTAGAATTTAAATATATATATATATATATTGTATATTTTGTCTCCTATAGCTATTTTAAGTTGATTTTTTTATAATTTAATAGTTTTTCGTTCCCACCATCTTTTCCCTAGTAAATCCATGTTAATCATTACAAACGTTATATATTATCAAAGACAACTCTCTCTCGTCTAGAATAATTCAACATTTATTTATTTTTTTGGTACCATCTACTAATTTTATATTTTTCTGAATGTACATCATCTTCAATATTGAAATACCTACTTACATTATTTTGTAATTATTGTAATCATTATTGTATCACCTACAAAAAAAATTATAATGGTATAATTCTGACTACAAGCTCTATCCAATGGTATTTTTTGTTTTTTTTGAAATCATAATTTTGATGTTTTATTGAATTAAATCCATTTTATTATAGAAATATTTGGAAATTAGATTTTTTTAATTAATTATGAATTGAAATCGATTAGTTAAATTTATTATTTATTTTAAATTTATTAACTAGTTTGATTTAAATAAATTATTAGAATTAATTTAGGTATTTTAAAAAATTATGAAAATTATTAAATATTTAAATTATTTAATATATTAAATATTTAAATTATTTAATATATTAAATAATTTGCTTAATCTAAATTTAGCAATACTTTAATGCAACTAGCTGTCTTAAGATTTTCTAGTGTTACAAATAGTCAAATATAATAAGCTTCTAAACTTGAAAGCATTTTTGTAAATTGTCTATGATCTACTATTATTTATATAATTGAATCTGGAAGTCTTTCGTATGTAGGTGATTTCAAGCTCTCTATTTAGGTTTTTGTGCAATGGGGAATAAAGTATTTAGAGCAAAAAGATATGATCAAGTAAGAGATGAACAAAAGAAAGGATGGACAAAATATAATATAAAGCCACCAATTGAAGATCCATTGATTGAAGTTGAAGAAGATGATGTTGAAATTTTAGAAAGTAGTACGACATTTGGAAAATATGGTTTGTGGTTGAAAATTTTGTTGGAGATGGATGAAGACTCTCTTTTTAGAGAAATTGAATCATCTGAACACATGATACCTGAAAGCAAAATTAAGCTACATCTGAAAAATATGTGGGAAGAATTTCTTGAAAATAAATCTTTGATTGGTAAAGCACATTTATTTGTCAAATTATTTAGGAAAAGAGAAATGAGTCCTATTCTACAATTGCTAGGTGTGAACAATAAGAAAAGATTTGAAGATAATGTCAAGGCAACAATAGTTCAGAATTTGAATGATGAATTAAATTATATTGATAACAAAATTTGAATAGTTGATTTAAGTGATGCATGAAGAGCATTGATGACTATAATTATGAAAAATGACTTGTCACAAAAAAAAATTCAGCAATTTCTAAAATGCTCAATCTATCTAGTAGATCTATTCAAAGATACATAAAAAGGAGAAGTTTGCTTCATGAGAACATTGAAAAGAACTGGGTTAATATTTTTGGCTTCCTCAAAAGGGTAGAATTTATGAAGATGTTAAAAGATAGGTTGTTGAATATTGGACCAGTCCACCACATGTTTCTTCCAATCAAAGAGACACAATATAGATCAAAGATGAAGAGACAGGTATGAAAATAGCACATCCAAAATACTTTGTAGATACAACATAGTGAATTATTTGAAGCTTTCAAAAAAAGAATTTTCAAATGTGAAAATTTGCCAAAGAATGTTTGAGAGGTTGCACCCATGTTTTGTATGCATAAATAAGGTACATGAAACTTGTTGTCAAAACCATGTTGAGTTTCATCTTTATTTGCAATCTTTTAGAAAAGCTATTGCAACACTAAAGCCAAATGTGATAATTCCTAGAAGCATAACACAATTTGTCAAGTCTTTTTTATGTGATAATTCTAAAGAGTCAGATGAATTCAATGTACAATGCATAAAAAATGCATGTAAAAAATTGTGGAGGGTTTCTAGAAATTTCCATATGAAATGGACAATATTGATTTTTCAATACCAGTTGTTTGGAATAAATTTGAGTACAAGATATATTGAACAAAGAATGTAGAAAATTTTAAAAATTGGCATTGAAGGAGAGAAATTTTCCATATGGTGAGTTGATGGATAAATTCAGAACTATGATCTATCCACACATCTAGCACTGTCATGGTGCAAGATGGCAAGTGAAACAGTTTCAAGATTCAAAAAATTGTTTCCCACTAGGATGTATTTTGTTAATTGTAGACTTCTCTAAAAACTATACTTTTCCCCCTCAATCTAAAATTCAAGATAAAGATTATCACTCAGATCAAGTTACAATTTTTGTACAAGTTTCCTATAGACATGCACAATTTGAAGTGGATGGGGTAGAAAGTATTGATTGAGATGAACACATTATCATTAAGGAGGTCTATTTTAATCTTAGTGATGATAGGGTTCACGATAGGATCTATGTAGCTCATTATTTTGGAATGTTCTTTGATGATCTCATGAGTCATGGGATAAATGCTTCAGATTATTGGATTTGATCTTATGGTTGTGTTGGTACGTGTATTTGAAACTTAAACTTTAAAATTGTATGCACATATTTAATTAACTGAACAATTATGTATATATAGATTTATTACTCATAATTTTGTTTTAACTTTTTTTAGGGCAATTTAAGTCTGCAAAAGCATTGAATTGGCTTGCAACATGACATATGTGATGAAATGTTAAGTTTCTTTGGAATTTCTATGAAAGTTGTCATGGAAAAGGAGAGCATGATGGAGTAGGAGCATATGTACAGTGTGCACTTTACCAACATGAACTGTCAGGTATAATATTGTTGTGTACTAATCAAATTTGATGTATATGACCATCTATTCGATAATTCTTTTATATTTTTTTTAAATTAATACAATTGTCTTTCCTATATAGGTGCAAAGATAGACAAAGAAAATCAACTTCTTGAATGGTGCAAATCTCATTTTTCTCCTTGTGATACAACATATAACAAACATTTTTTGGGGAAGTGAAAGGTAATCTTTCCATTTTTCTTTGATACAATTACTTTTATATTTTGATCATTGACATAGAACTTGTCAATTTAATGTGTTACAGATATTGATTGATCAAATTATTACAATTGTCAACCCATTGCTGGAATTAGAAGATTGCATCAATTGATTACTACCAGACAACACAAACCTCTAGTAATTCAAGTAAGAGAAAAATCATATTTTCGTAATGTCTACATTCAAAACAATGCAATGGGTCAATGCAAGATTATTGTGAATGGTTATGTCTCTAAATGGACATGGAAACATATAATCAGTAGTATCCCTTATGAAGAAGATGAAAATGGCATAGACATTCATAATGCTATGTATTCAGCTGATTATGAACATGTTTCTAATTTAGTTGTTCCAGGTGAGTTTCTACAAACATATTGCATTTTTTATATTTATTTATTTACAGTTTTTATTATTTTATACATTTATAGGTTACATCTTTGTTGTGTATGTGAATCCTCAAAATGTGGAAGTTGTAGATTATTATTTACTTAGATGCACACAAGTTGATGCAGGAGCATCCAGAGGTATAAGGGCAATCCTATGTCACCCAAAAAATGTACTTAGACTTAGTTTCTATTTCATGTGTTTCCATTTCTGGATACCCATTTGGGTCAAATAAAGGTTCCAACTGTCACAGTTCCACTATCAATGTTCTAGGATAGAGTATTTGAACACCTTGGGATATGTGTAAATGCCAAAAAAATAGAAGTATGTAATTGAGCCATCATTTTGGTGAACTAGGATGTGTAAATTGGCCAAATTAATGTAATTGTAATTTAGAGCATTCCAAAAAAAGAATCAGGTCAACAGGCCCCATGGTTTGAAAGTTATCACATTTTTTTGAGTTTTGGAGACCTCCTAAGAATGCTTCAAAGTTAGGTTAGGGGCATTAAATGACCTCAAAAAGGGTTTAAAAATGGGGATGAGAAACGCTTGTCCATAGGGCTATAGAGCGCTTTGAGAGCTTTTTGAAAATGTAAACGGTTTGTCAATCGGAGCTACAGTTCAAAAGTTATGCCTCCTAGAAGTTTGGTTACCGTTTCTGGATTCTTCTAGATTTGCGTCAACTTCTAACGTAGCTTCTGGAGCCTTCTATTTGGTTGGTGGATGCCAACTAGCACTTTTTAGAATGTATTCCTAGTCCTTAACCCTCTGGGGTCTATTTAAGGACATTTCTAGCATTGTAAAAGGCAATTCGGAGTGGAGTTAGAGAGGAGGTACTAAAAGGAGAAATTATCTCCAAATTTATGCTATTGTAAGCCCTTAGGGCATGTTTTGAAGTCTATTTTCTCTGTACTAAATGTACTAGTTTATTTTCATAGTTAATACAATTTCTCTTTTCTTGTTGTGTCCATTCTATGCGTGGGTAGTGTCCCCATCAAGTGGTATCAGAGCTAGTTTTCCTGAGTGTGTAGACAGAGTGTCGACTGTGAGGCAGTTTGCACTAGGACTGTGTGGTTGTGGGTTTGAGTTACGAAGATGCCTCCACAAAGAGAGTGTGGTGGAAGGGCCAGAGCTATTAATCCTAAGGAGGTTAGAGCCCTCCAAAGGCAGGTACAAGTATTGCAGGAGGAGCTCCGTAGAGGAACAAATGTTGCCGCAAGTGACGACAGTGAGGATGACAATGAAGAAGAAGAAATTGGACCAGAAAGGGAATTTGATGGGGAAGTTCTCAATCTGGCAGAAGAAAGGCTTTTTAGGGCCATTACTAAGTTTGGGAAAAGACCTACAATTGATGTGGGTGTATTTTTAAGAAATCTGAAACTGGATGAGTTGATCGATTGGATCAATGAACTGGAAGAATACTTTGAGTATGAGGATATCAAGGACCTAGATAGGGTTAAGTTTGCAGAGGTCAAACTAAAAGGCCATGCCAAAATCTTGTGGCAAGAGGTTCAATTGGAAAGAAATAGAAGAGGAAAGGAGAAGATCACAAGGTGGGATCACATGGTGGACAAATTCAAGAAGCAGTTCATTCCTGTGGACTATGAGCTTGATTTGTTTAAGAAGATGCATGGGTTAAAGCAAGCAGCAAGATCAGTCTAAGAATATACAGAGGAGTTTTATCGACTCTTGATTAGAGCAGGGCATGCAAAAGAAAATAAGGAGAAGGTTGCTCGTTATATCAGTGGGTTGCGACCTAGCATCTAGGAGGAATTAAGTCTGGTAAGAATGACTAGCATTGAAGAGGCATACCAATTTGCCCTACGAGTTGAAGAGAAGCTAAATAAGAGGTTTGAAGGGAGACAAAGAGGGCGTGGTCAAGGAGGAAGGGGTAGTGGTAGGTCATTTGGAGGCCGCAATGAAACCCAAAAGAAGAATGAAGATGTGGGTAGTAGCAGGAACTAGAGAAATGATGGTTTCAACCGCTCCCATGATTAAGACTTTGGAAATTAGAGAGGAAGAGGTAAAGGACATGGAAAAGGAAGAGGAGGCTTATGTGGTACCTATTTCCATTGCAATGAAGAAGGTCATCATGCCTTTGAATGCCCTCAACGACAAGGAAGGGCAGATAGGAGGGCTGAGGGTCAAGATAGGGTTGCTCATGTGGATGAGGATGCACAATCATCACATTCAGAAGATGCAAAAAGAGGAGAGACTTTAGTAAATGAAAGGGTCTTACTAAGTGGCGAGATTGAACTAGGACAAAGGAGGAGTTTATTTCGTACCAGGTGCAAATGTGATGAAAAATGTTGTGATGTGATCATTGATGGCGGTAGCACTGATAACTTGGTATAAGAGGAGATGGTCTCTAAGCTGAAGCTCAAGAGGGAGAAACATCCCCATCCCTATCGGATTGCTTGGGTGAAAGATGATCATAAGGTCCTGGTAAGTGAACAATGTTTAGTGAAATTCAAAATTGGGGTTTACCATGATGAAGTTCTCTGTGATGTTATTCCAATGGATGTTTGCCATCTATTGTTGGGTAGACCATGGCAGTTTGATAGACATGCAGTACATGATGGTCATGCAAACACATACTCTCTAACAAAGGATGGAGTTTGCCACAAATTGAAGCCCATGAAAAAGGAAGGTGAAAAGGTATGTAGTAGTGCTAGGATTTGTCTTGTTGATGGAAGGAAGTTTTTAGATGGCAGGAAACATCAGCGTATGTGCTATGCTTTGATTCCTAGGAAAGATAAAGAAGGTAGTAGTGAAATACCACTTGAAGTTTCAAATTTACTAGGTGAGTTTGGAGATATTATCTCTAATAATGTTCCAAAAGGATTGCCACCAGTAAAGAAAATCAGTCATCAGATAGATTTAATCCCAAGAGCTAGTTTACCTAACAAGGCTGCTCACAGGATGACTCCTACTAAAACTAAGGAGCTAAACAGACAAGTTTAGGAGCTATTGAGGAAGGGCTTGATTCGGGAGAGCCTGAGTCCATGTGAAGTACGTGTAGTACTAGCACCAAAGAAGGATGGAGAGTGGAGGATGTGTACAGACTCTCGAGCTATAAATAGGATAACCATCAAGTATCGATTTCCTTTGCCAAGAATGGATGATCTTATGGACTGCTTGAGTGGAGCTCAGTATTTCACAAAGATAGATCTCAAGAGTGGTTATCACCAGATATGGATTCGAGAAGGAGATGAGTGGAAAATAGTCTTCAAGACCAAGGAGGGTCTTTATGAGTGGTTAGTCATGCCCTTTGGATTGACAAATGCCCCAAGCACCTTCATGTGGCTTATGAATGCAGTACTTAAGAAGTTCTTGGGAAATTTTGTTATTGTCTATTTCGATGATATTTTAATTTTCAGCAAGACTTTGGAAGAACATTTATTGCATATTCGTAGTGTCCTTGAAAGATTAAGGGAAGAGAAACTATTAATTAATTTGAAGAAGTGTATATTTGCAAAAAGGGAGTTATTCTATTTGGGGTTTGTTATATCACCTGAAGGTCTCAAAATGGATCCAGAGAAGGTAAAAGCCATCTTGGAATGGCCTACTCCAAGGTCTACTACTGAGGTAAGATCATTTCATGGTCTGGTTAGTTTTTACAAGAAGTTTATTAAGAATTTCAGTGGCATATGTGCACCCCTAACTAACACAATAAGAGGGCATAGAAAAGAGTTCAAATGGACTGCAGCATCTGCGAGAAGTTTTGAATTGCTGAAGAAGAAGGTGATAGAACAGCCTATGTTGGCACTCCTAAATTTTAGAAAGGTGTTCCAGGTGGATTGTGATGCTAGTGGCAGCACTATTGGGGCTGTATTAAGCCAATAAGGTAAGCCTATTGCATATTTTAGTGAAAAATTGAATGATGCAAAGAAGAAGCATTTTGTTTATGACCAAGAGTTCTATGCAATAGTTTAGGCCTTAAAGAAATGGAGGCATTATTTATTGCCAAAGGAATTTGTTTTGTATACTAATCACCAGGCATTACAGTACCTAAATAGCCAAGGTAAATTGAATCAGAGGCATATGAAGTGGGTAGAGTTCTTGCAGAGCTATATATTTATGTTGAAGCATAGAAGTGGAAAATCTAACAGGGTTGCAAATGCACTAAGCAGGAGACAGTTGTTGCTTACAGTAATGCAGGTTGAAGTAGTTAGGTTTGATGAACTCAAGAATCTGTACCCTGAAGATCCTGATTTTGCTAAAGCTTGTAAAGAGCCTATTGCTGTAGACAGAACTAAGTGGTTGGACTATTTGATTCAGGATGGTATGTTATTCAAGGGCAATCAATTGTGCATTCCAAGGAGTTCCATGAGGGAAAATTTGATTAAGGAGAAACATAGTGGAGGGATGGCAGGACATTTTGGTCAAGATAAGACCATTGCCATTCTTAGAGAACATTATTTTTGGCCTCAGATTTCACAGGATGTGAAGAAGTTTGTACAGAGTTGCCAGGTTTGTGAAGTGGCCAAGGGATTTAGCCACAATACTGGACTATATCAGGCATTTCCTATTCCATCAAAGCCATGGGAGGAAATAAGTATGGATTTTGTTCTTGGATTGCCAAGGACACAAAGGGGTAATGACTCAGTATTTGTGGTGGTTGAGAGGTTCTCCAAAATGGCACATTTCATTCCATGCCACAAAACTCATGATGTTGTCCACACTACCCAAGCACATAATGGACACAATAGGAAAAGGGAAATTTTATTAACTATGAAAATAAACTAGTACATTCAGTACAAAGAAAATAGACTTCAAAACATGCCCTAAGGGCTTACAATAGCATAAATCTGGAGATAATTTCTCCTTTTAGTACCTCCTCTCTAACTCCGCTCCAAACTACCTTTTACAATGCCAGAAATGTTCTTAAATAGACCCCAAAGGGTTAAGGACTAGGAATACATTCTAGAAAGTGCTAGTTGGCATCCACCGACCAAATAGAAGGCTATAGAAGCTGCGTTATAAGTCGACGCAAAACTAGAAGAATCCAAAAATGGTAACCGAACTTCTAGGAGGCATAACTTTTGAACTGTAGCTCCGATTGATGAACCATTTACATTTTTGAAAAGCTCTCAAAGCGCTCTATAGCCCTATGGACAAGCATCACTCATCCCCCATTTTTTAGCCCTTTTTGAGGTCATTTAATACCCCTAACCTAACTTTGAAGCATTCTTAGGAGGTCTCCAAAACTCGAAAAACTGTGATAACTTTCAAACCGTGGGGCCTTTTGACCTGATTCTTTCTCTGGAATGCTCTAAATTACAATTACATTCATCTGGCCAATTTACACCTCCTAGTTCACCAAAATGATGGCTCAATTACATACTCCTATTTTTTGGCATTTACACGTATCCCAAGGTGTTCAAATACTCTATCCTAGAACACTAATAATGGAACTGTGACAGTTGGAACCTTTATTTGACCCAAACGGGTATCCAGAAATGGAAACACATGAAATAGAAACTAAGTCTAAGTACATTTTTTGGGTGACATAGGATTGCCCTTATACCTTTGGATGCTCCTACATCACAAGTGAAAATCAAGTTGACTAAACCAACTACAAATGTTGATAACCAGTCATATCCAACTAGTTGAGTTGTTATAGAAGGTATAGATTATCCCCTTATGAAATCTATACAAGTAATTAGAGAGTGAGAGATTAAATATAAAAATTTATTTCTTTTCTATATTATTTAGAATACTCAATGAAGTAAATCTTATTTTGTAGGCACCAGTTATCAGCAAATGAAAATTGACCATAATGGTGTTCAATTTATTGAATACATGTCTGGCCAAAAAAATTTGCAAACTTGGTTTCAGCCACAAATATTCAATTTGACATTGTGCCAAAAAATGATGTAGCAAACAAAAGTGGAGGTTAGATATTGAGGAGCATGAAAGGTTGTTAGAGATTATTAAAGATAGAGAGGATCCTGACCATATGTATCAAAAACTTTGTGATTGATAGATAGGTTTAATGATTCATAAAAATATTTCAAATTTATATATACATAAATTGTTTTTTGGTTTACATTGCTTTAAGTTTTTTTTTAATATTTATACATATTTTTGTTTTTACATTGCTTTAATTGTATAAATAAAAATAAAGTAATTATTTCTATTTACATTTACATTTTCCATACACATTAACAACACACCTGGAAAAGTATGTAAGACATATTTTCATTAATTTATAGAACATTTAAATTTCTTACACATTAACAATTATCTAAAAAATAATGTATAGAGATTTCAAAAACATGTTTCCACATTTACATAAAAGATATTCTATAAATGTAAATATCAAATATATCAACTACCTATAAACATGGTCACATAACTCATGAAAATATCAAATATGTCAACTATAAATGTAAATGGTAACATAACTCATGAAGATATCAAATATTTCAACTATAAATGTACATGGTCATACAACTCATTAAAATATCAAATATGTCAACTATAAATATAAATGGTCACATTACTCATGAAAATATCAAATATGTCTACTATAAATGTAAATGGTCAAATAACTCATGCAAATATGAAACATGTCAAATATGAGCATGATGTAAATGTAAAATGTCTCATAGCTATAAATCTAAACAATATCATTGCAAATCAATATCAAACATCTAAAACAAATGAGCCAAACTCATGTATATCACATGTATAAATATCAAACATGATCATGTTGCACTCCACGATGTGATCGACTAACACAAGATCTTGAACCTTGTGTCCAATATAAGAACAAATATATCATGACCATGGGTATATATTCAATAAATAATAACATACATATAATCAAATTTACTTGCGAATCAGGATGACTAGGGTCAACAGGAATCTCTTCATCTCCACCCTTAGGAGTTACAAATGTAGTCTATATGCAATAGAAGAAACAAATATGTCACAATTTATACTTTACTAAATTTAATTTAATATTATATTTAAATTTAAATAGAAGATCTATAGACAATTAAATAGACATGTTTCTAAAGTTTAACCTATGTCTCTTGCTGCATAGGATGTATAGGTATCTGCAAGTCCCCATATGACATCATCATCACAAATATATGTTTACTAATCTCATGTAGGTCTCTATCACTAAAGGTCATATCTTTGATGTCAAGCATAGGATCTGTGAGCATATTTGTGAATAATGTACATCGTGGTTGGTAAGAACCTGCCTTGGTAGGGGGGTTGCATCCTCCTCAATTGTGGTCTATGATGGAGTTGTAGTTACAACATGTATGTCCTCCTCCCCCTAACCACCATGTGCTTCTGATATACCTCTGATGATACCACTCGCATATGATAGCACCAAACTAAGAGGTTATCCAGTCAATAACTAAATAGCTCAATAGGTTAAAAGTAGATTAGTAGAAAAACATGATAGCCCTCAAATGGTCTACTAAAGACTCCACAGAGACATCTACTAGAGATGGGATGTTAACCTCATGATACATATCATCAATTGAAGATGATGTAGCATTGTGACCACCTGTAGATGTAGATTGTAAGTGTGTCATATATCTATGTACTTGATCACAAGATATCTCATGCACCTAGGTAGAAATAGTGGCTATCCTCTCATTCGCATCTCTACGTGTATCATATGTCACTCTATCTCTAGTTCTAGCTAAATCCAAAAAAATTGGCATCACCACAAGGTTTGAGTCAATCAATGTCCATTTATTAATAGGTGCAGGAGCATCTGGGGCTCTGAATTTGTCTGAGAACCTACCCTAACCCTATCCAACATGCCTAGGGATATCAGTGTAATAAAAATCTTGATGTAGATTAAATTTTGCAAAAAAATGTTTGTAGATATATAAGGGGAACTCATCCTTTTGCAGCTACATGTGATGTGTAGGAAACCAACAAGGATATATGAAAGGTGCCACCAATGGATCACTACACCTTGTAGTGTGGTAACCTATGACCTTTTAGAAAGGTTGATAATATGGGAACATGCTCTTTAGACTCTCCACTAACACCATCTCATCTATCTCCCTCCACCTCAAACCACCACTGACACTATGTGATATAGCACCATAAAATGTGTCCAAACTAAGACTATCATAAGTGTTAAATCCCTTGACAATGTGCATCATACTGATCAACTCATCTCTAATCATACTCACCTTATCCCTATTTTGTAGAGTAGGTGAAGCCTATAAGATCTAATCAATAACATCAAGTGTGCTTTATATGCACTAAATAGTCTCAATGAACAATGTCTACCTATCCTGGGTACTAGTAGTGGATCTATGCAATGAACCAGTGTGGGGATGACCATGTACACTAGTCTCTCCAATATCACTACCCCCAAATTCCATAATAATGAAATATATAAACAAAAAAATAAAATAGTTGATAATAAAGATTTGCACATGCATATAATCTATTTTATGCATAGAATGTACAAAGAAATAGTTGAAGACAAAATTCTTTGAGCCACTCTAAGTAATTACCACCTTTGCAATGCTTCAAGCTGAGCCCTATGACAAGTTGTGACCTACAGAAGATTGTATGTCAACATTCTTTTATGTCTATCAAATGGGCATACTTTTAATTTGGATTTAAAGCCTAGATGAAAGAATATGGAAAGTCACAAACTATGTCATTACAAATAAATTGGAGTTCAAATATGTGATCAAGTCTAGAAAACAAGAAATCCCCACCACAAGAAGTTTTGAAGAATCCATATCCACTACCTAAAATCATTGCTTCACTAACTTAATAAATTAGGTCTAATTATGATTCCCTTCCACTACACTAGGCCCCCTCTATATAATTGGGTGGAGATTATAGCTCTAAGGGGCTAGCTAAAAATCAAAACTTTACAATTCATCTACCACATTCTCTCTAGAGAAGTGACCCCTAACTAGAAGAATTATACATATACACACACATTGTTTTAAAAACTAATTAAATCAAAACACACTAAATGAATCTTGCTAAACAAACCTAATGTACAACATATAAAGAAACTTTAAAACATTACATTTTGATTTTAGTGGTACAAATCAAATTTAGATTAAAAAATTAGGAATTATGAGGATAGAGAGAAATTTAAGGTTTTGAGAGATGGGGTTTAGGAGTTAGAGGGTGATTTTTTAGGTTTTAAGAGATGGGTTTAGGAGTTAGAGAGATAGAGGGTTAAAATTTTGAGATCTAGAGAGAGGCAGAGGAGGTTAGGGTTGGGAGATATTAAGTTATGTGTGAGAGGGGGAGAGAGAGAGGTTCAAGTTTAGGTATTATGGGGTTAAAGAGTGGTTTATGGTTTAGAGAGATGGGGTTTAGGAGTTAGAGAGAGAGAGAGGGTTAAAAGTTTGAGATCTAGAGAGAGGGAGAGGAGGTCAGGTTTGGGAGAGATGAATTTATGTAACTAAGAGAGAGAGAGAGAGAGAGGTTCAAGTTTAGGGATTATGGGGTTTGAGAGTGGTTTAGGGTTTAGAGAGATAGGGTGTAGGAGTTAGAGAGAGACAGAGGGTTAAAATTTTGAGATCTAGAGAGAGAGGAGAAGGTTAGAGTTGGGAGAGGTGAAGTTATGTAAGTTAGAGAGAGAGAGAGAGAGAGAGAGAGAGAGAGAGAGAGAGAGAGAGAGAGCTTCATGTTTAGGGATTATGGGATTAGAGAGTGGTTTATGGTTTAGAGAGATGGGGTTTAGGAGTTCGAGATAGACATAGGGTTAAACATTTGAGATCTAGAGAGAGAGAGGAGTTTTAGGGATTATGGGGTTAGAGAGAGGTTTAGGGTTTAGAGAGATGGGATTTAGGAGTTAAAGAGCAGCTTCTAGGTTTAGAGAGATGGGGTTTAGGAATTAGAGAGAGACATGGGGTTAAAAGTTTGAGATCTAGAGAGAGAGAGAGAGGAGGTTAGGGTTGGGAGAGATGAAGTTGTGTGTGTGTAGGAGAGAGAGAGAGAGAGAGAGAGAGAGAGAGAGAGAGAGAGAGAGGTTCAAGTTTAGGGATTATGGGGTTAGAGAGCAGTTTAGGGTTAGAGAGATAGAGTTTAGGAGTTAGAGAGAGAGAGAGAGACATGATTAAGAGTTTGAGATTTAGAAAGAGAGAGTGAGCAGGTTAGGGTTGGGAGAGATGAATTTGTGTGTGTGTGTGTGTGTGTGTGTGTGTGTGTGTGTGTGTGTGTGTGTGTGTGTGTGTGTGTGTGAGTGAGACGGAGAGAGAGAGAGAGAGAGAGAGAGAGAGAGAGAGATTTAAGGTTAGAGAGACAGATTTTAGGAATTAGTTGTTTATGGGTTTAGAGAGATGGGTTTAGGAGTTAGAGAGAGATAGGGGTTAAAAGTCTGAGATCTGGAGAGAGAGAGAGAGAGAGAGAGGAGGTTAGGGTTGGGAGAGATGAAGTTATGTAAGTTAGAGAGAGGAGATGGTTGGGGTTGGGAGAGATGAATTTATGTAAGTTAGAGAGAGTGGGAGAGAAACAAGTTTAGGGATTATGGGGTTAGAGAGAGGTTTAGGGTTTAGAAATGGGGTTTAGGAGTTAGAGAGAGATAGGGGTTAAAAGTTTGAGATTTGGAGAGAGAGAGAGAGAGAGAGAGAGAGAGAGAGAGAGAGAGAGAGAATAGGTTAGGGTTGGGAGAGATTAAGCTATGTAAGTTAGAGAGAGGAGATGGTTGGGGTTGGGAGAGATGAATTTATGTAAGTTAGAGAGAGTGAGAGAGAAACAAGTTTAGGGATTAGGGGGTTAGAGAGAGGTTTAGGGTTTAGGAGTTAGAGAGAGATAGAGGGTTAAAATTTTAGGGTTTAGGTCAACATATTTGGATTTAAGGTTCAATATAGAAGTTATAGTCTAGTTTAGTTCAATGTGAGAGTTTTAGTTAAAATTTGATTAGGTTTAATGTTGTGGTTTGATTACATTCAATGTTTAGTTTTGCTCCTGCCTATAATTTATAAGGTTCAATGCTAAGGTTTGAATTGGAATTTAATTGGGTTCGTTGTAAGAGGTAGAGTTTGATTTAGTTTCATTTGATGGTTTTAGTTACTAGTTTCATTTGCTTCAATGATAGAGTTTTACTTATGCTAGAAAAAAATTGTACTATTTTCTAAATTTTTTAATTTTTATCAAATATTTCAAACAGTAGTTTCTAAACTTTTACCTAACAATTTCTAATGATTTCTAACCAAAAAAATTAAATTAAATTTTTTAATATTCTCTCTAAATAATTTTCTATATTTAATAATAAACAATTCTATTGTTTTCTAAACTTTCAAAAGTTTCTAACTACTCTAATATTTTCTAAATATTCTAATTGTTTTAATATTTCCTATATAATTTTCTACTATTGTTTTCTAAATAATGTTTTACAATTTATCTATTTTTTTCTATAAATGTTTAAACTTTACTAAATTTCAATATTTTTTGTAAGTTATCTAATATTATGCTACTTTAAAATATTGATGTATGATAATAAAAAATAATTGAAGTGTTTATAATCGTAAACATTAAAAAAACACATTAAAAACCATATTTTTAGCTAAGGAAACATAAAATAAAACTTAAAACATATTTTGAAAATTGGGGGAAAATGTTGACATACCTAATCCAACCTAATTACTCTTGTAGCCCTTCCCACTCTATAATTCCAACAAACTTGTTTCATGCAAATGAGCAACGGATTGGATTTTTTTGGGTTATATAATTTTTTGGGTTCCAATTGAAATTGGTCTCACTAAACCAAATTTGGTCGGATTGATTTTAGTTGTAACCATACAGAGTTGTACACACCATGTGGTCTCTACTCAGTACCATATGGATTCAGCAAGAATTGTTCTGATCAAAAGTTGTTTGGTCGAATTTGGTCCTGCCAGATTTGTAAAGTTAGCCCAAAAGGTGACACAAATCTATGCTTTCATCCTTGCCTCATATTCAACTTCTTCCATTGATTGGGAAATATAGATATGTTTCTTGCTTTTCCATGAAACCAATCTCTTTCCTAAAAAGAATGCACCTCCACTAGTGTTTTTTCTATCATCAATATTTCATGCCAAATCAGAGTTGGCAAATAAATTTAGTGCAAACCTATCACTTCTCTTATAATACAATCCATAGTCTTTTGTCCCTTTCAGATATCTCAATATCCTTTTCTCTTCCATCATGTGATTCTCCTTAGGATTTGCTAAATGTTGAGCAAACTATCCCAACTGCTAATGCAATATCAAGTCTACTATGAACAACATATTATAATTTTTCGATCATTGATATGTATGGTGTTTGGTTCACATCAGCCGATTCATCATTTTTAGATTACTTATGTCTTGTATACATAGGTGTGCTCACTATTCTCGATTCTTCCATTCCAAAAGTCTTTAGTATCTCCTTGATATATTTGGACTAATTAATGAATATACCAAACTTCATTTGACATACGTTTAGTCCAATAAAGAATTTGTTTCACCAAACATAGACATTTCAAATTCTTTCTTCATTTCATCAGTAAATGATTTACATAATGCTTCTTTTCCTCAAAATATAATATCATCAATGAAGATTTCAAATACCAGTACTTCATTGTGCTTGCCAATCTTAGAATATATATTATTGTTGTCAGTTGTCCTTTCAAAACCAATCTTCACCAAATAATTGTGTAGTCTTTCATAGCATCCTCTTCGGGGTTATTTTAATACATAAAGACTTTTGTTCAGTTTACATACCATATTCTTCTTCTCTAGGTCCACAAATCCTCCAGGTTGTTCTATGTACACTTCTTCTTCAAGTATAACATTTAAAAATATTTATTTGACATCCATTTGATATACCTTAAAATTATTTTAGGATGAGTATGCAAGCAGAGTTCTAAGTCCTTCAAGTCTTCCCATAGGAGAAAAAGTTTCTCCATAGTCAACTCATTCTTCTTGAACATATCCTTTGCATACCAATCTTTCCTTGTTCCTTGTAACTTTCCCATGTTCATTTAGCTTATTCTTGAAAACCCATTTTGTTCCAATAACATTTTTGTCTTTTGGTCATGGTATTAGGTGTTGAAGTTGATGAAAAATCAACCCCACAACTCCCAAGAATCACCTACATGCAAACATATATCATAGAAGAAAGAAGCAAAAAGTTATGGAGGCTATAATTTCCATAGCCATAGATGAGACATTCTTGATGAGCAAAAAGAGAGATTTATATTATCAAAACTGAATTAATTAATTAATAATTACAAAGAAAGATCATCCTTATAAAGGAGATTGAAACTTGAAAAAGGTCTGACCTAAGTTTCATAATAATTATTAGTAAAATAATTAATTATTATATACCTAAAATTTAGCTTTAATAGACTAGAGTTAATTAGAAAATATCTAATTACTCTAGCACCCCAGCCCCCTAAGATAAATTTAGAGAGTAGCTAAAAACCTAGAAACTACTATAGAAAGTAGATTTGGGTCCTGACAAACAAGGCCTAATGAGGTACCCAAGCACAACCAAATATTTTAAAGGAGGAGAAATGGAGAAAACCACATTGGAAAAACCCTACACCAAAAAGAGATGGAAAATATGTTGAAAGAAACTAGTGAATGAATGAAGAAGCCCCCAAACTAGGGAATGCTTTAGAAGATAGGAACAAAAGATGATTATGAAGAACAACACTGAAGCATGTAGAAGCTACAAAGATCTGTCAAAAGTAATTGTTGATATGAAGAACCTCCACTAAAATAGAACCTGATCAAGTGGAGAAGGTTGTAATCTGCATCAAATCAGGAGACACACAAAGGAAAATAACTAAATTCAAAGATATGGATGGCATGAAACACCAAAGCATGAAGAGTTGATCAATCAAACCAAGGAAGCATGAGAAACACCTCACCCTTTTCTAAATTAGGTTGGGTTCTTCTATTTTTTCTCATGCATCCTTGGTTTGATTGATTAGCTCTTTAGGATTTGGTGTTTCATACCATCTGTATCTTTAAGTTTAGTTGTTTTCCTTTGTGTGCCTCCTAATTCGATGCAAATTACAATCTTCTCTACCTAGTTAGGATCTATTTCAGTGGAGGTTCTTCAGATTAGCAGTTACTTTTGAAAAATCTTTGCAGCTTCTACATGCTTTAGTGGTATTCTTCATGATCATCTTTTGTTCTTATCTTTTGGAACAATCCCTAGTTTGGAGGCTTCTTTAGTCCTTCACTAGTTTCTTTTAGCATGTTTTCCATCTCTTTTTGGAGTAGGGTTTTTCCCATGTGGTTTTCTCTATTTCTCCTATTTTTAGAGATTTGGTTATGCTTGGGTACCTCATCAAATCTTGTTTGTCAGGACCCAAATTTACTTTCTATAGAAGTTTCTAATTTTTTAGCCACTCCCTAAGTTTATCTTAAGGGGGGTGTTAGAGTAATTAGATATTTTATAATTAACTCTAGTATACTTAAGCTAAACTATAATTAATTCTCTTTTATTAATTATTATTATGCAACTTAGGTTAGACCCTTTTTGAGTTTTGATCTACTTTATAAGGATGATCTCTATTTGCAATTATTAATTCATTCATTCACTTATGATAATAGCAATCTCTCTTTTTTCTCATCAAGAATGTCTCATCTATGGCTCTAGTAATTCTAGCCTCCATAGCTTTTTGCTTCTCTCTTCTATGATAGGTATCTACATTTGGGGGGAGAGGGTTCTTTTTTTGTTTCTCATGCTTCCTTGGTTTGATTGATCAACTCTTCATGCTTTGGTGTTTCATGACATCTATATCTTTGAGTTTAGTTGTTTGTCTTTTTGTGCCTCTTGATTTGATGCAGAGTATAGTCTTCTCTACCTAGTCAGGTTCTATTTTAGTGGAAGTTCTTCAAATCAGTAGTTACTTTTGATAGAGCTTTTCAACTTCTACATGCTTCTATTTTGTTCTTCATGATTATTTTTTGTTCTTATCTTCTGAGAAATTCCCTATTTTGGAGATTTCTTCAGTCCTTCACTAGTTTCTTTCAACATTTTTTCCATCTCTTTTTGGAGTAGGGTTTACCCATGTGGTTTTCTCTATTTCTCCTATTTTCAGAGATTTGGTTGTGCTTGGGTACCTCATCAGGCTTTGTTGTCGAGACCCAAATATACTTTCAGTAGTATTTTCTAGGTTTTTAGCTACTCGCTAAGTTTATCTTAGGAGGGTGTTAGAGTAATTAGATATTTCCTAATTAACTCTAGTTTTCTTAAAGTTAAACTTAAGTCATCTAATAATTTTAGTTATTTTATTAATTATTATGACGAATCCTAGGTTAGATCTTTTCAGAATTTTGATCTCCTTTATAAGGATGATCTCTCTTTGTAATTAAATACTAATTCATTATCGATAATACCAAATTATCTTTTTTCTCACCAAGAATGTCTCATCTATGGATATGGAAATTCTAGCCTCCATAGCTTTTTAAATCTCTTTATGTGATAGGTGTTTGCATGCACATGATTATTGGGAGTTGTGGATTTGATCTTTCATCAACTTCAACATTAGGGTCTAAGTATTGTTCTTCTCAATCTGTTCAATTTCTTCATTCATTGCTTGAATCCAATCTTTATTGTCTAAAGCATCCTTCACTAGTTTGGGATCAAATTCACAAAGTAAGCATGTATCATCTTTGAGTCTTTTTCTTGTCACAACACTTTATTCAACATCACCAATTTTTTTTTCATTTTGTGATGTCTTCTTACAAAATTGGCTAGCACAAGTGCTTTCCTTCTCTATTCTTCAATAGGTTCATCTTGGAAAATAATATCAAGCTCATTTTATCTTTCTTGTTAAGTTTTGGTCTAGATTCTGCATGTTCAACATTGTCTTTCTAGTGGTTGGCATTGCCTATCTGTGACTTGGAAACTCCATCCTATTGCTTAGCACCCATTGTCTACTACTCGGCAACCTGTCATTATACCTTAGCATTCCCTATCTGTTGGGAAATTACAGCTTTATTTTATTGTTCAATAGGAGTGCTTGGAACATCATCATCCACATAGATGAATGAGTTGTAATCTTCAAGTTCTTCCATACATTTAAGATCATTTCTTTCTGCAAACTCCTCAACTTTCACATTTGCACTTTCCACAATATTATTAGTGTTAGAATTCAAACACTTATCATCTTTACTCTTAGTGGAATATCATAGAATATACCTTCATCACTCTTTGCATCAAGTTTTCTAGTCCTATTATCTTTGAAAAGATAGTATTTACTTCCAAAGATTTTGATATATTCCACATTAGGAGCATATCTATACCATAGTTCAAAAGGTGTAGCATTCGTACCTTTCTTGACTTGTATCTATTCAAGGTATAGAAAGTAGTATTTTTTGTCTCTCTCCAATACTTATGTGGTACATTCTTCCCCATCATCAATGTTCTTGCATAGTCCATTATTGATATGTTTCTTCTTTTAGCTATATCATTCTGAGGAGGTGTCCTTAGTGCTAGCATCGATCTTTTGATTCCTCAGTCATTGCAAAATCTATTGAAATGATTAGAAATGAACTAATCACCTTTGTCAAATCTCAAACACTCTAGACTCTTCCCTGTTTCTTTTTCAACTTTGAACAAATACCACTTGAATTACTAAAAGGAATCAGATTTAGCTTTGAGAAACATCACAGTCATCATCCTAGAATAGTCATCAACAAAGAGAATGAAATACTTATCTCTACAATTGCTTTGAACATCAATAGGTCCACATAGGTCAATATGAACCAATTCCATGATATCACTAGATGTGTATGTCTTTCTCTTGAAACTATATTTGGTCAGTTTTCCCAATTGACATTGTTTACACATAGCATTGTCAGGCTTCTTCAATTTTGGAAATCCTCTTACTTTCTTTAGTTTACTAATGTTCACCAAATTTTCAAAGTTTACATCACATAACCTTTTGTTCTGTAACCAAACATCTTCTTGTTGTACAAACAAACATATCTCATTAGATAAATTTAGATAGAACAAGTTACCTCTTGTATGATCACCACTTCCAATCAGCTTACCATTAGCATCATAAATCTTGGCCTTTCTATGGTGGAAGTAAACTTTGTATCCTAATTTTTTTAGTTGTGAAACACTCAACAAATTATAGTTAAGTCCTTCAACCCTGTAAACATTGTCACACTTGATTTTGTCAATCAATTGAATTGTACATTTACCTTTCACAACACATAGAATACCATTATCAAATTTAATGCATCCACCTTTGTATGGTCCAATATCCTCAAATTTTTTTTATCACAAGTCATATGATTAGAGAAACCACTATAAATTATCCATCTATCACTTTTGTTCCCATAAGAAATTAATGCATCTTTCTCATCTTTATTAGAACCTTCTTTCACAAAACATAGGCAACTTCATTATCATTACTTTTAGATTCAATGTTAGTTTCTTCTTCATCAATATAACAGGACTTATTACTTTTTTCATCCTTGTTCTTCTTGTAATATTGATCATGTCTTCTCCATTTGTACTTTCTTTCTTTTTTTTCATCCTTGTCTTCTCTATCAAGACACCTAGCAGCAATATGACCAACGTTTTTGCATGGAAAAATAAATAGGTAATTTAACTTTGTATTTACCTCTGCCTCTTCCAAATCTTTTAGCAATAATGCTTCAATTTCATCAAGCTCATCATCGTAACTATCACTATCACTTTTCACATGTTTTCCTTTTCTTTTTCTAAGAACTAGTTGTGACTTAAAAGAAGATTCAATAGTACCAGGTGTATAATTATCAAAGTTCAACATCTCAAAATTAGTAAGTCTATCAATTACACCTTCTAAAGTCAAAGTGTTACCTAGAGTACATCTCAATTTGTAATATCCCTTTTCGGATATTTTACCAAAAACCTAAGATATATGTACTCGTAGATTTAAATCCAAATAGTGAACCAATATCCAATATAAATTCCAAAATTTAAAATGATTTCTAATCAGTAGATTGACATACAATTAAACTCAAAAAAGCTTTGTTTATTCCTCCAATGTTCAAAAAATACATATATAAACCAGGAGATAACTCAGATAACCATCAAATGTGTTATTGTATTTTACAACAGCAATATAATAACATGCAAATATCCAAATGATCCAATCTTACAAATAGTAAAAACAATCAAATTGGCAAGTGTAGATAAAACCTGTAAGAAGGCTAGGTTTGCGTCCAACCTCCAAAGCTTCTTTAAGGGTTTGTGTCCTCAAAGAAATAACCAGCAACTGTTTCTAGCTCCCATATTAATATTTGTTTTAAATATTATATCTTCATATATATCCTCTCATGTGGAGCTTGTTGCACCTTTATTACTTTTCCCAATGTGATGCATGCTCATTCAAGTGATGTGGGATAAAGCACCTTTTTTGTCCTTTAGTCACTTAATTGAACATAGTACCTTTTTAAATAAAGTGACAAGTTAAATGAACTTTAATGGTCACTTAGTCAGTAAGCCATATAGTCATTAGGCATTAAAATAACTGACCAAATGAACTCTAATAAACATGTGCAATAGCCCATTGGAAAGCTCTTAGTGAGATGCTTCCAACCTAGCACTGAAGTACCAAAAATATTGAGCTCTGATTACTTACTAAAAATAGTAAGCATCTGGACAACCTACCAAAATTGCTCTGATGGGTCTGGAACTAGAAATGTCTAGGCCTAATCTCAAACTAAACCTCATAAAGAACCTTATCACCCCCAAAACTTAGGCGAAGTTAGCTAGTCACATAGAATTATAATGTCCCAAAAAAAGGGGACATTACAAATCCTCCCCTCTCAAAGATTTCTTTCCCTCAAGTAATCCACTCATACCTATAGAAACCAAATTCTAAGATCCCATACTCACCTCAAGAATGTGATTTTACTCCTCAACTAATGTTCCCCAGCATGCATCTTCCCAAAATTAGAATGGTGAAACAATACAATAGGAATCAATGTACTAGATAACTGAATGCCAGGATCCCAAGTCTCACCATAAAGGGACACCAATGGCCATGTGTTGTTTCCCTGTGGGCCACTACCCTTAGTCAAAATGAATGTCTCACTCCATGAGTGACCCTGCAAGTCTCTACTGTCAAGTGATGATGAGATCTCAGCAATATACCAATATCCACCCCAAGATGCTAATGACCAAACTCTCCTCCTAGATCCCCAATTAAAGGCAATGCATAGGGATGATCCCCCTAGGTCCCAAGTGAGGATTTGTGCGCTAACTGAGATACCACTGACTAGCTCCTATAATACCTACAACACTGTACCACTATACCACTCCTATAATATCTATTCTGATGTCAATGATAGATCCAGCCAATCTGACTCCACCACCATATCACTCTGGTGAAAGAAGAATAGTCCTAATCTCTAGAACTTTGATATGTCAGAAAGCTAAAACACACAAATCATAATCATGTGTCTGTGTAACAATATAGCATAATCCACCAGATATAAGATACTATTAAAAACTAGATTCATGATCTCCCAATTCATTGTGCCAAACCTGTTGTCACCTAGATCCCAAAACAATCAAACTCCACATCCATTTTCCATATAGAGATAAAAATACCTAGTAGCTTCTATAACAAGACATCTCTCTACAGCTCCTACTAAACTCCCATGGATGTGATAACTAACCAAACCATCATGTGAACTGACACCATAGTCATCCTATAACCATGTACCCATAAGAAAAATTTGTGACATAGAAGTAGAAAACCATGTTGGATATAGATTAGCATGATGTATAATTGACAGCTTTCCCTACAAGTAATCCCCCACAAATAGCTGAGTTGGATTCTTGCAGCCACTAATCCCATCTTCTAAAGATGGTGAATACCCATCCCACAAAGGATGGTATAATTCTGGAACCAAACCACACTAATGCCTCATCAAGTGCTTCGTGTGTGGGTCAAGAGAAAAATGATGAGCACTCCTCACTATGTATTCATGGTAAAATACTCTAAACTCTACCAATGGATCATCACTAAAAACACTTGAATCAAGTAGTGGATCCCTTTGACTCTAAAAATCAACAAGCTGGTATCCAAAATTAGCTGCATGGAATGAAGTGACAAATTTGCTTCTAGGAGATGGAAACAAATCAACATGAGAGCTATACTCCCAACTAGATGAAACTTTGTGAATGCCATGTGTGGATGACAAAGTAGCGTAATGTACTACCACACAACTCTCAAGAGAATCCACCATTGTGACACAAGAGCTACCAGTAAATTATCCTATATCAACTGTCATGGCACCAACCTCTGGAGAAATCAATGCAACTAGTGGTTCTCTACTATTCTCAACCAAATTACTCATCCCAGCTGAAACTTTTCTACCTATATCTGTAATAGATGTAATGACATCCCTACTACAACCCGTCGATATAAGATCCTTATCAAGTTCCTCTTTATGTAATTGTACTATATGTGTAGTTGGTGGAGACTGTGCCAAACTCAACTCCTTTGTAAGCTTCTCAATCTATAATTGTGACTCTTGAAGGTCCAACTAGGCACTTTGCAACAATTCTAATGCCACATCAAGCTCATGAGTGAGCTTATCAATCTTCTCCTTGTTTCCCTACAATGCAACATAACAAATACAATCCAATTCGAGAAGAAAATCTCTATCTACAAGTATTTGTAGGTAATTTTGTTTCATAATTCCAATCACCTCTTGGAGTTCATGTATCTCTACAAGGGAAAAAAATTATCACCATGCTCATCTATCAAAGGAGTACTCCAACAAAGGTGGCCAACATTTGATGAGAAAAATTAAAATGCTTACCAATTGTGGAAATCATCCTATCATTAACCCTCAATTGGGTTGCTAAATGATTATCCCCTTGTGACAAAACATTTCCACACAAATCTCTCAATTTGTCATCCACACTATGATATGAGGCTAAATCAATGTCACTTACCATATGATAAGTAGCATCATGTATGCTATCATCTAGGCACTCCTCAATATCTAGGGTTATATTGCTTGCACCTCATAGGATGGCTCAACTGGTGAGGTAGAAGCTACTGATATAACAGTATCTTCATGTACTTCCACTTCCAAGGTGACTACATGTCCATCCACATCATGATCTTGGGATTCATTGTCATCAAATGAATTATTTGAATTATTTTCTAAGGTCATATTTTTTCCCTCATAGGGTCAAATGTATGATGATCACTAACTGCTGGGAATTCATCATAGAGGCTTTTAGATACTATAGAGACCTCTTGTTCCTCTTTCCCTTCATTCTGTGATGTAGTCCTCTTAAAAATGGAAACCATACATTGTGCCACTTTGTCTAGTTTTGCAGGGTCTGAAATCAATTCATTCATCCTTTTTTTATTTTCATCCAACCTTTTCAAACTTTGTTTAAGCTTCTTTATATTCTTGTCCCACTGCTTCTAGGTACTTGAAGTAAACATGATTAACTAATTGATTCAATGTCTAGTTCACTATAATAACTGCACAAATTTTGACCCTGTACTAATCTCACCTAAATTGATCAAAAATCCAAGATTGGCATAGCTAACATTTCTTCAAACAATTATCATGAAACTAAGAACCACATGAAACATGTTCTTATTATACTACTGTAGAGAACATGAGTTTAATTGGAATACACATCACTCCATATTTGTTATATTCAATCTAGCAAGCAGTTATAGAATGCATGTCTGATTAGATATTGCCTGTGCACACAATCTATTGGTCATGGCTTGTATGGTTGAAACAATGTATATGCCTTGCTAAATACTACAATTAGAATTCAAAGGTGAGCCAAGTTATTGGTCAAAGTCTCCCACACACCTTGCTAACAGTATTCCCAGAAAAATACATATATGTCTGCAAGCTCGACTTCCTTATGAGGTAACACTACCAATATCTACCTTCTGATACCTATAAGTTCCCTCTCACATAGGTTGTTAAGACTACTACCAATCTAACTAATATAACTTGTTCAAACTGACTATGATATCATCTTGTTCCACTATGGTGTGTGGCCGACTGTGTACAGCTTCCTCTCAACTCGTCACATTTTTAGCATTAAAGGAAACTATGCCAGCTCAATCACAAGTTTTGAATTTATATTTTGTAATCATTATCAAAGGAGCCACAAATGTCATATGTTTCAACAATGGAAATAAGTTTAGAATACCCACTACTACTTGGACCTTCCTCTAACTTACAAATTGATGACTGCAACCAATAATAGTTTTAGAAATTAAGCACATATACTCAATCTTAGACCATAAATTATCACCTCCATTCTTCACAAAAATAATAACAATCGACCTTCAACATAAATGGTGTAATATCAGTTGATGAAAAATCTCATAATAGTGACACCTGTGCAATTTAATGTTTATTGAAACTATTACTTGGAAATCAATAATATGTATCCAATCTAATATGAATCATTCTAGAATTACAAACTCTATGGGATTAACGTGTTCATACATAGCTAATGTGGGAATTTCATATGCATGTTGTAGACACATTTAATCTCTTAAATAGACTCGTGTTCCCTTAATTCTAATGGACGTTGAGGTTTGAATATCTATGAAGATGATTGTCACTTACAATGATAGAGATGAACCATTGGTATTAACATACACATTCATGGGGAGGTTCTTATAACTCATGTTGGGTTAAAATGCCTTCATTCAAATGGCTTCCCACCTTCCAAACACTACACCCGACCTGTATTCTAAAGGTTGTCCAACATGAGGGTATGTTGATGGTGGCTTCCAAGTCTCTACATTCCTGTTCACAAACCCCTTTATTAATCATAGACATAGTCACACATTCATCTAGACTGGTGTGGTGTATACTCAAATGTTCATGGCAACGAATCTCCTACTTGAACTTGGAAATGACGATTGTAACGTGACCCGTGAGGAGCACTTCTAGGTGCTTCCAATGCACTATATGCAACACTTGTTCTTTGCAATAAGGCATATAACCATCTTCCTTTGCATTTTAAATTTGAACTAAAAAACAAATCATTCTCCACCTTGTATATTCACAGCTAAAATAACCCAGAACTTGAGTTTGCCAGTCATTAAATAAACTCATTCCTCCTTCTTCTTCAATTTTCTTGAACCTTTGTATTTTTTGATTCTCTACCCAAATTTGTTTGCACTAAATGTAGGAAGGTTGGGGTGATGTCCAACTTCCTTTGAAACTCAAAAAATTGAGGGTTTTTGTCCTACAGTTTCAAGCCAATCACATTTAAGCAACCAGAACTCACAATATAACTTTTTCATAAATTCTTGCATGTTGTGTGATTCCATAGGATGGCAAGATTCTTGGCTCTAATACCACTGTAATATCCCTTTCCAAATATTTTACCAAAAACTTGAGATATATGTACTCGTAGATTTAAATCCAAACAGTGAACCAATATCCAATATAAATTCTAGAATTTAAAACAATTTCTAATCAGTAGATTGGCATATAATTAAACTCAAAAAAGCTTTATTTATTCCTCCAATGTTCAAAAAATGTATATATAAACCAAGAGATAACTCAGATAACCATCAAATGTGTTACTGTATTTTACAACAGCAATACAATAACATGCAAATATCCAAATGATCCAATCTTACAAACAGTAAAAATAGTCAGATTGGCAAGTGTAGATAAAACTTGTAAGAAGGCTAGGTTTGCATCCAACCTCCAAAGCTTCTTCAAGGGTTTGCATCCTCAAAGAAATAACTAGCAACTGTTTCCAACTCCCAGATTAATATTTGTTTTAAATATTATATCTTCATATATATCCTTTCATGTGGAGCTTGTTGTACCTTTATTATTTTTTCCAATGTGATACACACTCATTCAAGCAATGTGGGATAAAGCACCTTTTTTATCCTTTAGTCACTTAAGTGAACATAGTAGCTTTTTAAATAAAGTGACAAGTTAAATGAACTTTAATAGTCACTTAGTCAATAAACCATATAGTTGTCATGCATTAAAATAACTAACCAAATGAACTCTGATAAACATGTGCAATAGCCCTTTGGAAAGCTCTCAGCAAGATGCTTCCAACCTAGCACTAAGGTACCAAAAATACTGAGCTCTGATTACTTATTAAAAATAGTAAGCATCTAGACAACCTATCAAAACTTCTCTGATGGGTCTGGAATAGGAAATGTCTAGGCCAAATCTTGAACTAAACCCCATAAAGAACCTTTTCACCCTTGAAACCTAGGTGAAGTGAGCCGGCCACACAGAATTATAATGTCCCAAAAAAAGGGGACATTGCAAAATTCTTGTATTACAAAAACTCTAATAGCATATATAGAGAGTAGAGTCCTCAATACCTTGCTTATCATTGTTTTCATCTTTGATTTCTCCATTTGAACCTTGTATAACATTGACATCTTTTTTGACTATTGTGCAATTTTCTACTATATTCTCACCTTCCATCATTCTCATTTAATTAAATTTACCTCTTAGGCTCTCTAATTTGGCTCTCAAGACATTATCATTCCTCTATATATGGTCTTTAGTTTGTCCCACATCTTCTTTGCATTTTCACACTCTTTTACATTATCAAACTTGGCATAGCTTAGGGCTGAGGCAATCTACAACATTGTATAATTGTGTTCTTGCTTTTTCTTCAGTTGTTCAACTATTGGAGGGGTAGTAGCTATTTTCACATATTCATTGTCCATAAAGTTTATAGCAGCATCACTAATACTGGATATATGCAACCTCATCAAAGTTTGTCATGCAAGAAAGTTCTCCTTATTCAGCTTTGGTACCTCACTTTTGTGAGTCATGATCTTTAGCTTTAAGTTCCTTCAAATTTCTCTTATAAGTACTAAGCTCTAATACAAATTGTTATAAATGTTTAGAATACCTAAGAGGGGGGACTGGGGGTGAATCAGTTACTCAAGGTCCATAAGTACCATTTGAACAAACAAACATTAAACATCCATTGTTCTGCTTGTCCTACTAGGACTCGGTCTCTACTATATACTGATAAAGAACATTACTAGTAATCCACTATCCTAACATAAAAGACTCATTGAATGTAAAACATGTAAATATATAACACCATAAAACATTCAATCACAAGTTTGACACTAGGATTTAACATGGAAACCCAATTTGGGAAAAACCACCAGCAACATGTTACCACCTTTTCACTCTTTTGAAGTGAGCTCTATTAGGATTCAACCTTGTTAAATGTTACAATATACACTATTAAATGTGACCTAGTTAGAGGATTTAATCATCGTGTTAGCAGTGGCCTTGTTAGAGGACTTTGATCACTCCATTTAGAATGTCACCTTGCCAAAAGATTCACATAGACTATTAAGTCCTTCAAATGATTTTTAGTCAACCTTTGATTAAAATGATTTCAACACAAAAAATTTACAATGATTAGAAAGAAAACAATAGGGTTTTACCTATATGTTTACAACTCACTTTGAAGGTTCAAATCATTTTCTGGTTCATGTGTTGATTATTGATAAGTCCTCCTTTGTCAATTTTGTCTCTTAACTCATTTGGCAATCCTTCAAGCAGTCATCCTTCTTCACATCAAACTTAAGTAGTCTGCTCAGATTCATTTATCAACTTTAGCAACATCTGTGCAAGCATACCTTTTTTATTTTATCTCACACTTACTTCTCTTTGTCTCTAGGCCTCCCTAAATAGGTAATTTTAGCATTTTCATTTTTCATAATCACTATAGATCTTAGAGTTTATGATCTAATTCATCAGGTTCATTGTATCTATTCATCTTCTTCCTTTTCTAGAAACTTTTCATCCATCAAATTCGATCATAGATATTCTACCTAATCCTCTCCTTGAATTAAATGATCCAACTCATAAATCTTATCTTCAACATGGTTTACATATCCCAAGAAATTGTTGGAAGCATGAATGTTGATGATATTCCTATGGGGGAGTATTTTAGAAAGATGATTAGATCATTATCATGATGATATGTTACATTTATGACTGTGTTTGTCATTGATGTCAACATAACATTTTTCTATGGTATCTGATAGAAGAACAACAAAAAGATCAAGTTGGTATGGATAGATAGTTAAGAATTTTCACTAAGCAAGATTAAAGGGAGATACTACTAATTCTCTAGTATATGTAGCTAACCTCAAAAGCATAAGATATTAATTCTAGAAGAAGTTATGCAAGTTTCGATGAAGGCTATTTTGAGATAGAGTTTATAGAGGCGTGTTTTGGTAAACTTGTTATATCTCTTAGTAGAATTGTTATTTTGAGAAGCCAAAGTTAAAGATGTGAAGAAGACATTCTAGAGATGACACAGCTAAGGTTTCTTGTCATAATGATACATGTACAAAAATTTAGTCAAGTTACAAGGTGAAATATTAATGTTTTGATTAAGTAAAAATAGGTTTTAAAGGACCCCAAACCTTTTACAAAATAACGAGAGTCATGGAAGAAAAGGCTAAAGCTAGCAATAGAGTTTAAAGAAAAGATCAAAATAAAAAAAACCTCCTTATAGAGTATAGAGAAACATAGAAATAGGAGGCCAATCAGAAACAAAGCTAAAAAGAATAGCAAAAAGATAGCGAAAGAAAAACACCCGAACAGCTATATAGTCTTCATCAGGTCAACAGCCTAGTCTGCCAAAATGTGTATATTCTCCACAGTGGCCTTCACTTCTTCCATCTTGTTCATATCCTCATTCTTCTTGGAATGAGCCCGAGTTCATTTGCTAGGACCCTAGTTGTCAAACACAGAATAGGAATCCTGTCCTTTTTCTTGCTCAAGCTTTTTCAAGAGACAACTCAAATTATCTACAATGGTTTTTAAGGAATTACTATTATTATCTGCCATTTTCTTGATCATCTTTTCAATATTGTTCAGCTTGGTCTCCAATCTAGTCACATTCTTCTGATTATCACTATTGGCCTTCTCCAGCACCCTATTATTAGCTTCAATCTATGGAATCTTTCTCATAAGTTTTTTAACCTCTTTAGCATTATCAATTACCTCAAAAATCCTATCAATATGTTGACCCAAAGTGTGCTCCCCTCTGGCCAGTTTGCTTACCTACTCAACCTCCTTCCCAATTACCCACATTTGTTATTTTAGAATGCCAATCTCCTTCAGAATGGACCCAAGATTTCCTAACAGGCCTTTGGTAGAGCCAATCCCTCCCTCGGCCCTATCAAAATCTAGATTTTTCTCCTGATCCCCATAGTCCTCTCTTTCCATTACTGCATTCTTCATAGTATTGGGTCTTCTCCTCTTTCAATCTCATAGATTTTTGCTTCCTCTCTATTCTTTGGGCAAGAAGTTCATCAGCTAATGGAGACAAAGTTGTATCATCAATATTTCCCTTAATGCCCTTACCCTTACCTCCACTCCTCTTCTTCTTATAATCTCTCACCATTTCCTCAACAAAATCACTTTCACAGTCAGAGTCACTCCCTACAAAAATCTTCTTCTTCTTCTAAAAACTACTCCCAATACCCCCTTTTGAATTCTTATTACTCCCCTCTGCATCATCTTCAGTGTCTAAATCATAACCTTTCTCTAGGAGACTACCCTTTCTATCATACTCCACCACCTTCAAACTACCCCTAGGTTTTTTGACCTTTTTTTATTTCAAAACATTCATTATGAGAACCATAAGGCCCTCTAGACACACATGTTCCCCATTCAAATCATTTTGTATAGCTTGGATAGAGAAACTCAAAGATTGCCTCAAGTAAAAGGGGAAATTGATCCTAACATCATGCCTAAAGTGATTAACTAACATAAAATGATAACCATAGAGCTTTTTATATTGGCCATCTCGAGTAAGGTATTCCATTATAACAAACAATACAAATCTCCAAGGTCAAGAAATAGAGGCAGGGTTGTAATATGAGTTACCAATTTTCACCATTCGGCTTCACTCTTTTTCTGACTCCACAAATTTGTCAATAGCCCTGTCTAACAACTTCTTGTCACCATATAAGTTAATTCTATCCATATCCAACCCCATGGCTTTCATAATTACCTCTTAATTCACCTCCATTATTTGGTTTCCAACCAAAATAGAGTTGTCCTACCATGTTTTGATGAATTGTTGTGTTATGACAGGATTGTTACCTTTGAACCTTTCCATAAATCTAGTAAAATTGTTGCCCCTTAAAATGTTCCATACTTCCTCTTTCTTCATCCATTTTTTGTAGCTTGTAGGTTCTACTCTCTTCCTTTTACCTCTCATATTCTTCCCTGCTATTTCATTGGAGAGCTTTCTCTATAAAACCCTATACACACTGTCACCAAAATAAAATTTCCATTCAAAGGAAATATTGGAAATGACAACTCATACTCCATGTGAAATAAAGCTCAAAATTCAAAAAATCATCACCCGCCATAACCTAATTGTGATCAACACATAATTACAATTCTCTGACATAATCATTATTAAAATGTCTTTGCCTACACCTCAATTTATCATAATTGATAAATTGGTGACCATTAGCAGGTAATGGATCATTATTATTCCAA
Source organism: Cupressus sempervirens (assembly GCA_028749045.1). Taxonomy (NCBI): domain Eukaryota; kingdom Viridiplantae; phylum Streptophyta; class Pinopsida; order Cupressales; family Cupressaceae; genus Cupressus; species Cupressus sempervirens. Next base: position 566,813,040 of record CM053787.1, on the reverse strand, counting down.
ATAACTTTTTGCTCACTTAAGCATGCCATGTTAGCAGCCCAATTAGTAGCACGGTTAGCTTCCCTAAAGCTATGGGTAACAATTGATATATCAAAAGATTTGATAATGTTACTAGCCTGGAGAATAATGTTGCTAATAGTCCATGAAGGTTTACTAATATTATTAAGATAGTTAATGATATTGAGAGATTCTCCTTCCACCCAAACCTTCCTCAAATTTAGACTCTTAGCATAAATAAGACCATGAAGTGTGCCACAAGCTTCAACCAAATGATTAGTTTAACACCCAATAGGAATAGCCATACATCCCGCTTTCTCACCATGAGAGTTCCTACTAACAACTCCACATCCAGTAATGCCCAGGTTCCCTTTAGAGACCCCATCAAAATTTATCTTGAACCAATCCATCGGTGGCCTATCTCATCTAGCATTATCCCTCAAATTAGGGTCCTGCTTGTCCTTGCACAAGCTCTCAAGGTTCCAATTTTGGATCACCCTATCTTCCCAATCATTTTGAGGTTTTTTGTTCAAAACCAATAGCTTTGGTATTCTCTATAATTAGAGCTTTATTTTGCGAAAAAATTGATCTTCACTAGATTCCACACATCTAAAGACCATGTCATTGCACTCCTTCCAAATGCCCCAACAAAGATGGTGAAGAATAAAATCCCACAGTCTTAAAATTAAAACATTCTTAGAAGGGGGTTTCCAACTAGAAAAGGACATTTGAATAGTGGCTGGAAAGACCCAACCCATATTCAGCAAGTTACACACCTTATCCCATAGCATTTTGGTAAAAGGGCAATGCAAAGTAATATGGTTGACCAATTCACAATCATTCTTGCAGAGAACACACCTATTAATAATGATGAATCCTTTCTTCTATAAATTGTCTAAAGTCAAGATCTTATCCTACAAAAGAATCCAAAATAAAATATTAATTTTAGGTGTTAAACCTTTCACTCAAGCCTTAGCCCAACAAGGTATTTGATGCATATCAAAATAGTTAGCATAGGCTGACGAAATAGAGAACATTCTACAAGGATTAGGCTTCCATATCAGTTGATCATCCTTTTGACTTAAAAAGATAGCATTCAGACTCTTATTAAGGTCAACCAAGTTTTCATTCACCCTTTGGAGGTCCACCCACATCTCATTTCTCTAATAATCCACCACAAAAATACCAAAAAGATTCTTGCACTACTCCATATAATTATTTCACCTTCGATCCTCACAAAGTGGATGATCCAAAATCCAAATATCTTCCCAAAAATGATTAATGTTATCACTAAGTGTAATGTGTTCTTAATGTGGTCCTATAATAATTAATTGAGAAGGTGTAATAGCCGACTCGGGGAATTGGTGTATGAATTTAGTATAAAGGAAGGAAATTTTCCTTTCTCATGTATGGATGTATTTGAATGATTATAAGTAGCACAAAGAGAAAAATACAAAGATAAGTAGAGAAGAGTGAAGGTGAAGGAAACTTTGTTGCTAAGGTTTTATTGTGTGATCCAAAGTTTGATACTTGGATCCGAGGTTTGTGACCTAGTCTATAAGGTCTGTCAGTGATTGGTCTGATTGACAGGAAAGAGTAAAGAAGTTAAAGAACTATACAGACAATTATTCTACAAGTAATAGTTGAGAGATTATTTTGATAGTGAGTTCAATGGTCTTGCCTCTGAAGTTGTTTGGATAGTGGGTCCTTCTATCTTCTACAACTCCTAACAAGGTTGACACAACTCCTAACAAGGTTGGAATCTTCTAACAAGCATTCAAAGTCTCCCAACAAGGACTCATATGTAATAAATGTTGTAATAGACTCCTAATAGGGTCCATCCTCTAACAAGGAATATTTATATTAGTACATCATCTTGTGGGCATCATTCCCACTAGGGTTTTCCCTCTAATCAAGGGTTTCCCTAGTTAACATACATGGTGTAATTGTGTATGTGAATATTGTTATGGTTATTTACTTTGGTTGAATGGTTAAGATTACTTAAGGTGGATAAATGTTTTAATTATTAGATAACTAATTCACACCCCCCCCCCCTTCTTAGTTATCTTAGTGGACCATTGTTTCTAACAATTGGTATCAAAGCATTAGTTCCTTGAAGATAAAGTTTAACCACTTTGGAAAATCCATGGAAAACATATTCAGAAAGGATAGTACAAAGTTTGATGGAACAAATTATGATAGCTAGAAGGAAAAGATGAAGACACATATGTTGTGTATGGGTCCAGGATATTGGATTTTGACAAAATCAAAAAAGAAAATCATTGCTAAAAAGGATTTGGAAACTTGTACCGAGGAAGAAAGGGAACTTTTCATGTGTGACATGAGAGCTAGAGAAGCACTATTGTCAACACTTCTTGAAATTGAGTATAATTAGGTAAAGTCCATTATTACTTCTCATATAATTTGGAAGCTTTGGAAAATACTTTTGAAGGTGATGAGCATTCTAAGAAATTGAGGTTAGAAAGTTGGATTTTTGCATTTCAAGATGCTAAAATGATGGAAGATGAATCTATATGAACATATGTAGGTAGGATATCATAAATTCTTGTAGGTATTAGATCTCAAGGAGGAACCAAAGAAGATGATGAGGTGATATGGAAGATATTGAAGAGCTTAACACCACCATTTAAGAAAGCAATTCAAATGATATAGTTGTTGATCTCTTATACCAAAGATTTCACAAAAGAAACATTACTTGGGAGACTTGAAGCAATTGAGAATGAGCTTAGATGGTCTGGAGAATTGACTAGAATAAAAACAACTTTTAGTGCCCTAAATATTCAACCTAGTTTATCGAGGAGCACAAGTGCTAGAGGAGACTTTGCTAGTAGTAGCAAATTTTTTGAGGACAGAAAGATAGAAGGAGTAGCCCTTTTGGTAACAAGAGAAAAAGATGGTAAGAAAATATTTAAATGTTGGACTTGTAATGAATTTGGTCATTATGCATCTAAATTTCCTAAAAGAGAGAAAATGCATAGAGGAAATTTTAAAGATAGAAGAGATTGAGAGTGTTTGTATGCAAATGAAGAAAATAAATCTAATGAACAAGTAGTAAGTGTTGGTGATGATGAAATAGGATTTGTAGCTATTAAAGAAGAAAGTCCAAAGAAAATGGCTTTGGTATCACAGGTCGAAAAGAAATCTGATTGGATAATTGATAGTGGTTGTTCACATCATATGAATGGTGATATGAAAAAGTTTGTTGACTTCAAAAGTAATGATGGAGGCATTGTCAGAGTTGGAAACAATGAAACATGCTATGTTAAAGGTATTGGATCTATAAATCTTGATATTAAGGAGGTATATTTATTTGATGGCTTGAAACACAATATTATAAGTGTCAGAAAACAAGTGGATAAAGGTTATCAATTATAGTTCATAGAAAAGACATGCATAATTAGAGACAAAGATGGAAAGGTAATTCGAATAGGAACTAGATCTAGAGGTAATGTATTTCAACTAAATCCTAATGAAATGACATATTTGGTTGCAAAGGTAGATGATAGTTGGTTATGGCATAAGATATTTTATCATAATAACTTTAACAGAATTGTGAAGGCTGGTAGTATGTTTGCAATTAGAGATTTTCCTAAGATTGTAAAGCCTACTAACACAATTTGCAAGGAGTGTGTATTGGCAAAGCATAACAGAACTTCTTTTCCCAACAAGAAGTTTACTACTACAGCAAAATTGGAGATTAATACAGATCTTAGTGATCCTATGAAGACTAAAGGATTATATGGTGAAAGGTATTTCATGATTTTACGTGATGACTTTTCTAGAATGATGTGGGTTGCATTTCTTAAAGAAAAATCAAAGGCATTTGAAAAGTTCAAGATATTCAAGAATAGAGTTGAGAATGAATCAAGTATGAAGATTAAATGTTTAATATTAGATAGAGAAGGATAATTTACTTCAAATGAGTTTAACATATTTTTTGAAGCTAATGAAATCAAAATATAGTTGTCAACTTTGAGAACCCTAAACAAAATGGCATTACAAAGAGAAGAAATAGGTTATTAACAGAAGCAGTAAGAGTTATATTAGCTAAGAATGATGTATCCAAGATGTTTTGGAGAGAATCTATGAATATAGAAGTCTACACTATGAACAAAGTGCAAGTGAAGAAAGACAAAAACAAGACCCCGTTATGAACTATGGTTTGGTCACTCACCTATAGTTAAATATTTCAAAAATTTTGGTAGTAAATGTTATATCAAAAGAGATGATGGCATTGGTAAGTTTGATGCTAAAAGTGATGAAGATATGTTTCTTATTTATTCATTAAAAAGAAAGTCCTATAGATTTTATAATCTGAGAACTAAGACCATTGTTGAAAGTGCAAATGTAAGAGTTAACGAGATATTCAGGATACAAGAAAGAATAGTTGACTACAATTCAGATGATGAGAATGTTGTTACTAAACCAAGGAATGATGAAGTATTATTTGAGACTAACAATTATTTGTAGAATGAAGGAAAGCTAAGGTAGGAACAAAGCTCAAAACCTTCAATAGATCTAAGAGTGGAGATAACAACTCCTACTTCAAGTAAGACTATGGCAAATAATCATCTGCCCAAGTAGATCATCGGAAGCAGAGATAAAGGTGTGATGACAAGAAGCAAAATTAATAAAGAACTATGTTTTATATCTCAAGTTGAACCAAAGAATGTAGATGAAGCATGTAAAGATAACTATTGGAAGCAAGCTATGAAAGAAGAATTGGATCAGATAGTGAAGAATAAGATAGGGGAATTGGTCCCCAGACTAGCAAACAAGAATTTGATAGGAACAAAATGGGTATTTAGGAGCAAGATGAATAAACAAGGTGAAGTTGTAAGGAAAAAAGAAATATTGGTATGCAAAGGTTACTCATAGAAAGAAGGAATGGACTATGATGAAACCAGTGCTCTTATAGAAAGAATAAAAGTAGTAAGGTTATTCTTAGCATATGTAGCATATAAAAAATTTAAAGTGTATCAGATGGATGTCAAGTTAGCATTTTTGAATGGATAACTTGAAGAAGAAGTATACATAAAACAACTTAAAGGTTTTTCTTTAACTAATGACAAGGACATAGTATGCAAATTGAAGAAAGCATTGTATGGCTTAAAGCAAGCACTCGGAACTTAGCATGCAAGGTTGGACAAGCATTTGACAAAGCTTGGATATAGAAAAGGTATGGCAGATAGTAATCTATATTGGAAAGAAATTGATGATGGATTGATGATTTTGGTAATATTTATTGATAATATCATATTTGGAGGAAATTATGGTGAAAGTGACAAGTTTGCAGAAGAAATAAAGAAGGAATTTGAAATGAGCATGATATGAGAAATGAAATATTTTCTAGGATTACATATTGTGTAGGATAAAGAAGAAATCTTTATTTCTCAGACTAAGTATTTGAAAGATGTGTTGAAAAGGATTGGTTTGGAGACATGTAAACCCGTTGGAACACCTATGGTAACTGGACACAAGTTATCTACAAAGGATGAGACACCTACTATTGAGTAGAACAAGTAAAGATCTATGATCGAAGGATTGCAATATCTAACTCATGCAAGTTCAGATGTAGAAAATGTAGTTGGAATTGTTGCAAGATTTCAAGGTAACCCCAGAGAATCACATTATGTAGTAGTCAAAAGGATTTTTAGTTATCTAAAAGGAACACTAGAGTTCAGATTGTGGTATGAAAAATCTAATGATTTCACTTTATATGCTTATATTGATGTTGATTGGGTAGGAAATATGGATAGTAGAAAGAACACCAATGGTGGAGCCTTTTTTCTTGGAGGAAGATCGGTCTTTTAGCTAAGCAAGAAGTAGGATTGTACCTCACAAAGTACAGCAAAAGAAAAATATGTTGCAATAGCAAACAATTATAATCAAGTTGTTTGGATGAAGCAGATGTTGAAGGATATAAGGATAGAATTTAGTGAACCTGTTGTCATACATTGTGACAATACAAGCACAGTAAATTTTTTAAAGAATATAGTGTTGTATTCTAAAACTAAGCACATTTTTATCAAGTATCACATGTTGAGAGAAAACATTTCAAAAAAGGAAATTAGATTGGAGTATGTAAGCATTAAAGATAAGATTGTAGATATTTTCACTATGCCTCTTCTGAAAGAGACTTTTGATTATTTGTGAGGTATGCTAGGGTTTATGCCCCTTCCTACATCAGAGTAGATGATGCAAGATTGCATCAGTCCAGTGTAATAGAGCAATATTGTTTTTCTAGATTGAATGTTGATGCTTCCTATATGGGGGAGTATCTGTGATGGATAGAGTCATCTAGGACTCTTGCTAGGTGTTGTTTTTTTACACTGTCTTTGGACACTTGAGTAGGTCAAAGACAATTGTTATAGAGAATGATGGTTGCTGAAACATTTGACATTGATGTCAATGGGGGAGAAGTATAGTATGAAAAATAGTTTTGGAGAAGGAAAAAGGTTTGGGAAAAGTAGTAGTTTAGGAGAAAAGTACAAAATGGAAAAATAGTTCGACATAAATCACATTGAGGTATATCAATAGGGAAGAATGATTGATGAAGAGGATTTAAAAGAAAGGTCAACAGTCTTTTGTAGTTGGTATTTTTGGAACTAGATGTTTTTTGTCTACGTTGTCATCAATGCCAAAGGGGGAGATTGTTGGAAGCATGAATGTTGATGATATTCCTATGGGGGAGTATTGTAGAAACATGATTAGATCATTATCATAATGATATGTAATATTCATGATTTTGTTTATCATTGATGTCAACATAGCAGTTTTCTATGGTATATGACAGAGGAATAGAAAAAAGATCAAGTTGGTACGGATAGGCAATTGAACATTTTCACTAAGTGAGGTTAAAGGGAGATATATTAAGTGTATAGTATATGTAGCTAACCTTAGAAGCATAAGATAATAATTGTGGAAGAAGTTATGCAAGTTTCGATGAAGATTGTTTCGAGATAGAGTTTATAGAGGCATGTTCTGGTAAAAAAAAATTATATCTCTTAGTAGATTTGTTATTCTAAGAAGTTGAAGTTAAAAATGTAAAGAAGAGATTCTAGAGATGACGTAGCTAAGCTCACTCATCATAATGTTACATATATGAAAATTTATTCAAGTTACAAGGTGAAAGCTTAATGTTCTTGCTAAATGTAGCGTGTGCTTAATGTGGTCCTATAATAATTAATTGAGAATGTTTAATAGCCGACTCAAGGAATTGTTGTATAAATTTGATATAAAGGAAGGACATTTTCCTTTATCATGTATCAATGTACACAAATGATTATAAGTAGCATGAAGAGAAAAATGCAAAGATAAGTAGAGTAGAGTGAAGGTGAAGGAAACTTCATTGCCAATGTTTTATTATGTGATCTGAAGTTTAATACTTAGATTTGAGGATTGTGACGTAGTCTACAAAATCTGATATTGATTAGTTTGGTTGACAGAACAGAGGAAAGAAGTTAAAGAATATTATAGACAATTATTCTACAAGTAATAGTTGAGAGATCAGTTGGACAATGAGTTCAGTGGTCTTTCCCCAACATCTGTTTGGATAGTGGGTCCTTTTGTCTTCTACAACTCCTAATAGGGTTGGAATCTTCTAACAAGGATTCAAAGTCTCCTAACAGGGACTCATATGTACTAAATGTTGCAATAGACTTCTAATAGGGTCCATCATTAACAAGAAATATTTATGACAGTACATAATGTTGTGGGCATCATTCCCACTGGGGTTTTCCCTCTGATCAAAGGTTTCCCTAGTTAACATATTTGGTTTAATTGTGTATGTGCATCTTGTTATGGTTTTTGTTTACTTTGTTTGAATGGTTAAGATTATTTAAGATTATTTAAGGTGGATAAATGTTTTAATTATTGGATAACTAATTCACCCCACCCCGCCACCCCCCACCCCCTGTCGTTATCTTGGTGGACTATTTTTTCTATCAAAAATCAACTAAGTCGGCTAGAAATCACAATTCCTCTTGTGCATTCAAAATATTGTTACCCAGTCATCACTAAATTTTTGCACTCGGTCATCATTGAAATACTTGGTCAATATTGAACTCTTGGCTCAACATCAACTAGATTGCTTAGTCGATATTGATGCTCAATCAACATTGAATTTGCTTGATTTGTATTGTAGCTTAGTTGACACTAGCATCACTTGGCATTCCTTACATTTTACTCAATTTCTTAGTCAAGCTTTACATAAATGATATATATTGACTTGTATTGTAAAGACTTAAGCATCAACATGATATAAATAACCACTTTTTCTTATCAAAGTCTAAATAATCAAATATCCATTGTAGCTTCCTATTCATAACTCAACCTTTCCTCTAGGTGATATTGTTATAAAAAACTTCTCAAATCTCTTCATCAATCAAATAGATATTACATTTAGATCAAATAGCAACATGTCTCATCAGTAGATTTGAAATCAATAACCAAACAACAATTTTTCCAATTGTAGTTTCCAACAAACATGGTCACATGTAATAGTGTATTGTGACCTTTAACAAGGTTGACACCTAATAGAACTCACTTCAAAAGAGTGAAAAATTGGTTGCTAGTGGTTTTTCTCAAATTGGATTTCCACATTAAATTTTGATGTCATACTTGTGTGGATTTTTTTTGAGATGTTTCTCTATTAATGTTTTACATTATGCAAGTTTGTTATCATTAGGACAATGGAATGCAAATTTATGTGACTAATAAGTTGTTATAGAGACTAAGTGAATAAAATATTAGATCTAAGTTGGTTGAGATGTTTAAAAGTTTAATTGGTACATATGGACTTGAGGATAACTAATTTACATCCACACCCCCCCCCCCCCCCCCCCCCACCTTTCAATTATACTAAACCATTTTAACAAGTAATTCCCAATCTTGTTCAATTGATCTTTATGCATGATTTACAACATACAATGAGAGCCAATTTAAGTTTGAGTGTTACTTTATTGGTGAAATATGGTTGTAAATGTGATAACTATTGTTATTGTCTCCCAAAGAAATTTGGAATTTGAGTGTTATACATAGATTGGTTTATCCATGATATGGGTTAATTGTGGTAAGTCACCAAAAAGAATTATATATGTATCTCCAAAATACATTTTTTTAATGTGAGAAAGCTTCACACAATATTTTTTCTATTATCAAAAGTATTTTTGGTCCTATGAAGCTAAATTCATCTATAATTAGATATTTCACTATTAGAAATAGGAATACTAAGAGGGGGGGGAGTGAATCGGTATTTCACAAACTTTTTTCCAAAATTGGATGTCTTTAATTACTTTATAACTTGCATAAAAAAGTAAACTAAGTATGTTGAACAGTAAAGATAACCATAAAACAAAGTAATTCATAACTCCATATTATGTTAGCTAGGGAAACCCTGGCCAAGGGAAAGCCCTGGTGGGGATAGTACTCACAAAATGATCCACTAATCAAAAGTATCTGGTTAAAGATATTGACCCTGTTAGGAGTCTATTACATTCGTATAGTGTCTCAGTCCTTGTTAGAGGAATAGGCCTTGTTAGAAACCTCAACCCTATTAGGAGTTTTTATATAAAAATTACAAATGTATGCAAGATAAGACCACTGCCCAAACATGAAATGTATAATAAAGTTCTTCAATACAAAAGATAGACACAAAAACCTTTGTACTAATGTTGATATCTTCAATATCTGATAATGCCTTTGCTTCTCATCACAAAATCACAAATCACATTCCTCTAATAATACATTAGAATTCAAATCATATTCAGTTTCATTTGATGAAAAAAACATTACACTTAACTTCACATTTGCAATCTTTCCTTTATACCTTGTTATTTTATAATTATCTGTTATGTCAACCTTCATACCTTTAAAAATTTTCCAAAATATAAAATTAACTATTGTTATCTTAGGGTTAACATCTAGGATGTCATCCCTAATTATTTAAGTAATGATTTTGGTAAACAAAATAATTCCTTAACCCAACATACTCATTTTCTTATCTTGCTCGGTTCTGCCTGTACAATACTGCACTTGGTAAAATCACTATAACTTTGACTATATTGATTGTATTATTTTATAATCTTGCACATGTCATCCTCATGCTCTCTACTAGTTGTACCTAACTCTACAAATTTCAATATCACTTTTGTTAAACGCACTAATCAAAACTCTATTTTTTATGTCAAATGAACAGTGTAACAATTAGACAATTTTCTAAGTATACATCCCAAAACTTCATTCTTATAATTTGTTGATGTCACATGACTTATATGTTTCCATAAATGACAACATCATGTTGACTAACCTATCCAAATTTTCAACAATCTCCCCCTTTGGCATTGATGGCATTATATGGGAAAACTAGCTAAGTACCAAAACAAAACTTCAAAATTGTGACCTTTTATAGAATTTAAAAACTGTGGATCATCATATATACAATCTTAATATAAATTCATACTATATCTCTCCCCTTAATTATGATTTTCTATACTAATCCCCATTACATATACATACATGCAATTTTCATTATCTCTTCCCCTTTGACATCAATGACAAAGGTGTCAAAACTTATATACATGTCAAAATTTTATTACCTTTCTCTTCATGTGAGTTTTTTTATCCTTGAGATACAATTTGTAAATTTTGACTTCAGGCTCTCAAACTCTTTCTTCCAAGCATCCTTGACTGCCTCAGATACACTAATTAGGGCACATAGTCCATAGGATACTACTTTAACTACATTTAGGTCTGAATAAACAAACTTCTCATATGTTGTATTTACTACAAGGCATTCATCCAATTTCCTTTACACATTACTGATCATTTCCTTCTTTAGATCAATGATCCCTATGTCATCATGCACTTGTGTAATAGTTGCTTCTAGATCTTCAACCTTTGTATCTGGTTGTTGGAGCTTGTTTACCAAGTTTTGCAATTCATTATGTTTTCCATTTAGCTCTCCATTCATATCTCTAACATAATTGTATGACATGGTACTCATTCCATGCAATGTCCTTTTCATTAACCATCTTCTTAGTTCCTTAATACAAGTATCAAGTGTTGTGAGGTCATTTATGATATTTGTACATAGTGTATCAAATAACCTTGCATCATGCTTTCCCTATTCTTGTGTATCAACTACTTTTGATAACTAGGTGAGTTCATTTTTGAAAGCTTGAATCCATTTCCTTGTATGTACTTGGGGATCAGCTTCTATCACTTTAGTTGATATGACACATTGTAGCTTTTTTGATACTACTTAGAAATTTCTTTCAAGGATTTTCACTTTCTTATTCCTCTCAAATGGTTTTCTCAAAGATGATATTATTCCTAAGTGGTCATCATTACAATGCCCTGCTCAGAGATCCTTGGAAACAAGGATGAAACACAAGAAAGATAAAAAAATATTTAAAACAAGTGTAAGTGCACATGAGAACAACATACATGGATTACAAAGATCACAACGAAAGACTGACAATCATCCAACACCAACGGATCTCCAAATGCCACTACTAACCAAACACAAACAAGAAAACAAAAGAGATCAACCAAGCTAAAAGACAATTGTCGACTCTTGAAAATTGGCTAAGTCTAAAATCTTGAAGCCCTGAAATTTGGCTAAGTCTAAATTTTTGAAGCCTTGAAATTTCTTAGAATCTTTATCTTAGCCCGTAGAGGCTTAGAACCTATCTCAAAATATTCATCAGATATATTAAAATATATCTTAAGTATAAGAACCTTATACTTAAATGATATATTTTAAACCCCATAGTAAATTTGTTTTGAACTAGGAAGGTCTAAAACCTAAAAGGGTGTCCAAAACCAACTTCTGAACTTTTCTCTAACAAGCCTAGATAACCCCTATTTCTAGTATGAAGACAACAGAGTGCCAATTTTCATGCAAAGATGTGTTGCATGCCTTATAAAGAAGTGCATTTTCGTGTGATAAAGTACATTTTCACGTGAGGAAACACCTTTCCAACAGCATAAACTAATGTTTGGTTCCACACGAAGAAATGCAAAGTTGCGCAAAGAAACCTAACATGCCATGTGAGGACTTGCATTATCACATGAGAAAGTACAATTTTGCACGAGATCTCAAATCAACATGCAAGAACAAAAAGCAGTAAAAAGCTTAGGAAACTATGAAACAAAGTTCCTCCACACTAGGGAGTACCGGATCCACATTTTGAGGCAAGAACACTCGAACCATAACTGAAGAATGGAAAGCTAGAAATAACATCTAACCATCTAATCATACAGAAAAGGAAAGAACAGAAGGGAAACATGACAGTGTAATGAAAGAAACATCGCATTTAATCATAAATAACATCACAATGAGCAAAACAAACAAACTAAGTATGCAGTTCCTCCCAATCGTCAATGGCATCATAAGACCATCATGGGTCCTAGCCATCCCTCATGCGTAACATCCCAAGGCACTAATTAGATCATTATTACTATCATAATAGAGATGTCACTACTAAAATATGCTACAACATAGCAAAAAGGAAACCTAACATGCTAGAAGTAAAGCATAAGATAATCCTACAAAGTAGATAACATCACCTATCATATGCTAATCATCATAATAAGGAAATGTGATAGTAACTAACATCATCTGAACATGATATACAAGCATCCCAATGAAAGCATAAATCACAAGAAAGAATACTCTGGAACTCGAAGTACCAAGTGAAAACATCTAGCAATGGTCACACTAGGACAAGGATTGTATCTATACACTAGTCCCTAGCAGTGGTGAAGGTAGCTACGCCTCCCAACCATGTGGTACCCATAGGTCCACACCCATCGTGCTGATGGAGATAATGATCCAACCACAAATGCACTCAAAGAAAACATCCATGGCTAACACACACGTCAGGAAATATAATGACTGAAATTGAGACAAAGATAATGCATAAACTATAAGTCCTAGTTAGACACTCAAAGGGCTACTAACTAGGGGTTGACATCAAGGAGAGTCACTTGGCATCAACAAGCCCAAGCTAGTATTGGCAACTGAACTCCCCAATAGGAAATGCATACTCTGAGCGGCAGCTCTTCCCAACGAAAGGTGCACATACCCAAACTTTTAATTATCTTATATTTTATTACCACCCAAATGTTTTAATTTAGTTATCACTTATATAAAACTTCTTCTGCCAAGCAATGGGAAATAGTCACCAGGTTGCAAGATAGAAGCCCCTCCATATGCTACCCTACCCTACCCATGCTCATCCAACGATGAGTGCTCGTAGGCATGCAAATTCCCAACCCAACCCCAATGATCATAACTTTTGAAAGTACCATAGAAGAATAAGCCCTTCAAGTCACCCAAAAAATATACGTGCACGTACTCATGTGTGGCTCACCACCATCACAAAGATCAAACACAAGGATTGGATGAGAACACAAAGCAGAAAGTCACTCAATCGAATATAGACTCGAGAGGATGGGTGCAACACACATCCTAATGCAACATAAAAATGTAGTAGTGGTCTAATTGATATCCAAATAGATCATCCAAGTCCACGACCTACATTGTACCAATAAAACCCAAGAAAACAAGGTAGCATGCAAAATGAGGTAAAAAACCCCAAAATTTGAAAAAGTTTCAAAATTAAAACCCATTTGGCCCTTCGGTGTAAAAACCCCAAAAATCTAAAAATAAATGAATTCAGAAACTATATGCAAAAATGGCCAGCATAGCAGCTAAAAATCCTAAACCCTCATCTCAAAAATATGGAAAACGTTCATACCCCACCAACCGGGCAGAAATGGAGGGGAACACTAGCTCTCAGCCTCCTAACACGCTGCTACAAGAAATGGAAGCTGAAATAGAGCAAAAGCAATAAAATAGAAAGGCCCTACCTGACAGCAAAAGGAGAAAATATTAAAAATAGCCAGATAAAACAAATACCCCATTGGATCTGCCAAAAGTGACAGCAAAGCAGGGTCTTCCCAAACTGGATCCAACAAGACTGATCTTGTGAAAATCCCACGCTCACAACTCCTAGAATAAACATAAGACGAATCCTTTAGAAGACGATTCCCAAAAGAGCTCTCAAATTTCTATTTCTGAAAAGTGAGAAGTGAATAATAAATTCACTTTTTCAATACTTATTCACTTTTCGAGTGAATAGTTGATTTGGGAAAATAGCCAATTAGAGTAGCTAGACTCCAAATCGACCCAAACAAAAATAGGTTATTCTTTGTAACAGGAATTCACCTAAGGAAAAGCTGCCAAAAATTAAATCCAAAAAGATTTAAAACTCAAAATCACAGAAAATCACTTAACACTTTCACAATAGAGAAAACTTCTAAATGTACAGACATGCTCACTGGTCTAATCACATAATGCAGATGAGTTCAGATTTAATAATCACCAAAAGGTTTTAATTTAAATAACTAAAATAAGGATACATTGACCATACAGGGATGACATTGGTAAACTATGAACAACTAAATCACTAACTCCATAGGCCACTACCAGGGATATAAATCTTGCACATTAAAACACACGATCAAGTGCAATTGCATATAATATAATAGTTGAAGCAATTAAAGCATTAAATAACTAATTAATCCATTTACACCACTCACATTCGTAGAAAGCATAAAGATACATGAATGAAGTAAATCACCATAGCATAAAATCCATCACATAACATAATCAACAAATATGTCCAATAAACCATAAAACTAGATATCATCATAGATCTACTATCCTCTCAAATAGCATCAACATGCAAATATGATAAACTAAACAGCGTAGTAGTAAAGCATCTATGGTACTGAATCAAACTTGTATAGCATTCAACCTTCAAGTCATCCTCAAAGCACATAAAATAAGAGTATCAAGTATCTCTCAAATCAAAATAGACAAGGTACAAACTACAAACATGAGAGGCACTACAATCATCATCACTAGATAAATTCTCCAATGTTTATTCCAATGAGGATCTAGACTTCTCAAGAATTTGTAAAAGAATATTTGCCTCATGCTAGAATACATCTTTGTCAACTTCACTCTTTGTATACTTTAGTTGGGACAAGAATTTTGAATCTCGTATCATTATCATCCAATTATTTATATTCTTTTATTGTTTCCACTCCTTTGTTTCCTCCTCTTCTTTTTCCTCCTTTTCTTCTTCTTCTTTCTTCTTCAACTCTTCTACTCTTCTCTTTTCCTCTTCTACTCTTCTCTTCTCCTCTTCTCCTCTTCTTGTCTTTTCTTCTCCTCTTCTCCTCTTCTCATTTTCTTTTCTTTTCTTCTTCTTTATTCTTTATTTCTTCTGACCTCTTCTTCTTCTCTACTTCTTTCTTTCTTTCTTCATCTTCTTTCTTCCTCTTTTCCTCTTCCTCGTCTTTAGAACTGGTATAACCTACCAAATTGTCAAAAATGGATGGTTTGTAGTCCTTGAATGGATCATTTTTTGTATCCAAGTTCATTCATGTATTGTCTACTTGCATAGTGTAAGTAACAATGGTTATCTATGGGATGGCGAGTGCCTATGTCGTCACTATACCTGTAGTTATTTTTGCTAATGGTGTTACTGTTGATGGTGCTCCTTTAACCTTTTATTCTACTTGTGCTTGAATTATAGGGATTTCTCCCTCTAAGTCCTTGCTTTCTTCTTCTTGCTTGGGTACTGAAATTATGTATTTCACAATTGCTTTTTTGTTTATTCATTGATTTCCTCATAATTGCCTCCTATTATAAGTATTTTTCTTCTTTTATTCTATAGTAAGGGCTCAATACCCTTCATGATACTTGCAAGATGTTCCTCATTCTAACCTCACGTAGCTTTCCTACCATGTTCACCCTTATTTTCTTATCCTCATCAACTACTCTCTTTTTTCTATTTATCAGTCTGTCATAATGATCTTTTGGGATCTTTTTTTGTATCTCTTCAAGCCTCTTATTTGGAAAAATCATGTTTCTTATTACTGTATTTTCTAACTATAATTTTTCCATATTACTGTACAAATCATAAAACTTATTCAACTATACAAAATTACCACTATTAATAGAATAAAAGAATAGTAGATTCTAGAGTGCTTTACCTTCCAATGGGAGCTACAAGTTTAGTGGTTCTATAATTAGTCTACAAGTGGGAGGTTATTGTTGTGGAGTTAGACAAGTCTCCAAGTGGGAGATTGTTGTAATGTGGAGCCTAATCAGACACAGAGGTTTTTTTTTGCCACTTTATTCAGCACAATTTCCCCCCAAATTTTACTAAGGGGTTTGGGAGAAATGTCCCTTGTGTGCTTCTAGTGTCAAAAACCCCAAGCGTGTTCTCTATCACAATAGAGGGCAGAGTCGAGGGGTAGCACCTCCGAAGATAAAAGATGAATTTAATATTGTAAAAGGTGTCGAGAGCTATATTTTTTTCATTGGTTGGCTTATTCTAGCCCTAATTTGCAAGCAGAAAAAAACTTGTATAAAAAGACTTAGGGTTAGGAATTTCATTATGTATGATAAGATTGTAGCTTCTTTCGGCTATATTAGGTTGTAAGAGATTATAGATTGTAATTAGGTTGTAATCACTAGATAATAAAAATATTGGACTCATTTTTTGGTAGGTGTAGCCTGGGGATTGTGTGATCCACGTTAAATCTTTGTGTCTTGTGTTCTCTTATGTGATTTATTATTTTTTGTATTGGTTATATTTTCATGTAATTGTTATTTATGTCTGATTAATCATAACAAAAGTTACATTTGAAAATATATGATTCATGTCACTTCTTAATTGCACTAATTATAATCATTTCTAATCATTGAACTTCTAACTAAGGTTAGTTTATCCATAACACATTTGATATTTAACCAATTAATTACCTTAATTTGTGATCTCTCATTGATTGCCAGACTTGTGCCTCTATAGAAATGTATTTAATAGTGTTATATTGTGGTGACTGATCAGGAAAGTACTGTACATACTTCATAAATAGTGACCGACATGGTAGTCGACATATTATGGCTGACATATGGCCGACATGTTATAACCCTAAAGTGGTGTAATACTTGTATAAAAGGGCTTAGGGTTGGGTATTTTTTATTATGTTGTGATGCGAAATTGGTTCTTGCGGCGGTATTGAGCTTTAAGGGATTACGGATTGTAATTAGGTTGTAATCACTAGATTGTAATAAGATCAAACTTGTTGTTTGGTGGATGTAGCCTAGGGATTGGGTGAACCACGTTAAATCTTGGTGCCTTGTGTTCATTTCTGTGTGTTCTATTATTTTCTGTTATTGGTTATATTTGCATGTAGTTTTTATTTCTGTCCGTGGTTTATCCTAACAAGTGGTATCAGAGCGAGGTTGTCTTTCAGTTATCCTCTGTAGGAAAGTCTCACGGTTAAGTGGGAGTCTCACAGTTGAGTGGGAGCGATGGAAGATCAGGGTAAGCTGAGGGTTGACAGGTTTAATGGGTAGAACTTCCAATTATGGAAGATGCAAATGGAAGACTATCTATATCAGAAGGATTTATGGAAGTTTTTGGAAGGAAAAGCCAAGAATCAGGGAACTATGTCAGAGGCTGAATGGAATCTCTTGGACAGAAAGGCACTCAGAAGCATTCGGTTATGCTTGGCACCATCAGTGGCATTTAATATTACAAAAGCAAAGACGACAGAAGATTTGATGAAAACCCTAGCGACACTGTATGAAAAGCCCTCCGCTTCAAACAAGGTATTTCTCATGAAGTGTTTATTTAATATGAAAATGGCAGAAGGTGGATCTGTTGCAGATCATTTAAATGAGTTTAATACTATTACTAGTCAATTATCTTCTGTGGGTATCAATTTTGATGAAGAAATTAGGGCTCTCTTGATTTTGTGTTCTTTACCTGAAAGCTGGAATGGCTTGGTAATGGCTATGAGTAATTTTGTTCCTGGATCTAGTACCCTAAAATATGATGATGTGATAGGTGTTATTTTAAGTGAAGAAACTCGTAGGAAATCCTCAGGTGGATCTACATCAGGAAGTGCTTTAAATGCACAAAGCAGGGGCAGAACGACTGAAAGAGGAAGTAACTCTGGAAATCATGGGAAATCAAGAGGAAAGTCAAAGGGGAAGAGGTCTCAATCGAGAGGACCAAATGATTGCTGGTACTGTGGGAAACCAGGGCACAAAAAGAAAGATTGCTGGAATCGAAAGAAAAATGAAGGAGATAAGTTAGATGGAGACAAGGAGGAAAATGTGGTAAGTAAAAAATCTGAAGAGGATGCTTTGCTTCTATCTTTAGAGAGTGTTGATGATTCATGGGTTTTAGATTCTGGTGCTTCATTTCATGCTACACCTCATAGAGGTTATTTCATTGATTATGTCCAAGGTGATTTTGGGCTTGTTTATTTGGGGGATAATGAACACTGTCAGATTGTTGGAAAGGGAAAAATTAAGATTAAGTTGCAAAATGGGAATCATTGGCTACTACATGAGGTAAGACATGTTCCAAAACTAAGTAGGAATTTAATTTCAGCAGGGCAACTCAGTGATGAGGGTTGTGTAGTTACTTTTAATGATAAAAATTGGAAGGTTTCAAAAGGTTCCCTTGTAGTAGAAAAAGGTGTGAAAGTAGGCACCTTATATCTTTCTATAGGTCATATTGTTCCTTCTACTTTGATTGTTTCAGAGAAAAATGAATGTTCAGGAACAATTGCTGCAGTTGAGCAGGGAGAACAAATAGCTGTTGTAGATTCTGATATAGCGTTGTGGCACAATAGACTTGGGCACATGAGTGAGAAAGGTATGAAAGTACTTCATTCAAAGAAAGTTTTACCAGGTCTGAAATGTGTGAATATGGATTTCTATGAAAGTTGTGTGTATGGAAAACAAAAGAGAGTGAGTTTTGTAAAGACAGGGAAGGAAAACAAAAAGGAGAAATTAGAGCTTGTGCATACAGATGTATGGGGACTGGCTCAGGTATCTTCCCTTGGTGGCTCTCATTATTATGTTACATTTATTGATGATGCAACTAGAAAAGTATGGGTTTATTTCCTTAGACAGAAATCTGATGTATTTCAAACTTTTAAGAAATGGAAATACTTGGTTGAAAATGAGACTGGTAAGAAATTAAAATGTCTCAGATCTGATAATGGTGGTGACTATTTCAGTCATGAATTTGAAGGTTATTGCTCCACTAATGGTATTCGTAGACAGAAAACTGTTCCAAGGACTCCACAGGAAAATGGAGTGGTTGAATGCATGAATAGGACTATAATGGAGCGCGCAAGGAGCATGAGGTTGCATGTTGGGTTGCCCTTACACATGTGGGTGGAGGCTGTCAATGTTGTAGTATATTTGATTAATAGAGGTCCCTCTACTCCTTTGGGCTGTGGTATTCCAGAGGAAGCATGGACTGGTAAGAAGGTGAGTTATTCTTTTCTCAAGACCTTCGGTTGTGAAGCTTTTGCTCATATAGACTCTGAAAATAGAACCAAGCTAGAAGCTAAATCAAAGAAATGTGTCTTTGTTGGATATGGCATTAATGAATTTGGTTATAGGCTTTGGAATTTTGATAATCTTAAAATTATTAGAAGTCGAGATGTCATATTCAATGAGAAAGTGTTGTACAAAGATCTGTTGCAGCAACATGAGAAGAAAGAAGATGATTATGTAGTGCTGGATGATACTCCAAAAGCTGATGTTCCAGCCATTACTCATGATGTGCAACAACTGCAACAACAAATACCACACACACCAGTAAATGTTAGACGGTCAACAAGGAAAATTAGACCTCCACAAAGGTTTTCTCCCTCTTTGTATTTTATTTTACTTACTGATGCTGGTGAACCTAAAAGTTATGATGAAACTATGCAAGTGGATACTAAGATTCAGTGGGAGTCTGCAATGAAAGATGAAATGGACTCTTTGCTGAAAAATAAGACATGGGATTTGTGCAAGTTGCCTGTGGGTAAAAAGGCTTTACAGAATAAGTGGGTTTATAGGTTGAAAGAAGAGGAAGGAGGTAAGAAAATATTTAAGGCCAAGTTAGTTGTAAAAGGATTTGCACAGAAAAAGGGAATTGATTTTGATGAGATATTTTCTCATGTTGTTAAAATGACTTCTATTCGTACTGTTTTAAGTCTTGTGGCTATTGAAGATTTGTATTTAGAGCAGATGGATGTTAAAATAGCCTTTCTTCATGGTGATTTGGATGAATAAATATATATGGCTTAGCCACAGGGTTTTGAGGTCAAAGGTAAGGAGAACTTAGTGTGCAAATTGAAGAAAAGTTTATATGGCTTGAAGCAAGCACCTCGGCAATGGTATCTAAAATTTGACAGTTTTATGCATGAGCATGGATATAACAAGTGTCATTCAAATTATTGTGTTTATTTTAAGAGGTTGGATGATGATAGCTACATTATTTTATGTCTATATGTTGATGATATGCTTATAGCTGGGTCTAACATGGATCATATTAAGGGGCTAAAATGCCAGTTAGCACATGCATTTGCTATGAAGGATTTGGGGGCAGAAAAACAAATCCTTGGTATGAAGATTTGCAGAGGTAGGAAGAACAAAACCTTGATGCTATCTCAGGCTGATTATGTTGAGAAGGTGTTGCAACGTTTCTGTATGGAGAATGCTAAATCTGTCAGCACACCTTTACCTGGTCATTTGAAATTGACTAAGGAGATGTTTCCCAAGACATAGGAAGAGGAGGATAAGATGTCCAAGGTACCCTATGCTTCATCTATAGGAAGTTTGATGTATGCTATGGTATGCACTAGGCCAGATATTGCACATGTAGTGGGAGTCGTTAGCAAGTATATGAGTCATCCAGGATTTGAGCATTGGAATGCTGTCAAGTGGATTCTTAGATATTTGAGAGGGACATCCAATAAGTTTTTACACTTTGGGGGCTCTACTACTGATTTACAGGGCTATGTTGACTCAGATTTGGCAAGGGATATTGATACCAAGCGGAGTACTACAGGTTATGTCTTTACTATTGGTGGGGCAGCCGTGAGCTGGGTTTCTAGGTTACAGAAGATTAATGCTTTATCCACTACAAAGGCAGAGTATGTTGCTGCTACAGAGGCAGCCAAGGAGATGATATGGCTTCAGTTCTACTTGGAAGAATTGGAACATCCTCAGAAGGATAATTATTTGTTTATAGATAGTCAAAGTGCCATTCATCTTGCTAATAATTCAGCTCTGCATTCTAAGACCAAACACATACAGTTGCGGTACCATTTCATTCGATCAATTTTGGAGGATGGACAGTTAAAGCTAGAGAAGATACATACCAATGACAATCTAGGAGATATGTTGACAAAGGTTGTAACAAGGGAGAAGCTGGACTCCTCTTCAGCTTCGGTTGGTCTTTTAGACTGAACATGAATAAAAGAATAGTAAAGTCCAGGGTGGTTTGATCCAGTGGGAGCCCCATGTGTTAGTTGTATTGCTATAGGATCAGTCTCCAAGTGGGAGATTGTTGTTTAGTGTGGAGCCTGATTAGTCCCCAAGTGGGAGATTGTTAGATTGTGGTGACTGATCAGGAAAGACATGGTACCCGACATATGGCCAACATGTTATAACCCTAAAGCGGTTTAATACTTGTATAAAAGGGCTTAGGGTTGGGTATTTTTCGTTATGTTGTGAGGAAAAATTGGTTCTTGCAGTGGTATTGAGCTGTAAGGGATTACGGATTGTAATCAAGTTGTAATCACTGGATTGTAATAAGATCAGACTTGCTATTTGGTGGACGTAGCCCAGGGATTGGGTGAACCACGTTAAATCTTGGTGCCTTGTGTTCATTTCTGTGTGTTCTATTATTTTCTGTTATTGATTATATTTGCATGTAGTTTTTATTTATGTTCGTGGTTTATCCTAACAAATAGAATGTTATCAGTAGTTTGACATTCCAAAATACAAATGGAAAGTCATTGGTATGGATTTCATCTAGGGTTTACCCATGACATGATTCAAGAATGATGTCATTTTGGTTGTAGTTAATAAAATAATCAAAGTGGCTTACTTCATTCTAGGGAGTTTGAAAGATGGATCGTTGGCTTTGGCCAAGAAATTTGTGTAGGAAATACCCAAACTACATGGTCTGTCAAATACCATCATATCCAATAGGGATACATGGATGACATCAAGGTTTCAAATAATCTTGAGTGCTTCATTGGGTATACATTTAAATGTTATCACATCCTATCACCCTCAAACAAAAGGGAAAATAGAGAGAGCAAATCATGTGTTAGAACATTTTCTCTTGATGTATTGCATGGATCAACAATACAAGTGGGAAGAGTACCCTCCATCAGTAGATTTTTTGGATAATAGCTCCTACCATGCTTCTTTTATAATAGAACCATTTGAGGTGCTTTACGGATCAAAGTACCACATTCCTATTAGTTGGGAGAGAATTGAGGGCAAGATTGTGATCAATCTTAATATGTTGAGAGAGATAGAGGAACAAATGACATTAATTCATAGTTAGCTAAAGGAAGTAGCAAATTAGAAAAAGAGATATGAATATAAGAACCATACTTTCAAGTTTCTCCAAGAAGGGGACAAGGCATTCCTTTATGTGAGACCTCACAAGAGCTCAATATTTTGTAAAGTCTTCAAACTTTTTTCAAGATATATAGACCTATTTGATGTGTTGGAAGTTGTCAACCCAATTGAAAACTAACTTCTCTACCATCCGCTCTGGCCTAATTTCATAATGTGTTTCATGTTTCATTTCTTAAGCATTATCATCCAAATGCATCTCACATTTTAGATCGGCATGCATTGTAGGTTCAGGATTAGTAGTAGTGCTAGTTGAGCCTACTTGCCTCATTAATTAGTGTACCATTTGAGTACACAAGAGAGATGTTTTGTACTACAAGGTCTGGTGGGACCAATTATGTTGACAATGTCTTAAGATATGGTAGAATCGGTCAGACTTCAAGGATAGACTAGGCCATTGTATGTGTGTGCATGCATGTATATCATTTCATCATGTGGACTGATATACATATAGACAGATAGGCCTTTCCATCAACAAAATCATCCTTGTAATTAACCTTATTGTCCATACATGCTCATTCTAAAATTTGAACAATCTCTCTTGAATCAAGTATTATTATTTTGTTGAATCAATCAAACATTAATTGAGTTTGTGGCCCTCTCTTATATAGATCAGTAACTATTTTTTTAATCTAATAACACCTAAATTAAGATCAGTGTTACATATTTTTATTTGGTTAAATATGAACATCCAATTAGGATTAGGGTTTTTGAAAGAAAAAACTCATTATGTCTCTTTAGATTGAATAGACATGTTCGCCCCTATTATGACCATTAGTGGGTGTGTATATATGAACAAAGTCAAGAGATGAGAACCATCAAAATCAATAAATAGTTCTATCTCTACAAATCGTACTTCAGATCATACCTATAATAAATTGCAGTAAGACTTATCTCTTAATTTGGTAGTTATGTTATTCATATTTGTAGTGACTTATTATTACTTGCAAAACCAAAGTTTGAATCAATGTTATTATAGTATGATATATTTAGATCGGTATTATCATAGTGCGATATAATTTTAATAGTTATTTACATGGTATTATAGCCAAGTTGGGGAGATCCAAATTAAACTTAAGAAATTAGACTACCTACCTTAATAAATAAAATCACACTTCCATTCTTCAAAATGATATATGCAACTAGATTTGAGGATTTCCTTGAAGATGCCAACAACTTCATATCATGGAAGTTGAGAATCGTGATGATAGTAGAAGAGAATAAAGTATATTCATATGTAAAAGGAAAAGGGACAAAACCCAAGGATGAACCAAAGAAATTCCAATGGATTGAAAATAAAAAGAAAGTTATGAAATTGATAGTGAATTCCTATTCTATTCAACACTATCAAATTATGTATCAAATAAATTCAATCCTTGGATGATTGATAGTGGGCCGTCTAAACATATCACCAAATTCTAAGAACATCTAAATACTATGGTAGAAGATATTGATGAAAAGGTAACTATCGAAGATGATTCTACAGATCCTATAAGAGGAGTGGGAACATGTAACATCAAATTAGAATCAGGCATCAATATCTAACTTCAAGATGTATTATTTGTACCTGGAATCAAAATAAATCTAGTATCAATATTTTCCTTAGAAGATGATGGATACCAAGTCACATTCATGGATGGCAATGTTTTAGCATGGCCAAAGAACCCTACATTTAAGAAAGCCAAGACTATAGGTAAAAAACAAGGATACTTATACAAACTTTGCAATGAGACTGAACAAGCACTCATTCATGAAACTCATGACTCCAACAAGATTGGCATATAATATTAGGGCATATATACTTTTGTGTCATAACCTCCATGGAAATAGAATCTTCTCTCGATATTCAGAGGGAGTGTCTTGAAGAAGTTTCAAATGAAAATCAACTTGATTCTGAAAATCAAAGGGAGCATCAACAACCACATTAGGTTGGAAGTGTGAATGATAGAAAAATAGCTCAACGTGTTGCTTCAGTTTGGGATCAGCTAAGAATTCTTGGTTAAGCAGAAAATGATCTTCAGTAGTAGAGAGTTCTACATAAGCATAATACATTGCAGCCTCTATAGGAGCTAGAGATGCAGTATGGCTTAGAAAGTTGATTATGAGACTATTTGTTGAACCCCTGAAGTCAACCATTATATATTGTGATAATCAAAGTTCTATCAATCTCTTAGTGAATCTTGTATTCCATGATTGATCCAAGCATATAGAGATTCCCTATCACTATGTGAGGGATATGGTTGAAAGGAATGCAATCCAGTTGGAGTATATTAGTATAGGTGATAAAATAGAAGATATTCTCACCAAACCTCTCTCCAAAGTTAAAGTGGGGCACTTCAAAAAAACACTTGGTATGGTGTAAATGTAATTTATTCAGACTAAGTCTCAAAATTATTTTATTTGTACTAATATATATTTATATTTTTAATAGATATTTAATGTGTAAAGTCTTTTGTCATATGTGTGACTTTATGACTTTATGCTCCCCTGTGAACATCACTAAAAGGTGATGATCTTTCTGCTAATGTACATTTGTATTCAAAATTGTAAGACAAAGACTTTACAATGTTCACTATCATAACGAATATCATGTTGACTTGAGATTCATGGAAATGGCTTGATAGTTTACATCTCTTGGACTTATTGATAGATATCATGCAGACGTGGTAATTGTGTATCAATGTGTTCTTTATGAGATAATCATGGTAGATATTATGTGATGTGATATCCATGGACACGTCATGATATGTTATGGTAGACATCATATGACATGATATCAATGGGCATGCCATTGAGGCTAAAATATCATGTGACTTTATGTTCTGAATACTCCTTGATATCACATGTTAGGTGTTATCTAAAATGATTCACACTTAGTTATCTTCCCTAGCTAAGAGGGAGTGTTAAGATATGGTAGCATCAACCAAAATTCAAGGATAGACCTAATAATTGTATGTGTATGCATGTATGTATATTAGTTCACCATGTCAACTGATATACATACATACACACAAACATAAACATTATTCTTTCCATCAGAAAAACCATCCTTATAATTAACTTTATTTCTCATATCATGCTCGATCTGAAATCTAAACAGTCTCTCTGGAATCAAGCATTAATATTTTGCTAAATTGATCAAGCATTTTGTGGTCCTTAATTTATACAGATTGGTGACTACTTGTTTATCTAATAACACTTAATTTAAGATCAATGTTTTTATTTATTTATTTGGTAAACTATAAACACCTTATTAGGATTAGGGTTTTTGGAAATAACAAATCATGGTATCTCTTTAGATTGAATAGACATTTCCTCCATTTTTATGACCATTGGTGGTTGTATATATATGAACAAAGTCAAGAGATAAGAATCATCGAAATCAATAAATAGTTCTATCTCTACATATCGTTCTTTAGATCATACCAAAAATAAATCGTCGTTAGACTTAGGTCTCAGATTGATAGTTATCTTATTCATATATGTGGTGACTTGTTATTACCTACAAGACCCAAGTTCATATTAGTATTATCATAGTCTGATATAAGTTTAATAGTCATTTACGAAGTGCCACTTTGGAGGATGTAGAGGACATGCATAGATCTTTTCCTCGATTATTTTCATAGATATTTTATCTACTATTCTAGTTGTGGATATATTCTTGTGTGTGTTTTTGTCATTACAGTTGGGCTTTTTCATAATATCACATCAATGTCTCTTCCAAATGCAAGATATGTCATGAATCGACCTTTTAAACTCCTACTTTCAGGATCCTCTTGCAACATTTTGGCCTTGTTCATTTTGGTCGAATAGACCTCGACTTATGTCGATATAGTTTTAGTCAATATTTTCAATATGATAGTTGGGGATTTGTTTGATACTTCAACTTTATGATGATGATTTCAAGAAAAAGTTGAGAGTGTCGTTATGGTAGAGGATGTTATCTCCTTGACAGTACAAGGTCTAGTGGGACCAATATTCCTATAGTACTGAAAGGGCACCATCTTTCATAAGAACTGAGTCACCACCCTTTACTATTTTTTTACTAAGGCAAAAATAGATTTTTTAGGAGACCTAAAACCCTGTACAAATAATCAGAAAGAATAAATCATTAAGATTATTTAGAACAAGAAACAGGTTATCCAAAGTCAAGTACCGACTAAGCAAAAAAGTGACTGAATGTTGTTATGGATGAATCAATGAAGAACCCATAGCCCAGAACAAATAAAACTCCATTAGGATTTACCTTTAGTCTCCTTCTTATAGGACCTAAGGTTCATATCAAATGTGTGTGACAAATGCTTAGAGTGTGTACCTTTCATATTGATTCATTCTTCCTCAACCTTAGCAACAATATTTGTCCATCATAAATAATCTAGAGTTAAAGGGCCAACACCCCTCAAAGATGTTGCAAGCAACCTAGGACTAACCAACTCAAGGCCAACACTGATAATACAACCATGTACAACATCCTCCACTAAAGGAAAAACACCAGGTACAACAACACCAACTAAAATAGAGCTACCAACAAAATAACTATCCCCAACCAACAAAGGAGTGTATGAAGTGGCAACAACCAACTCGAAGTTAGGTAGAGTATTACTAACATATCTAACAGAAGCTTTACTGACAAAGTCAATGGATATATTTCCAATAGAAGTGCTACCAATAGTCCCACCTCTAGAAGACACATTACTAGCAAACCTAACAAAAATATTTCCAATAAAAGATAAACCAACAGCAAGATTCTCACCAGCAAGAAAACCTTGGGCAATGATCTAAGAAAATCTCTTCTTAAAAATAGTATAATGTTCAGAAGAAGAACCCTTCCACCAAGAAGCATACCTTTTTGTCGTATCCCTCTCTAACTCACATTGGACTGCCACATGACTTGTTTAAAAGCATCTCCTACATTTTTTTTAAAAACATTCCTAATCCAAAGTTTGAATCCAAGAACCCTTAGAATGGTCCAACTTAATCTTTTATTACAACTCCTTAGAGATGTTCATCACTACTAAGATTCAGGCATAAGCAGAATGTAAAATATCATATCACTCATCATCTGCCATCAAGAAATCTCCAAGATCCATTCCCACCACCTCCAATAGAGAGTCAACCCAAAGATGAAGAGGAAGATAGGAGAGCCTCACCCAAATTGAAACCTATTAAAGGTTTCAAAGGGAAGGGGGAGGGGGCTCTGGGTGTCATGGCTTCACCATCAACACAAACTGGTCTCCCCAAATAAAAGAATAACTGCACTAAATCAACTTTCTATCCATAGCATTTACAAACTTAGCAATATAAAATCCTTAAACAATACCAAACAAAAAAGGTTTGTAACGAGAGGAGATCCACATCTGCAAGTCAAGAATACTCAATCGCAAACCCCTAAAATGGAAGAACACACCCTCGACTGAATCAAATGAAGCAATATCAATATCTTACACCACATCCTCATCCAAAGAGACTAGAATAGGATTTGAAACAGGGAAATATCCCCTCAATTTCAAACCTAAAATACCATCATTCCCCAACCTACCAAAAAGTGGAGTCGAGCCTTATCCACCAACCAAGTTGGTCTTCAAGCCCAAGTGAGACAAATCACCCCAAAACTGAATTAAAAAGATAAATCCCAAGAGAAGGTATAATAGTAGAAATAGAAGTAGCAACACCGCGAACCAAAGTGGGAGGAGGGCCTAAAACACCCATCAATGCATGGCTAGGACTGTACGACCAACACAAGCATTAGAAAACTTGTAAGAAGTTGCAGGCATGCACATAGGGGTCATTGACGAGAGAAACTGATGCAGGCAAGGGCTTCCCCATTGGCGCAACCATAGAACTGATCACAAGGCATCCCTATCAAAACGTCCACTAAACTGGCAATGCCATCAAGAAGTCACGCACCACCAGCATTTGATCTGCCTATGCCATTAGGAGGCAGCATAGCAACATGTGGCGATACGCTGGACATTGTGTTATCTTTGTTGGACATTGTGTTATCTTTGTTGTTGCCTTTTAGAATAATAAGTTATTTTACAAATTCATCTCCCTTGAATATCTTCCACAAATGACACCTTCATTCTTTTGTATCTTCTAATGTGAGGGAGTGGACAGACCTCTTCATCATGTCTTTCCTTTGACAAGAGTCGCAACCTTTTACAATTATCAGACCTTGAAATAGTACAACCTTTTATAATTTCGACTTTTGAAAGAATAACAACGTTTCACAATTAGCACCCTTTGAAGAGTAGAAACTTTCATAACTTATGCCCTTTGAAAGATTCATTTCCTTATTTACTTCCCATTCATTTCATCTTTTATTAATCCTTCCTTGATTCACATACTCCATTATATCTTTTTTCTTCCACATCCCCTTTCAAATGAACTCTTCTTACATATCTCATGTTTAAGTCTTAATTCTTCCTTCATAGCTTTAGAACCTTATTTTAATTAATTAAATGTTAATTATATTACATAATATATTAATTTTAAAGATTTTTTTAATTTAATATTATAAATCCTATTTCAAAAAAGGGACAATGCAACTCTTTGTGTTAGCCTCAAATTGTGTTAGCTCTCTTAGCTTTACATCTAATTAGGTTGTTGGACTCTTCCTCAAATTGTGTTAGCTCTCTTAGCTTTACATCTAATTAGGTTGTTGGACTTCCTGTACATATAGGTATTGAAATCAATGGAATAGAAATTGCATGTACTAAAGTTTTTGCCTATAAATAAAACCTACATTGAATTTGGAAAATAAATGAAATATTTTTCTATTTCAACAATCCATTTATCTGAGTTATCTTCCAATGCAACTCTATTATTATTTTTACATATTGTAAATTTTTTAATTAACTTAAAATTACTTGTGTCAATTACGTAAGTAAATTGTTTTTTTACAAATGTTGTATCTAGAAGTATTTATATTCAATACGATATCAAAATCGATACTCATTTTGATGCAACTTGGTGTACACATTGTTACTATTCTTGCCCTTATTAATATATATGTTAGGCACTTTCAATAACATGGAGATATAGAGAGAATACGAGTGAGTTTAGCCCAATCACAAGGTGAATCTGTTCCCAAAAGATTCCAGAATGCAACTCCCACATACACCAAATCTTTCTTGATGCCTTTCTTTGTATTCCAACATATTTTAGTGGTAGTTTACCAACCAATTTAATAATAGAATAATTATGATGAAAGAGTGAAACCTTACAAAAATCATGACTTTATAATAGTAGTTTTTGAGAGTAGTGTATTAATTCCAGAGTGCATGTTAGCAAATTTTAAATACCGTCAATCTAATGTATAGGGTCCACCATAAAAATTTAAATACTTGAAAATATTAAATTTCTAATCTATCATAAAATGTATATCTTTACGTGGTGTGTGCAACCTAGACCATCCATACCCACCACTGATAAGGAGATAAACTCCTCTACTTCAACCACACTCCTAACTTCTTCCTCCAATCACTTAGACACACTCAAGACCACAATAATAGATCAGTGTTCAAAATAAATCATCATCAAATAAAATAACAATATATTATATTCCATATAACTGATAAAATAAATCACTTAATTACTTCATCATCTCATGCATCATCAATAAATGCAACACCGTCAAAAATTAACATCATTATATAGTTCATAAGATTATAATAACATTCATCATAAAGTCCAAGTATCAAACTAATTACCATAATGTCTAAAATAATGACTAACCCCATGCCCCCACGTGGTTGCTTAACTCTAATTTCTACTTAATTTTAATAAGCATTGAAAAAAGAGAGGGTTCAAATAAACAGCCGCTGCTAATTGGATAAAACAAGACTTGGCTCTGCAATTTGTTTTTGTTCCATTTATTTGTCTCTGATTCTTTCCCCAAACCATTTTTTATTTATGATTTTACTTAAAATAAATTTTAAAATAAATGTGAAGAAAATAGGCAACCAAAATTCATAAACATGGGGTGACTTGCTCCACAAATAACTGCTGAATATTTTGAACATCAACTACTAGCCTGAATAAGCCGAACAGCCACATAGGAACCTACCCTAAGACATATTACATAACTCAAGATCTGTCCGACCAGGTCAACAAGATCACAATGTCACGCATCCAAGTCTACTTGGACTGATAGCATTAACTATTATATCTCATATACTAATATGCTTATGCATTTATGAAGAAAAAATTATGATTGTCTTACTCAACCTACTCTTCGACATGTCAGAACTCTATGATCATCACTTGCTCGTTGTTTGGCTATCGATCTTCTTCTTTTACCACTTCTGATTTTCGCAATTGCTACACTTCTCATCATACTCTTGTATATGTTGGCGTTAGTTGCCAATAGATCATTTTCTTATGCAAAACCTAAGTCAAACCTTACTGATATTATAGATCACCTATCATTAAAGAAAGAAAGAAACTATCTCTAACATTACAATGCTAAAGCTAAAATATGGGACAGATCCCCCACACTCGCTGATTTCTACATTTAGACTCTATTCTTGTACGACTTGATAATCCAAATATGATAACTTGAAACTGCCTTTGAAAGAAAGAAATTATTTTTAATATATCAGGGAAATACATATATGAAAATCTGTTTGTGTTAAAATGTCGTTTGGCTTTGTTTGAGGTGTTTTGGCCGGCCACTCTTAAATATTACGCTAAGGAAAAATTAAGCTTGGAAAAAATAAGCTAATTTTCACTATTTAACACTTTTAGTATAAGAATCCAGTTTAATGTGTGATGTTTAAGTCGTCCAATTTTACCTAAATAGATAGTGTCTTGGACCAGTTTTTGAGTTGCAACCATTACATTAAAAAGAATTCCAAGTACTAACAGGCACTTAATTTTCTGCATGGCGCGGAATATTCTTAGTGATGGGCTAGTTCTATAAAAGGAAAGGGAGTCTAATTTATAAATATTCTGGACTTTACGGAGAATATTATCTCCAGTAAGATTTTATAATTTGCCTAAACTTTAATTTACCAGTTCGGTTCATGTCATTTGATGTTAGACTGCGCTTTTGAGCCTTTCCGGTATCATTCTGGTCATTGAATATCTGGGAGGTATCTATGTCAATTTTCACTCATGGTTTTAATCTTAGAACTTTTCAAGTTGAATCGTGTTTTCATTCTTTCAATTCAAATGGTAGTTAGATATTTTATTATATATCATATTATTGATAAATACTGGAATATTGATAGATCAATGGAGGAAATTTGCATTATCTTAAGTTCATGTAGGGTGCTCCCACGAATGATATGAATATAGCAATGGATGACTAAGATCTTATTACTCCAGTCTCATTTCAACAATGAAAGGATAGTGGCATTCTATGCTCATTTTGTCGAGATTTTGTTTCTTTCATGTTGTATGGTGTTATTTTAAAATCATTTGAAATTACTTGAAGTTCGATCTGGGTTTTTGATACATTTCTTTAGATTTGTTTCTAGTACTGCTTTTTCATTTTCCTCAAAACCAATTTTATGAAAAGCTGGATTCATAATTCTGAAGGTTGTTAAAAATCATTTAACTTCCCATAAGAGTTATTGCCTTCCTGACATAAATTTTAGAACGAACAATAGCTATATACAATGGAAAAAGAGGGGTAAAAATTTATTAAGACAAAAAGAAATACAACAAGGAGCTCTATCCTGACCAACAAGTTCATCAAATTCTTGTACCATCTCAAAGGGAAGCTGCCCCCTATCCATAATATTCCAGCGCGGAGCATGACCAGAACCTATATACATTGCTATTATTATAAACAAGTCAGTTCATTTACTTGATGTCTTCCTTGGTTTCTTAGTATTAATTATATTAATATATAATATTTGGTGACCTGTCAAAAACTTCATTGGAAGTTTACTTTGTATGAGTGTTTATTCATAGTTGAAAAATTCAATGCAATATCTTGATTAGCTTTAAAAAATTAAAAAAATTTGGATTGTCAAACATTTGCATTTCAAAATATATAATTTTTATAGATATATATATTAATAATTAATTATGAAGACTATAAATAAATATATTTGTTCTTTATAAAGAATTTATAATTTTTAAACACTATAAACTTATAAATGTTGTCAATAAACAATGCATATGCATATTAACATTGAAAATAGTATTATAATTTATTAGATATACAATTATTTCACACTAATTTATAACTCTCTGTAATGAACTTATTATGTACAATTATTTCATACTAATTTATATAACTATCTATAATAAATTTATTAATATACAATAGTATACTACTTTAGTATTAATATATAGCATTATAAAATATGTATTATATAGTAACATAAATTTACAAAACCAGTTCAAATAAATTAAAATTTGTATATCATAAACTTATCTTTAAACTCACGATCATCAATTCATAACTTATATAAATTTACAACTTACAGCTCTACAAATATATATACATTGATGTTTTTTATTAAGTAAAACAAGTTTTGAAGAGTGCCTGAAACCCTGTACAAGTCAAAAGATTTTCAATAAGTACAGAAGCAAAAGTACAACAGACAAATGAGAAACTGGAAGCTGAGCATAATAGTGAGGAGATTTAATTACTATGCATTGACTCTCCAAGTCATTCATTGCGAATGAAATCTGGCATACTTAGACAAATCTACATTAAATTTCCAAAAAATGTTTTCTATAACTGTTGAAGAGAAAAACCATTATTTGTGTATCCTACAATCAGCACTCCATGTGATGACATCTTTGAGGCATATCGTCGGAATAGTTCATCTGTTTGAATCTCTGCTTCTATGTTTTCTTAGCAGTTTGAATCTGTG
Source organism: Cupressus sempervirens (assembly GCA_028749045.1). Lineage (NCBI taxonomy): Eukaryota > Viridiplantae > Streptophyta > Pinopsida > Cupressales > Cupressaceae > Cupressus > Cupressus sempervirens. The sequence continues at coordinate 566,779,647 of CM053787.1, read as the reverse complement.
TGCCTTAATAGTTCTTAGTTTTTGCACATTTTCTCAACGGTCATAGTTAACAGAAAATTACAAACCCATGAAGATGGAGACAAATTTCAGATTGAAACTTTCAATAGAGCTTTATATTAATTTCCTTGAAACCAATACATCACATATATGTAGAGACTCAGAAAATACACTACGGATGACTATATAATTTAAATGCTTCAAAAACACTACATTGTTGTTCATAATAGATCAAATATGTTGAGGATGGTGGCATCACAGCAATAAAACTGGAGTCATCCTTGTGATCACAGTAGCAAAGACTAGAAACCTCATTTAGTATCACAGCAAGTGGAGAGACTCTCAACCCAAAAATTGGAACCTTATTGGTATCAAGGCAGTTGAAAAGATTTTTCAATAGAAACTGGAACCCTTTTCTCCTCAACCTAGAAATCCTTATATAGAGAAGGATTGCAACAAGCTATATATGAGAGGACACATGTCAAAAACCGACTAGAAACAAAACTACAAAGATATATCTACATTGTTACATTACAAACATTCTTTTCATTCAGACAAAACTCAAGGAAATAGTTTCAAAGCTAGCAGCATGCACTTATTTTAGGAGTCCTCCACTTAATTTGATTTGTCATCTACTACCTTTAATCATGAAATTCTTCAACTGCCTCCCATCGACATAGTCTTAATATCTACAACTGCCTTCAAAATATTTAATTCTTTCTTGGTGGGCGTTCCAATGAATCTAATTTTATCTGATTTTCCCTATAGTTTCACTCTACCTAAAAATCTGATCACCATTAAGGTTGTATAAAATCGAGCAACTCAATATTCATCTTTCGGTTTCGTTTCATTCATGTCCAACTCATAAATATGCATTTGAAATCAAATATTTCTATCACCTCAAGGTCAAACTCAGCTGACTACCAAGCAAGAGCCATGTGTCACCATTTGATTAGCTAGACTTGTCTCCTCATTACCTTTTCACAACATCGCAACTATCTTTCCTTGTTGACCACGCTGACCTACAAACTTGCGAACCTTTCATTCTAACTGTTTATCGTTGCTTTGCTGCAATTTATGTTTTTTTCTCTATTCTTGGATGCGACCATGTGTAATAGCTAATCCTTTAACTTGTCGCGGCTTCGCTACCTTTTTCTATAACTACTAACTTGGTTTCAAAGGAAAGGCATCAAATGAAAATTATATGCCTTTATCAATATAATTTCTTTGAGATGTGACCCCACCAGCCATGTTACCCTTTATATTTTTTCTGGAGCGTGCCACATGTCAACTTTTGACTGGTCCATCTCGGCCAAGCACCCTAGGCCCATCATGCCACATGATAGATTGCCTCATCCTCGTTGCCTTAGGCCTGGATTACCCTTTAACTCTTGCGAATGTGCGATCACAATGCTTTCACTACTTCACAACTTTGACCCTAGGTCAACCTTAACTCCATGCGATCATGCAACGAAGCCAGAACTTAACTGTTAGGTTTCCAATTACACAATCGCAATTGTTAGAATATATAGTCCACTGATATAACTAAGAGGGGGGGTGGGGGGGTGACTTAGTTATCCAACTATCATTACAAACATTAACCTTAAACAAACTTAACCATATGAGTAATATAAACTAAAACCACAACAATATACTAATACACAATTAACACTAGATATGTTAACTAGGGAAACCCTTGATCAGAAGGAAAACCTCGATGGGGATGGTAACCACAAGATGAACACTAGTATATTTGAGGTGATTTTGCGACCAACATTTGCGACCATTTATCAAAATGTTTTAGATTGGTCGCAATATGGAAGGAAAATTCTCTTTTTTTTTAAATCCATGCCCGTGTTGGTCAAAATTTTGACCAGCACTTAGTTGAACATGGCAAAATGAAAAAGGGCATTGTGCCCACCCATTTCATTGTTTTGTTAAATAGGGAATTTAATGTGTTGGTCAAAATTTTGACCAACACTTAGTTAAACATGACAAAATGAAAAAGGGCATTGCGCCCACCCATTTCATTGTTTTGTTAAATAGGGTTTAACGGCCACCCATTTGTTAAATTGGGAGGTGGTAGATTAGCGCAGAGGGTGGGAGGTATATCGCTCATAGGGCATGTGTGCATGTCGATTTGGATGTGTTAATACGCGCACGCGGGGGAGCTACACAAACAATTTAGGAGAAGAGGCAAAAATCGAGGAAGAGGCAAGGAATCAAGGTGCTTATCACGTTTTTCTGCCATTTTTTGTTCAATCTTAGCCCTGACACCCATTAGGTCATTTTGAACAAAGTTTTTCTCTACAATCTCTTTAGCAATTTCTGCCACATGTATATCACGCTTCATTGCCAATTGATGGTTTCCTATGTATGAGCACCCAATTCGCTTAATCAACCTGCTGCATGAACTTTGCTAACTCTTCTAGGCTCATGTATGGTTGAGAAGAATAAAAATATCTCCTATATCATTTTGGACATTTATGGAGTCTTGGAGTCGTGAGGGGGCCAATCAAAACCAATCGCTAGTGTCCCCTACAATTCTATGGGGCAAACTCCTATTCCTTCAGTAGCACTTGGCTGTATAGCAGGGAAGCACATAGCCTATAGAATGGTAGGGGAAGCACCATATAGTATAGCATGGATACATAAGAATAGTGTTCTTGATGCTTTCTCATCCCTCTACTATTTTATAGGCTTCTGGTTGTCATAATCCGATTGAATCCCAGGGTCTCAACGTGGCCCCTTCAGAATAGCTATGTTGCTTGAGCCCACTGAACCACTCCACTTTTGGACAACTGTGTTGCCTTCCCATATCATACCCACTGCCTTTCTATATTACTACAGTAGCTACAAAATTCTTCATAAAACACATAAATCCTTTTGTTTCCTAGATATTTCTATGAATGGGCACTAATTCTAGCTAAAAAGGAAAGGTTTGAAACCCATCGAGTCACTTTTTCAATCATCTGGGTTTCTGGCCTAAACAATTGAGATGCCCACTGGGCATTAAAGTTTTGATAGTTGATATATGGAACAAATGATAGTAGTTATATTTGAAGGTTATTTTTTTAGTATCTAATTGTTAGATGGGTTAAACTATTCAAGTGAAGGGATGAGTTTCCCTATACAACTAAATCCAGAAACTCTTGTATCAAATCTTTTAGGTATTTTTTGCTTTAGCGCCACATAGGCCACATAGCGTCAACTCAATGAATATGAAATATTATGAGTTAAATTTTTTAAATAGAAAATTTGGTACACGGAAAATGAAATGGCATCTCAAACACCTAAACAATTGATGGCAAGGAGTCTATTCCATCCAACAACGAGCCTCCTTGGCATCAATGCTTTGATTGTTGATGCATTGCATGAATGGAAATAGCTAGATTTGATGATTATGTTTGCAGTGTCATAAAAGCAAGTGCAGGTGGAGCAGCACCCCTGCCTGGTGAGTGAACCTCTAATGAATGAAATAATAATGTATAAAGTCATTTGTGGTTCACATCTCTAAAATGAAACAAAATGTTTGATAGGTTCTTGAATCTTTATTAATGAAACAATTAAGTTATAACACAGGTATGATAGCTTCAATGACTACACTTACTATTCTTGGTGTCCCAGTTAAAGGTTCATCATTGGATGAAATGGACTCCCTACTATCAATACTTCGGGTGTTTGAAATGCTAATTCATCTTTCATGTGCCCAATTTTTTAATTTCATTATTTCTTTAAAAACTTTATATTCATTGAGTTGATGCTATGGAGCCTAAGTTGTGCTAAAGCCAAACATAGCAAAGAGATTTAACTTTTGAAATTTGAGTTTTTGGATTTAACAGTATATGAAAATTAATCTTTACAATTGAATAGTGTACCCACCTAAGAATTGAATTTTGATTCCTTTTCCATGGGCCTCTTTAGCATATTATGACATTCCATCAGGTGTTCAATGAGTAGATTCAATGGTTATCTGCAACACAACCAGAATTCAAATATCTTATCAAAATGTGTGGTACCAAATATTGTTGCATTCCATTCACTTAAGCATTTCTTAAAATTATTCTTCAGGAAATTGTGTGCAATTCAAATAGGCTTCACAAACCAACCTCATATGAGACACTAAATGATTTGAGAATTTCTATAGCAGTTGTCATGACTAGCAGATTAGAATCTGAGCCCATTATAATACCCACTTCTGGGCTACCTGTAAGAAATAGACAAAAGGAAGAAATCTTAAGACAATATTCTATGTATGTATTGAAACAAATCATAGAATGAAAAATAAGACAAAAAATAGTAATGCAGAAGAATAGAGATATTGGAACTACAAAATCAATTGGGACAGACGCCTAAAAATATTGAATAAATAATAAATAGTCAATTCACAAAACTGCAAGCATACGTCATGATGAATGAGTTGATATTGTTGTACATCAAGGGTCTAATACACCAAGATGATGGAAATTAACTTAAACATATTCATCTGTCAATTGGAATTGCTCCATTTTTCTGATCTACATGCTACTAATCCTATGTATTCAAGGTATGATACATTGAGATGTTAGAAGGGAACTCAAGCTTGATGGATTGTGAAGTTTGATTTGCGGTCTCTGTGAGCTATTATCATCTAAAAAATATACCCCCTTTCATTCATCTATCCATGAGCTATTTCTTCTGATTGTGATTGTGATTGAGCTTGTAACTCAATGACCTACTTTGGTTGCTAGTGTAGTTTTAGTCTTTTGCTTACTTAGATTCACTCCTCTATCACAATGTAATGTCCCCAAATCTTATTTGATATACTAACAGATTAGATCTAACAGAGTAAATATTATTCTAAATAGAATAGGAAAAGGTGGATTATAATTAACGAGGATTGTCATCAACATTTATTTTCCAAATATAATTTTCAAGCCTCTTGGAGCATGCAGGAGAAGAAGCTGACATAGCTTATGAAACTATGCTATGCTCTTATTCTACAGAACCAATTTTTGTTGAGGTTGGACACCAAACATATTACCTCACAACCATGTTCATGGTTGATAAGGCACTATTAGAAAAGATTTCTCAACATATTCATTTTGTTAGAAAAGAGTCAATGCACAAAAAAATTCATCAATGCACATAAAAATTCAAAAATTATTCCTAATGGATATAGAAAATTAATGAAATAAGGTGGATATGATCATATTGTGTGACTTATGAAGATAGATATTGGAACCCTTAACATGAACTAATATACTAATATAACCTTGTTAACATGTTTTTTTTTATAGCAGATGATCTGTGATGCAGCGACATTGTTCTTTGACATTGAGATCCCGGTCATGTTTGGAGGCTTCATAGATCAAAATTTACAATTATTTTTTACTGATCTTTGAAGGATTCATAGATTAATTTACAATATTTTCAGTAATCTTCAAGGGCTTCAAAAAAAAATTCACTTTGTGTGATCTGTGAAGGCATCAAAGATAAAGTCATGATATTTTCAGTTATCTTTGAAGACTTCATAGATAGATATGTCAAATTTTCCTAAGTTCAAAGATTTCAGAATTTATGTATTTCATAGAAGTATAAATCCCACGGTGTAATTATATTGTTAGTATCTATTTTCTCATAAACTAATTAGAGAGGAGTATATCATTGAATATATAGATTTTAGTGGCTTAAAATGAAATTCCATGTGGATGCATGGCCAGGATTGATATAATGCCTGGATATCCAAAACATCTCAGGGACAGGGGTATTGCAAAATGTAATGACACACAGAATGATTACCTAGAGATTCAATATTAATAAAGGAGTGAAAGTCTCAATTAACAGGAGTAACAAACCATGTCTAATAAGGATAAGATTGAAAACTAAGAAAAGATGACAACTAAAAGAATAAAATAATATTCCAATCAACTAGAATGTTAAAAACCTTCAGCAAATCCAATCTAATTGGATAAAATGACTCACCTCTGGATTTTTGAAGCAATGCTGGAATAGAACAATGCCACCACCACCCATGACACCCATTCAAAATGTAATTCGAACCTGCCAAAACTATAAACCTTAAAAAAAATCCAATGCAAATGGATATTGGGTCCACCCCTGAACCTCATTTGAAGCTCAATTTTACAAGGAAGAAAAGAAATTATACATACCCCAATTCTCTCCCATTATACCTACATAATCAAAATACAAATTAAAACAAAACATTAAGATCAAGATTCAAGGATATGGAAGTCAAATCACAAAAAAAGCATTTATAATAAAACCTGGCACTATAATCTTCTCTAATTCGGATATGTATCTACCAAAGGATTCAGTCCACAACATAGCTTTTTTGCTTTATAAACTATTATCCAAACCAAAACTACTCTCATAAGGAAGATAGGGCTCAACCTTTTAGACTAATAATTACATGGAAATGTATGTGAAATGTCTGATCCTATAACCCACTTCAATTTCCTGATCATTTTTTTTTGTTCTCTCTCATAAGATTTGGCAAACAGTTCTTGGTTTTGTGTATGGATGAACTAACTTTAGAAGTTTACATTACAATATTTGTGAAATTATCCTTTCAAAATTGAGAAGGAATTCCATATACAGGAGAGATTCTTGGGTGAATCTATCCACTTATTTATAGTAGCTATCTTTATCTAAAGGAATTTGGCAACAAAGAAAACTTGAGGAAATATCACCCTTGTACACATGGCTTTATGTCTTTGATATGTTGATTTGATTGTACAAAAAGCTAAGTTATCAGTTTGGCACTCATAGTCCCTGGATCTGGGTCTAATATAAAGGTTATTTGAGATCCAGTTCGATGTAGTAATGCCTATGGGTTAAACCCAGCAAACTCAAAATGAACTGAGTTGGCCCCTCTCTGGAAGAATGCCTTTATATATCATCTTAAAATGAAAGGATGTTGTTTTGTTTGCCTAGAAAATCTTCTTTAACTCTCTGCTCATGCTTTTGTATAGACTGTTTGTAAGGTATTCTTCCTTGGCCAAGCCGGAGCTAATAAAGCCCTACTGTATTCAGTTGTCTACTGTCAGAGAGTCTTCCCCAAATCAAGCCTTTTTCTGCTATGTGTCATCCAATTATTTTCATTGTCATTGTTTTTGTTTTTATATTTCAATATGTGCAGATGGAATATATATAGACATGATGCAACATTAAGTACTGCAAGCAAGATCTTGGTGGGCATCAGTATTGTAGGGTGTCAAATAGTGCCTGACAGGTTGTGATGTGTGCTGGAGAGTTAGAAAGTGCTTAAAACACTTTATGACCTCTTGAACTTCTCAATCAAACCAAGAACAGCTTTTTCAAAATTGGACCATTGAAAATAGGTAAATACAATGGAATTTTGTATGAACCAATTTTAATTATATTTAGGATTATGAAACAAACAACAAATGGTTGTGGGCGTCATTTCTTAACCTTGTTATTAGAGTAGCAATAATAGAGTTTTGTATCTTCCACTCACCATCAGGCTTTTAACTATCCAAGGGCAAATAGGCAAGAGAAGCCATTGATAAGGCATTGAAAGAGATCATTCAAAAGCCTTGTAGCATGGAAGGAGTAGATTGTGAAGACTTCTAGCAATTCTATTGGCTTACCAAATGACATAAGTTGTTACTATCAGACATACTTTTCGTCAGTGGATGAGAAGTAGAAATCCTTAGGACATATCCTAAAGTTGGATCTCATCCACTAGATCCAATATGGATGAGAAAAAAGAGTCGGCTTCCCTTTGTAATGGAAATCCTCTCATCACTTTCCCATATGCCCCTTGAGTTTTGTTTTCAAAGTGTTGCTTCTTAATAATTAGTAGATAATTTTTCATGTTTTGATGGGAATTGTGCCATTTAACTAACAATTCCCACATGGAGTAGTGCCTGCCAAACTGCATGCAGTCTTTTTATTTTCATCTTTTGAAGTTTTACCTATATGGGTGCATGTGTAGTTTTTAATGTGCATGAGAGTCCCTCATAGAAGACCTCAAGGGGATCATTTTTAAGTTTTTCGAGTTAGTAAATCTGAACTTTTGGTCCTCTTTCTTCTCCTTATTATGTGACCATCTTATTCCATTAGCTTATGTGTTGGTCTAGGTCACAAAAGCCTCGGGCTTATCATCAAAGTAGTATTCTAAATCTTAGATGAGGATTTTTTGTATCATAATCTAGTATTATAAACTAGTATAGGAGTAGTTATGCATATAATTTCATACATCTGCACTATAATTTTATTTTTATGCATGGTTAGAACACTAGCTATAGTTTCTTAGTTTAGGAATTGAAGCATTATATAAACAAGTATGTACAATGCAAATTATATTGACAATTGTTTTGCAATAAAGCTTTATGCAATTGTTGCTTCACTCATGGTGTGAGAATGCTTATATCTATGTCATTTGATTTTTTTCCACATCTTGTTCAAACCATATAATGCAATCTCATATATGAAGCCTATTAAAAGCTAAGGGTTTGGAGTGACTCGTATACAATTCATTTTTTGTCATTTCATTATATTGTTTGAACAAGTGTGGAAAAAAATCAAATTTTTATTACGAATTTTCTGTTCACCAATCTATGTTATACTAATCAGCAAGGTCACTGTCCTAATACTTTATGAACGGGATGCTATTCGCAAGGTCAGTTTCCTAATACTCACTATAGTACTTGCTATTTAATTGAGATAGACATGGCTCATTAGTTTGTTTTTATTCTCTTTACATTTTGTTAAAGAAGACAGGTGAATGCTATATGAACTAAAAGTTCTGTGGTGTCAACAGGCTTGTGCATCTCTTGAGCCAAATTACCAGTCCTAATGACATTTTTTGTTGTTCAAAAGCGGCACCATACTAGACTATTTGCAAACAACCATGCAGATAGGCATTCTATAGATAGACTTGGGAACATCTTGTCAAGTCTTCAGTACATAATAAAGCAATTGAATTTCATTAAAAAAAAATTTGATAGTTGATTTGTTTAAATATTGACTATCAAAAATTACTTAGTACATCTCATCTTTTTTCTGCACAAGAGCTTGCAGTTATGAAGAATTTGATAGCAAAGAATTTGAAGAAGATATTGTAGCAAAGGTATATTTGGTGTTCTTTTTTAAGTGAAAATGTGATTGGAAATTTTGCATGTTGTCATATTTCACTTGCAGAAAGGTCAAATTGTAAATAGAGGTGAAGTTGTATGGATTTAAGTTTCTTCTTCATTATTTATAATGCTCTTGATTCCTCCTTTGTAGCTGTAAAAATACTTGTTTATTTTCACCTTTCCAGATACCATTTACCAAGTTCTTCAAGATTCCAAAATATCTTGGGCTGACCCCACTCTAGCATGTCCTAACTCCTACTTGGTTCATACACCTAACTCTTTTTATATGCGTCTTCCTCTTACTACTCCATCTACAAGTTGCAAACAAATCATCCTTCTTCCACCAACGAGTCATTCCATTCAAGAAAGACCATGTCTGACGATATCAATGCACAAAGAAATAGGGAGACAATTGCTAGACTGTGGTCTAACTTAAAAAGAAAAGGTGATGGAAAATGTTATTGTCCTTGCAAAATGTGTAAGGGCTTAAAGACTCGAAGACATCTAATCACAACAGCTGAGCAACATTGTAGGCAACATGGTCACATTGAAGGGGGGAACGAGTATCACCCATTGGTGTGTATTTTAATAGTTTATAAATTACATAGGAAATGATTTGATGATGACATTGTGGTCATGGTTAATATAAGGTCATTATTTTCATATAGGTCAACATCCCTGAGTTTCATGTTATGGACCATGATAATTCGGAGAATGTGGATTTCCTAACGAGGGAACATGGAGGTGTGAATATTGAAGTAGAAGGTAATGATACCATGGAAGAAGACCAAGATGATGAAGATCATGATGATCAAAATGATCACGATGATCAAAATGATGATGATGATGATGACAACACAAAGCTTGATGTACCTTTACTTGAGAAGGCAGAACAGTCCCTCTATGAAGGCTCCAAAACAACTCTTCTTGTCATTGTATTGCTATTGGTGAACTTGAAGGTTATGAATGGTTTATCCAACGTAGCAATGACATGTATGTTAAGGTATGCCATCATCTTTCATTATTTTAATTGTAGTTCCCTTACAATTAACATTGGGTTCGTGTAGCAATTAATATTCTTTAAATTAAGAAATTATATTTTTGGTCGTAGGTTGATAGGTGAGTGTTTGTTACCACCATCAAACATTCTACCTTGCTCGTACTGAAAATTATTTTCCATTATGAAAGATATTGGAATGGAGTATCAAACAATACATGCATGTCCGAACGATCATATTATATATCATAAACAGCATGAATTTGCAACACAATGCCCTACTTGTCATATCAGTAGATATCAGTCAAATCGATTAACAAAAAAGGTGCCTCACAAGGTTCTTCGGCATATTCCCATTATTCCACGTCTGCAACGATTATTCAAGTGCAATAGGTTGGCACAATTTATGGATTACCATGCACGCAATAGAATTCAAGATGAAATTATGCAAATGCCTACAGATGGTTCGACATTTAAGGAAATAGAAGAAAAATGGCCACATTTTAAAGAAGACCCTCGTAATCTCAAGCTTTCATTGTTAGCAGACGGTGTCAATCCTTATGGAGAGATGAGATCTACTTACTCGGTGTGGCCTATTTTTGTTATCAACAATAACATACCTCCTTGGTTGTCCATAAACAGAGAGCACATAATGTTGACACTAATTGTTCCAGGTATTTTTTTATTTAGTGGTCATCTAAATTAATTTATTATTACTAATCCATCAAATGGTCAAAATAATTATGTAATGTTTTTGCTCATTCAACTAGGTAAGTACCAAGTTAAAGATATCAACGTATATATTGAACCCCTTATCGACAAGCTGGTGGTGTTATGGAATGGGGTTACTACGTATGACATTTGTAGACCAATCGGACAAAGACAATTTCAATTTCATGCAATGCTTGTATGGACAATACATGATGCCCCTGGGCTAACACATTTTTGTGGTATGCTCTCTTCTTGACACCTCTTTTTTGGTATGTCAAAGTTAACACATTTAATCCAATTATACACGATCTTGTAGGTCTTTAGACAAAGGGTAAATTTGCATGTCTAGTTTGTGGTCCAAAGATGAAATCTCGTCATTCAAAAAGTTTAAGAAAGTAGGTGTTTGATGAGAATAGACACTTTCTACACAAAAATCATAAGTACCGAATTATCGAAAAACAACTTTTCAATGGTCTAGAAGAGACTACGTCAAAGCCACAGAGAATGACACCTCGCCTATGGAAGTTGGCATACAATAAAATAAATTGTCGAGGTAATGTCATTCCATTTGATGGTTTTTGTTTCAAATTTATATTTTGATATTGTGTTTTGTTTACTGATGATGTGATTGATGCTTGTGAAGGCCGTCAAGACATCAATGACCAACTTTCAAAAGGACTAAAAATTTATCCTACGCAATTTACTAGGTTTTCGTACTATGAGAAATTCCCAATTGTGCATTTGTTTGATCCTATGCATATTGGAAAGAATGTAGCAGAGACATTATGGAAAATCTTGGATGGAAGGCATGACAAAGATCAAATTGTCAAAACTTGTAGTGACATTGAAGAATCCAACCATGCAATGAAAAATAGAATTCGATCAAATAACAATGGAGACTAGATTGATACAAGTGCCCTAAGTTGGTTATTGTCAGAGCAGCAGAGCAATGCTATAAAAGAAGTCGTAAAAAAAATACGATTTCCCACAGGATTTACTGCGAACATAAACAATATCATATCAAATAAAAATGAATTTGGGCCAGGGTTGAAAACACACGATTGGCATACATTTATTAAGGTAATTCATATTATTTTGTATTCACTATATATTTATATACTGCATGTAGTTTCAATTGCATTCTTTTATAAAATATTGACAAGATCATTTTACAAATATTGCAGTACATTCTACCTCTATCTCTCCCACGCCATTTCACCAACAATGTCAAACAGGTTATATATGATCTTGGAAAATACATGAGGTGGTTGTCATCTAAAGAAATCAATAAAGAAGATATAAAATATTGGAAGAGAAAAATTCCTCTTCTGATGTGTGAAATGCAAAAGTGTCTACCTCAAAGTTTTTTCAATGCACAAGAACACTACCTCATACATCAAGTTGAGGAGATTGAATTGTGTGGACCTATACCAACCAGGTCAATGTGGATGGTTGAGAGGCACTTGAAATTTTTGAAAGGCTTGGTTCGACAAAGAGCACATCCTGAGGGTTCTATGGTGGAGGGATATATGGTATACCAGACCATGGTGTACATTAGTGAATATCTTCCTAAGTTTGCAACAAAGAACCATGTAGATCGTATTTGGGATCCCAACTCAATTAATAAATTTGAAGGGGAGTACTTGATTGGAAAAGGTAGATCGAGGAAAGTGAGAGGTAAATCTAAGATGTTATTGTAATTAATTAATTCTTATAAATCTTCAATATAAGTTATTTTTAATTGGTGTATTTTTTTGAAATAGGTGGTCGAGAGTGGGATGCAATACATTTGTATATTGCGAACAATCTTGATTGGATGACGGAATGGATTGAACGATGTCAAGAAAATGGTTGCTCATTAACATGGGAAGGTGTTGCTTCATTGTTTATAGAAGCTCATCGTAATGGAGATTCCAATGTTATGGTGATGCTAGTTGATCTAGTAAAGGGTTTAAGAGGTCGAGAGGTACGTAGAAATTTATTAATGATCATAACTCGACGTATGTTTCGTATCAACTCACAATGCAAATAATTTACACACTTCAAAAATTGCAGGTCAAGCACCACAAAGCTATGTACTATCATGGCCATAGATTTCTCACAAAAAGGTTGGATGACACAAAAAAAAACCTGTGATTCTGGGATAACTACAGTTTTTGAGGTCACCAATATATCATCTAGAAATGACATACATCCTCAACAATCTCAAAATCAATACTATGGCATCTTGGATGATATAATTGAGTGTGAATTTAACACCTTCAAAGTAGTTCTATTCGTAGTCAAATGGTATAGGTTATGATTAAATCAAAATGATCTAGATAGAACGGTTATTCAACATGATAATGGATTTACAATGATCAATACAAGGTCATTTGAGCCAGTTGGAGATGAGCCCTATGTTCTTCCAAGCCAATGTGAGCAAGTGTTTTACTCAGAGGTTCCACATAAATAGGGTTGGTCATTTGTTGTTAGACATGATCCAAGAGGAAGGCCGATAAAGTATAATGTTATGGAAGAAGAAGATATTGAAGATGATGAAGAAGCAGATGATGAAGATCAAGATGATGATGATGACGATGATGGTGATGGTGATGATTATGATGATGATGATGATGGTGATGGTGATGATGATGATGATGATGGTGATGGTGATGATGGAGATGATGATGGTGATGATGGCAATGATGATGGCGATGATGGTGATGATGATGGCGATGATGGCGATGATGATGATGATGGCAATGATGAAGAAGAAGATAATCAATGACTACAAACGTCATCACCCCTTCTATTGATGATCTTGCATTCCATATATTAAGGTAAATTTGTTCATGTTTACGATGTTGCATATTATTCATGTTGTCTTCTAAGTTATTTGTAGCATACATGTATCATGTAATTTTTAGCTAACTTAAGATAAATGATTAAAATATGTAGGAAATTTGATTACATATTTATTGTGTTCATTTCTAATGATTACAACATATGTTATTTATAGTTACCAATGTTTATGTTGTGTCTGATTATGACCCTTTTTGCAAACAGTCAATTGACTACAGGTACATCATCACCCCTTCTGTTGATGATCTTGCATTCCATATATAAGGGAAATTTTTTCATGTTTGTGATGTTGCCTATTGTTCATGTTGTCTTCTAAGTTATTTGTAGCAAACGTGTATCATGTAATTTTTAGCTAACTTAAAGTAAATGATTAACATATTCAGGAAATTTGATTACATATTTATTGTGTTCATTTCTAATGATTATTACATATGTTATTTATAATTACCAATGTTTATATTGTGTCTGATTGTCACCCTTTTTGCAAACAGTCAATTGACTACAGGAAATTTGACCCGTTTGGCGTGGATTGTGCACAGTGACATGGATCAGCAGGTATAAGTCAATAAATAGACATAATTTTCTTATATTCTTCTTCTTTATCATTGAGCATGTATGTTATAAATAGACATATTATATAATCATATAATGTATATATAGACAAAGAAGGTCCGTATAGAAATATAATTGTATAATCACTTTCAACTTACTACATTTTATATTTGTCACTTTCACTTTCCATTTGATGGATTGCAGGACCCACCAAATAGGTACTTGTCAGATCTATCTACATCGAATGAGGGAAATGAGGAATTGGTAGATGAAAGCTCTGCATGTAGTACGGCTAAAATAGGGAGATCAACTAGAGGTCAAAAGAATAGAAAAAATTTGATAAACGCATGCAATTTTTCTTTGCTAATGGGGGGTCATGTTCTTATGATGATGAGACCAAAGGCGACATCAAGGTGCCCTTTTGGTACTCACACATTGAGAAAGAATGGGTACCCAATGAGCTACCTCCAATTAACACAGATTTTTGTGCTAATGAGAGGATATATCGCATTGCTCCATCCTCATTACATGGTTTGGGCCTATTTTCCATGGATGGGATAAAGGTAGGTTACAAAAAAGTTGTCGAGTTGTTCAAGTATGTCGGTCCATGTTACAATTACAATGATTGGATGCGGATTGTTCGGTATAAAAAAAGTATGTGTGGGTATGGGGTATCAGCTAATTATATACAATGGAAAAAAAATGATCAAAGTAAAAGATTTGCTATGTACATTGATGGGAGACCAAAAGCAATAGGTAATATTGCAAGTTTTATAAATAGTACGCGGCCTTCTTCAACTAGTAAGCAACCCAATTTCATATTTGAGGCGCGTGAGGGGAATGAAGTTTTTGTTTGTGCAATAAAATCAATAAGTGCAAGGGAAGAACTACTAATTGATTACCATTTAAATCGCATAGATACAAACAAAGTTACTATCATGAGGGCTATAAGTACTCTTTACCATTTTGTTAATAAGTTTTTTTTTTCTCTGTCTATTGCTTTCAGTTAGCTGAATTTTTTATGTTTAATCTTTGTGACAGGATGATATGGATCCGACAGATGATAGAGGTCACCAGGATGCTACTCCCAAACCTTCTTCAGCGAGGGTAAACCTTTTTGAAATTGTACAAATCAGATAGTTGAAAAATGTTATATTATTATGTTATTTTATTTACAGTGTAAGTACTATTTACCATTTTGTTAATAAGTTTTTTTTGCCGTCTATTGCTTTCAGTTAGTTGAATTTTTTATGTTTAATCTTTGTGACAGGACGATATTGGTCCGACAGATGATAGAGGTCACCAGGATGCTACTCCCACCCCTTCTTCAGTGAGGGTAAACCTTTTTGAAATTGTACAAATTAGATAGTTGAAAAATGTTAAATTATTACGTTATTTTATTTACGATTTTTTAGTTTTTATGATAGTTTTACTAATATTTCTCTCACAATTTGATATTCATGATAAGGGTAAAGTAGTATCAGTAAGTGTCGAGCCACTAGCTACGCCTTCTAATGAGGATATTGCTGAAACTCCCAATTTCATAAAAATGTTGAAGAAAAAATTTTAAAAAATTAATTTAGAAGCAATGAAAATTTTCGATGAGGGAAATATGGAATCCAAGGAGATGATGAAGAGGCTATCAGATTTGAGAGCGCAAGCTCGCTATTATGAAGTAAGCTCCAATGAATATTTAGTTATAAGAAAAGTTTAATAAAGATTTGTATTTTATAATCTTTTATGTTGTGAACTAAAATATGTAATATTGGAAAAAATACTTTATCGATGCAAATTTTTTAAAGAGTTGTAAGAAACTTTAACTATAAGAAACTTTAACTACTAAATTCTTGTTATACAAGAATTTTTGGCAACTAATCCACAACTTGGTCAAAGACAACGCGGTGAGGCCGGTAGTAGCAGAGCTCTGACTGCCACTGGTAAAATAATCTTTTAGTTGACAAGTTAGAAGGAATTTTTTATTTCAAACATTCAAAACTTCTTAACTCTTACTTTTATTATTTCAGAATGTCTTTGCTAACAATGTATTGTTCAAGTCATCCAGTGCAAGAGACTCCTAAGAGGTTGACAGACGCCCGTACGAGATTGTTGACTGCAATGTCGGCAACAAGGGGACGTCTAGCTGGTAAATCCTTGTTTTTCTATATTTGGTTTTGTGTTAATTATGAGTTGATAATATGTACTTTAATCTTGGGTGCATCACATAGTGTATTGTGTTTTTTGTGGTAGGAGATGCACTGTCTGGTACTCTGCCAAATGCGGATCATAGTGCATGTATTGGTGATAATTCACCATCATTTCTTTGAGCTACCCGTATTTCTAGCATGGGAGCTATGCATACATCGTTTTTGATTGACGATGATGAATCAATGCCTTTGAAATGTCCTAAGATTCCAGGTACTTTAAATAATATTGTTTTATATTGTAATAAGGATTTTCTTGCAAGACGTAAACATGATAGGAAGTGGTTTGGTAGGATCATCTGAATTATCAATGACCTTTTGTCTATACCAGTAATTCTCTAGTTTAGTAATTCGGTACATTGCAATTTCATGTTTTTAATAGAAGATACTAACCAATTTTTGTATAGAGAACCAAAAGTGGGAGTCTTTTTTCATATTCAATGTTCAGTTTTCAATGATTTCCCACATCATTGATATTGCCTGTTAGAGTTTTAGAGTGCTCACTTTCAGCTTCACTGTCTATTTTAGCAATATTTGTTTTCCATAATATCCCAGGTATGATCAGTGACAACATCAATTAAGAATGAAAAAAAATGAAGGTCATGGCAAGTTATATGTATTACGAACTATATTTTTTTTTCAATGTATACTAATTAATATAGTTACAATACATTTTTTAGTTTTAGAACATCAGCAATAGAACCCTGGTAGAGTTTGACTGGTTTTAGACATTTTAAAATTTTTTCCAAACTTCTTTTTTGGTCAATTTTGGTCAAGTTGATCCTCCAACCCTGAAATAGATCACTAAAAAGATGAAATGTATCTCATTTTATGTATTTTTTATTCACTATAAAAAGTATTTTTCGCATGATTCATTTTAATGATTCTTACTATTAATTATCCCATGACATTTTTTGCAGGAAATGATACATTTTATAGGAGGCTTTATGACCTCACGCTGCGAAGATTCGGGCCCACCATACGTAAAAGCTGGAACATCATAACTGAACTAATTTTATCCCACTATTTTTTTTCATATCATTAATTGGTGCAACATTTTTCCTTTCATTCAGGTCTTTTCTTATACTAGCTATATCTAACAATTTTGTGTTTTTTCTTAAAAGGTGGAACTACCAAGATCAAAAATTAAAAGATGAGCTCATCAAAGATATAGAGCATGAGTTTGGTAGTAATATTTTTTATCATAATAAATTGTTACAAAAAGCTTCCAGACATCTTAAGGTTGTGAGGGACACATATAGAAAGAGCCTCGTCCTAAACCCGAAGTACGAGCGTCCTCCTTTTGTTTCAGTGAGGGACTGGAATGAGTTCATTTTGGATGCAAAGGAGAAAAGGGAACATCCAAAAGAAAGTACACCATAAAATCTAGAAGAAAGTACACCAACAAATCCAAAAAGGTATGCAATAGTATTAACTACTAGTACATTAATGAGCAAATTTAGGGTTCAACTTCAATATCAACAATTTCAACTAGCTCAATTTAATCTATCTATTGATGAAAGGTATGTAATTCATATGCTGACACAATTGCTTATAAATTTCAATCTCAATCTGGGCATAAATCCTACATAAGATATAACTGACACAACTGCTTATAAATCCTAAATTCATATGCTGATATAATTGCTTATAAATCTTAATCTCAATGCTGACACAACTGTATATATCTCAATCTGGGCATAGATCCTACATAAGATATAAATAGTGTGCTTATAACTTCACATATAGCTATATTATGTCTTGAAAATATAGTAATGCTCAACTGCATGTACCATAGTTGTATGTGTTAGCAGTATATGTGATAAATGATATTCAGTAATTGTAATGACAAGTACAATTTTTTGAAAAACTTTGCAAGAATTTTACTAATGGTCAGTCTCCTAAAAGTAATAAGCATCATGTTCAATGCCAAAAACACAAGTTAATGACAACAATCAAGTTCCTATCTTTGAGGACTGACAACAACACTTGTAGATTTATATTTATTGGTATTGTAGAGAGATGATCCAGCCTACACTAGGTAAGACAAACTATTTGAGACTTCATTTGGATGACATTATGTATGTTACCTATAGACCATGGCTAGGCGTAGAGCCATAAGATGATGTCTTCTCCTAGCTAGGATTCATGTTGGTATCTTAGCCACTGAATGGCCATTCTTAATTGAAGATAGAGAGATTTTCGCTAACCCATGTCTAGAGATAGTTCAAATATCAATACAGTATATCACAGGAGTATTGTAGTTACACCTGATTCACCAAGGAGGTAAAGAAAGGTTGTTCTCCTAGATTGGATCCAATTAGATGTATGGAAGACGTCAGTGGCCTTACCATTTATAGGTGGGACTACTTTCTAGATGTAGTGAATGATGGTGTCACTCCCTAGTACATAGAGAATTTGGCCACACATTCATTTCCTCATATAACTGATCTTATAGGGGTAGTTAGTCAAGCACCACACCCTGATGTTCAGCAACCACAAGAACATCCTTTGAGGGAGGAGAGACCATTATAATGGCCACTGGTAGTTCTAGTGACAATTTCTTCTCATACTGTTAGATTGGATCTTAGATCGAGCAGTAATGAATAGGCACATAGGCCTACTCATGTGAGAACTCACAGAGAGATGAGCACCATGGGTGTAGTAGGAGGTGATGCCAGGAGACATAGAGTAGAGGAGCCACCACAATAGGATGTGGGTGGAGGAGGGGATGATGACATGCCAAATTAGCCTCCACAGGTTTCACCCATAGGAGATGTATTAGCACAGACTCAAGATTCTCTATGACATGTGAGGGAGAGATTGAGGACTTCTCAAAGGTAGGTGGGCAAGTTATAGTTAGAGATGCATGACTAGCTAGAAGAGGGGAACTGTGAGATAGTAGATCTATGGTATGAGATCATAGAGCTAAAGAGATAGATAGAGTTAGAGCGATATGAGACCTGTCATCATACCTCTCGGGCTGCTCATGTCAATGATATATATATGACACTAGATGTGAATTGTCAATGATATATAACTTCACATATAGCTATATTATGTCTTGAAAATATAGTAATGCTCAACTACATGTACCATAGTTGTATGTGTTAGCAGTATAGGTGATAAATGATATTCAGTAATTGTAATATATAATGATATATAATAATTGTAATAAAATATAGTAATCATAAATGAGACCTGTAGTTAAAGCGAGATGAGACCTGTCATCATACCTCTTGGGCTGCTCATTATTATGTAGTATATGAAAATGCAGTACCTCTAGCTCAAGATTTCTCAAGGTTCTTTGATTATGCTTGAGCTTCTGATGGTGTAGTGCCTCTTGCACGTGCAGATGTTACTCCTTCTCCTCCTGGTGATGAGGGGGAAGACTGTAGTTAGGTCCATGCTATCTTTTGTTCCTTTTTGTATCTTTATATTGATCATGAGATTCATTGTATATTTGATGTATCATTTTGAGACTTGAGATATTGATAGTGCTATGATTAGCACTTAGTTTTGATCTTTTGATTGTATCACCCCTTCGACATGTCAATGATATATATATGACACTGGATGTGAATTGTCCACTCTTAGAAAGCATTAGAATTATTGATTGCAGTTTGCCCAGTAAGATAATGGTGAGCTTCTGTTTACCTAAATGTCTCTATTTGGAAACTGACACTCAACTTATGGAACATTTTACAGAAGTGAAATCGATCAGGAAAATCACCTGTTTTGATGATGAAGATTTTGCTAATGTCAAAGTTCTACAATGCTTTCCTTATTTGGAGGAGTTGTGCGTGCATTCTCCATTATTGGCCGTGTCCCCTACAAGTGTAAGCATATATGTTATTTTAATCTGCATGAAAGCATTTGTTTGCAAGCATTTAAAGTTAGGAATTATTTTTTGGAAAACTCTAACCCAAATTTCATTCTTATAAATAATGTTGATAATTTCTGCTATTTCTTTGCACTCTATGAAATTTATTGTTTCTTAAACTCTTATACCTTATTTATAGGATCAAAATTATGTGGCATTATTAAAGCGAATGGTTTAAACATGATCACATACTAATTTTCTTAATTTCTACAGTAAAAGTTTTAAAGTTGACTTTTTTTTTTTTTTTCTATCCTTAATTCTTCTTTTACTGTGTGACTTTTAAGAATAGTTGAAGCTTATCTAAACAGTTTTCTATCCAAGTGTCAGCTTTTAAATCGTTTGTTGTGGATGTAGACTATACGAAACATCCTCCAAACTATGATGTAACGTTTCTGATCTTCTCAAACATTCTGAATGGTGCTCCACTGCTAGAAGCAATCAAAATAAACATAGATTAAGACAAGTCTTAAGTCGTGAGTCTTCTGCTGGAACAATGCTAGGTAGTTCTTGTTAGTTGCTAGTTATCTTAGCAAATCAGTGGGGATTTTGTTTCAGTTACAACCACCATTTATAAAATCAGTTCCATGCAGTGTGGAGGCTAAAGAAGCACTTGATGCACAAAGGTGATGTCTTTTAAATTGAAAACAAAAAAAATACTTACTTTTCAGCTACGAGTAAAAAGGAATGCTACTAAAACAATCTGAAATCTGACATTCACCCTCAAGTTTATACCTATTGCAACCTTGGGGATAAAAACACTTTGAGTGTGGAACATAGGGATCAAAATTTAATCTATAAAATCTACTAGTTGTTTCAACTTTTAGCTTATCGTTTACTTTGTGTGACAATGGATAATATAGACTGTCGAAATTGATGTGTAATTTTATGGAGAGGCATATCAAAATATGGATAAATACTTAGCATGAACTCCATGGATAAATAACATGATTACACGTGTCAATTAAAGGTATGATGCTATAATTTCTTCCCTTTTTTCATATTTTTGGTTGAACATGCTACTTTATGCTAAAACCTTCATACCATATAATAATCCACTATTTAGTACTGATCTTTATATCTATATCATCTAAAATATTTCAAACTTTTCATAGGTTGCAGGACATCAAAGGCAACAAAGGTGAGGCTAGAAAGGTTGGGCAGCATAGACTTGGCTCTGGTGGATATTCGAAAATCAAAGCACGTGTTGTAAGTAGCAATAAATGAATTGCAAAGAAAAATGATTTATAAAATGAAAATAATTTTGTTAATTAATAAAAAAAATACAGGGCGCTGATTTTAATGTGGAGGCCACAGAAGAACACAAAAAAATTGCCTTCAAGCAAGGCTATGCAGGGGTGGCTGAATGCCTACAGCAAACTTCCATTGCCCCAACCGAACAGTCTCATGCATCATGTGCATAGGTAAATATTCCAACATATATATTAGAAATTGAATACTTGAGCAACAATTTATTTGATAATAATGTGCATGGCATTGCAATGCAGCCTGTTAATCGTGACACAGATCATACGTAGCATCATGAAGCCCCTGATGTGCATTGTACTATCGATGGAGGTGCTCATTTGTTATTTAAAACTAATTATATAATTATTAATACAATTTAAC
This sequence comes from Cupressus sempervirens, assembly GCA_028749045.1. Lineage (NCBI taxonomy): Eukaryota > Viridiplantae > Streptophyta > Pinopsida > Cupressales > Cupressaceae > Cupressus > Cupressus sempervirens. Next base: position 566,757,732 of record CM053787.1, on the reverse strand, counting down.
ATCTTTAATTGAACTTGGTGTAACCTTTTTGTGTTGAGGATATAGAATCATGTCGTGTTGAACGAGGGCCGGAGGATGTTCAAACTGATCAGTAGGTAGATCATGTTGCACATTCAGGTAAAGAAAATCTATGTTTTGTTCTTTTAAATTAATTTATTGATTTATATTTCTTTTACTTAAATAAAAACTCCTAATTCACTAATATAAAATGGTGCAAATTTAACTCATGGAGTACTTGTTATTGCAGCGGACCCCCCTAATTTTGTGCAACAGCCTCATGATGTTCTTGAACGGATGAGGAGGAGACATGTGTTAGAACCAGTACAGGAGGGGGATGACGAGGACTTTAATATTCCTCTTAGAAATTTTATGAAAAAAAGAAATGGCAAGAGAGCAAAAAAGAAATGATTATTCATGAATGACTTACTCTTGAATATTGTTAATGAATATTGTGTTAATGAATATTATTCATTAATGTTGGGTGTTAATGAATTATTTAGGAATGACTTACTCTTGAATGTTGCGTGTTAATAAATTATTCACGAATGTTGTGTGTTTATGAATTTTAATGTATTGATGAATGTTATCATGTGATTATAATGATTGAATGCTATATTTCAAAAATGGATGAATTGAATGTTATTAAATGTTAATGGGGATGATGAGGACATTGATATTCCTCTTAGAAATTTTATGAAAAAAAGATACGGCAAGAAAGCAAAAAAGATATGATTATTCATGAATGACTTACTCTTGGATATTGTTAATGAATATTGTGTTAATGAATATTATTCATTAATATTGGGTGTTAATGAATTATTCATGAATGACTTACTTTTGAATTATTCATGAATGTTGTGTGTTTATGAATTTTACGTGTTAATGAATGTTATCATGTGATTATAATGATTGAATGTTATATTTCAAAAATGGATGAATTGAATGTTATTAAATGTTAATAGGGAATTTAGAGTGATGTTAGGGCGGGGGAGGGGCCAAATGAGCTTCCACCTTCACGTGGTTGGCCCTGTTAAGTAGAGAATATTTAACTATTCTCGAGACTAGGTGAAGCTCAAACTTTAAAGATAAGCTTATAGTTAATAGTGACAACCAATTAGCAAGTCGAAATGAAGTTCTTTGTTACAGGTACCTTTTTAGTTTTTAAAGCACAATATCATGTTTTAATATTATATAGTTTTTTTTCTTAAGTTAAAGTATTCTTTTACTAAAACAACATAATTTATGACCATTTTAGTAACTATTCTAACATCGTTTTATGAAAAATCTTATTTTGGCAAAGATGGCGATACGTGGTGTTGTCTATTCCTTGGGAGATTGGATTGCACAGGTCTGTATCTCAACATCAACATGGCAAATGGTGTGAAATTGCACTTTCCTTAGTCGTGGTTGCATACCTACTACACTCTTTCATTTGAAAAATGAATAGAAATACCATATCTAGTAGCTTCTCTATGTTGTATTCATTTATTGGTAATGATTCAATGTCATGCCATTTGATGGTAGCTTCTAGAGTTTCATTTAGTTGTAAGGTGTGTCTTATCTTTTCAAGTTTGTATACTCCATTTGGTAGTTTGGTATTAATTGATGATGTCTAGGATCTTCTACCTTCACTGTAGTCTTCATCATCATCCAACTTGTTGTTTGATATTTTCCATGTTATCCTCTATTTCCATGGTCTTCAGCATGGTTGTGTATTTTATCTATCTAGTTCAAAGACTCTATGTGCCTAAGGTGGAAGCCATTTAGAACTAATAGTTAGAGAGATCGTGTTTCCCCCTGTAAAACTAGAAAATGTCACGAGTTTAAGGTCAAGAAGGAAGAAGTCGTAACATTTTGAGTAGCAAAATATGCTTAAAATTACATATTTAGTTGATTCTTTGGTGAAGTTTCTTATTTCAATTCAATTGATTTTGGTTGTCAACCAAATTCCTAACTCCAATGTATATTGTATTTCAGTGGTACATTTTCATAGGGATCTAAGTAAAATGATAGTTGACTATTATTTATATTTGAGAATTTGTGTTGTGCCTTACTATGATCCTCTAATAATAGAGGACAAATCAATCTGAATTTGTTTCTCATGTCCCATGTTCGATGCTTCTTCTTGTGTAACTAACCACTTTTGTTGTGGGTTATGAACTCTGATGCTAGTATGCTATTACACTGCCATTTATTATAGAGTAGATATAATAATTATCTCTTAATATACTGTAAGGGTCTCTAAACATTAGTAAAGTAGTATTACATAACGTAGATCTGAACTCAAAATTCATGATGTTTTCCACTCTAGAGAAAGAGGGGAACTTAATATACTCGTAACACACCCCATCAGAAGAGATCTATTGGATGGTTTTTCTTGGGGTTTGACTCTCCTAGTGTAGTGCTAAGCTAGGCTTCTAGGTGCTAGGATATTTGCTCTTGTTGGTGGTTCTAGACTCGCTGAATGCTCTAGATAATTGTCTGTCAAATTTTGGTTGAAGGAGCTATGCTTGGGCTGTCAAGTCTTATGCAAAGTTTGTCCTATTTTGTGGTGATAACATGAACTTTTATCAGTGCAGAAGTATGGTCTATAAATTCTTAGAGTCTCTAGTGCCTCTAAGATATACACTGTTGGGTGACTAATTCTTTGAAGTCCCTAATGTTTGGTGACATTGAGCTCTACCTATGTGAGTTATGTTTGGGTTTTCCTTCCTCATCTTCATTTCACTTTTGTGAGTTGTTTTGCCCGAGGCCATTGGAAATTCCCTTTGCTAGTTTCTAAAATTGGATGGATCTACAACAATTTTGGGCTATTCTATGTTTGTATTCTAGTTGAAATAGAGTTCTCTCCACTTCAATCATGGTTGATGAGAGGCCATGGGTGAAGCATTGAATATGAGGGTTTTCAATTTTGTTGTAGAGATTGCATCTCTATAGGATACATGCCTAATGATTGCCATTTTGTGTTCGATAGATGTTGTCACTTGATGGAGGGTCATGGAAAATGACCATTTGCAATTAGAGCTTCTGATTTTGTTTTAGATTTTCCTTTTGAGGACTTGTTTTCTAATGAAGAAGAAACTTTTTTTGATTATATTGATGCTTCTCATGCTGTTGGTCTGAGCTAGACTTCTATCGCTTCCATTCTTGTCACAATTTTGGATGTTAGACCATATTTCAGGTGCGATGCCCGCTAGCCTTGTGGCCTATGTTTTTGAAGTTACTGCTCCCACTTCTGTTTTGAACAAAATTCTACTGATAATGCTGACTCTTAAATAATCACTCTTGGGCCTTGTTGATAGGTTGTAGTGGGGTTTTCTTTATTGCAATCCTAACAATAGCGTTGCTTAGAATTTTGTCCAAGTGCATAGGAAAAGGTTTATTTTGTTGTGTTGTTGATGCCCTATGTTTATGCTTTCATCCCTTGTTTGTATAAAGGTTAACAACCCCTTGTTTTGGTTGTTATAGAAAAATAACATATCAATATCATCCTTTCAGATTGAACAATACTAGACGAGTAATGATATTATCTTGAAAAATACAAGAAGCCAAGACTACAATATACACTCGTTTGATGAAGCAAATAAAATCCTTCCAACAATAATTAGTTAAAACTATCAAAGTGAATTTTTAGGATTGTATAAACACAATTGGAAAATGGATCAAGAAGATTTCATGTCTTTCTCATGGGTGGCAACTTTGGTTGTTATGTGTAAAATTGGCCTCATTCTTTTAACAATTATTTTCATGTTATCCATAGAATTTTTTTTTATCATTTAAGTTTCTTGTTCTTGCAAGATGAACTACGAGATGCAGTGTTACTAGTGTTTGCAAATAAGTAGGATATTCCCAATGCAATGAATGCTGCAGAGATCATGATAAACTTGGGTTACATTCTCTTAGGCATCGACACTTGTGAGTATTACATTCTTTATAATTTTCAGTATTAAAAATTGTAGATACTAATCATCTATTATGCTGCACTATTTCTACTTTGCATATAGTTTATCATCACTCTAGTAAACGAGAAAAAAATTGGAATGTTTAGTGTTGCTTGTGAAACAGCTTGTATCATGTCCTAAGGTATATACAAAGCATATGTGATTGTTTGTTAGAAATAAATCCTTTTATTTTAGTTCTTATGGCTTTTGTTTTATTTTGCAGGTTTGAAAGATTACAGTCGAATAAGGTTCAAGAATTTTGTATTACAAAAATGTCTTATTTCTTTATTGATACAGATAAATTGAGGAGGTAAAAATTCAGTTTTGATGCATACTCATATGTAGGATGCAAACTTATTTTGATGTGACATTATGTGTGTTCTCTTTCACATTTTACTATCAATTTTCTATCCAATTTAATGACCCAAAACTACTGAGAAAAATTGTGAAGGTCACAATTACTATTAAAATCTTGTACTACCTTTTTATGTTTATCGCTTACGTATCTGCAACTCCACAATCGATATTGACAGTCTCTTGCCCTCACTGTGCAATTGAATTACTTTAGTCTTATTGATGCAGCTAAACTACGAGTGCCTTTTGTGTTCTTGACAAATCGTAAGCTTTCAACTTTTGTGAAGCCATTACAGATGCAAATGAACAACTGGTGAGGTGTCAATTTTAAGGCAATTTTTTGTTTCTATAATGTACAGTTCAATTATTAGAAATATTTCATCTAGATTGTTAATTGATAGATTGTTAACTTTTCATGTCATTTTCTACTTTGGTTGGGTAGTTCTCCTTGCATTTATAAATCATAAATCTTGCTGCAGTCTTTAGGCTAATGACAGTTTGGTATTACATCCAAGGCGATAACATAGTTGACTTAAAACTTTCAATTAAAGAAAACATCAAAGGATAATATTTGAATTGTGGATATTTGTAAATTATGTTGTTTTTAGACATAGTTATAGTTATATATGCGCTCTTATGATGATGTGATTGGGACTGTAAGTTTTTTTTGTCACATTTATCTGTTTGAAAAATAGATGAAATTATTGACTTTCATTCCTGATAAATAATTCTTTCCTAATTTTATTCTTCCCTGCAGGAACCAAAATTTAGACGTGTTGTGCCAATTATTGCAAAGGCTTTGCTCTCATAGGAGCCTTTTAAATTGCACAAAATTTGAGTTGTAAAGCATAATTGCTCGGTGGAGACTGAGGATATCGTGCACATTTCTTCCTCCTTCCCATTGTTTTGTATGAAATAAATCATGTGATAAACGAAACAATGGTGTGGAGGTAGAAATGTGCATGATACCCTGACTCTTATGCACCGAGCAATTATGCTTTAGAATCAAGTTTTGTGCAATTTAGAAGGCTCCTATGAGAGCAAAGCTTTTACAATAAATGGGATAGCTCGTCGAAATTTCTACATATCTTGTTCTCAATTTCGACATAAATGCAATATTTTGGTCGAAACTTCGATGCAAAACTAGTTCGCTTTGGTGTCGCTAGTATGGCACCAGTAGAAAAATGTAAAGCGTTTTCGTCACAATTTCGACAAAAATGCAATATTTTGGTCAAAATTTTGACGCAAAACTGGTCCACTTTGGCATCGTGTGTATATGCCACCAAACGAGAAATGTAAATTGGATTCGTCGCAATTTCGACGCACTACTATGAAGGTTTATGTCAAAATTTTGACAAGCACCGCTGGCAAATGATGTAATATCACTTTAGCTTGGACCAGGGAAAGCGACAAAATTCATGTCGGTAAGTCGACCTTTATGTAGTCAAAATTTTGACACGAAATGTATGTGGCAAAAATTGACCAAAAAAGACCGACGGCAAGCTTAGTCGCCTTATCGACCTACTCTTGTCCAAATTTTGACCTTTTTGCATCGAAATTTAAGCCTAAATTTACTAGTGGATGTACTAATATAAATATTCATTGTTAGAGGATAGACCATGTTAGGAGTCTATTACAACATTCAGTACATAATTTCTAGTAATGAGGTTAGGAGTTTGATATTCTTCATACATAATTTTTGATGGATTCGTCTTCCATCATCTTAGTGTCTTGAAATGTGCAAATCCAATTTTGCAATTTGATTCTTTTTGCATGATCATCACCTTCAAAAGTAACTTCTAATGCTTTCCAAATTTCATCAGAAGTTTGAAATGTCTTTACCTAATTGTATTCATTCTCTGGAAGAATTGACAGTAGGGCTTCTCTAGCTCTCATGTTACACATGAATAGATCTCTCTCTGCTTCATTGCATTCTTCAAGCTTTCCTTCTTCCCCAATTGTCTTCTCACTCTTTGTCAAGATCCAATAACTTGGACCCAAGCAAAGCAAATGAGTCTCCATCTTTTCCATCCAACTATCATAGTTGACCCCATCGAATCTCGAACTATCTTTCCTGAACATATTCGCTATTGATCTCCCAAAGCTAATAAGTCTTATCTTCAAGGACCTAATGCTCTAATACTAATTGTTAGAATATATATTCCACTGATATAACTAAGAGGGGGGGGGGGGGGGGGGGGGGGGGGGGGGGGGGTTGAATTAGTTATTCAACTATCATTACAAACATTAACCTTAAACAAACTTAACCATGTGAGAAATATAAATTGAAACCACATCAAGATACTTATACACAATTAACACTACATATGTTAACTAGGGAAACCCTTGATCGGAGGGAAAACCCTGGTGGGGATGGTACCCACAAGATGATGTACTAATATAAATATTCCTTGTTAGAGGATAGACCCTGTTAGGAGTCTATCACAACATTTAGTACATATGAGTCCCTATTAGGAGACTTTGAATCCATGTTAGGAGATTCCAACCCTATTAGGAGTTGTGGCAACCCTGTTAGGAGTTGTGGAAGACAGCTGGACCTACTGCCCAAACAACTTCAAGGTTAAGATCAAAGAACCCATTGTCCAAATGATCTCTGTATTATTCCTTACAGAATAATAGAACTGAAATGTACTTCTTCCTCTGTCTATGTCCTATCAACCGGACTTCTACTCCTTTAGATCTTGTAACCAAATCTCATATTGCGCATCCACTGATCCCTTGGATCTCTTACACACATTCAGCAAGCACTATGCTCCTTGCACTGTGCAATAATACTTGGCATTCCACTTGATCCTCTAAATCAAGACTCCTTACAAATAAGGAAAACAACTTTCCATTATACTATATCTTCATAATAATTCCTTGAGTCAGCCTTGAGGCTTTCTCAATTAATTAAAGTAAGATAATTAATTAATTCACAATTGTAACAACACTGTTAGCTCACAGTCTATACAAAACTTCACATGTGTAAAACCATGTCTTACGCACATACTAACGTCATCACCTGACTGTCCTCCATTATTGTGTGACTACGCATCTCTTCATTACATCTTAGATGAAAGATAGCAATAGATCATCAGAACTCTATTTTCCAATGCTTTGTTTCTGCACTACTTCTAGTAAAACAAGTGTAACTTTCGTACAACATCGAATCAGACTTAGTCCTTTAAACTGCATCATCAAGACAACCTCAAGAACATGTCCTCCAGTGCGCATCATCTAAAACTTCCTCAACTTCTACACATACTAAGATTATTGGTTGCTATTCTTCTAGTCTTAACACAATTACTACTATGTTGACATCAATGACAAATCCAGTCATGAATGCATCATATCAATACTCTACAATGCTTAGGATACTCCCCCAATGTAGTATCATCAACATTCATGCTAACAACAACTCAAAATATAATTGCATTTAAAACCTTGCAAAGCTACGAAAACCATGCCTTAATGATCGATCACCCAGTCGCAACATAAACTGTTAATAGCCATTTAACACCTGCAAATCTGCGACCAAAGCAGTCGCTGCTTCGCACCATAAACTCTAGGTTAAACTAAACCTTGTGCAACACTGTGAAAGCATTGAATCCTGACCATAGCAGTAACCATCTACACAGTCATACCATTAGAAACCTTTATGCCAAAACAAGCAATGACCATGCGATAGCCCTTTCTTAACCTTTTCGCCAGGTCACGATCAGAAGACTAGATATCCTTGTTAATCATGCAACCTAGTGATTGAACATTTTTAATTGTTTGATAATTGTCTTCACCAAGTCGTAGTTCATCCTGTATAAAATGACTTGCTTGCCATGACTGTGCAACTGAGACTAATTTCAAACATTTTAACTTGGTTGCTCCTTCGCAATCAAACCCTCTGACTTTTTAATCATCCCAGCGATTGTGCGAACAAAGAGTTCTGATGAGCTTCTAACCAATTTCACGAAGTCACAGTCATGCATCAAGCTTTATCTTCTGAGGTCCTGACCGTGCGAACATAAGCATTCGCCCAATCGTTGTGACAATTCATTGTATCTTTCTTATTCAGGCAATCGTGTGACTGAGGCTTAATTGATTGTTTCACTCAGTCGTGGTATAAAAGGCAACTGTGAAATTGACTACTTCGACTAGGTGATCAAAGACATTTCACTACTTTGTCGGGTCGCATCATAAAATGCCACTTTCTGATAAAGAGCCTCGATTGTGCGACCAACCTTGGTCACCAGGTCGCATACTTAAAAAACCTTCACGAGCTTACATTAAACTGTCGAAGTATTAAGACAAAATACAACCCTTTGAAACATTTGAAAACTTAAAAGGCTCAAAAAGGGTGCGGACCTCAAACAAGAGTTATCTCACTAGGGAAAACATTTTTATGAAACTTCAAGGAAACCCTAAGTGCCAGGAATGGGCCAGTTTTATCAAATTTGAGGGTTTTTACCAAAGGATTAAACACATTACAACAAAACCCTAACTAGACATCACGATTCAATACATTTTCACACTGAAATTTTCAAAAATTCAAAGTGTAAATGAGGGCCAACAAACTGGACAAAGATATGATGGATTTAGTGAAGGCAGTCTTCAGACATGATTTTTGTGTAGCAGTTACTATTGTTTGGATTGTATCCTAAGAGAGATAAATTTCGGTCATGTAGACATGGACAAAGGTAGAAGACATTATGAAGATGCTATGATCAAACACGCACATCCAAATGAGCATCGAGTGAAGAATTACAAAGACTATAAGCCGACAATTGTGTGTAATTTTGAAAATGTTGTAATATTGTAATGTAACGTGTAAATGTAATATATTAAGTTGGTCTTATATTATTATTAGTTCCTGCCATAGGCAGGAATACTTATGCATTCATGTCAGTGCTAATATGACATTAACACTGACCAATCAAATCAAAGAATTTAAAAGATTATATGAAACTTCAAATGCTTATATCTTTTCCTAATTTTTCATTATTTTATAAATCACATTTTTCATTCATTCTATTGGTCCATACTAATTTTGGTGGGGGAGAAAATTAATTTTCTTCAACAAAAATACAAATATTTTTTAACAACTTCATCTTACATTAATAAATGCATTAATTACAACTTTATCTTTTCCACATTTGTGACAAATTGATAAGATTTGTTTTTCAATCATGTTATCTTCCACCTCACACAATATGTCTAATCAGTATTAATTCTCAATAGCAATATAATTTCAATATGTTATATCTTTGTATTTGAATTTCTAATTTATTTTTTCAAACTTTGATTTTTTAATAAAAGTAGTTAAATTATTACTATTATTTTACTTTTGTAAAAATAAATTAAACAATATTATTTTAGTTATATTTTATAATAATATTTGTAATATGTATAATTGATGAGTGTTACAATTTGTAAATTATATCATTTAATATTATTAATATTTTATATTTGAACAATTTATTATTTAGTTTAAATATATTTAAAACTTAAATATATTTTTTAATATTAAATTAATAATTATATTTTACATAAAAAAAGGAAATAACCACAAAAAAAAATAATTCAATTCTAAAAGATATGTAAATTATTATTAAGTTTTTATAAACTATGCATTAAAATTAAATAGTTATATTCGATTCTTATTTATTACATCATATTTATTCATCAACATCAAATTTATATGTATTATATCTATTTATTTTTTACAAATGTACATATTAAATTATATAGATGTTATTTCATAATTAAAAATTACTTAATTTTATGAAAAAAATGGAAATACAAAACATTAAACAGTAAACTTTTTCTAACTGTGTAAAATTAAACAATTAGTTTTACTTTTAAAATATTTTTATATTTCAATACATTTCATTTTTTTCTTATACAAATACGAGTTTTAATATCAAAATTAAATTCTTAGTTTCATTAATTAAAATATAATATATTTTAATTTTTCATTATAACCATGATTTTATTTTGACTATTTATTTTAAATAATTATGTTTAATTCTCTCTCTCACACACAACTTATGTTAGTATTTCTATCTTACTATTAAATAATTATGTTTAATTCTCTCTCTCACACACAACTTATGTTAGTATTTCTATCTTACTATTTTATCTCTCTTCCTCTTCCTCCTCTATATTATCTACCATTTTTTCCTCTGCATATATGTTTATATTGTTATTGTTCTATACTGCTATTTATCTTTATCTAATGATTAAAAATAGTGTGACTTCCATTTGATAATCAAGATGAGATAATACATAGTTGGGGGAGTTTTTCCAACTACTTATGGTTCTCTAATAGCATGCATAACATGCTTAAACATATAATGTGATACTCCAAATGCTTCATCACTTCTTCAAGTTCTATAATTCAAATATTGGTATGGATATCTTTCCTCATTGCCTATATTTTAAGTTGTCAATGTAGAACATGCAAATTTGTCTAAAGCATATATATTGATCGTAGTATGATATTAGGTACTTAGTGCCATATTAAGGACTTTGGCCTCTTATCCTTGGGCTTCAATGCCCAAAGATATAGTAATATAACACGAGAACTAACAACCTAATATGAGCCATCCTATCAGATCACAAGTGTGTTTCTAAGACGAGAATTTAACAACAAAATATAAGTCATCCTATCAGATCACAAGTGCATTTCTAGGCAAAAATTAATGCATTCACAATGTTTATTTAGAACCATTTAACCTTATTCTCACTCCTCTAGACCTCTACAACCATCATCCATTACACATGAACTATGACACATTGCGTCTCTTGTTATAAATTGAGAAAACCATAAGGCCAACTCAATAATTTGTTTTAGGACCTTGGTATAAAGGAAAGATGTTTTCCATGCGGTAGTGTGTATAGTGCATTGTATTATCCAGTGCAAATATTTGTGTAATATGAGTATGTGCACTTGTATGTGAGATCCAGTGAACCTGACACTGAGTGTCTTTTGATTAGAGAAGTGGTTTATGCAATGAGGCACAGTGAGTGAACAAAGTGAGTGTATTTGGCAAAGAAGATGTTGTTAGACAATTGTATACTTGTATTATTCTGAGAAGGATAGTACCAAAGCCAATTGCACAATGAGTTCAGTGGTCTTGCCCTGAAGTTGTTTGGACAGTGGGTATTTTTGTCTTCCTTAACAACTCCTAACAGAGTTGGCACAACTTCTAACAAGGTTAGAGTCTCCTAATAGGGATTCAAAGTCTCCTAATAGAGACCGATATCTACTAAATGTATTTTATTGACTTCTAACAGGGTACATCCTCTAATAAGTAACTTTTATATTAGTACGTCATTTTGCAACTGCCATCCCCATCGGAGTTTTCTCTATGATCAAGGGTTTCCCTAATTAACATATATGGTGTTATTGTGTATGGTGATCTTTCTATGGTTGTTACATCTATTGTTTACATGTTTTGAAATTAGTAAAGATTTTGAGAATTGTTTTAACTGCATAACTGATTCGACCGCCTTGTTATCTTGGTGGACTTCGCTTTGTAACAGCCCACACTTGAATTAAGGTGATAAAGCACCCAATAGCAACCAAACGATCAGCTCAATTGTTCCTCACCCTAAAGGTGTGTTGTATTTTGACAATTGACTACAGTGGATAACAAATGCCAGCTTTAGTGATCAGCTGAGCTGTTCCATTAAAAATGTAATACTTGGCTGATGCTAACAAGGATGGGGATAATTGTTAGTCCACCATACAAAGTACTAATTAATGTTATAAAACAATGGCTTAGCTGTCCATCTTTAATTACATTTTTTTCTTTTCCAATTTTATTAGTTCTTTGATTTTTTGTGCCTAAAGGGTATCTAAAAATATTCTTACTATTATTCAATATGGTTCTTCAAATATTTGTGGGTTTGCATGTCTTTTGATCCTTATAGTTGCACAGAATTTTCATTATATTATTCATAAACCATATAGTAGCGCAGAATTTTCATTATATTATTCATTAACTATATACACTTAAGCTAGATACCAAAGAACGTTGCTATAAGAACTCCACAACTTTCCGCATTTTTATGGTTTACTTTGGGTGTTGCAAATTCCATTCGAGTAAAGAAAACCACTTGAGGGATGGCATTTATTTTAATTTTGCTGGATAATATTGTATTGACCAGGTAAGAACACTCGTTCTCTACTTTTTCTGGGCTTAAATTAGAAATGATTTACGATTTATGGCAAGGTGATTTAAGTCCACAACAGCCTCGAAATTGCAGATAACATTCCAAATGCAAAAGGTGAATTCACTTGGGTGTCCAATACACCCACCTTTAAATTTATGTACCATATCCATGCAATGATAGTTGTGAGATTCTTCAACCACTGGTATATTTACTCTAACATCGGGATTGTAGCAATGAATTTTCAGAACCCCGAAATTGCCACCATTTATATGGAAGATGTATGAAAAAAAAAGTATAACTGATACATGTGGAAAGGAGACGGATCCATTTGATCAATGAGCTATAATATCCAGGACCCAGGTGTACAAACCATTAAATTCCCCCATAATTTGGTCAGTTGAGTATTTTATCAGATTGGTAACTTCATAATGCATAAAGCGAACTAAATGGACACCCATAGCAAGCCTACAATATGATTCAAACTAAACATGGCATGATGTTCTCTTCACTACGATGTCACAAAAGTTGCTTGAAACCTGAATTCAGAATCAAGGCATCCCAAGCTGCCACTCAGTTTCAGGTAATTCTAGGTCCTGCCAGTGTAAAATAAATTCATATTTACAAATGATACAAATCGGTTATCCACTACCCTGACTGGCTCAACTACGGTTCCAAAATATGGCATAAACAAGCAGGAAACATTCATCTCAAATACAGTTCTAACATAAGGGGCAGCAACAGATTATACCTTATTATGTTTTAACCTACATATATTTTCAATCCATTGCAACTAAAAGAAAATTCAGGAAGTTCTCAAATTGGCATAAAATAAAAATAAAATTGCTAAAATTCCAAGAAAATTACACAAGATGCCATTTCAAAATCATGTGCACAAACTGTCTAATTTAAATGTATTTAGGTAGAACGAATAGAAAATTGAACCAATAGTGACACATTATTTCAGAAGACTTATTTGCCGTCCAAAATAACAATGCTCCATCCAACAAATCATAAACATATGTTATAGACCCATTCATTAACAATTTAACATTTGACAGCTCAAAGTCCTCTGTACTGCACAGAGAAAGTTGCAAGGAATTGAATGGTCATGCTTGAAGGAAAGTTTAACTAACTGCATTTGATCATTTCCAAGGGCTAGAAGAAATGCAACCTCCATAAACACGCATAAATATTAAAGATGCATCTGACAAAATGAGAGATAGAAGTAAAAATCAGATGAGTACGTTCTGTCACCACTGCAGCCAAGGATATGATAGATATCGAGCATCCCAGAAATGAAAATGGTTAAGATTGTGTCTTGCGAAAACTTTTACCGACTGCACAAAACAAACTTTGAAGATTACTTACTATTCCCGACCCAATAATGATGCAGTGCATTGAGCCATTATTTTTGATGCCCGGGTTATAGAATCAGTCATGTAGAAGTTATCAATAACATTTCCAAAAGGCTTTGAGCTCATTTTAGGATTGAATTCCGGCTTCAAATCTCGAATCCATGCTGATGCAGGTTCCCTTTCATCCACTCTAAACAAATTGGGAGAGACAGCTCGTATACGTGCACGAAGTGCACCAACTGTATCATATGGGAGTGCATCACCACATACTTCAGATAGGGCTCTAAGAATTTTCCAATCATCCCTGGAATCACCAACTGTGGGTACTGCGGGAGTAGTCTGCTGGGTATAACCTTCTGTATTTTCATATGTTCCTTCCTTCTCACTAAAAGCTACAGACGGCAAAATTATATTAGCACGGTAAACACTTCGGTCACCATGATGTCCCTGATAAACAACAAATGCATCCTTTGGAATTTTATCGAGTGGAATCTCATCTGCCCCTAGCAAGTAAATGAACTTTGCAGATTCCATGGGAGTCGTTGAACCAGCACCAGGAATCAAGCCAAGATCCAGACCACCAGCTTGAGAAGCATTCAGCAGAAGAAAGTTAAGCCCATTCCAGTCACCCCTGATAACTTTAGCATGTTTTGTAATAATATCAACTGCAGCCAAGATAGCATCTTTGTCCCTACGATCAAAAATCCCTGCCCCAACAACAACAACAGGGTTCTTTGCATTAACCAGGGTCGAGCAGAATGGATGCCTGCCTTCTGCTATCTGAATAAGAGTTTCTGGTCCAACACCCAAGTGTTCATGATCATAAGCCAAGTCCATGGGAGGACCAACAGAGCCTACTTTTGCATGTCCTGCTCTCACAGCTTTTCTTATCCGTGCATTTACCATTGGAGCTTCAACTCTTGGCTACAAAAATCAAATTGATCTATTAGAATATGTATTTCTAAGTTCCAACTGCAGAAAATAAAAAAACAATCTTATAAACAATTTAATAAACATAAGAGTGCACAAAATATCTCTCCCCTAAATATTAAATGACGTTAATCCACAATGTAAGAAGAACTTAGAAAATCCTCTTAGTTCCCGATCAACAAACATAACAGCTGGAATGCAATAGCTTTCCAATCAAAATAAACATCCTCCAAACATTTCTCATCTACTTTGACCACCGCATAAAATTTGATGTGACACTAGTTCTGTCTTTTCTTACAGGTCAATACATCTCTAACTAGGTGAATATTAGCTGCCATTTCCATGAAGATTAATTTGAGTGGGCCATAAAGCATTTTGACATTTGTGGAGTTAGAACTTCAGTAGATCAGCATCTCTCATACGGACATTGTTTCTGACATGCAGTCATCTTGAATGCAACAAGAGTTGTCTTAATTCTCAAAATTGCGCACTAGACTACAAATAAGAATCAGTCGAGGAATATTTGGATGTCTTGAACATTCTTAATACTGTAAAAATATTTAATTCTGGAAAGTAAAGCACACCATCTTAAATACCAGAATTATATACTTTTATACCAAAATGACTATGGCAGAAAACCCATTTCGCTAACATATAGGTAGGTTTGTTAACTCTGTTTGGCATTGAAATCCAATCAAATGACATCATAATTAGACAAAATATGAAGTATTTTTTGCCCGGCAAATAAAATGCCAATGTAACATTAACAGATGACCTTAACATTAACATTAACGGTGGAGGAGAACCTTGGAAAGGAGGACATGAAGCTTCTTTATAGCTTCCTCGTTGATGACTGGGCGAAGGTTCTCATGGCTGGGAAGGGAAAGAAAAAGGAGGCTAGTTAATGGCTTCCTGGTTTTAGTTTTCTTTTGGTACTCTTCTAGTCTCTCCCCATCTGCTGTTGGTGGTTTTGTTTTTTATGCTGAACTTGTTTATGGGCTGTAGGTGGTACGATGCAATGACCACCTACATGCAGTTTGTTAATTTGTTAAACTCTGCTGGTTTTAAAAGTAGGAATACTAGTAACTCTATATACTGGTATACTGTTTATTATGTTTTTGATATGAACCGTTAGGGGGACTGTTTGGTTGTGTGTTGGTTGCCAGCTGGTCTTGTGCTGGTTGTCAGCAGGTTTTTGCTGGTTGTTCCACCACTGTTGTAAAAGGCCACTGTTGTAAAGGGCCAGCCCCCTAGTTTTTGGCTTTTTTTTACCAAAAACAGATATATGACTTGGAAAGGGATTTCAACTTATAACCAGCAATAATCTTGTTGTTCAAACTAGAGTTCGCAAACTCGGACTTAGAGAGTACTTGGCAAGCCCAAAATTTTCAATTCAAATACTTGACAAAAACTCGGCAAGTTAGGTACTAACATTTTAAAATCTCTTTAAAAAGACAAATTGTATAAGTCAATTACAAAATAAAATTAAACTATAAATTGACATCTCAAAAGAAAAAATGAGTGGTTCTATAGCAAAAACATGTGAATGCATTTTATTATTTTAACTACATCAACATTTTCACCCATGTTTTTTTGTTTATTAAATAGAATTCAAAAGTTAACCTTGTGAAAAATTGCCCAACCAAAAAAAATAGAGATTACTTAGCAACTTGAAGAGTTCTTGCATAGTTTGCAAACTATGGTTCAACCAATCAAAGCATGGACCAATAATTAATTTTAAAATCATCTGCTAAACTATCCTCATAAAAAAGTTGAAAAACAGTTAATTTGACCACACCACAAAGCTCAAGCATAAAAGTAGACACTACACTAAGGTAGTATAGAAGGGGTGATCTTCTATCACAACATTTGTGGAGGATTTCATTCCCTTTGGGCTTTTTTTGTTTTATTGCTATTGCCATCGATGGTATTTTCCCGACGCTCTCCTCTTTTATGCTTGAAATTACATTTCAAAATCAAAGTAGGGAAATTCCCGATATTGATACAGCAAGATGATTGTATGCAAATGGGCTGTCTTTTAATGTTGTTCACCCTCCATATTAAAAGAGGATGTTGAGATGTGCTAATGAAGCTCCTTCAAGTTATTTGGGCCTCGGGTTTGACTCTCAAGAGATTAAGAACCACCTTGTTGGATCAAGAGGTCAAGTTGATTTATGAGCAATTGAAGCCCATAAAAGATTCATGTATTGAGATAGGGGTAACAAGTGTTTCAGATGGGTCGAAAGATGATAGAAATCATCCATTGATCAATGTTTTGGCAAAGTCCCCTAAAGGGGTAATGTTTTTTATGGCAGTGGACTGGAAGGGGCAAGTAAAAGATGGGTCATTTATTGCAAATATTATCGTCTCTGCCATTGAAAAAGTGGGTGCTAAAAATGTTGTCCAAGTCATTAACAGACAACGAAAAGAATTGTTAAGTTGTTGATTTATTTGTTAGTTGAAGAGAAATATTAGCATATTTTTTGACACCTTGTGCGGTATGTTCACTCAATCTTATGCTACAAAGGATTCAGAACAATATTGAGTGGATCAAGGAGGTGTGTGCAAAGGCTGAGAACATCCAAATGTTCATCACAAACCACCACATGCATCGAGGAATATTCAAAATGTTCTCACATTTTGAGTTATTGAAGGTAAGTGAGTCTAAACTCAAGTTAGTCATTTAATTTTTTTAAATAATCTTACAATTTCTAATATTTTGATTGTGTAATGTGTATTCTTTTCTAAAGTATTTATCTAATAATTGTATTATTTTTGCTCTATTTTATGTTACAAGTTGTTGAGACACATTTTGCATCAAACTTAATCATCTTGAGTTGACTTGTGCAAGTTAAAGAGGCACTTTCCAATATGGTAATCAGCAACAATTAGGCTATGCTAAGGCAAAGCAACAGTGAAAGGGCACAACCAAAATAAAGCTTAGGATATTGGATGACTTATGATGGGAACATGTGGAATAACTCATTAAGTACACCGAGCCCATTATGAGCATGCTTAGGTATGCTGACATAGATAGGCCTTACCTTGTAGAGATCTATGATGGCATAGACTCAATGCTTGAGAAGATGAAGCAAATTGTAAATGAAAAACAAGAAGATCCTCAAGGGACCTTCTTCTTACAATTGCAAGCAGTTGTTGTAGAATGCTGGAACAAAATGACCACTTCACATTTGCTTGCCTATGCATTGACGCCCAAATACTATAGCACCCAATATACTGATCTACCAGAAAGGCTACCACCCTATAGAAATTTAGAAGTGACTAATGGATACAAGGCAACATTGGAAAGACTCTTTCCTAATGATTATATGAGAGATTTGATTATGGATGAGTTCATACAATTTGTGGATGCAAAATGTCTAAGTAATGATGCTTTTCACTATCGGTTTAGGAAGGATGCGCATAGTTGGTGGTACCTCTATGGCAAAAAATTCCAATTGTTGCAGCCCCTTGCAATCAAAATTATGCCACAACTAAATTTGATTTGAAAAATTTTACTATAAGCTTATTATGTCTTCATAAATTGCTAGAAATTATAAGAATCGAGATTAATAATTTTATTTTAATTGTTTACTTTGTCATATCTTCATAAGTTGCTAGTTAATCTGCATCAGAAAGAAATTGGAGCACATATTCTTTCATTCACTCAGTGAAGTGCAATAGGTTGCAATCAAAAAGAGCGAAGAACTTGGTATATGTGAATTACAACTTGCGTCTCCTCTCACACAAGAGTAAAGAATACAAAGGGGAGACGAAGAGGTGGGATGTAAATGCAGAGCTTGCAGACTTGGATGCTTCTACTTCTCATCTTGCAATTGAAGATTTTGACACCAATACTATTACTGTTGCTGCTGATTCCATTGGCCTTAGCTCTATTGCCGAGTCAACTAGTGTCAAAGAAGAAGATGGAAAAGATGATGATGATGATGATGAATATTAATATATGTTTAATCCATTAGTTGAACTTGAAACAATGATACTTGAACTTACTGTTATGAATTAATTATAATGTTTTGAATCTTTATGTTGAACTTGGAATACATGATGGTATGATCATGATTCATGATGCTATGATTACAAGTTTTATAGTTTATGGTGTTTTTGTTGTTTAAATCATATGATTTTATGATAATATGAGACATTCTAATTTTAAAGCATGCCTCTAGGTTTCATAAATATGTGTGTGTGTGTAAATAATATAAAATTTACATGTTTTTGTACGAACAAACCCAAACCCATTTCCAAAATTTTGTCATACCAGCAAACTAGTTCTTCAAACTCGAACGGGTAACTTAGTTTATTTTCCATATTTGATGTAGGTTTTCTGTTTATACCAAAAAACTTTTGGTACATGGCAACTTGTATCCCATTGATTTCGATACCTTTATGTGCAAGAGAGTCCAGCAACTAATGCGATGTAAAGCCAAAAAAGCCAACACAAGTTGAAGCTAATGTCACACAGATAGGTGTGATGTCCCTTATCTGAAATAGGATTTATAATATAAATTAAAAACTATTAAAATATGATATATTATACAATATAATTAACATTTGATTAATTTTAACAAGGTTATGAAATGAAGAGTTGTGACTCTCAAACGAGGTATGAATGAAAGAAGAGTTTATTTGAAAGGGGATATGGGGAAGGAAGAAAAAATGGAGCATGTGAATCAAGGAAGGATTAATAAAAGAAGAAATGAATGGTAAGTAAATAAGGAGGTGGATCTTTTGAAGGGAAGACAAAGAAACGTTGTACTCTTTCAAAGGGTGCTAATTGTGAAAGGTTGTCATTCTTTCAAAAGGAAAACGTATAAAAGACTGTACTATTTCAAGGGGAGGTGATTGTGAATGGTTGTGACTCTTGCCAAATGGCAGACATGATGAAGAGATCTGTCATCTCCCTCACATTGGAAGATATAATGAAGGTTTCATTTGTGGAAGACATTCGAGGGAGATCAATTTGAAAAATAATTTATTATTCTCAAAAGGCAGCAGTGGAGGATGGTGACTCAATTCTTATGAAAGACGGTGCCCTTCCACCAGTAAAGGAGAAGTCATTCCAAACATTCAAGTGTCATTCATCAATCATCTCATGAATCTGCAAAAGCAAACATCACTAATCAAATCAAGTAAACAATCAATGAGCAAAACACCTTTTCAAATCATCATTCACCAATATATAAAACCAGCAATCCTTACATCATCACTCATCAATTATCTAATCATAAAACACTTAAGCATCCCTCACCAACACCTCAAATCTTATAACCAAAGGAATTCATTAAAAATTTAAATCCACCAGTCATTCATACAATATCAATCATTCAACAACAACGTAATGATCAATTCTGATTTGAATAGAACTTAAAAAAAGTATTACAATCTAAAATATAAAGGAAAATGATTCATATGCATGGTATGCAATCTAACTCTATTTATTATTTATTTATTTCTATATCTGTTAGGAAGATGCAGCAGTACAGATCTTCCCTCATCAAGTACCCAACCCCAAGTTGGTTTGCTTGTGAGCCAAGGGGCCAAATGACTGGAGGCTCATTTCTTGCCCTTGGGCTTGGTTGAGCAAGAGTCTCCAGGCATCCTAACAAGAATTATAAGATTGGCAATTTTATCTGATTGTCATCAAGCAATCGTAGATAGGATTAGTGAGGAAACGGGATAGCAAGATGCTGCAGTATGGATTTCCCCAATTGAGAATTCTACCACCCCAAATTTGTTCACTTGTGAGGTTGAATTGACTTGGATGGTCATTACACACTCTTGGGCTTAGTTGTAGAGGATAGTCTTTGAGCATCCTACTGTGCTTTTCCACAAATTCCTAATATGGTTGGTGTTGGAAATATGTTACAAAATGGATACAATAGAATACTTTGTTTTCGATATGGACTATCTATGATCATAATGCTTGATGTCAATTACTCATAATTTTCTCTATGCTAACTTGCCATTACATAATTCATTTATAGAATATTCTTTGTATTATTCGATTGTTATTTTCGGGTAAAAGTCAGGTATATCCAAGAAGGGGACATTACAATAGGGTTGCTTGGAATTGGTTTGAGGAACTTGATCTTGAGAGATCCAGCAATTTGAGTGATGAGGAGTTGATATAGATATAGGCATTGGGCCACTAGACAATTGTATTTTGACATTTGTAGTATAATGAATTCGATATAGATACTTGACATTGCCATTTTCATTGTGCAATGCAATATATTTAGTAACTAGCATTTCAAAGTTTCAACCATACACTGATGCATAAGCTAATATATACATAGAGATTGCCATACACAGACAGAATTATTGTTGAGTAGCGATACCAATCAAGGCAGCAATCTCATTAGTAATTAACACAGTAATCTCATTACAAATAAAGGCAGTGATATTATTCTGTTAACAAGTTATGACAATATGAGAAGACGCCACTCTTGAAAACGCTGTGACCAAAAGAACATAACCTTTCACTACCACCAGAAGACTATAAAAAGGCAGAAACTCATTTGATAAAAGGGCATCAAGGAAATCGATTAGATCAGTATTTAATACAAGCAATCAGCATCTGATAAGACAGCCATTTTGTGTTATAGCAATTATTCTAGTATGCGTGATGAAGATGTTATATATTTTCTAATAAACCAAATTAGATTATTTATTTGTTTATTAATTTTACTTATTCTCCTACCAACAATCATGAAGAGGTCGGTAAGGAAATACAAGGAGGGAGGGCAGATAAGGGTTCCTCTTCTCAGTAGACCACCCCAATTGGATGGACGTATCCTAGCCATTTGTGGGCCAAGGGGCATTGTATCATGCACTTGGACTTTGTTGCAGCACATGTTCCAGGGCCCCCAAACATGCTCTCCTCTTCAACCCCTACCATGGTTAGTTATTGTAAATAAAACTATATTTTAGATTTGCATATGAAATTTTATTTAATGCAACTGCTTATCAAGTTTCAATAGCTTTCATATGTTTAATTATAAAATTCTATCTGCAAATAAATATTGTTGTGGAATTGTTACATTGAGTAGAATTCAAGTATACCCCCACTAGGGGGCATTACAGGCCAAAGAGATATGGAGTTGAAACCATGTGATTTGTGATGAAATGAGTTAGACTCATTGGATAATCCGTGTTCCAGTTTCAATTTTATCTTAGAAAGTCAGGAATGGTTTTGGGAGGCAACACTAATAAAGGCATACTAAATCCTGAAATTTGGCAAAATCTGGAATTTTATGGAAATTCCCAAAATCTACACTCTTTATTATAATTCCTACAAAGCTAAACCTATCTCAAATATCCTAACAATAATTATATAAAATAAGCTTTAAGAACTTCTTATGCTTAAATGTTATATTTTATATAAATCCCCTTGCCCTCTGAGCTGAAGAAACTGACTTGCAAAATTTGGTAATTAACTTGCAAATGAAAAATCCTGAAACTAGGTTGGAACTTGACCACGTCCTAGGATTCATAAATTTAACACCTCCCAAAATTCATCCCCTTGTAAAAACGAAATTTGAGTGCGAATTGTTGAAAAAATGAAGGAAATTGCAAAGTGATCAAAGCTATCAGATTTCCACAATCCATCTGAATTTGAAATATAGTTTCTGGATTTGATTCTGTAGTATTTGATGTAAAAAATTTAACATACTACACAATCAAATCCAAAAACTATATATCAAATGCAAAATGATGTTTTGTTGAGATGAGGTTTTGAAGCAATGCAAGAATCCACCTACCCCCCAGGATTCCTAATCCTCTAAGAGCTAGGATTTCCACCCCAATGCATGAGAAACTCAAGGTAAATTTAGTACCCCCTCTTTAATCCAAGATATGAGTAGATCCAATAAAGGGAGAGATAGGAGGCTTTGTAGGACAAGTTTGGCAAAGAAAATAAGATGAAGAAAAATCCTCTAGAGGTGGCAGATTCTACCTCCATCAAGGATTCCTAATCTTCTCTCAACACCAAATTGAGCCATACATGAAAGACAGACAAAGCCAAGGCAAATTGGGAATATGCCATACAATCGAAGACTTGGTAGTCATCTCTATCAAGAGATATTTTCTCATCACCAGGGACTCGATCAAGTCTACAAGGAAGCTAAGGTAGCACACACATGTTTTCTACCAATCAAAAATTCTCTGTTACACATGTTCAAGTACACTCAAACATATTATGCCATGTATACAACCATTTGCTCTCAAAAGCATTGTAATTTTCTTATTGGCCCACAAAGAGGTACCTTCATGTAATTGGATGATAGTGTTGCAACTCTAATTAGTATTTTTTATAGGAAAATCTTGCCTCTTCATCTTGAATTGATCTTGGCCCTTCAATGTAATTAAACATCTATAACAGACCAAGGCCTCCTTTATAAAGAGTTAGATTTTGATTCATTAGATTAAAGGTAAGAATAGAGGTAGAGTAGGAGAGGAGACTTGTTCAAGTTGTTACCATGATGTTATCAAAGTAATTGTTGAATAATTGTTGATTTTCATGGTGGATTACTTTTGTTGCTTTGCAGTACTGCATGGTTTATTCAATTCCTCAGAATATTATTTCATGTTAAGCAAAAGTATAAGTAGATGAATGAAAGATATTATTAAATGGTGATTAGTGGTGAAGCTAGTGTTTTCAGTACCAAGTTGATTGGAAGGGTACACCGGGTGAAAAAAGCATTTGGAGATCAGAGAAGGAGATCAAATATAATCTTGTTGTAGATCCTCACTCAAGATGACTTGAGTTTTATTTCCATAGAGAGTATGCTGCAAGAGCACCCAACAATCTTCATGACTCAATGAGGCAACTTAAAATCCGTTATGTCTTGGGTCGTGTCCAAGTTTAGAATAAAGTCCCAAGGACCATTTTGTGATGTTCTGTAGTCAATCCATGTAATTGGAAACCATTTTGGGTCCATGATACAAAGTTGTTACAAAATTGTCAATATTGTCACGAGGAGGCCAAATGTTGTCAATATGCGTCCAATGGCATTCTATCATTGTATTAGCATTTATTAGGCCTCTTTAAACATATTTGTAATGGTTTCAAGTCATAAGATTCTTGGTTAAAATCTTTTAGCAAGTTTTGTAGAAGTTGTCATGGTTGCCAAAATAGTTAACGTGTTGGAAATTGCAAAATTGCACCAAATTGCAAAAAGCGGGAAGTTGAAGGTTGCACTGAGGTAGTTAGATGGTTAGAAAGTTTGTAAAAAGTTCATAAGGCCTTATATGGTCAAATAATAGAAGAGATGGTCAGTTTGCTAGTGTCTTGATAAAAAGATTCAATGAAAATGCAGACTGTTATATGTTTATCCTATTTTGTGACTGCTGCAGTGAATTTTGTATCTTGTTTGATGTCATTTCGACCTGCCTTCATTTAAGGATGATGGAACGACAAATCATCTTTCATTGGGACCACTTTTAATGGTTTTCAAGTAGTATTAGGCAAGTTTTAATCTGTAGATAGGTCTCTGATCCATGAGAGTTTGCACGCAAATTTGGTGATCTCTATCATTGCCACCACTGTAAATTCCTGCAACTTGGTTGGATTAAAGCTTAAAGGGTATGACTTAAGATTATTGAGTTTGTGGCTGTGAAGGATATTGTTTGTGAGTACAATTGTATGACTGTGAAATTAATTCCAATGTCTTAGACTGATAATTACCGCAAAAAGTCTGATTTTGGGGTGTTGATTGATGCAATCATGGGTGAGATAGTGTGGTGATTGTTTGGAGAGGTTGGGCAGATGTTTTGCAAGGTGTTTGAAGTAGTGACAAGGAGAGAGACATCCCTGAGTATAGTTTTCCAGCAAACCCTGCTAGAAAGTGCCTCAAATGAAGGCTTTCTGATTTGATGTATTAATCAGTGCTAAGTTGCCATATTTGCTCAGAAATCCTCAAATTTGACATTCGATTTGTTTTGATTTGTAGTCATTTTGAATTCTGTTCAAATTTGCCTGATGCCTGCGAAATTCCCTGCAGATTCACTGTTTTGGACCCTCATCGATTTTGGGGGAATTTGTAGCAACTTTGCTAGATGTCAGCAGAGCCCGGGCGGAAATACCATTCACCATATAGTCAGTTACGGTAACCAGAATGAGAAATCCAAACAGGCATTTCACGAATCTTCCGTATAATCTATGCTTGAGAATGAGAAATCCAAACCATTCATCGTAGGGAATCCATGATCCACGGGAGGCACTTTTCATTGCATTGTGGACAATATACAGCAGGCATTCCGTGATCAATTTTTGATATAAAGTCTCCAACTCTACAGGCACTGTCTATACTCAGCAAACACAGGTTACAGCTACAGGAAACACTCTACAAGCAGCATATATATATAAACATCTTGTACAGATGAATCCAAAACAAACCCAAACCCAGCCCAAAAAAAATTTGAACAAATTTCAAACCTGAATTTCGAACCCGCATCCGAACCGGCAACTTAGAATGAGTGTTTTAGTCCCTGAAAATTGTTGTTTTTGGTCATTTGACACTTGAGAAGGTGGTCTGAGCAGAGTTTTCAGTTGGAGAGAAGGTTTTGCTAGTAAGTATTTTGTAAAAGTGAGGTAATTGACCTTGTGTGTGGGAGTCCCTGTTTTGATGAGCTGGTCCAAATTAACCTATGATCACTTTGAGACATGTTTTAGAAGGGTTTAATGGCTGTCTAAAATCCTATTTTGTTTGTGAACTTAAGTTGGTTAGGAGAGATTATTCTCAACTTTGTCACTGGCAATGGCTAGTAAACAATAGGACTGATTTTACAAAAGGAAAAACAGTTGATGAAACCAGAATTCTTGAGGGTTGCTAAGGTTTTGAAATGTCGTGTTTTGGTGGATCTAAGGTGTTCCTGGTCTTGGTTCATTCTTGAGAAGCGTAAAAGCCTTAGTCATTATTTGTAGCCTATAAGCCAAGGTGTTCCTGGTCTTGGTTCATTCTTGAGAAGCGTAGAAGCCTTAGTTACTATTTGCAGCCTATATGCCAAGGTATTCTTTAGAAGGGGAAGTATGGACTTTGTAAGATGTAATGATGATGGGGTGTTTTGAGACAAACCTTATTAAATTTCTTTTTCATTCTGTGGTATACAGGGTTGCTTGCTTGGTTAAGGAAGCGTTTATCCCATTGTTGTGAAATATTCCTAGTTGGCATTAATATGCCTAAAATTTGTTGATAGTGAGCCCGCCTCTGCATCACAGTATTAATTGCATAATTAACTTATTAACTTCTTTTATGGGGATGAATTGCAATAAGCTAATGACAATTTCTGATTAAGAACAGATAACATTCATACATAATCCCTTTTACACATATAGGATTACCCTGAGTCTTAGTTACCGGTATGGCAAAATTTTAGGAAGGGTTTTGGGTTTGTTTGGGTTTGTTCATACAAAATCGTGTAAAAATTATAAAAAATTATATATATACATATTTATGAAGCCTAGAAGCATAGAGTATCATAAAACCATATGATGTAAACTCCACCTTGCACAAACTTCTTTTTCTCAATCACCTACTTGCTCACAAAATCACCTATTTGCACACCACAAATGATGTTAGAAGCTAAAATAACCTACTTACATTCACTTTTTAGGGCAACCGGTACTCAAAAAATATAAAATTTGCCCAAATTCATCCCAAATTTGCCCAAACTCATCCCAAATTTGGTTTGAGCAGCCAAATTCGCCCAGGTTCGAATTCTAGACCGCGGGTTCAAACCAGCCCAAGGAAAATCAAACCCTGATCGAACCTGGGTCGAACCGGACCAGTATTTCGAACTGGTTCGAACCCAGGCAGGGTTCTTGGGCCAAAACAGCGAACCCGGCCAACTAAGCTCTCAGTTGTTATATTACAATGTTAGATGCAATCCTATGCATTTAGGGAGACATCAATATGAGGGTTTCTTCATACAATATGCTGTTTATTGTACCATCGCATGCCTCCAATCACATGCCTCATCTTAATTGATGCTTAACTACCCATGTTAGCATTAGTTTACATATTGATTGATATAAAAACTCGCTGACTTGTATGCAGTCATTAATATATCCTCTGTACGCTATTAATATATCACTTATTGGGATGGCCCCATAAACACAACAGAAGTTGTGTGCTGTAATATACGGAATATCTCATGTTTGAGACTTCCACGGGATCTTGTAACAATGCCTGCTGTTAATGGTGGTTACTACGGTGAGCCCAATGGAGGAAGAAAGACATTTCTGCAGCTCAGCTCGGTGCTCACATGGAAGGACATGGACGGGATTCACCGGTTGCTGTCAACCAAAGACATCACAGATGCACCCACAAGAAAGGTGTCTTGCTGGCGATACAGGAGGATGCTGACGGTATAGAAGACCTCCAAGAGACAAATCTAGGAGGTGTTAATAACTCAGCAATAAAAAGAAAAACCACAACGGGGATGGGGTCCCCCAATGTGATCCCACCAGTTCATAGCTCCAGTCAAAAGCATTCACAGAGACACACACACACACACACAAATGTATCACTCCCTGATTTCCACTGCTGTATGTCATTAAAATATCATTGGTGCTCAGATTGAGGTGCTTGTCATTATACTTTGGAATGACTAAGAATGCACAATTGATATGGCAATTGATGCCATCACTAACTGTACCTTTATCAATCAACAATACATTAATTGTTCCTTTATTCTTAGGTGGTATATACTGGCAATTAAATTGACTTGTTATGATGCCGATTGATAATTTGTCTTTCAGCAATATCATCGATGCCTGGACTGTTGACACTAACATGATGGAACATATATTACTCTGCTGTCTTTCTGACAAATCTTTTGATATTTCATATTTACTTCAGGCTACTTGCTGTGAGTCTATGTTTGAATGCAGTGAAGGATATATTGCAAGTCTATTAACTTGACATCTCCTAGTTGAAGTCCACTCCTTTTGCTGCCCATGTTGTTAGTTTAAATCCATTAGTGAACAATATTTATAGATCTTCCTTAATGTTATGATGGCCCTCAATTGGTCTATTCTTGTGCAATTTTGTCTCTCCGAGAAGCTCCACAAAATTGAGATTATATCATATCATCACTTATTACTATTTATTTATTTATGTATTCATTTTAATTTTATTATTTCTTGTTAAGAGTAAAAGGTTCTCAAGGGACCACAAAACCTTTTATTTCCTATCTATTCAAGTTAATTCATTATTATTTATTATTAAATCTAATTTCAGAGAGGGGATATTACAGTTTCCATCAAAGATGACAGATTTCACTAAGAATATTTCCAAATAATTCTCTACAGGTCTTATTTGTTGTTTGTAAGGGATGTCCGAAAAGATTCAAACTCAACTCACCAGTTGCTATAGAATCCTTCTATAAAAACTAGATAAAAACCACCTCCAAATACAAGAAATCTAGCCAAATATAATGGAAAAGGACAGATCAGAATTAAGTTACATATGAAACATATTTGGAACAAAGAAAAAGCATTCTCACATTTGTTCCAACAAATAAGAAAGCGTCTCCCTTCTCAAGGCCAGCAATGCTTGTGTTCAAAAGGAAATCAGAGCGCAAATCAGCCTGAGGATCCATGCCATCTCCTTCACACCATATGTTATTAGACCCCATTTTATTCATGTAGTCCTTCAAAGCCATCATGGATTCAACATCTGAGAGCTTCCCAGCAATACCAACCGTTTCCTCTGGTAACACTTTACGGACAACCTCTGCAATAACCTCAAGAGCATCACGCCAGCTCACAGGCTGAAGGCGACCATCAGATCTACGAATCATAGGTTCATTTAACCTTTGTCGCTTCAGCCCATCATAGCAAAACCGTGTCTTATCCGATATCCACTCTTCATTTATGTCCTGGACAAAGCAGGAAACAACTATATGAATATAATGATATGGAAAAGGACAACTATACAGAATTGATAGTATTATAGCATAAATTTTCCTCGTAGTGATCATTATTTCTTCCTTACTGTAAAAAATATTCAAAATGAAAATCCTACTAATTCCACCTGTGAGTAACCAATATTTGGTGTTCTAGTTATGCTTCAATTGACAACTATAGTAGCATAGCAAAAATATAAACAGATAGTGCAAAGTATGGTGTCCAAATTCTAAATAAACCTTCTGGAAATGAAAAGATTGGAAATCAAACTGAAGACAAGCATCTTGTGAATAGCAATTGGAGCTTATAATATCTATATGCAATATGTCTAAATTAGTGAATTCTCTAAAGCTTCTGCAACTGCTTCACAATTCTTGAGGAACACCATACAGAGCATGTGTATGCAAATAATGCTAGAAAAGAATCACTGAAGTACTAAAGAAAACCAAACAAATCTTCACACAAATTAAAACCATCCGTTAGCACCATTTCTACATTTTTTTTGTTTCATTTTAGTTTTTCATTTGTCACTGTAATAAAATTCCAAACTATTTTTTAAATCTTGAAGGACACTATATAACAATATTACTTTCAGATATGTTGTTTACAAATTTGCAACATGCATTTCAACAAAATAAGATGAGCAACCAATTCAGTATGTGTTTAATGGTACCTCATTCAGACGAGGCAATATCCTCATCACTTCTGGACCTCGACTATCAATTCTTATGTTGGATCCAACTGCATCAGTAACATCAATGCTCTCTGTGCCCTTTAGTTCCCAGTTTCTTGCTTTAAAGGCAAATGGTTTTGAAGTAAGGGCTCCAACAGGACAGATGTCTATGACATTCCCTGAAAGTTCACTTGTCATCAATCTTTCTACATAGGTACCAATCTCCTCACCACTTCCACGTCCCAAAACACCAAGGTCCTCCACCCCAGCAACCTCAGAAGCAAACCTGACACACCTGTTGCATTTGGTGGATTGGCAACGGTTAAGAAACAGAGCAATGTAGGTAAAGAGTACAAAAGAATAGAATCCTTTTTGCAAATGACCTTACAAAAATTCTATTTACAGATATTAGAGTAAAAAATAGTACATTCAAATGAAAAGTTCAGAAGAAACCAAGAAAAAGAGGATATTCAAGCTTCAGTGTCCTGGGACTGATGGAAATATTGTCATTGATGTCAAAGATGACAAGATACTTAGCATCATCAATGTCAAAGGAAATGGAAGATAGTAATTGAACTCTCCAGTGCTATATGCCTGATGTAAGCTGCAGATCCTAACAATCATGACAGTCACATATGTCATGAGGAAGATAGGGTAACATAAGAATGGATATGGAGAGCATGGTGTTACTTTAGAGGAAGTCTTAATATTAAAATTAAAATATCTCTTTCAGCAATAATATTCTGCTAGTGGAGCTGTTTCGAGAAATTTTTCATTACAGATGGAAATTTTAATTCAGACTATCAAGAATCCTGGAATACAATCAGCAAATATAGTTTGAGTGGAGACATAAGTGGCAATATCTACTGGAAACACTTTAATCAACAGTCAAATGTGAACTAAAATATAAATAGTGATATGACATCAAACAGCACTAATAATATACAAAGCGGCAAAGATGTTTAAGAAATGACAGCTTTCATGATCAATGACACTATTAAGAGTAAAGTATCAATTCAAATGTTGGTGATTTTTAAGAGAAGTGGCAAGTATTTGCAGGGACATAGAAACCATAACAATATCGCTTTCATGCCATCAATTAAGGATACTTTAGAAGCTAAGATCTTAATCAAAATGAATATTAATGGAATGAAGGTGTGATGCCGTCATGCCCAAGGAATTTTAAAAACGATGATATGGATGGCAAGATATGAAACAATGATAGAGTTAAAGGTATAATGAACAAATGTCAGGCAAAGTCAAAGCAGTTCAAAGAACAAAGCCTGCGCATAAGAACAGAACGAAGCCATAATAATGCAAGCGACAATTCTTTTTGTAAAGTTTGGCATGTGAACACATAGCACATACATTGAATGATGAATGACAACAATATAAATATGCCTTGAAGTTGTTCTTCCTAATTATAATAGAGCACTCATGAACAACAATTATATGGTGAACGAAGAAACCTACAACGACATATTTCTCAGCCAGCAGCAACATGATACAATGACGAAGATAGCAGCAGCTTTGTTGATAACGGACACAGTAAAGATAACAAAACTCCAAGATCACCATCAGGTATGTCAGCAAGAAAAACGGTGATTGAAAATATGAAAATCAATGAACAATGCTAAAAAGAACATACATGCCAATCTATAGCTATAAAGAAATAAAGTTGCGATTAAAGCTTAGTGCAATAATATTTGACAAAGAGATAAGTGTGATGGGTTAAGAGGCTGTGGTATTCTAATTACTTTATTCAAATTAAGATGCGGTTTTTTTAGTGGTTTACTAATGAAGAATTGCAAACTTTATTGAAAAACAAATAGTTGGAATGCCTTAATCAACAATGGAGAATCAGTGATAAAATAAGTAAATGAAATAGTTATGATGTGATATTATTAAAGAGTTGTGTGTGGTGATTGAAGAGATGCATCACTCGTGACACACATATATGGGATTTAAGAATCACTTTAAAAATATGAGTGTAAGTATTAATGAATAAAAAAAGGATGTGAAAGAAGAATATGTTGAATAGATCTTTGGAACAAAGCAAATGAGAAATATACTAAGTTACAAGTTCGAGTTCACGTTCAAGTTCGGGTACGACAAATCTTGAAATGGAGTGTGGGTGTGTTTGGGTTCGTTAGTACAAAAACAGGTAAAAATTATATATGTATGCAGCCTATAAAAAATGAATTAAGATTGGAATACTACATAGTATCATAAAAACAATAAAAACACTATAAACTTGCAATCTTAGCATCATATCTATTATCAACACCAAATTATTAAAATAATATCGAGTTCAAGCATCATTGTTTAGACTTTCAACAATTAGAACTTTATGCTAAGTTTCAATCATCTAATGGATTATCTAAATCTTCATCTTCTTCTTCATCAAAGGCGTTAGTTGGTTCACAAACATTGTCAATATTTTTGGGATCAACTGCACTGATAAAATTCTTGTTTTCCAAGTTGTCTAATACTTATTACTTTCTCATTGTACAAAGAACTTGTTTGTCTATGATTAACATCCTACTTGAAAATGTTATATAAGAAGCTTGCAACTCCCTTCACCTATTGAAGATGTTATTTAATGTTTCAAATATGATTTATCACTATACACAGCTTCCAATTATTTGGACAAGTGTCGTTATCAACACTGGATATAAAAATTTCACCGGAAGAAATCTTGAGAGCTAGTTTATATTGATGTAATAAATATTTGAACTTCAGCAAATTTTGTTTTGTAATGTTCATAATCTTTATTCAAATTCTGTAATAATTGTTTTCTACAATAAATTATAGAATGTTCCCTATAGAACTGTACCTGGTTCGCACCCCATCTACCTAGGTCTACCTTGGTTTGATCATGGTTTGACCTAGGTTCGACCTCGAGGAACCCACCTGCTTGGGTTTGAACCCAAGTGGAACCCAAAAGGGAGCCAAGACAAGGACCAATAACCGGTTTGAAACTCGTCTGCTTCGAAGGGCCAAGGGGAGAATTGGGTAACCAAGGAAATATATATATGGTTGAAGAAATATAGAGAAGGGCTGAATGAATGTGTGTGTGTGTGTGTGCAAATTTATTATCTGATATATACCAATTTAAGAAAGTGTGAGTAAAGTATTTAAGAAAAGAATAAAATATATATTTATAGACTTATCTTTTATAAATACATATTAAAATATAAAGTATGAAATAAGAGGAGTAAAGTGTACAAGTTCAAAGAAAATAATATAGCAAAGTAAAAGAAGCAAGGAATAATTGTTTGAAGAGGATAAGAAAGTATCCATAATCAGTTGTAAGTAAGCAACATTGTCAAAGTGGAAGAACAATTTGCATGCATTGGGTTGGCGCTCACGAAGACAGCAGTGGGAGTTGATGATTTCAATAGGTCAGTGCTAGGTTGGTGCCTGCAAAGTGTCGGAATTTGTGCTTCTAGTGAGTCATTGCTCACAAACATAGGGGTTTGTGCCTCTTATAGGTTGGTGCCTACGAAACAGTGTAAAAGAACAAGTTTATACATAAAGCAACTATTTTTCTGTGGTTTTCTCCTGCATTGGGTTTCCACATAAATATTGTGCCAGTATGTTCATGTGCATAAATGTTTATTCCGGTAATTAAATCTATTGTGGTGATTAAAGTTTTAATTGACAAAAGTTGTTATCATACTGAAATAAACTGTTATTATATGGTATTTATATTTGGCACTTAATCAAATGTCATGTGAAGGTAGTAATTTAATATCAAATTTTCTTTTTATAGAAGACAGTTAAAATTTATTCATGTCCATGTGAATAAGAGGCAATTACATTCTGATTGATACATTTACGTCAAAATTACTATTGGAAAGGTTTGGGCACAAAATAAATACAATGTTTCAACAAGGCTAATGTTAGTCAACAACAAAAGGTCAAATGGACGAGTAGCAATAAGTGAAACTTCAAAGGATCTATAAATGAATGTAGCAACCCAAAACCTCTGAAGACTTTTAATCTCAACAAATAATGCCAAATGCCATATGGTAAAAATGGAGCATATTCCAATGAAGATAAAAAATATAAAAAACATATTACCATGAATAGAATACTAATTCGAAGAGCTTGCAACTCGGTTCTAAAAAGTTTATTCGCAATATATGTTAACCAGATATTTCTAAATGGCCACAGCTTAATTCAGTCTACTAAATGTTTCATAACCAGGACTTAGTAATCTTCATATATGTCAAAGAGAACAAGAGACATGGGCAGTAATAGCAGTTGAGACAGGATAACTCATCAGCAAGAAACTTGAACACGTAAAATAGAAGACTACCTAACCATTTTAACTGTGCTGAATCTATGGTGAAATTTCATTCCCGAAGTACAGAGCAAATCTGCACTACTGAAGCAGTGAAGTTAGATAGCTAAAAAATTCATTCCTAGAGTACATAGCAAATTTATAGTTGCACTACCGAAGCAGTGAAGTTAGGTAGTCAATTATCATAATCACATTGAACAATGAAAAACTCGAATGATGTGGTGACGAAAACTTCTGGAATATATTTTTTCCAGAGGGCATTTCTAGTCAATTATTAATTTTAAAAAATTAGCCACATTAGATTATGCAAAATTTACAATTATCAATGTTCATTTTTGAATTTTGCCTCCATTTGCTTTTATTATCTTCAAAATAACTATTAGCCGGCCATTCTATATTCTTTGAAAAGCATTTTGTCTTCTTCATTTTTTTAAAATACATCCGAAACAGAGATAGTAAAATTCAGAGAGATTGGCCCAAAAAGTGAAGAAAAATAAAGAGCTAACCTTGTACATTGGATACACCTGGTCATGACAGTTTTAACAAGAGGACCAAGGTTCTTATCCACCACAGATCTCTTGGTCTCAGTGAAACGCCCACGATCTGACCCAAATGCCATTGACTGATCTTGGAGATCGCACTCCCCTCCTTGATCACAAATTGGGCAATCAAGAGGATGATTTATTAACAAGAATTCCATCACTCCTTCTCTCGCCTTCTTTGCCAATGGAGTATTCGTCTTTATCTTCATACCTAAAACAATTCAAAGTTAGGCCTAACCCAGTTTAGACAATCATAGAGCATCAAAACTCATCAAATGAATTTCGAGAAAAATAAAAAAAGACTGAATACTAATTATGCTACACCCCTTTCAGATAGATATAACTTTGTTCTGATCCCTCCAAGAACTTCAAAAAATCTGAGAACAAATTTTAGAAAAATAAAAACTAACAAGCAACCCAGACAGGTATACATATGCTTGAGCAGCATTCAATTCATGTTTGTGTTCCAAAATTTAAAAGCAAAAAACTAATTAAATCATATTAAGCCCATCTCATTACACAAGTATGAACCCATTCAAAATTTCAAACTCTCTTGAGACTTATAGAAATTTTGGAAGAAGAAAAAGGCAACAATAAACACCAAACTCAAAGCATATGCTTAAAAAACATCTAAATACCCTCTTAAGTCTTTTATAAATTAAATAAGAAATCTGGAAAAAATACCCATTTCATGTGAACCCAATTCAGATGATCATAACATCATTAAAAACACATTTTCTGGCTGATTCAATTGCCTCATTTCAAACCCTTTCTGGGGTTTGGAAATCTGGACAAAACGACTGAGCAATATTTAAGCTCGACCATTTTTAAAGAAATATAACATTGTTTAAATCCTTCCAAGAGTTTTGAAAAGGCTGAGAACAAATTGTTAAAACAAGAACTAACCAACAATCTCAGCAAGGTGCACATGATTTAGCAGCATTCAAAACAAAGTAATGAGAATCGGAATCGGATTGGAATCGGCAAGGCCAAATTGAATCGTGAATCGGCCATGAATCAGAATTGAATCAGCAAATTTAAAAAAAAAACCTTTCAATTTAGAGATTTTAACAATTTAAAACTTATTCCATGTACCCTTTGTTGAATATAACTTATATTACATATATATCAGTCCTAGGCCCAATTTCTATAATTGGATTTATCAGATGTATTATATTTGCTAAGAATGGGAGAGTGTTATTTGATTGAATATCCAATGTTCTAGTGGTCCATATGAATTCGGAAACTATGTTGCCTCACTGTTCTTCTATATGACACCAATGATATAATTATCCCCATAGTATTTGTTGCACATGTACAAGAGTGCGTATTCTTTGGATGTTTCTCTTTCTGAGTTGTCAAATCCTGACATTATGGGGAGATTTTGAATCCTTTCCTTGGTAGGTAGAAAACCGATAGTTCTATTCCTTACTAGAGATGAATGATTTACTATTTTAGTCAAATGTGTGAGAGGCGTGACTTCTGTAGCTATTGCAGAGATACGATGATGCTAAGTGATAGTTTCAGTATATATGTAGTGTTAATGTGTACCCCTTTGACTCTATTTTGGTAACTCAAGCAGTAATGACTGTGTTCTTCCCTCCGCGACTGAGGTTTTATTATGATGACTGAATGGCGAAGGGGAGTATATGAGGCTGACGCGGTGGATGTTTGGCTGGGACAGATGTCTTATTGCGCTATCTCCTTCATCTATTGCTCGGTTGGTATGAGACTCTGACTGCTAGTTCGTTGATTCCTTTGATGTCGAACTGCCCGTACCAAGATGTT
Organism: Cupressus sempervirens; assembly: GCA_028749045.1. Classification (NCBI taxonomy): domain Eukaryota; kingdom Viridiplantae; phylum Streptophyta; class Pinopsida; order Cupressales; family Cupressaceae; genus Cupressus; species Cupressus sempervirens. The sequence continues at coordinate 566,721,735 of CM053787.1, read as the reverse complement.
GATTTCTACTATAGTTCTTAGTTTAATAATTAATTATGTTTTTTTTTTCTGCCGATTCATGGAGCCAATTCAGGCAATTTTTTCCATGAATCAACGATTCAGGCGATTCATGGGAAAAAATCGGCTGAACCGATTCACAACTCATAAAAAATCGACGGCGATTCAGGTGATTTCCAGGCAATTCTCGGAACTATGATTCAAAACATGTTTTATGTTTTAAAGCTTTCAAATTTTTGAGACAGACTGTTCAGAAAAAAACACCATATCTCAAATAATCCATAGCGAACCAGATCTCAATTCAGCAAATTATGAAGGCACTCAAAACTATTTAAAAAGATTAGAACGTCAAAGAGAAGCTCTATAAGGATTTTGGTAAAGGCAGATAGAAAGAGAATGGCTAAGTAATAATTAGTCCCAACCCAGTTCAGAAAATTGCATCATACATACCGGTTTTGAATTTGAAGGCAAATACTGACTAGGCCTAGAAGGAACAACTAATCAAACCCAGCTCAGTTCATAATTATAACAATAATATATAATATTTTGAGAGACAACAAAATTTCTCAAAGGTAGAATAATAAATAGTTAAACTGTAAACTACAAGCTCATTCCAACAACCATAATAGCATTCGTTTAACAATGAAGATGTTGAATTTTTTTAGCAAAAACACTAAACAGCTTTTAAACAACAAACCAATTCAAGCAGCTATAACATCATTGAAAGCTCTCCAGGTGTTTTGCAAAGTTGGGGAATAACTTCGTATCTAAAATAAGAAAAAACACTAACATCAATATAATTCATTAAATTATAATCTAAGTTGTAGGAGACCTCTGATCCACATGAATTTTAAAGTGATTTAAAAACCTTTACAATCATGAACAAATCAGAGAAGTATAAACAGAAAAGTGAATTTAGATTTCAGGAAAGTTAATGAATAAAGATATGACGAAGCACAGCAGGAAAAGTAAACTCGACTTTAAGTAGGTGCACAAGGATCTTGAACTTCTAGGTGAATGCATAAGTGTCCTACAACCCTCGAATTTTAAAATATGAAATGAATAGAGGCCATTTCAGCTTCCTGTTACTATAGAACTTCCTTTTAGGTTCCAAAAGACTCTTGTACATAACTTCCAATGTATATGTGTATTGGAGGAGTTTTGGAAGGAATAGATGAAAGGAAAGTCATGTGTTGTACCATTCAGGTCCATTATTGATGGGCAATTGTACATTGTACCAACCATTCCAAATTTAGGGAAGAAGGAACAATTTTGCATTGTATATTCTTCTTCCATAGCAAGAACAATCATGTATTGCATGATCCATTCTCAAATATTGTTTCCTATTGCAGTACTTTGTTTTTTGGGTAGAACAATGGCCGTTACTAATCATTAATTAGCACACACAAGCTTTTCTATTATATTTTCTATAAGCATACGTCTTGCAATTTCACAAGGCCCGTAAAGGATTTTGGTAACAAGCAAGTTTGTTTTGTATAACTATACTTGCATGTAATGTCCCCTGGTAAATTAAGTTCAATAATTATTTAATTTAAATCCCAATTCTTATATCTTAAGTTGAATCAACAAGAAAATGCATTGATTTCCATAAACATATGGTATAAGTAGGGACAATCATCCATTTGTATTATGTATTAAGTAATTTAATTTCATATACTATCCATATTTCTTCTTGCTAAGCTTGAACCGCAATTACTTTGTTTAAAGGAAAGAGGAGGTCTGAATACAATCCAAGGTGCTTAGAGACCACTTGATAGATTCCCTCAAAGTTTACCGATCCAAGCTCTTATCCCACCTTGGGACTATGCCTGCTAGGTGCTCAGGGTTGCGAAGCTTGACCAACAATTACTTTGTTAAAAGGAAAGAGGGGGTCTGAATACAATCCAAGGCAATTAGAGACCACTTGATAGATTCCCTCTAAGTTTACAGATCATAGCCCTTATCCTTTTTTGGGACTATGTCTGCAAGGTGCTCAGGGTCGTTGAATGCTATCCTATCTTAGGAACTATCCTTTTGACATTTAGACCGTTGTAATGTCCCCAAGTAAGTTCACTATTTATTTATGCATAAATGAATCTATGCTGACTACTTGAATTAACTTAGTTCATACCATAAAGATAACAATTATAGGTAAACTAATAAATAAGCTATATGTGAGTTGAGAAGATCATGCTATTCCGGTTATTACTCCAGTCTAGGAGAATGTTGAGATGCAAAAGGTTGCTTAGACACCAAACTCAACAGCTTCCCTCAAGGTTTTATAGATAAGCCCTTAATCCTTTCTTGGACATGTCCGCAAGGCTCTTGGGGGCATTGATCCCTATCATGTCTTGTGAACGACGTGTTGGCTGGATTTACACAGGCCTCTCCCTTATTGCATTCCTAATTTTCTTCTCAGACTTAGGAATAATAACCAGTTTGAGCATTAATGTTAATTGAAGTGAATGATCTAATATTCCACTAATTTGATTGTGTATAATACATGGTTAATACCAGTCTCAAAGATAAAGTTCTGCCCTATGATTAGGACATCTTGCTTTCTTGAAGATAACGATTATGTAATTGATCTGACTGCATTTGATATAGTAGCAGATCATATGTAAATAACTTATTTCTATATACTCCTTCCACGCTATTATAGAGTTGCTCTCTGATGATATTGCTTGTATATGTCATTTTGTAGATACTATTGTAATTAATTTCTTGTCTTCTTGTTCCCATCGTATCTATCCTTATACCTATTCCTTAAGACATGGCAGTTAATACATATCATTTCATGAAGCGACGTTTGGTAGTTTAAGTATGCAGAATGCCTGCTAATATTAATTTGTCGGGTTGCTAGTTAACTAAGTCATTGCCGTGATAGTCCATCATCATCAGTCCACTCCCTTGCCATGTTAGTAATTAGACTATTAACTTTCTCATGTTTGTAGACCACTCAGCATTCATCCGTAAGTGATCAAGATATTGTTCTTTTGGTTGTCAATGACTTTATTAATTTATACAAGACTAGTTCATATAATATTCCAAGAATATTATTTACTTATGAATGTTTGTTTGTTTAATTATTCACTTCGCCAATTAATATATTCATAATTCATTCATTCATTTATTTATTTATTTATTGATCAGTAATATTGATGATCAGTATATTAATTTGTTTATTCAACAAATTATTTATTCATCAAATAACAATAAAATTCTTATTACAGGTAGGGGATGTCACAGTCTACCCCTCCTAAATTTGCTTGTCCTCAAGCAACTTAAGGTTTGGGTGCTCAAAAATGTCAGTTCCTTCCCAAGTTTTGTCTTCCTTCAGTAGGCCTTTCCATTTAATAGATAATCAAGAATGGTTTTGTTTCTCAACTTCTTTTCTCACGTGTTAAGAATCCTTACTAGTTCTAGGATGAGCTTCCCTTCATCATCAAGCGAGGGTAACTCTTCACATGGAGTAATTTGTTGTCCAAGGACCTTCTTTAGTCATGACACATGGAAGACATTATGGATTCTACTATTCTCGGGTAATTCTAATTCATAGGCTACCTTGCCAATTTTCCTTGAGACATTGTAGGGCTTGCAGAATCCCGGTTTTAGTTTTTCTGCTCCACTAGTTTTCATAGATCCTTGTGATGGAGCCCAAAAATTTTGCCTCCATTTGTGAAACAATGTTGGTGATTCATGATGGAAATCTGGAAGATGCAAAGACAAAGAGGGATACCAGTCATCATGATTAAATTGTTGGAAGAAATAATAATATATGTCTATAAAGAAGTGAAGCCAAGCTAGAGTTGGTTCAATGCTCATCAATATTTGGGGATGATTGTGCTAAGGGTGAAAAATTAAAAGTTTCCACGTGTGACATAAATTCCTTAATGAAGCTACCTAGTCTTATGAAGATCTTTATTTCCTCTTAATTGCAGATATGAGTTCCAGTAAGGATTTGGAAATTCACTTCAAATACATTGAAGCAGCAACCAAGACTGGACAAGTCAAGGAGGAAAGTGTAAGCAGGGAGTCAAACTTCTATGATACTGAAAAGGCAAAAAATCTTCTTGTTAAAAGCAAGACTTCTAGATGCATATCCACTGATAAAAGTTCATTGATCCATTTGAAACATAATGTTGGAGACCAAATTGAAAAAACATGTCAAAGAGAGTTTATTGATTAAGATCATGAAATCAATGCATAAAAGTATTGAATCTGTGGGATAATAGACTCTTCATCAAAGTAATGATAATCTAAAGTTTAAACATATAAAGATCATTCCCATAGCTGTGTATCCATTCACTCCGGAGATTCAGAGCACATTTATCCATGTCACATAATATATTAAATCACAGTCAACGGGTGGATACAATGCTAAGTTGTTATACAAACTGTAAATCAAAATATAGTTGGTGATTGAACGAAAGGAGGGAAGTGACTTAAATGATCTCCTTGCCACATCTTAATATGTCATAACAAGCAACTCATTGCAAGCATAACCAGCACCAATTCCACCAATTAGCACTTCATATAGAGAAGAAAGTCAAATGAAACTCTAGCAGCTAAAGGATACAATCAGATGATATAGAGTAGAAAAGTCTTTAGATGCTGCTAAGCACAATCAAAGATCCCTAAGAAGAAATCAATATTCAATTAAGGAGTCTTAGCATTCACGCAAACACTCGGACAAGCCAAATTATAATCGATGAACCAGCACCCTGCATGGTAAGGATTTTCGTATTCGAGTATCAAGGAAGATGAATGATGGCATCAAAGACTAAAACCAATGAACCAATGCCTATGTGTGATGTTCAAATCAATGAAATTCTTTTGCAGAATCGTTCATCTAAAAGCTCGATGAAAGTACAGGCATCTTAAGCGTTTCAAAAAAACGGAAGGAATGGCGGCAAATAACAAACTGGTCAAAGATACGACAATGTCTTGTATAGCAATGTCAAATAATCAATTCATAAGGAGGCACGACACCTATAGAAGTCACAAACAAAGATGGAGCAATATATTTACTACATAATGGACGGGCTTGTTGGAGAAGAGCCGTTGGAGCATTGTTTTTCACCTATCGTTATCTAGTGATTTATATCTAACGCATATTCTATATCTGTTGTAGGTTGAGGAATTCCTTGCAGACATGGAGTATGGATTATTGCGAGCATGTTATGATCATTCCTTGAATGCAGATCTTGATCAACGTCTATGCATTCCAATAACTGGAGAGATTTGAAGGCCACCCATATCATTGCCCATGATTTTATTGCCACTCAGAATATATGAGAATGGTCACAAAGTGTTGGCTTTAATCCCTTAAAATAATACCAAATTATAAATTAAAAGCTCACGCTATGTAAATAAGTATTTAGTTATTTGTTTTGAAGCAGTGTGTCATTTGGAAATAAACATATGACACATCATTCTCTATAAATAGGAGATTGAAAGCAAATGAAGATAGATAGACAATTCATATTCATATAAAAAAAATAACAAATCCTATGAGCATTTGATATATTATATTCTTTTATAGGCGAAGAATGAATTTTTTAACTAAGCCTGTGGATATTGGATCTTTGAATAAATTTTTATATGTGATCCTGGTATCAAATTGCATTGGATGGATCATCCATAAGGAGTGTCTCCAGTGCAATTTTATTTCCGGCATAATCTGTAAGCACATCTATTTTATTTATTTGCGTTAGACTTAAAATATTATTAAGTTGTATCCTTCATAAATATTTTATTAATTTCTATAAATATTTTAATATTCGGATAAGTGGATTGGATCAATATTGTATTTTAAACTTGATAAACATAAATATTGTGAATATTTAATTGTTTCCGTATTTATGTCTAGTTTGTCTCCATATCACAGGAGTTGAAACATATTCTAGACTAGTTTAAAATTGCGTTCATATAATTGATCTGTCGCGTCTGGATTATTAATCAATTTATAGTTCAAGCATATTGAACTTTATAAAGGTGTACGTTTCAACTTATAATATTGACACTATTTGCCCATTTAATTAAGCACTGGTCTTTATATTACTCTTGATTCATAATCCACATGCTGGCAATTGTTTGATATCTTTCCTTTAAATAATTAATATAATCATTTGTTGCATTAATCCATACTTATTTTTAAAACATTCATCTAATCATTTATTTTATTTTCAATTCATAATTTTAGCAATTTTCGATTTTCATGCAAGTTTAAAGTTTTCTATAATTCTTGGCATTTTGATAGCTTTCGTTATATTCGCATTCTAACCAATCTATTATAAGCATCCTGGGCTAAAGTGTTTTGTTCAAGATTAGGTACACTCGCCTTGGTTTTGCAGAGCCAGAAGTGCAAGGAACTCAAACCACACTGTTCAGTTCCGTCAAATTAGCCATAACCAGTTGGATATCCCAGCATTGAGTTGGCAAGACTCGTAGGATTCCAATCTACGGTTTGGGGACCAACACCTTGTTTATAGGGTTGTAGCCTCAAGAAAAACCAATCCCCAACTTCGAATGCTTGATCAATCTAGTTTCGGTCAACCTAAATATTTTGTTGGTTTAGTGCATGATGGAGATTATCTTTGAGTGTTCTCATGATGTTCATATTTTGTTGTACAAGATCCTTAGCTCCTGGTACCTTGCTTTCTAGAAGGATCAAGCTTTCGAAAGAAGTGACTTCATAGTTGTATAATGCCTTGAACAGACTCAATCCAATGGATAAGTGATGTGTGGTATTGTAACAGTACTTACCATGGTGTAGCCATTTCAACCATGCATCTTGTTGTCTTGTAACATAATTCCTTAAATATCCTTCTATCCATTTATTGGCAAATTTTGATTAGTCGTCAGTTTGAGGACGATAACTTTTGGGTGTTCATTCAGTGCCTGTCAAACAAAAGAGCTCTTGCCAAACATGCTCAAAACTCTGTTATCTTTGACGCTAACAATGTTTTTAGGTAATCCATGTAGCTTACATACTTCTCTAAAGAAAAATTCTGCAACTTGAGGTACTTTATAATTAGTAGATATGGCCATGAAGTGTGTGTATGTGGTCAATCGTTCCACTACCACATATATGCAATCTTTCTCTTGTACTTTGGGGAAGCCCACTATAAAGTCTTGCGGGATATATTTGTCAACTTCAGTTCTTTGGCATGTCAAGCATTCCTAAACATGCATGAGAATGTCTTTTGAGCCCTTTCCAAGAGTAGTTTTCCCTTACTTGTATGTTTTGTAGTACCCTTGATGTCCTGATAAGGGGTTGCCATGAAATTCTTTAATGATAGTTGTTTTCATTTCCAAGCCTACAATAAGATATATCGTCCTTATATAAAATGATTCCTTCTACTACCTTATAATGATTCTATATTTCCTTTCATGATATCAGTTGCATGAGAATCTTTAACATATTTTGTGATGATGGTGTTTCCAATCTATTGTGATGTTCATTATGGTGTACAAGTGGGGTCTTCTAGATAATGCATCAGTTACCATTAATATATTGTATGTCAAAGTCATAAGCTTTTAGCCTGCTTACCCATTTTTGTTAGCAATTATTATAATCTTATTGTTTTAAGACGAATTGTAGACTGTTGTGATTTTTTTTAACCAGTAAAAATCCACAAACCAAGTATTGCCTAAATTTTGCCAATGCATGCATGATTGCCAACATTTCCATATCATAGACTGAATAAGATCTCTCAGACAAATGAAGTTTCTTGCTTTCAAAAACAATTCGGTGTTTATTCTGCATGAGGACTACACCAATGCCTTCTCCTAATGCATCACATTGTAGTTCGAATAGTGGAGAGAAATCGAGGATGGCTAGTACAGGACATGAACTCATGATCTTTTTGAGGTCTTCAAAAGCTTGTTGGGCGTGTTCATTCCATCCAAAAGCTCCCTTCTTGGTCAAATCTATAGGGGGGTTGCTAATTTCGGGAATCCTTTCACAAACCTCTAGTAATAGCTAAAAAGTTCTATGAAGCCCCTTAGTTGGGTCAACATTTTGGGCTTACGCCATTCCTTAATAGCCTTGATTTTTTCCTCATCAACAATTACTCCTTGCCCGCTGATTTTCTGGTCTAATTTCAAACCAAATTCACATTTTGAAGCTTTGGCATACAGTGATTCTTGCTCAAGAATGTTTAGTACCTGATTAATGTGCTTAAAGTGTCTCTCCCAAGTTTTACCATATATAAGGATATTCATCAAAAAAATATCAATAAAAGCTTTCTAAGTTGCTTCCTAAAATCATGATTCATTCAGGACTGAGATGTAGCAGGGGCATTGGTTAACCCAAAGGGTAAGACCAAAAATTCAAAATGTCCATAGTGGCACTAGAATGTTGTTTTTGGAATGTCCTCTTTCATCCTTATTTGGTGATACCCGGACCTTGCATCAATTTTTGAGAAATATTTAGGAGTCTATCAATAAGTTCTTCCCCTAAGGGGTAGAGTATTGAATTTTTTATTGTTTTCTTATTCAAAGCTTTGTAATCAATGCACATTCTCATTGCATGTCCTTCTTGACTACCACAAGTAATGATGCAAACGTTCTGGAACTTGGTTGAATATGACCCATCTCCAATAATTCATTTAATGTTTTTTTCTATTTCCTCTTTAAGTTTTTGTGGATATCAATAAGGAGTGGTAATTACTAGTTGAGCTCATTTCTCTAATTCTATAACATGTTCGAATCCTCGTTCCAGAGGTAGTCCTAAAGGGATGTCATCAAAAACATTTTTGTGCTTCCTTAGGATTGGCTCTATATCGATGTGAATGGATTTCCATTGAGAGGTAGATTTGTTAAGGATCATGCATTGTGCTACCCACTCCCCTTGATCATTCCTAAAAAAATTCCCATCTTCTTGCAAAAGACTACCTTTGAAGACTCGTTAGGTAGCCTTTTTAATGTTACTTCCTCTCCTTTATGTTGGAAACAAATTGTTAGTTTTGGTAGATCAAACAAAAAGCATCCCAACAAGTATATCCAAGGGGTAACAGTATGATGCCAGTAGCTAATGGTGACAAGTAAAAGTTTGCTTTAATAAGGTGTGTTCCGACTTGCATTTCTAATTGTGGAACCTTAACCAAACCACTTGTTGCTGCTGAATACCCCTTGAATTCTTTAGTCTCTAGTTTCCTTTTTGCCACCAAGGATTCGCTTATAAAGTTATGACTCATGAGAAGCCTCGTTATCTACCAAGGTGATAACCTTTTGTCCTTTAAGGGTACCATTCATATGGAAAGGATGGTGTTTGGACTTCCAAGAAATGATAATGGCTATCATTACTTGTTCTTCATCATCATTTTTCCATACCTAGCTTGCTTTTTGGGTTTTCCCTCATCCTCATCCTTGGAAGTTGCTTCAAACTGGTGGACTTTGATTTTACATTTGTGGTCGGGCTCTCATCTTTCCTTGCATCTACAACATGGTTTCAACCCTCTTTTATGACAGTGTCGACCCTTCTCCCATGGCCCTCGGCACTTAAAACATAAGTTTTTCTTCTTTAAGTCATTGATGATGGGGTTTTCCCTTCAATGATGATCCCTTTTTGGAAAGATTTAATATGATCATTTGAGCTTTTGTTGTTTAAGGATAAAATTTCCACATTCAGGGCAATTTCTATTGCATCATCCAATAGTAGTGAGTTTGAAGGCAGCCACTAATCCTTTTATTAAAACTTTTAACCCTACTATGAATATGTAGGCTAGTTTTTCCTTATCTAACCTCGTGACTCATGTAGATATTCTTTGAAACCTTTGGATATATTCATCTACTGATTTCGTTTGTCTTTCTTGTGTTAACTCTTTGAAATCTCTTTGGGGATATTTACGATCAAATCGTTTAATTAGTTTCAATGAGAATTCTTCATAAGAGGTTTTATTTTCGTATCCTTGAGTACAAACACCATGTTGCCACTAAGCGTGTGTCTTATCTTCGAAGAGTAGGATGGCAAATTGGATTGCATCTTCTTCTGTCATGGGATTGAGGTTCAAGGACGTGTTTAATTTTTGCAATCATCCATGAGTTGTGATTTTGCCCGACCCATCAAAATTTGTAAGTCATTTGCTTGCTCTGTGTTTCAAGTCGTTATCAGGTTGTTTTCTTTCTCTTCTAGAAGCTTCTAATCTTTTTGCTTCACATTAATCCCTAAGAGATACATTCTCCATACTTCAAGGTTTAACTTCGAGTAAGCTTCTACTAACTCATTTGCGCTGCTAGGGAGGTGATTGGTTTCCTCTTCCTCTCTTAAGAACATTTTGTCTGGGCAGGAAAGGGGGTTTCTTAATTCGGGGGGTATTTGTTCAACTATTATTTTTTGAATAATTTGTACTAGCACCCTTCCCACTAGGACTTCCAAGGTCGCTTATTGAATTATTTGTTGAAGTTGATGAAAGATCAACCCACAGCTCCCAAGATTCACTTGCATGCAAACACCCGTCACAGAAAGAGAGAAGCAAAAGCAAAAGCTATGGAAGCTGGAATTCCCAAATCCATAGATGAGACATTCTTGATGAGCAAAAAGAGAGATTGCTATTATCAAAAGTGAATCAAAATGATAATTACAAAGAGAGATTGTCCTGATAAAGGAGATCAAAACCCTAAAAAGGTCTAACCTAGGTTGCATCATAATAATTAATAAAAGAATTAATTATTAGATGTCTACAGTTTAGCTTAAGCAAACTAGAGTTAATTACAAAATATCTAATTACTCTAACACCCCTCCTTAAGATAAACTTAGGGAGTAGCTAAAAACCTAAAAACTACCATTGAAAGTAAATTTGGGTCCCAGCAACAAAGTCTGATGAGGTACCCAAGCACAACCAAATCTCTGAAAATAGAAGAAATAGAGGAAAAACCACATGCGAAAAACCCTACTCCAAAAGAGATGGAAAACATACTAAAAGAAACTAGTGAAGGACTGAAGAAGCCTCTAAACTAGGGAATGTCTTAGAAGATAGGAACAAAAGATGATCATGAAGAACACCACTGAACCATGTAGAAGCTACAAAGCTCTATCAAAAGTAATTGTTGATCTGAAAAACCTCCACTAAAATAGAACCTGACCAGATAGAGAAGACTATAATTTGCATCGAATCAGGAGGCACACAAAGGCAAACAACTAAACTCGAAGATACAAATGGCATAAAACAACAAAGCCTAACAAGTTGATCAATCGAACATAGAAGGCTGCAACCAAAGTAGGAACAAAAAGAAGGGTGTCTATATGGTAAATGATCCATCTTATCAAAATGCATACGTACCCAGCCACTACATCCGCCTAGCACATAGGAACAAAAACTGAATACATAGCTCACTCCATCAAACCAAGGAAACATGAGAAACAACAGAAGAAACCCCCCTAATGCAGACAAGGGTGAGGTGACAGGCAACTGGAAAAGTGGGCCAAAAGAGTTGCATGTCAAGGAACCACGATCATAATGCACAAAATAGTACTTATAAAGGAGATTGAAACCCTAAAAAGATCTAACCTAGGTTGCATCATAATAATTAATAAAAGAATTAATTATTAGATGCCTAAAGTTTAGCTTAAGTAGACTAGAGTTAATTAGAAAATATCTAATTACTCTAACATTATTCACATTTTTCAGTTCTTTCATGAGTTTCATGGCTCTTTCATTTGGTCCATTAATGTCCTAGTTGTTATTTCCATGAATGCTCTTAGTTCATTGCTTACTAGTTCATTCATTCAACTGTTTGATGATTGTTTCTATTTTTCTCTTTCTAAGGCCCTTTGTGCCCTTTGGCTTTGGTGCCTCAACAAGATGGCAAGATGAATGCTCTATTACCAATTGTAATGTCCCCAAGTTCACTATTTATGCATAAATGATTCTATGTTAATTGTACTTGAACTAACTTAGTTCATACCACAAAGGTAACAATTATAGGTAATTTAATAAATTAGCTATATGTAAGTTGAGAAGATCATGCTATTTCGGTTATCACTCCATCTAGGAGAATGTTGAGATGCAATAGGTAGCTTAGACACCAAACTCAATAGCTTCCCTCAAGGTTTTATAGGGGAGAGGACCCGATAGTTGAACGCCCAAACTTCACACTTATCAAAATCCCACATGAAAATTTCAAACCACTCCCAATTTTTTACAGTAGCTTATTTGGCAATTCGTCTACTTATAACTAAGGTTTCAAGTCCACATCACGCATTATGATGCCACATCAGCATGCTTTTTGCCAAGTTGTCCAAAACAGCCAAAATAAAAAGTGAAACCAATGGTCGTGCATAAAGGGTACCCATACTTGCACAACTGATGTGGCATCACATCATCGGTTAATTTTTATAGCTAAAGGTACATTTTATTCAATTTTTGGTAGTCATCATTGTAAAAACAACTTTATTGTCACAAGTATTGGTACAATGTTGTCAAAAAAATTGGGCATCAAGTCAATAAGTGTAGGTATCAAATCAACAACTCCTATCACAACTACTGGAACGTGTTCAAGTACTAGGTCCTCTCCCTTAAATCCAAGTCGGCTTCCCTCAAGGTTTTATAGATCCAATCCCTTAAGCCCTTCTTGAACATGTCTGCTAGGTGCTCAGAGACGCTAATCCCTATCTTGCTTTGAGAATGACTTGTTGGATGGATTTATTCAAGCCTCTCCCTTAGTGCTTTCCTACTCTTCTTGTCAGACTAAGGAATAATAATCGATTTGAGCATTAATGCTAATTAAAGTGAATGAACTAATATTCCACTTGTTAGATTATGTATAATATAATTAAAATAGACAACATGGTTCATACTAGTCTCAAAGATACATAAAGTTTTGTCCTATGATCAGGATGTCTTGCTTGATGATAATGATTATGTAATCAATCTGACTGTATTTTATATAGTTGCAGATCCTATGTAAATAACTTATTTCTTTACATTCCTTCCACGTTGTTGCACAGTTGCTTCCTGATGATACTGGTTTCATATGTTGTTTTGCAAATCGTATTGTAATTAATTTCTTACCTTCCAAGTTTTCTCATTCCTATCCTGTCATGTCCCCTTTTTAGCTCTGTCTAACAGTGGAGAGTTAGCCTATTATGGAGACTCGTAGGCTAGTAGTGGTCATTAGGGACTCAGTCAGGGTTTTCAGCGTCCGGATTTGGTATTACAGGCAGTAGTAGATCAGTTGAGAGCAGTTCCTTGATTTTAGGAGGCCATTCCTTGATTATAGGAGGAGATTCCTACCTTTTAGGAGGTGGTGACGTTTCGAGAGTTGAGGTTCTATGAGATCACCCCCTGGTCTCAATTTTAGGAGATTTGGGTATGTTCCCTATATTTTAGGAGTATCCCTAGATTTGAGGGTGTGACTGCCAGTTGGCCCAAGTTGTTCAGCATCAGTCACACGCAGATGACAAACTCAGTTTCATGTTTTAGAGGTGTTTGGGTTGTTCCTTGGCTACTTGGGAAATATTTTAATATATTTAAATATTCTTCTAAGCATTTTAATAATTTAAATAAGGCTAAGTGTTTAGCCATTTTGGAGTAATAAGGAGTTTTCTGGCTCCATTTGGATCGATTTGCCTATGTGTGATAGCTCGTTGGAAAGAGCTCAGTCTCTAGTATTTGATTATCACTTGCCATGACTTATTTGATGCTTGGAGCTATTTTTCATTAATAAAGTAACGATTTCCTTCTATTTGGATGCCTTTAATAGGAAATTAATACTGTATTATAAAGTTCAAATGCAATCCACTTTAGGGTTCTTTTAAGGTTCGAATTGCCTTGGAGAGGGGATATAAGGAGAAGGCAACCTAAAGAGGAGTATCTTTTATCATTTTATCATCCTATTTTGGATGCCATTGCTCTGGAAGAGCATTTCTCACCTGAGACGCAAACCCTACTGCTGAGAGCAAATTTGTTGGGACGTAGCCCTCAACAAAATCAGATTCGAAAGTTCCTATGCATACAGTTTGATCAAGGCAATGGATCGGTTTCTAGTATTGTAGTTACACTTTGCAAGCAGTGGATTTTTAGGGAAGACAGCCACTTTGGTTCAGCCTGGCATTTATTACAGCAGCTCACCTGGATCCCATTTTCAACTGGCATCCATCTTGTTTGAAGCACATCTATATTGGTACTATTCTGGAATAAATCAGACTCTGCTGGTATGGTTTTAGAATAATTTTCGGAATAGTATGTATTACTGAATATTATTTCTATCACTTCTATTTATCAGTTGTTATTTATTCATTGTAATACCTATATTCTAAAAAATACAAAAGAAACAACATTCTTCTGCAACTTTTGTCTAGCTCTATAAGATCAAAGAAAAATCTACAGAAAAATACAATTTATATAATTAAATATTATAGCAGCGGCAAAGCAAATATCCATTTGGGATATTTTAGTGGTATCAGAGCCTGATCTTGCCAACCTGTGGATTTGATTACAAATCTATGCATCCAAGAACTGAGATGCACAGATTTTATAAGTGCAAGAGAGCTAAACTTGAGCAAGGTTTTGGAATTGAACAGGGAGTTCCTACCAACCTATTGGGTTAGTTGCAGGTCAATACCATGGCTAGAATGAGAAATGGGTGCTCTAAGGTTTCATCTCCGTCAACAAGTACAAGTAAGAGGCCTCCTACTAAGGCTTTCAATGATGCAATAATGAACAGATGCCATCAGTATCGTTCTCTTCCTAAAGAGATACAAGACATGCTTGCATTCACACAATTTATGGGTATACTAGATGCCGAGGATGATTTGGTATCCAAAAGTTCATATCAGCAGCAAGGAAGGAAAGAAGAATCAAAGGATAGAAAAGAAAGTATTGGGAGAGAAGATAAGTTAACAAAGGAAACACGGACCGACAATAACCAGCAATAGGAATTACCAGATAAAGATCGTGATGGGGTATCAAAAGAGGATATTAAAGAGAGCCCTACTGTTCAATGGCAATCCGCATCCTTTGCTTATGGATTTACACATGTCCATAAGCTTATTTTGGAGAGCCAACTGAAGGTTGGTGAAGAAAATGTCATTGCAGCCTTGTCATATTTTGACAGTTCCCACAAGTTAGTAGAGAGCTACATTTGGAAGGTCCAACTTGAGGGAAGATATAAACGTAAAGAAGAGGCTTCATCAATCTTTGATTTGCATGTGCTTAAGATAGCCATGGAGGCAATGAAGAATAATTATTTAAACCTCCTTTCGGACAGAGATCATCTTCTTGACCTTGGTGTTATTTACCCTATTGCTTTGAGGGGGAAAGAAGAGGAGATTGATCAATTTATATCTAAACTTTTAAAGGTTAGAGAAACTTTGGGAAATTCTCAAGTAGCTCTCCTCATGGCAGAAAATCAGATTGAAGAACTAAGTAGGGAGTTGAGTTTAATCCATGCTTTACCTACAAAATCAAAAAATCAATGGAACATTGTGTGGAACTGAGTCTACTACATTCTACTTCAGCTCAATCAGAAAACCTGCCTCTTGCAACAACCTGTTCAGATAGACACCATATTCATGAGGTGAATGAGGAAGGGGAACCACTTGATGATACATTATCCAGTGACACCAGTAGTTCTATTAATATTGAGGATATACAAGATGATTCCAAAGAAGGTATAGAGGAGGATTCCAAAATTTGAGTTTGGATAGTAGCAATTTTACTTCCCATTCTCATGAGTTTGTTGCCTATAGTCTTGAAGAAGTTGATGACATACATTAAGTCATTGCTGATAACCCCTTTTCCGAGATGAGTGCTGATTTGATTTTAGAGAACCCACTCTTTGAATTGGATGATGAGGAGGCTCTTAATCTTGATGACACAAATGGTATAAGGAGCTCAATCTTGGAGTATGATTGTGAAGTTGAGCATACACTTGGTGGGCCGGCCACTCAAGAGTTGTCCCTTATGGGCATGGATGACACATATACTTTTGTTAAGAGGTGGCCCCATGATTTCCTTGACGTGGTAGAAATAACCTTGCTAATTGGTAACTTTGTACTCTTCAATCCTTTGACGATTAGTGACTATTCTAGTGGGGATCTTATGACTCATCCGAGTTTTTCACTGTCTACATTAGGTTTTCAACAGTATGGGAGCATTGGGAGGTGCCCCTATAGGTTAGTGATGGACTAGGGAGTGTTTGTTGTTGATTGGAATTGGTTTGATAGTATGTTTGATATCACTTGTGTTGCTGGTCAGAGTTATGACAGTGAGATAGGGTGGTCATTGTTGATAGTTTTTGAGCATGCAAGATATTACTCACCCATAGTTATGGTGTCCTGCATAAACAGAGGATTACTTGATAGTGATGGTGATAATATGAAGTTCTTCTACATCACACACAATATGACATGTGTTTTGTTATGGGACTTAGGTATTGATTCGCGAAATACATCACTTTACACAGACTTCCATATATTGCTTCATTGTTTGGAGTGTTTGGGCATTTTTGTCAGAATGGAACAGTTGGTTGTATGTTTGAGAGATATGGAGGGTCGCATGTTGTTGTTGAGCATGTTATTTTGTCAATTTACCTGGATTGCATCAGGTTCAAGGATCGTTAGTAGGGACTTCACAGAGAGGCATTGGCAATATGGGTTTGCACATCTATTCAAA
The DNA here is from genome assembly GCA_028749045.1 of Cupressus sempervirens. NCBI lineage: Eukaryota > Viridiplantae > Streptophyta > Pinopsida > Cupressales > Cupressaceae > Cupressus > Cupressus sempervirens. Next base: position 566,705,116 of record CM053787.1, on the reverse strand, counting down.
CAGGTGCAATATGAATATGTTGCATTTTTTTTAAATTGGTTTGGAATCCAGGAATCAACATGTATAATATATTCCTCCAGTGGATTCATGGTGAGATGCTACACTTTGAAGATCTTGATGTTTATATCAGAGTAGCACAACAAAGGACATGGGTGCGTTGGTTGCACTTGGGCAAGTATTGTTATAATACTACGTATCTTATGTTGATTGTTATGATTCCATTTAGAGCCCTCTATGGTTATGATGCTCTATCTTTTGTTGATCTAGTGATTAGTGACAACAAGGTTTCTTTGGCACAGGATTGGGTACAAGAGAACCAGGACATCATGAGATGTCTTAGAGAGAATCTTCAGCAGGCACAGAATCAGCAGAAGGTCTATGCTGATCAACACAAGATTGAGAGGATATTTGAGTTGGGGGATATGGTATACCTACAACTGCAGCCTTACCGACAGAGCACCTTTAAAAGGGGTGGAGCTGAGAAGCTTAAACCTTGTTTTTATGGACCATACAAGATTATCAGGCGTGTTGGAGAGGTTGCGTATGAGATTGAGTTACCATCTGACAGTAGGATTCATAATGTGTTCCATGTGCCGTGTCTAAAAAAGGCACTGGGACAACATATTATACCATCTCTAAATCTTGGAAGAGAGGGAATGCCAGCTGAGAAGTAGGGTGATTCGAGAGTATCTGATTTGGAAAAGAGGGAACGCCAACTAAGAAGTAGGGTGATTCGAGAGTATCTGATTCACTGGAGAGGTCTCCCTATAGAGGACGCCACTTGGGAGGGCGAGACTATTTTACAGCATCCAGCTTTGTAGTTGCTTGTGGGCAACCATCTCCAAGAGGGGAGGATTTGTCATGTTCCCTTTTTAGCTCTGTCTAGCAGTGACATGAGAGTTAGCCTATTATGGAGTCTCGTAGGCTGGTAGTGGTGATTAGGGACTCAGTCAGGGTTTTTAGCGTCCGAATTTGGTATTAGAGGCAGTAGTAGATCAATTGAGAGCAATTCCTTGATTTTAGGAGGCAATTCCTTGATTGTAGGAGGAGATTCCTACCTTTTAGGAGGTGGTAACATTTCCAGAGTTGAGGTTCTATGAGATCACCCCCTGGTCTCAATTTTAAGAGATCTGGTGTGTTCCCTATATTTTAGGAGTATCCCTAGATTTGAGGGTGTGACTGCCAGTTGGCCCAGGTTGTCTGGCATCAGTCACAAGCAGGTGACAAACTCAGTTTCATGTTTTAGAGGTGTTTGGGTTGTTCCTTGGCTACTTGGGAAATATTTTAATATATTCAAATATTCTCCTAAGTTAGCATTTTAATAATTTAAATAAGGCTAGGTGTTTAGCCATTTTGGAGTAATAAAGAGTTTTCTGGCTCCATTTGGATCAATTTGCCTGTGTGATAGCTCGTTGGAAAGAGCTCAGTCTCTAGTATTTGATTATCACTTGCCAGGACTTATTTGATGCTTGGATCTATTTTTCATTAATAAAGTAACGATTTCCTTCGATTTGGACGCCTCTATTAAGAAAATAATGCTATATTATAAAGTTCAAATGCAATCCACTTTAGGGTTCTTTTAGGGTTCGAATTGCCTTGGAGAGGGGATATAAGGAGAAGGCAACCTAAAGAGGAGTATTTTTTATCATTTTATCATCCTATTTTGGACACCATTGCTCTGGAAGAGTATTTTTCACCTGGGACGCAAACCCTAGTGCTCAGAGCAAATTTGTTGGGACATAGCCCTCAACAAGATTAGATTCAAAAGTTCCTATGCATACAGTTTGATCAAGGCAGTGGATCAATTTCTAGTATTGCAGTTATACTTTGCAAGCAGTGGATTTTTAGGAAAGACGTCCACTTTGGTTCACCCTGGCGTTTATTACAGCAGCTCACCTAGATCCCATTTTCAGCTGGCATCCATGTTGTTTGAAGCACATCTATATTGGTACTATTCTGGAATAAATCAGACTCTGCTGGTATGGTTTTAGAATCATTTCCAGATTAGTATATATTACTGCATATTATTTCTATCACTTCTATTTATCAGTTGTTGTTATTTATTCATTGTAATACCTATATTCTAAAAAATACAAAAGAAACAACATTCTTCTGCAACTTCTATCTAGCTCTATAAGATCAAAGAAAAATCTACAGGAAAAATATAATTTGTATAATTAAATATTATAGCAACAGCAGAGAAAATATCCATTTGGGATATTTCATATCCTTACACCTATTCCTTAACACATTATGATGAATACTTATCGTTTCATAAAGCGAAGTTTGGTAATAAAGTATGCAGAATACTCACTAATATTAGTTTGTCGAGTTGCTAAATAATTATGTTGTCGTAATAGTCCATCATCATTAATCCACTCCCTTACCACATCAGTAATTAGTCTACTAACTTTGTCATGTTTGTAGACCACTCAATGTTCATCCACAGGCGATCGATATATTGTTCTTTTGGTTGTCAATGACTTTATTAATTTATTCAAGGCTAGTTAATATAATATTCCAGGAATATAGTTATTTATTAATGAATGTTTGTTTGTTTAATTATTCATTTCACCCATTAGAATATGCCAAAGTAACGAGACTCGGACTTGGCGCAAACTCGCCTGTGACTCGGCAGTGACTCAACAAAGTGATAAAACCCTTGAAATTTATAGATTTTTTTGGATTTAAATTAATTCCATGCACCCATTATTGAATAAAGATTAAAGACACAATAACATCATAAAATAGAAGGTAATTTGATTACATACATAACATACGTCGATTACGTAACTACAAAGGCAAAAAAATTAAAAACCAGCCGAGTCAGATGAGTCAACAGAGTCACCCTGCCGAGTCTGCCGAGTCAGCCGAGTCAAGCAAGTCAACTCAGTTGACCCGCCGAGCCAAGGTCACAAGTCATTTTGACCCGGCTGAGGTAACTTGACTTGCTAACTTGGATGACTCGCCCAACTCGCGGCGAGTCTCGTTACTATGGTATATGCATAATTCATTTATTTATTTATTTATCAATAATACTGATGATCAATCTCTCTGATCAAAGTAATAACTAATGAGCCGGTCTGCAACTCCGCACGTCTAAAACTCCTTTCATTGGAGATTGTGCAGAATTGCTGGCTAGCCACAGTAGCCACGGTCCCCTTTGTTGACTTAGTTTTCTTTTTGGTCACATGAGTGTAGTGTCTGGCTGTCTTTTCATTGTTTGGGTTTGCAAGCTTTTATCTTTCTTATTATTTTCCTAGGGTTGGTCACATGAGTGTAGTGTCTGGCTGTCTTTTCATTGTTTGGGTTTGCAAGCTTTTATCTTTCTTATTATTTTCCTAGGGTTCTTAGTGCTAGTTTGGGCAAGATCTCTCAGACCCTTTTCTGGCTCAAGTGTGTGAGCCAAAGTGGATGGAAGAAGGTAAAGATTTCTCATGTAATCTGCCGGATGAAGGTGCAATGCTTTCTAATGATGATACGCGATGCAATCCAAAGATTTCAAACAATGATCAACAAGAAAGGGTTCATGGACGATCTGATAATAATGGCAAGACAAGCCACAAAAAAAAGATTGATGGCAAGGCAAGCCCTGATAGTAAGATTGGAAAACCATCATAAAAAGTGGTTCTTGCTGAAGATTCAGTTCCAGTGTGTCGGGTTTTTGCAAGTTTTGACGGAAAGTTTGAGAGGAAATTGGTAGTAGAATGTCTGAATGGAGTGGGACGAGCCCCAGCCAATGGAGATAGACAAGGTCACCGAGATGAGGCCAAGCATGGAGGAAGAGATGGTAGGGCTCCTTCTTACGATTTGAAAACCCTAACCCTGTCTCCCAATGAAGATATGATTAAAGCAATTAGGGAAGAACAAAGTCGCTTAAAAAATATTTGCAATTTTTTTTTAATGTTTAGATCTAAAAGCTCTGTCATCTCGTAAATTCCTTGATGAATGGTTAAATTTAATTTGGGGTAAGAAATTTGGAATTCATGTAAGTTTCTGTAGAATGATACAAAAGGGACTTTTTGTTGTTTTATTGAAAAGTCACAACATGCAAGAAAGAATTTTCAAAAAAGTGTTTTGGAATGTTTAACATTCCTTATTTCGAGCATATGCTTGGTAGCCAAAAGGAAACTTTGATAAAGCTTTGGAAAGATCCACTCCAAATTGGGTGGAAATTAAAAATCATCAAGCAGAATTTTGGCCTTTTATCTCACAAATTCTCAGCCCACTTGGTTTTGTTTTACAGATTGAAGAATCTATGGTTACCTTACCACATCTTAATGAGAGAACCCTAGTAGCTTTATCTCCCGATATTGATTTTCCAAACATTATTTCTCTTGATTTAGAAGGAGAAAATTTCTCCTGGGAAGTTTCTCTTTTGGGTAATCTCCATGCTTGCTTTCATTGCAAGCTCAATGGGAGTGTTGTTAAGGACTGCCCGATGCTGAAAGCTCATTTTGATAATGTTAAAGTTAACATAGAATTGGCTAAAGATGCCTCCTCTAACCCAGTCAACAAGAAGGTTGCCCCTGATAACCTGAAGAGTAGGTCTAGTTTTGATAATAATGAGAACTCTAAACCAGAAATTGTGGAAATTGTTGATCAAGGTGAGTTTATTGCATTGTCCAACCCTCTATATGATAGAGATTTTGAGGTGATCCCAGCTGATCACCCTAACCCTATTTCTTGTGAAGATCATCCCATGACTCTAGTTTTAAAAAAAATTGCAGATCAAATTGAGGCTAATGCTATTGAAACCTCCATTAAATTGAATGCACGGCAATTAGCAATAAAATTTATCAATGAGAAGGCTAGTAAGATTAATAGTACTATTGTTAACCCTAAGGAGAGTAACACGCTCTCACTTGTGGCCCAGAAAGACTTGAACTCAGACTCGGGGGAGCAGTTTACTGAAGTTGTTAGGATAAAAAGGAAGACCTATGAAAGAAAGTCCTTGTCTAATAGTGACAGAAGTAAGAATGTTATTCCTAATTGTTTTAATAGATTATATCAGAATCAGAAACCTCCTTCGAAATAATCTCCCCATGATGATAAACCTCCACAATTTGAATGTTAGAAGACTAGAAATGGCAGATAGAAAATACTGTCAAAAGTTGGTGTAACAAATTACAAAACAAAGACATAATTTGTCTGCAAGAGATTAAAGTGGTTGGTTTTCAGGCCTCTTGTATGCTGAATATCTTTGGGACCAAGCTTTAGGGTTTCACTCCAATCATGATAGAGGGAAAGGTGGTATTGTCATTCTAGTGGGTCCCAAGTGAGCTGACTCTATTTTGGAGCATGGATGCTGACCGTGTCAAAAAACTATATGGGTGATCCTTAAATATAATGAGGACTTGATTGGGATCTGTAACATTTATGCCCCAAATGATTATAGGGAGAAAGCTAAACTGTGGGAATGGTGTTCTTCAGGGCTGCCTAAAGCTTACTAGATCTTTGTGGGTGACTTTAATATGGTGGAGTGTGGCTGTGATAAACAGGGAGGATTAAAACACTCGTGGAAAGGAAATGAACAGTATTTCTGGCTTAAATTTAAAAGATGTTTTAATCTGTTGGATCCTCTTGAGCAGAAGAGGAATGATTTAAATGACATTTGGTTCACATGGTGCAATAATCGGGGGGGCTATGATAGTCTTTTGCAGACTAGATAGGATGTGTGGTGACTCCTCTTTTTTCTCCTTTCAATCCAAGGATGGCCACTCCCTTATTGGAGCATCCCCGGCCTCTCTATCGGATCATTCACCTATTCACAATAAGATTCTTCTTAATCATAATGGGCTTGATAACAACAGTATTCCTAGAGCTGAAGTCTTCAAATTAAATACTTCTCTGTTAAAAGACTCTGATACTAAGGATGCTATTAGAATGGTGACACTCTTGTCCAAGATGTGTGATCAGTCGCAAAGACCAATCAATCAATGGAATCTTTTAGTGGATGCCTGGAGAAAAGTCTACCAAATTGTTGGTAAAAAGATTGCAAGGGATAGAAACAAGGAGGAAAATGAACATCAAATTAGGCTTAATGAAGCAGAACCTGAACTCCAAAATAAAGGGGGAGATCCCACACTTGAGCATGGTATGATATCTACTAAGCATCAGCTTAGATATTTGCAAAGATATAGGATCCAAGGACAAAGGATTCGAGCCAGAATAAATTGGTTAAAAGAAGGGGATATAGGATCAAGATATTTTTTCAATATCATTAGAGCCAAGCATAAGAGAGAAGTAATTGAGGATATTCAGATTGAGGAAGGTAGAACTAATGATCCTAGCCTAATTAAAGATGCCTTCTTCAAATTTTACTCAGAACTGTGTTCCTCAAAATTTTTGGTCAGAAACAGCAAGAGGCTTTGAATGGGTGTTTGAAGATGAACCCTAAAAATATATCAAATTTGGTGAGTGACAAACTCAGTAGGTGCATATAACTAGATGAGATTGAAGGAGCCATCAAAGCTATGGCCAATGAGAAATCATCTGGACTTGATGGACTCCCAGCTGAATTCTATAAAGAAAATATTGAATGGATAGGAGAAGAACTTTTGAACTTCTATAATGATGCATTCGATTATGGATCTCTTGGCAGTAATGTGAATAGAGGGGTTATCAAATTGCTCCCCTAAAGTGGAGATAAATCCCTAGTAAAGAACTGGAGACCTATCACCCCTCTCAATTTGCCATTTAAAATTATTGCTAAAGTTTTAGCCAGAAGAATTGCAGATATATTATTAATAGCTTTGTTTCAGTTACACAATCAAGCTTCGTAAAGTTAAGATACATATTAGAGAATCCTATCAGTAGTTGGGAAGCCATGCACTTGGCTAAGACAGAAGGACAAAATGTAGCAATGATCTTATTAGACTTTGAGAAAGTTTACAATAGAGTTGAGTGGTTCTTCATCATTGGTATGCTCAAAGATTTGGGTTTCCTCCATACTTTTGTAAATGGATTGAAATTTTGTTTCAAGATTCTTCTATTGTTATTGATGTGAATGGGGAGTTGTCTGATCCTATTATACTTTAGAGATCTACAAGGCAAGGGTGCCCTATTGCCCCTTCTCTCTTTGTGATTGTTGTCGATGTTCTGTTCTATATTCTATGAGATAACTCTTTGGGACCTCCTATTAAAGGTATTACTCTTTTTTATGCACAAGAACTGATCAATGCTCAATTTGCTGATGATGCTACTTTATATCTGGAATTGTCTGAAGACAATTTCTCTAAGGCCCTTAACGGACTTAACTTTTTTTGCTTGGCATCTGGTGCTAAAGTAGCCCCTCAGAAATCTTCAATTCTTGGATGGTCGGAATTGCCCCCTAGCTGGTTGACCAATATGGGATGAAAATGTGTTGGGCCTATATCTATTATTAGATACCTTGGTATTCCATTTGCCATTGAGCCTTCTTAATCAGAGGTGTGGGAATGGATTTATAGTAAGATTAATAAGAAACATATCAAATGGAAAACGCATTCTCTCTCTCTTGCTGGGAGAGTGCAGGTTGTGCAAAAGGTGCTCTCTTCTCATCACCTATATTTTGCCTCCACTTGGCTTTTTGCTAAATCTCAGAGTAATATGCTTGAAAAGATTTTAAGAGACTTTTTATGGTCTGATGGTATGGGCTCTAAGAGGAGGCACTGTGTAAAATGGGAATGGTGTTGCCTCCCTAAAAAGTTTGGGGGTCTTGGGTTAAAAGATATCAAAGCTCATTGGATTGCTCTTGCAGCTAAATGGATCTATAAAACCTTTTGGGTTAATGAGCCCTGGAAGGTCCTTGTCAGAAATAACATAGATGAATCTGTGGTTAATAAGGGTAAACAATGGTCTAACATTCCTTTCTGGGATATCATCATGGGGGACTTTAAAATGAAAATTTTGGGGTCTAAGGTGTTCAACTCTTTTTGGAATGCTTGGTCTCAAGTGAGGTTGTTCATCTCTTCAAGGGGTGCTATTGGGGGCTCTCACAACTATGCTGTCGCAGACAAGTCAATCTAGTGGGGGTTGTATCTTGATAATAAGCCTCTTGCTCTAACTCAAAGCTGCTCTGCCAAAAAATGGAATGAAAAAGGCATATCTCTCTTATTAGTGATCTGCTCATTAATAATAAACTAGGGTCGTGGGATGAGATTTCCAACAAATATGGTATTCCCAGCTCTAAAAAGAAGACATATACTCTTTTGTCCAAACTGATAAGCAAGGAGAGGGTTGGCAAAATCATGAACAGTAATGCATATGAAAGAATTGTTAAATGGAATGATGGTACTCCTCTTACTGATGCCTCTACCAAACAGATATATGAATTTCTTAAGAAGGATCAATCTGTGCTCGTGTGTATGACCAAGTGCTGGAGGTTTGATTGTCCTTTCTCAAACTGGCCTTTTTTCTTTGATTACTTTTGGAATGGACCCTGTGAACCTAAGAAAACTCACTTTAGACGGATTTTGTTGATTAAAACGCTTGCTAGTGGTTCTGTTTTATCTTCCATTAATGTTGAACCTGTGATTTGTGCTTTGTGTAATAAGTCTGAAACTTTTGGGCAGGTTTTTTTTTTATTGCATATATGCCAAAAAGGTCTGGTCTATTTTCTTTGGTTCTCCCATTGAATGGAATAAGAAACCTGGCCTATCCTGGAGCAAAACTCTTGCTGGTTATGTGGAATCTTTTGATTTGTATCGGAATAGATTTTGGTTTGTGCTAACTGGTGAAATTCTATGGCTTCTTTGGAAAGATAGGAACAAGGAAATTTTTCAAAAGGACAGAAGGTGTCTTACTGAGCCTAATCTTAAACTCATACATTTTTTCATAATGTCTCAGGTGTCTATCAGCTTGGAGATCCCAAAATCCAGATTTCTGAAGCTTATACATGATGGAACATTGCAGATCCACAAAGATGAAATGAAGGTGGCCCAATGCATTGTTAAATCTCAAAGCTTTCTCACCCAAACAGAGATAGATGATCTTAGCAATCTCATGGAAAAGTGTCATCTGGACTCAGTCAGTAACAATGGCCAGCAATATATGGGGAGCCTGGATGAAATAGATCAGCTTATAAAGTTTCTGCTGTGAGCCCCGAAGACACCTCATATCAGCAAGGATGTGGATTCCAGAGATCTTAGCACAAAACAGCTCATTTTGAAGGACTTAGGTTATTTTGGCATGTTTATTCGAATTGTATAACCCATGTATTGCTTCATTATAGTTTTGATAGGACTAAGCTTCATGAATCATAATATAAAGGTCAACCTCCCTCAATTCTGTAACTGTTTATATATGTGAGGGTTGGTTTAATACTGTGATCAGTTGATATACTCTTTAATGTTGCTTGAACTATTTTAATTCAAAAATAATACTGATGATCAATAAATTAATTTGTTTATTCATCAAATAATAATTATTTTCATTTAGCCAATAGTGGCATGTTGTGATGGTTAAGTTGTTGCATTGTTATCCTTGCCATCAAGGTTCAAATCTCATGGGGATGAGGTCCCCCGTTTGTGGCCTCACTGGTTCATAGCTCCAAGTCAAAGCGTTTACCCCTCTTAAAAAAAAAAAAAAAATTATTTTCATTTATTTATTTATTCATCAAATAATAATAAAAATCTTACTACAGGTGGGAGATGTCATAAGCACCATTGCTTGAGTTACTTCAACCTCCCTTCTGCATCACTAAAGTCATGATGAAGATCTTAGCATTGTTTCTATGACTATATTTATATATATTAGACAATGTACGGATTCTCTATCCCAATTAGAATTCTAATATGATAATATTATGTAAAATCAGTATCTAACGGAGATATGTAATAGTATAATTACTGTCATACAACGCTTACCAGCATTGCAGATAATTACTTCATTACTCTTCCTTGAGTACATGAAATATATTTATAATTTCTCAATCTTCCATCTGATTGGTAATCAATATACTAGGTTGCACGGGTACCTCCCCCCCCCGTGGACCACAAACTAGTTCAAACTGGTTCCAAGTTCGGGTCCGGTTTGAACTTGGTTCGACCAGGGTCCTTTTTTGCAGGCTTGGTTTGATCTAGTTCGAACCAGGGTTCGAACCCGAGTGAACCACATCCAAAAATTCAAACCAAGGTCGAACCCGCGGCTACGGACATGATTTTGACTTTTATTTGCAATTTTGCATAATTTTTTGGCGTCCATGTAACCTAAAATGGTGTTATGAATTGGTTTTGTGCCCTCTCATTGTCATTTGATGTTTCTAAATAGACTATTTTGCCTTGAAGGAGAGCACATAAGTTTTTTAGCAAGCATCCGATTGTGTAGGGAGGAGTTTGAAGATTGATTTGTTGGTGTTCTTCAAGTGTTTGTGCATCATTCATACACATTTGCAAACTTGCAATGGCTGGAAAAGGACCAAAAGGTAAGATCTTATTCCATTTGCTATTGTTTTTGTTCTAGTTTTTCCATTCTTTCATTTGTCTTTCAATCTTTATATGTTCTTGAATCTTTTCCATTATTCCAAAATTAAAAAATTTGTCATTTTCTTGCATATAGATTATGAACATGTATCTAATTTCTTGCCATAGGGAAAAGAATGTCATCTACCTCTTCATCAATAGGCAACACCGAACAAAGAATGAAACCCAACTCTGATTCTCCTCTATTGAAGTATGTAGACATTATAAAACCCATTCCAGGAGGTGGTGCATTATGTTGGAGATGTCGAGGATGTGGTGTAGAAAGAAATAGTTCTTATTATCGTGTGGTAGGTCATTTATGTGGTTATAATGGAAGAGGAGTCAAGAAATGCCTTGGCAAAAATGGTGTCCCTATACCAAATCAAACTGTGTTAAAATATATTGAAGAGCATGAGGCAGCAGAAGAGAGAGAAGGACACAGGGCAATAGAACTCAGTAACAATAAAAGTAAAAGAGCAAAGGGAATGCAGCCCCCCTTCAGATGTTATAGTACAAGACAACCTCTTCTTCAGTTTTGCAATGGACACTGACACTGAATCTGTCCCCATTGTACACAAAAGAAAGGGGCCACTAGAAACTTCTTTTCAAAATAAGGCCCAGGAAATTGCTGACATTAAGGTGGGAAGATGTCTGTATGCAAATGGGTTGTCTTTTAATGTTGTCTGCTCTCCATTTTGGAAGGACATGTTGAGTGGTGCCAATGAAGCTCCAAAAGGGTATTGTGGCCCCAAGTATGAGAAAGTGCACACCACCTTGTTGGATGATGAGGTCCAACGGGTTGAAAATCAATTGAAACCCATAAGGGACTCATGGGTTGAGACAAGGGTGACAATTGTTTCAAATGGCTGGAAGGATTCTAGGAATTGTCCCTTGATCAATGTCCTTGCAGTGTCCCCTAAAGGGGCAATGTTTCTGAAAGCAGTGGATTGTGAGGGCAAAGTAAAAGATGGGCCATTTATTGTTGATATCCTAATTGAGGCCATTGAACAAGTGGGTGCAAGAAACGTTGTCCAAGTCATAACGGACAACACAAAGAATTGTAGAGCAGCAAGTTTGTTGGTTGAATCACGATATCAACATATCTTTTGGACACCTTGTGCAGACCATTCACTCAATCTTATGCTACAAAAGATTGGGAACCAAATTGAGTGGATCAAAACAGTGTATGAAGAGGCTAAGGACATACAAATGTTTGTCACAAACCACCACATGACTCAATCTCTTTTCAGGAACCACTCCAAATTGGAGCTCTTGAAGGTAAATGAACTTGAAATCAAGTTAGTAATTTAATTTTTAATATTTGACAATTTCTGATTTTTCACATTTTACTTATGCAATTGTCAATGTGTATACTTTTCTTAGTTTTCTAAAATATGTATCTAATAGTTGTTGTTTTTTGCTCTAATTTATGTCACAGGTTGCTGAGACCAGCTTTGCATCACATATAATCGTCTTAAGACGACTTGTGCAAGTGAAAGATGCACTTCAAGGTATGGTAATCAGCGACAATTGGGGTGTATGGAAGCAAAAGAACACTGAAAGGGCAAACAAAATGAAGGATAGGCTATTGGCTGAGTCATACTAGGAACGTGTGAAATATCTCCTTAAGATCACCGAGCCCATTATGAGCATGCTTAGGTACACTGACATGGATAGGCCTTGCCTTGGAGAGATCTATGATGGCATAGACTCAATGATTGAGAAGATCAGGCAAGTTATAAATGAGGAGGAGCAAGATCCGCAAGAGACCTTTTTCAAACAAGTGCAAAAAATTATTGATGAAAGATGGAACAAAATGACCACTCCATTACATTTGCTTGCCTATGCCTTGACCCCCAAATACTATAGCTCACAATATTGTGACCTACCAGGAAGGTTGCCACCATATAGAGATATGGAAGTGTCTGACGGGTACCAGGCAGCATTTAGAAGAATATTTCCTAATAATGATATAAGAGATGTAATCATGGATGAGTTCATAGAGTTTGTCAATGCTAGAAGTCTAAGTAATGATGCTCTTCGTCATCGGTTCAAGAAGGATGCTCATGTTTGGTGGTACCTCCATGGCCAAAAATTCCAAACATTGCAACCCCTAGCAATCAAAGTTATATCACAAGTAAGTTTTATTTTTAAAAAATTAGCTCACTTTATCTCAAAAGAATTTTTTTATAAGATTGAATTAATTCTTTTTTTATTGCTTAACCTATGTTGCCTTTATAGGTTGCTAGTTCTTCTGCATCAAAAAGAAATTGGAGCACCTATTCTTTCATCCACTCGGTGAAGCGCAATAGGTTGCAATCAAAAAAAACAGAGAACTTGATATTTGTGCATAACAACTTGCACCTTCTTTCACACGAGAGTCAAGAATACAAAGAAGGGGAGACAAAGAAGTGGGATGTAGATGCAGAGATTGCGGACTTGGATGCTTCCACTACTGGGCTTACAATTGATGATTTTGATGACTTTGATGCCAATACCATTGTTGATTCTGCTGCTGATCCCATTGGCCTTGGTGCAAGTAATAGCAGAGGCAGAGAAGGAGGAGATGAAGAAGAAGATGAAGATTGAAGAACTTAGAACTAAAAATTCAAAATTTTAATAGATTTTCATTCCATTAGTTACCGTTAAACCCTGAACGTGAAACAATGATACTTGAACTTGATATTTTAAATGTTTTGAATCTTTCATCTTTGATCTTGAAGTTGATTGAACTATGTTACTATATGATGGTATGATCACCATGATATGTTATTATTTATGCCATTTTAAAGTTTTTATTGTTTAAATGTGTTTATGCTACTATGTTGCATTCTAATTTTAACTCATGCTTCATAAAGATATATATATATATTTTTTTTTAATGGTTTTGTACTAACGAACCCAAACCCCTTTCCAAAATTTTGTCGAACCAGAGAACCGGTTCTCAAACCGCGAACTTGGAACCAAACCCAAACCGGCAACTTAGTCAATATATGATCCGATTTCCATATTCTTTTCTGATTTTTTAATCCGATACTTGCTATCCACTCTCATCTGCTCAGAATCTAGAATATATATAGTTTAATCTATGGTGTTTCCCTCTAAAGACATGTCATATGCCTTTAAATAATATTGGTCTATTAAGTGAATCCCATCCTTTCTCTTATTCTAGTTGTGGTGATCACAGGTTAGATTAGCTGTTTAATTATATATCTTAAGAAAATTGACCTTTAGCCAACTACTCCACATCGCCACCTTATGATAATTACTTATTATTAAATAGGATTAATTAGATAGTATTGTCCTTCTTAATATGTATAAGTTGCATATTCAATTGCACTTTTTACTTATATCTGTCTCTTAATATTTATTTGTCTTTCTTAACAGATTGCTGAAGAATGATAGACACACTATCTCGTAAATTAATTCACAATATATATTTCATTAATGAAGATCAATGTTTATAATTTTGTCTTTAGAATCTAATTGATCATCATATAAAAGAGAGGCTTCTTTATATTCTTTGCCAATACTTGATAAAATAATTTGATATACATAATGTTTTACTCCCTTGAGACCATCTATTTGATCTGCGATATATACCAATGCCACACTTGTAATATCCATTGTTTATACTTTATAGTATAATTGACGTTCTTTCAATTTGTCTTTTTCACAAATTATTATATTATTTTTTTATTTTTTTATTTTATATGTTTCATTATATTATTATTATTTATTAAACTCTATTTGAGATAGGGGGCATCACATGCAACTAATCTCAATGTGTGTTTTTATTTTTTTATTTTATATGTTTCATTACACTATTATTATTTATTAAACTCTATTTGAGATAGGGGGCATCACATGCAACTAATCTCAATGTGTGCAGGCTGCAAAAGCTCAATCCTGACTCGATGAATAAAACATAAGTTTGAAGATATTGAAAAGAGTCCCAGTTTAGATCAGCTACTGAAAAGATAAATTCAGAAAAGCGGGACAGAAAACTACCAATCGAGCATCAATGTATAATTCATTTCATCAATTCGAGACAGAATTCCAGAAACACACTCACCGCTATTTATAGTTTCAAAAATTCACTCAAGAATTATTCCTAAAAGCATTCGACTATTATTAAAGGTTGATTATCAATCCATCAAAAACTATTATTCAGCAATAGTCTAGCAAACATACTAAGGTCAATTTCAAATTCTAGTTTGTAATTGTGAACTAGAAGAGGTTAGACCCATTAGGTGGACTAAGGTTTGGAAGGGCAGGGTCTTTTCCTACCCTTTGCCAAGCTAGGGACGAGGCCCAGCTATAGTCAAGATGATGTCTAAGCTCATAGGGTAACCTAGGGTTTGGAGGGACGAGTTCCTTTTCCTATCTTTGTCATGCTAGGAATAGGGTCCTTGGGTTTTGTTACTAATGAGTTAGGGATGGGATCTTTTAGCTCAGCAAATTTGCAAGGTATTCATGGGAGATTCAGAATTTGATCAACTTGAGTATTGTGTTGTGACTTCAATCTATTTATATAGAATACAATCCTTGATAAAACTATTATATCTTGAGTGAATTACATGATTTTAAAGAATATCCCCAAGGGGTGGCATTAAAAGAACGTCAAAGACATTTCTGAGGCATCTCTGGCACGTCCAAGCACCTGAAGAAAGAAAAAAAAATCTATATTTTAATACTTTATGAACAGTTTTAAAACTGAGTGTGAATTGAGCGAAAGGAGAAAGTGGAGGGAATTATGATGGAAGCAAAGGAAGCAGGAAAAGCAGGTGTTCACAGTATTTTTTATTTTATTGTATTGAACAGGTGTTGGCAATATTAGCATCAACAATGAACAACAGGTTTCTAATGAAAAATTAAAGAAATTGAAAGGGGATGAAGCAATAATTGGTAACAGAAGTTAGCAATTTCCAATCTCAAGGAAATATATTTAAGTGTTAGAAATGGGTATAATACAACATATGTGAAATAATCTAAGATGTGAATCCCACCCACAAAGGCAAGCGTACATTTCAAAATAAAATTACAATGGTACACCTGACCCTAGCAGGATTCTGGACAATTGAGAAGGAAAATTACTGTTGTCACAAAAGTTTGCACCTTTGTCCAAAGTTTTTACCTAAGGACAACCTTGTGAAACATGGAAACGACCTCCAAGTGTGGGACTTGCGCTCTGAGGTCGAATCTCCAAAGAAGGCCAGTTTCCTTTGCTATCCGGATGCACCTAACTACTCTTTGAAGGAAAAGGAAGAAGGAGACTGAAATCAAAATGCAGAAAGGGAAAGGGGGTGATGCACCAAGATAGAATGGTGGTTACGACTCTGTCGATGTATGCCCAACACATCAATGAAAAGTTCAGAATACACTAGTCTCAACTCTATTCTATCTCCAAGAATCCACATGCAGGTTTGGAATTGGTTAAAGTGCTGAAAGGAAAGACATCTTCACTTATACAGCAACTATCAACAATTTGGACACGACATACAAAACTTGAAAACTAGAAAGAAATACCCACCAAAAGGCAAGATACATGCACGTTTAATAAATGGCATGAAGAGGTAAGGAAGGAAAACTACTTCATTAATGGAAGGCAAAAAATTACATAGCATAGTGCTGCTACAAAAAACACAAACAAAGCAGAACCTGGAAAAAGTATTTACAACTACCTTTTAAAGAGCTCAAGCATAACTCAAATATTTTCTACCCTAAACCAAACCTAACCACTACACTTAGCAGTTACTGCAAATCCGGAAAGAAATCTGATCATGGTACAACTCCAGATGTAACAATAACCAAAAATCAATGTATCCAGCCATAAGAGATCAAAATCCAAAAGATTTGATCATTAAATGCAATAAAGAAGCATGGAGATGCATTGATGACGTGGAACAAGGCCCAAAATGTTGGTTTACATTGGAGAAACAATCCTTGCAACGTGCCATGACCGCCACAAATAAATCTGCAATGTTGTCAAAGAAAATGCAGGATGCGATAACACGCACATTAACCCGCCGCGAAAATACAGAGTTGACCGGCGTGGAATAAATTGAACTGCCCAAAAAATGATGTGAACAGTTGATGTAGATCTTCATGTGATTATGGACGGCTCAGATGCTGCAAAAAAATATCTCCACCTAACCACACAGACGGCTGAGATGCACTCAAAAAATATCCAAAGATTCGCCAAGATCTAATGGCCATCGTATCTTCGCAAGAGCAAAAGGAAGCAATGCAAAAATACGACCACCGTCTGATTAAAAGCAACCCAGCATAAGAAGGATCCACCACCTGGCATGCAACAGTTGGTCAGCACATTTCTTGAACGTTTGGTTGAAGAGACAGCAACGATTTCGCGATTCCAGAAAGAGCAAAAAGGTCACTCCACAAAATGGCGAAAAAGAAATTAATGCAGAATGTTAACCCAGCACGAAAACACGCGTTAACCCGCAACTCGATTCATGAAGAAAGAATGAGCCAACTCAGCAAGTGGTCGCTATGTCGCATGAAAAAACTACCTTGCAACTTTATATAGCGACATAGTGACCATGGTTAACACACAATGTTAATGTCAACAGAAATGTGTGTTAACCCACAACTCGGCATATGAAGGAATTGTGAGCCAACTCGGTCAATGAAGGGACTGAACTAGCTCGGCACATGAAGGAACTACATTAACACAAGATGTTAACCCGCAACTGGGAAGGAATTGTGTTAGCTTGGCATATGAAGAACCCGAGTTAACACGAGATGTTAACCCAACCAAGAAGCGTGTTAACCCACATCAAAGAATCCAGCCCATTGAAGATCTCTCAAATCGATTATCAATGATGGGCTGAATGGGGGCCAAAATGGCCAACAATTACCTACTTTGACAATAGCAATAATTGATCCCACACAAATTGGTTGACTGCAACAGCATTGAAAACCCCTCTGGAATTTTTCAAATTCTAACAGGAAAAGAGACCTACGATGCTCAACCCAATAATCTGAACCAAAGTAAGGCATCTTTTAAACCATATAAACCCATCCACAGGTTTGAAAAATTAATTACATAAGATGGTAAACTGACCAGTGTCGGACTGCTTTCCAATACCCTCTGAAGGACCAACAATTTTTGAGTAATAAAAAGTTAAAAACAAAAAGACTAATTCAAACTAATTTGAGACAACCGTAGCTGCATCAGAACTCTTCAGTATGTTTTGGAATTATCAAGGAAGCAAACAATATAATAGTAATCAACCCCAAACCTTTAACTGTGTTCGTATTATAGTAGGATTCATGAAGTTTTGAAGTTAAGCAACATTGCAGAGAGGAGAAAAACATTTTTTTTTAAAGTGTATTTGTATGAGTAAAACAATCAATAATTAGAGGAAACAACGAGTTCTTGCGTTTCACAACCAATTAATCAAACCCAGCCCAGTACAGAATCATATGATATCATTCAACCTTCAGCGGAGATATTGAATTATTAAAGGGAAAAGATGGGTTCATCCTTTTTCACAATAAAATAATAAACCCCACTCCAATTCAAACGGTTTAACAGTTTTCAAACACTAGTGCCTTAAAAATTCTGAAACCCAAAAGAAAGGCATTTCATACATTAAACATACTATTGCTCGCCCCAACCCAGTTAGAAAACTACGATAGCATTCAACAGCCTCTCAAGCTTAAAGATATTTCAATTCTACCGAAATAAAAACCTAATTTCAAACCCAATTCACATGCCTCTATCAGCGTTCAAACCTTCCCAAGTGCTCTTTTCGACAAATTCGAGCTTTTAAATAGATTACTGTGGCAAAATTAAATGAACAATTAATCCCAAATCCAATTCAGACTGCCGTAACAACATCGTAGTCACGAGAATTAAGAAGAATAACCTGGAAGCGCAGGCATTGCGCAAGATGCAACAGGTTTCGGGGTTTTCTCCACCTCGACGA
Source organism: Cupressus sempervirens (assembly GCA_028749045.1). Classification (NCBI taxonomy): domain Eukaryota; kingdom Viridiplantae; phylum Streptophyta; class Pinopsida; order Cupressales; family Cupressaceae; genus Cupressus; species Cupressus sempervirens. The sequence continues at coordinate 566,686,719 of CM053787.1, read as the reverse complement.
GACACATTCTGCAATTTCCTGCAATGGAGAGACGGGGATGGTAACAGAAGCGCGGGATATCGACCCCAGCTAGCTCGCAGGCCTGAAGAACGGTAAAGCCCTTTGGAATTTTGACCGAGTGTCCATCCACACTTACTTCAATCGCCTCAGCGGGCTTAAAAAATTCCACCCTCGCTCCTGCAACAGGCTTGGCTGCTGCCGCTGCGGTCTCTGGCTCCTCCGCCGCCTTTGTTGTTGAGATTGAGCGCTGGATCGAAGGCAACAACGCGCCCTGCTGCGCTGATCGTACGCGTTCAAAAATTGTTTTCGATCTGCGTAGAGCGTGGTATGCTTGGGTTCCCATCCCCATTTCTATCGCCGCTGCACTGCTCTGGAATAGTATGAGGAAAAATCTCTGAAATTTTGAGATGATCTCGGGTATTTATTAGTTTTTGGACCTGTTAGTGGAGGTCTTAATGTTTCAGTTTTCTGACCATTAAGAAAATCTCAATTGAAGGAGATTGAACCCGCGTATCCTTCGAGGATCGGACCCCGCATCATTTCGCAAAAATTCATTCCCCGTTAGCTCCGCATTGTTTGGAAGGACGGCGGAGAGTGGTCGATTCTGAAGTTTAATGTGAAATTACTAGAGAGTTACGACTAAGTAAGTTGGGTTTCAAACTTGTATCAACAAGTTGCAATATTTGCGTGGATAGCCATATATGTATTATGGTATTTGAGAAGTACATTTATCTTCAAATTTTATAAAATCTAAAATCTAAACTCTTGCGTGTTAAAAAAATAGTTTGTACTTTAAATTCAAAATAGGCGAGTGTTAACATCTTGTACATGGTGGAATAGTATATTTATGAGACCTTAGTGCAGAGTGCAATAGAATAACAATGAACTAATCTAGACTCAAGAAATCACTGTTAAAGAAAGACTCCACGAACATCTCATATATTTTATATAAAAGCAGCCAAAACTAGGGGGCTGGCCCTTTACAACATTGGTCAACAACCAGCAAACAACCACACAGACCCCTAATGATTTACATCAAAAACATAAGTATCAACATAACAAAAATTAACAGTACTAGAGTTCCTACTCTTACCAACAACAAGGTTTATCAACTTAACAGAGGGCATGTAGGTGGTCATCGCATCATACCACCTATAGCCAATATCCAAGTTTAATAGAAAAGACATAACCATCACCATAGGATGGAGAGCAAAACCAGTAGAAAACCAAAAAAAACCCAGATACCAAGAGGCCACTAACTGGCATCTTTTTTCTTTCCCTTCCCAACAAGGAGGACTTTAGCCCAATCTTTGGCGAGGAAGTTGTAGAGCAGCTTTGAGTCCTCCTTCCCCAAACCCTCCTCCTCTGACTCGTGAGCCAGAAGCTAGAAAGTGGTCGTAGCCACGTGGGTCACCTTTAGGGTGAACTTTGAGAAGAGGGTGAAGCCCTCCTCCAACTCAAAGCACTTATCCTTCAACTCTTGCAAATATTTATGGGTAATAGCCCCATCCTTTGTGACACCCAACTTTAGGGTCATGTTGCAGTTCACTGGAGAGTTTCTTTTGCCCTGCACATCCAAATTGTTAATGGTGGCCCAAAAAGTTTCTAGACCATCTTTCCTTATAGGGGAAGAGATAATATCTGGGGAAGCTTTTTCAGGTTTGGGTTATCCTCGTTAACAGCAGAAGGCATGGTGATGTAGCAGAAATATGTGTGGGGTCTTGTGGGGGGTCTATGGTAGGGTTCTCCGCCTCAAATGTCCAAGTGTTGTTGACCGTGTCATCCCACTTCTCCACCTCTTTATCAATCTCATCCTTCCCCATCTCCACCTGAGAGCTTATCACTCTCCTTTGAATTGGTGTTTTCCTCCCCATCCTCCTGAGAGCGATTGGCATCCATCATAGTCTCTTCGAGGGCATGCATCAAAAAGAATGGAATGCATATAAACTTCCTATTATGAAAATGGTTAAGCAAAGGGAAATGGTAAAAATAATACACACTGTGTCTGCCTTCTCGGGTAAGATACTTCATAATGATCAAACACACATCATCCCAGGGCTCTGGAAGCTTATCTCTCCTAAAACCACCACGGTAATAGTCTGGGGCCTCGTTACCTCTGAAGAAACTAGTTAGGCTAGCTTCATCCGCCACCTTCATGACCTTCTACCATTTCTTGCCACTTATTTCCAAACCTACCGCCATAGAAATGGATTCCTCATTCACTCGAAAGGTGATGCCATTGATAGTAACCCACCTATCCTTCCAGCTACAAATGAATTGTTGGGAACAATTTTAATCACAACCAACCATGGCCTACATGCAAGGGACAAACCCTCCCTCCTTCAGCATTATCCAAGTAGCCTATTTTTTAGAAAAATCCTCCATCTTCGTGGGCTCTATTCTGTTAATGTCCTCACCCATGATAACTCTTTCTTCAAAAATCTCTTCTTCCACAATCTCAGTAATTTTCATTTGCACCCAGAAAAATCACAGAACTAGAGCTAAAAATGTTGTATAATAGTTAAAATGTCTTTCTCCTTACTCTTCATGGGGATGTAAAATCCAAAATGTAATGGCCAACTTAAAGCATCATTACAGGGAATGCAAATAATTTGCACATAATATCTTAATGATCTTGCAATAATAATAAAGGCAACTTTTGTCTTACTCATCCCATACGACCAAAAAATGATGGCACTAAATTTGAACTTGTGGTTATTAATTTCATCCCCTTTTTCGTGCGCTCACGTGAAACAAGTGACATGTTTGATCATCACAAAATGTCTTGTCAAATTCAAAGCGATCTTAACCATCATAATTATAGCAAGGCTGCCAAATTTGCCAATTCTCCAAAATTGGATAGTCATGAAGCATAATTTAGAGTAGTCTTTTCCCTACTAATAAGGGAATTTATATGATCTGGTAACAACTCAGTACTCTTCCAACTTTTTGTACTCGCGAGATCAAAGCCCAACCCTGCTAGAGCATTAGCCACCACATTGCCTTCCCTGTAAGTGTGTTGTAAGTTGTAATGGTCAAGGGCCATAAGGAGGTATTGGATGTCCCCCGTGATGTCATGTAGAGCCCAACCTAGTTTAGCACACCCTTTGACAGAGTCTATGATAAGTTTAGAGTTGCCTTCAATGGTTAATTTATTGACTTTCATTTTTCACAACAAATTTTAGACCCCAAAGTAAAGCAGTGGCCTCCGCCATGTTATTAGTACCCTTGTCCATATTCCCCAAGAAGGCTAACAACACATCACCCTTTTCATTTTGCAGCACACCTCCTATAGTCACATGACCACCACATGCTACACCATCGAAGTTAAGTTTGACAGTAGACAATATGGGTGAGATCCAATGGGTACTTTTTCTAGCTAACAATTTCAAATTGTCAAATTTTTGGAAGTTTGGGAAAATATTCTAGTTCCTAGTAATTTCCTCCTCCTTCTTGCTCGGGGGTTCTTGTAGCACTCTATACTTAGCCACCAACACATTCTCTGTGATGAGTTTTCTCAATATCTCTCCCACTACCTCCTCTCCCCTTTCGTCCTCCCAAAAGACCTATTTATTCCTCTCCTTCCAGATGCCCCAACAAACATGTGGGGGAGGAGGTTCCAAAGAATTCTAGGACGAGGGTGGTAGAATGGGCAAATTCCAATTTTCCATGAATTGTTCCATGCCTCTATTCATGACCCAAGCCAATGGGAACATATTCCAGATGTAGGACCAAACCTTTAAAGTGTAGGGGCATTCAAGAAAGAGATGCACAGTGATTTCTTCTTCCTCCTTACAAAGGTAGCATCTATTAGTAATCAGTATGCCTCTCTTTCTTAGGTTGTCAGTAGTTAGGATCTTGTTGTGCATGACCATCCACTAGAAGAAGTTAACTTTTGGCAACAACTGACAATTCCAAATCTTTCTCTAGTTGATGGAAGTCAGATTGTTTTCAAATATATGTTGATAAGTAGAATTAACCGAGAAACAACCATTAGTCTTCCTATCCCAAACCACCTCATTAGGTTGATTATGCAAGGGGAGTAGGTGGCAACTTATCATAGCCTCCAACTCTTTAACCAGTGGGTCCTCATTATTGAGAAGATTCGCAACAGATAAGCTTTTCCACATCCTTTGTTCATTAATGTAGTCCTCCACCTTCACCCCCACTATATTTTTCAGTGGTTCCTGGAGGTCGTTGAATTTTCTATAAATTAGTTGTTCCCCCCTAACTAATTGTCCTCCCAGAATCTTATTTTTTTACCATTGCCTACCAGCCATCTAACTCCTTTCCTTAGGAGCGACTTGTTCTTGAGGATGTTGTTCCAAACCTTAGAGCCACTAGGGAGATCATTATTGAGGAGGTTATCTCTGAAATGGGTGTTGGCCAGGTATTTGGTCCTCATGATTCTTCCCCAACTTGTCTTGTTTTCCACCAAACGCTAGCCCATTTTAGTGAATAGATCATTATTCATATCAGTTATTCTTCTAATACCTAACCCCCCTTTATCCTTGGGTTTGCAAACAATGTCCCAATTGACAAGGTTCCATTTGTTTCTCTCCTTCACACTGGACCAAAGGAAATTCCTTTGCAATTTTTCAAATTTTTCTTCCATACACTGATTAATCTTAAACAAGGAGAGAAAATATATAGGTATTTCCTTACAAAGCCACCACCAGGAGTTGTATTTTTCCTGCATTGCTAAGTAATTTGCCCTTCCACCCAGAAAGTTTTTTTTGTATTCTTTCTAGTACAGTGTTCCAATAGGTGTTAAAGACATCCTTGATTGTTAGGGGAAGCCCAAGGTAAGTGTCTAGGAGGAGCTGAGAGTGGCAACCCATAATATTTTTCACTTTAACCTGCAAAACCTTAAGGGTGTTAAAAAAAATAGATCTTGCTCTTAACCAAATTAATTTGTTGATTTGAACAATTCTCGTAGTTGGTGAGTAGGGTTCTCTAAGCTCTAGCCTCCTAGATGGATGACATGCCAAAGAAGAAAGTATCATCCACAAATTGTTTGATAACCTCCAACAAAAAAGTAGTAGCAGGTTTGATACTTTTTAAGTCACCCAACTTAGCCAATCTGCAAATAGACCGTCCTAACACTTCAGCCACCATGATGAAGAGGTAAGGGGAAAGAGGGTCACCCTATCTCAGGCCACGACCAGCATCAAAGTTGCCCCAGGGGGTCCCATTAAGTAGCACCTTATAATGTGTGGTTTCCACTATTCATTTTATGACATTCACCATGTCCCATTTGAACCCCACCTATTCTAGAACTTCATACAGAAAAGTCCAATTGACTCTGTCATAGGCCTTTGATATCAAGTTTAAGGGACATGCCCAGTCTTTGACTTTTCTCCATGGAGTGGAGTCACAGCATCCAGGATTTGGCCACCCAGGACAAACCCCTTTCGGGGGCTCCCAATAACCCTATCCAAGAGGGGTTTAATCCTATTAACCAGCACCTTAGAGAACACTTTATATATGGTATAACAAAGGCTAATTGGTCTAAAATCCCTTATTGTTCTTGGAGTTTGTATCTTAGGCATGAGAACAATAAAGGTTTTATTATCCTTCTTAGCATTTTCCCAGTCCTGATCATGTCTCTAGTGGCCCAAATTAGTTCATTATTAATCATTTCCCAGAAATGTTAGAAGAAGGCTAGTGGGAAGCCATTAGGGCCCAAAGCTTTGAAGACTTTCATAAAGAACACAACATTCTTGACCTCCTCTTCTAAGACTTTCTCCTTAAGCTTATCATTCTCCTCATTCTCTAACACCATTGGAATGTTATTTAGCATACTTCTACTGATATTATTGTTACTCTTCTTGTCCTCCTCTTTATAGGCATTCATGAAGAACTCGACCACATGTCTTCCCATTTAATCCTACTCCTTCAAGGTCCTTCCTCCATCCTCTTCCAGGGAGGTAATGGTGTTTCATTTTTTGTGGTTCAAGGTAGATCTATGAAAAAAGGAGATATTCCTATCTCCTTCGGAGAACCAAGAAATGCAAGACCTTTGCTTCCAAAAGGTCTCCTCTTTGTTAATAGTTTCTCTCCACTTTATCCTACAGTGTTCTTCCTCTTGAGTGGTAGCCTTAGTAACATCCCTTGCTGCCATAGTTGCTTGGAGCCTCTTGAGCTCCTCCTCTAATTCTCTTTTAATTTTAAACACATCCCCAAAGGATCTCTTTACCCATTCCTTAACATTCCTCATAACATTATCTAGTTTCTAGGTCAGCCTGAACATAATTGTCCCATCCACTTTGATATTTCACCATTCTTCCACTTTATTTTTGAAGTCTGGATGAGATTGCCACATAATTTCATACCGAAAAGGTTTAGGCCCACTCACAATTTCATTCTCCCAATGGAACATGATTAGGGAATGATCATAAATGGTTCTTGATAGAATAACCAAGGATGAGGGGACAATGTGAGGCCAATCCCCTGAAACTAGGAACAGATCCAACCTTACTTGAATTAGTTCCTAGCCCTTCCTATTATTGGTCCAAGTAAAGGGGTTACTCTGCAGGTCAACATCCAGAAGATCATGGGAGTTGATGAAATCTAGGAGATCTTGCATGCTTTTTGAAAAGTCATTGTTCCCCCCAAGCTTTTTCGATGGGTATAAAGGGGTGCTAAAATCCCATACACATTATACTTTTATGATTCATATTTCCCACAACTCTTCCCACCCTTTCCTAGGTATCACTTCTTCCCACCTAGGTATTTAGGACATAAAGGTTCTAAAGATTGCACACCATTTTGTTGTTATTGAATTCCATAATCATGAAGTTCTTTTCTTTATGGATCTCCCTACCTGTCATGACATTGGGGTTCTACATTGTTACAATTCCCCCAAGGCTCCCTCCGCTTTCAAATGGAAGAAAGCAACACTAGGCCATAACTTATCAGCCAACTTGGTGAAGTTTTGGTCAGTCATCTTAGTTTTTTGAATGAGGATGCAATCTACCTTTTCAACTAGAATACACTGCCTAAGAGCATAATGTTTGTAGGAGTTGTTCAACCCACTAATATTCCAGGAAAGGAATTTCATTTCTTATTTTTCTTAATTGTCTCTAGTGTAATTTGTCTTCCATTGGCCACCTCCCCTACTGCTTGTTTAGTTCGAGTCATTCTGTTGTTAAGACAACCCATAGTATTAGCTCCCCCCACATCTAGTTTCTTCCCACCCCTTGTTTTCCTCTTAAGGAATTCTCACTCTCTCGTAACAATAGAGGGAGCTGAGAGGGCCATCCTTCCCTTAGCTTCCTTAATACTGCGTATGACTTTGGCCGCAGCCTCCTCCAGAGTCACCAATTTGAGCCTTTTGGGGTAACAATCCCCCATTAGGCGCAATTAGGTAGCATTTCAAGTTCATTAGTGTTGGCACCACCCTTCACCTTGTTTAGGAGTAGGGAGTTCTTGATAGGTGTTACCACCACTGTGTTTTGTTTCTTGTCCAAAGGACTCAGGGACCCCAAATAATTGCTAGCCGATAATTGACAAATTAGAGATAACATTGTCTATTACATTACCTTCCAAGAGGGCACCACCAAGGGTCTTGATTTTGCCTTCCCACAAAACTTCATTAGCAATATCCCCTCCTATCACTGGGGATTTCATGAGGTAATCAATCTCCTTCCTAAATAGGTATTCCTCCATAATTTTTCCTTCCTTTTCTTCAAAACTTGGCACCAAGACCAATTGGTCAACCTCCACAACCTTATCTTTCTCTTTACTTTCCTCTGTAATCAAGCCTTATGGGTTAACCTCCTTACTTTCAATTGCACCCTTAGGGGAAGCTAAAAATTCCCCTAGCATAGGAGGAGACTTAACTATGCTTGGAGAGCCCACCTTTTATTTGTCCTTTTGAGGGGGAGTATTGCAATCCATCAAAATATGGCCAAACTAACCACATTTTTTACAATAGAGACCAACATTCTCGTACTCAATAGGCTAGACCCTAATCCCCCATTTAGTGGGCAACTTGACTATGGTTAGGAGAGCCCTATTAATGGTAACATTCACATAGAATCTAGCATATACAAGTTTAGATTTATTCAGCATTACCTAGTTCGCAACAACAAAATGACCAAAAGTATTCCCAATGCATCTCATAATCTTTTTCATTCCAGAACTCTAGCAGTAGTCCTAGAAAATGGATCCACATCGAGGCTAGGCTTTGTAGCTCCAGGCTCGCATTGAAACTAGGGTGCCACTTAGCCAAGGCCAAGTAGTGTTTTCCACAGTACCATGTCAGAAGGATGGCTGCCAGGTCCTCCATAGTCATGAAGTGAAAGTAGAACAAGTCACTGGGCATAATCGAGACACAAACACTACCCTTTGTGGACCATTTCTGAGCCACCCACTTCCTGGTCATCTTAGAGGTTGGCCTAAAATTTTTTTCCCTACAACACAATGTTTAAGGGAGGCAACAATGTTATCCATGATACTATCTGGGAAGGAGATTTTTGGTTTGGTAACACCGTGAGTGACTTTGGGATCCTTGAATTTGGGGTTCCCCTCCTTATCACCAACAAGATAATCTTTCCACCCCCATTGTGGATGAGGGGAGAGGCTATGGACCCAACCTCCTTATGAGCAGAGTCAACTCTAGAATCTGAAGAAGGAGGATCAATAGTGCTGACCTGACCAAACATGATACTCGACAAAGGGGGGGGATCACCTCTCCGCAACTCCAGCAGCATGTGTAGGTCCAGGCACACCAAGACCTCTAGCAGGCCTAGGCCCTCACGGGCCATGATTCAAAATTCAAATCAATCAGTGAGTGGGAAAGTTGTAGAGCGTTTATGTTTTGCCAATTCTTTGGAATATGAACATCTCATGTTTCCCTAACTAAAACTATTAAAATTGCTCTCAGACCGACATCTTAGTGATAGTTCTAGAACAAGAATATACTATTAATGTAGATCTAGGTAAGTATATATGAGATCTATATGAAATACCAATTATATGAAGATAATAACACTAAAATGCTATGATATGTGCATGTATGAGACCAAAACAATGGTAGACAATGCCAAATAGATATCAACAGGATGTTAACATGAAGCTAACATGACATTAATTCTCAACAACAACGATGCTAAATGATAACTCTAAATGCCTATAGTATGGATGCCTACAAACTTGGGTCCTTTTGCTCTTGATTTTCCCTCCTATTTATAAGATTTTAGGAGGGGGTTGGGGTAAGGAACATGATTTTACTTTTCACTGGAGGGTAATGGTGAAATTAGAAAGATCTCATAAGGTACCAAGAGGAAAAGTCCAACAAACTTAGTTTGTGAGGATAAAATGAGGATTTTTCAATTCTTTTAATTTCAAAAAGGAGGATTTTCACTTATGAGAGGATAAATAGTTTTTTTGTTGATTTATTAAATGTAGCATTTACTTTCAACTTTTGTCTTTTCATTTTTCCTTTTTTAATTTCATTTTATGATTTTATGAATTGTTTTTCCTCTTTTGAAAGTGATTTTGGTCCTTTTAGATTTGATAGGTGATTGATTGATTTAATCACTCGAATGACCTGATGCTACCATTGATTTGAAAGTATGTTGTTTTCCTCCTTGATTTTCATTGCTTCATCAAAATTCTTGTTGTTCTAGGTCTTGCCAATTTTAGGGTGTCTACAAATGCCCCTCTCTAAGCTTAGTTCAAAGATTGCCTTGATTTTATGAGTTTTAGCCAATTTTGGTGTTTGTGTGCCTGATCGATGATCTTTTGTTGATTTGAGGTTGATATGATGTCTAATTGTTGATAATTTGATGTTTGATTGTTGACGTTTTGATGTCTGATTGTTGATTTTTTGATGTTTGATTCGATGTTGCAATGTTTAAAATCCTTCATTTTAGGATAACTTTCTTGGATGCCCCAATCTTGTTTGATTTGATGTTGAAATTTAGCTGGGTTAGAACATTTTTTATATTTGAACATTTTGATGCCCCAGTTTGATGTAGGTTATAATGCCCCCTCATAAATTAAATTGGAAAAAAAAAACAACAATAGGGGAGATTCCAATTTTATTTTTGAAAAAATGTTGATGATAAAATTTGACAAAAGACTAGGATTGACATATGTGTTTGAGTTGAAATGGAATAATACCTATTGAAGAAATAGGTCAAAAGTCTTTAATTTGGCCGTGGAATGTTGAAAAATGTCATACAAATGCCCCAAGGGAGGGTTAAATAGGTCAAAAGTCCTTTTACCAATTTTATTTTTACACTCCCTTTTCACTTTTTGTTGTCTTGGAGCTTTGAGCCAGCGAATATGGTTGTCCCATTCTGAAAGTAGAGATTAGAGAGGGGTCACAGATATAAGCATTCAACTGACTATGGTGCCCCGGTAAATCATCGAGATCCTTCGTTATTTTATTTTTTTGAATTTTTGCATGAATTTTTAGATTTTTTGCACGAATTTGCCCCATAAATGCTTAGATCAAACATTTTAGCACATTTGATATTTATTTTAACGCATTTAAGATTTTTAAGTGCATTTTTGACATAGAATAGTGCATCCACAGTGCATAATAGCATATTTGAAACCCTAATGACATAGTGAAACAACGCATATGGATAAACTGTAGCGCATATGCAAGATGTTGTAGCATATCTAACTTTTGTAGCGCATATAACTGATAGGATAACACATATGCATGTGGAGTTTGGTGAATCATAGGCGATGAATTTTTGTAAGCGGAGTGATGTTTTGGTAGCACTTATGGATCATTCTATAGCGCTTTTACCTCAGATAATGCATATGTGGGATAGGATAGTGCAGTAAATGCACTTGGTAGCACTTTGTGGTCTTATAGTGCATTTGATTTATTCAATAGCACAAATGTCTAGTTTAATAGCACTTAGGACAGTTGTAGTGCATCCGTGTTAGGAATAGCACATGTGATAAGTGTAATAGCACACTTGATTTTTGTAGTGCTAACGCCTTGTTCAATAGCTAATATGATTGATGAAATAGTGTGAAGGAATCTTGCAATGCTTTTGGTACATTCAATAACACATAAGGCTAGTTTAAGGGTTTGTCTAATAGTAGAATGTCTTGGTAGGTAGAGTTGAATGTGCATAACATTGCTTAGGATATAGGATAAGATCATGATATGGAATTGATGAGCTTGGAGTCGCTTTAGGGACTAGTGCACGTAACAATTCAAACAATAGGGAATGTGTAGTCACAAAGTGATGTGTGGAATCAATCAAGTGATATTGGATAGATGGAAAAAGTGTCCCCCCCCTCAGGATATAGAGTAGGGAAAACTAACATGTCTGTCTCTAGATATAGAGCAAAACAAAATAACATGTCCAAGATAGAACTATTAGCATGATAGCTAGATGTTTGTTTTTAATTGATGTAGGATAATCACTTGTGATGAAAATCTGATGTCATTGTTTGGTTGTTTGATGAAATAGGTACATGGGTGAAAGCTTATGGTTTGGGGATTGTACCTATAGCCATTAGAATCTATTGATAGATTATCAATGGCTAATGAATAGGTGATTGACAGATGTGGGTTTATGTACCTTTTGCAGATGCCTCAGTTATGAGTGAACAAGGGATTATTGACAACTATGGTCAAGCAGTGGCACTCAAACCACAACACTTTTCACATGTTCCTAGGAGAGATGATGATTACTCCCGAGGATGTATACAAGATTCTTTAGATCCTAATAGTGGGGGATCATGTTTATTATGATGAGATTGTCGATGGGACAACATTTAGAGATGTATTCAAGGATGATGCATTGGAGATGACAATGTACCCTAGTTCTAGATGCTACAATATGAGTTGTTGCCTACAGTATTAGTCAGACTGATAGGAGGATTTTTATTGCTAGATAGGCATGGGCATAGATGTCTAGTCAGATGGGGCTGCATTATATAGGATATGATCGATCAACCATAGAGGTTTCATGGGATAACCAAATATTAGCCCACTTATCTCAATGTTGGGGCCGCATCATTGTCAGCAGGGGTGGTCTTATTACAGATATGGACATGGGAGCATCTTCCCATTACTTGACCAATATGTGTGCATCAATAGCCTTAGGATATGTTGTGTATTTATGTGTATTTAGGTGTGACTATCCAACACCATATGAGAAAGACAAAGTACTGGCAACCTATGTTGGATGACCTTGATGAGGTTGTATGGAGGCCATATAGGTTTATAGAGCCATGGGCTAAGGACAATGATGAGATGGTGTACTTCTTTTCTCCGCAATATCTACAAGGTTAGGTTCCCACAGTGATAAAGAGATTTTGTTTCAGGAGGGTGATCAAACAATTTGGCTAATGATAGGGCATGCCACAAGGGTTAGCACACTATGCTCGAGTGCAGGTAGAGAGGCCAATATGGGGGGTCGATATTAGAGTATGAGGCATGTTATGAGGCATTCATGCCCATGATAGTGATACCTCAGCTATGGGCATTGAGGGATGGGGAGATAGATGTGGAGATGGAGGGAGATTATGCATGATGGTTCTGAGATTATCCATTTCTAAGATATATAGATCCAATAAAGTTGATACTTGGGATTGAGGAGCAGTCAAGTGGAGGGAAGGATGGTGATGATGAGGGCGGATGATGGAGAGGTAGGGGTAGAGGTTGAGAAGGAGGTTGGGCCATAGGTGGAGCTAGAGTGCAGGGGAGGTATGGGGTTGAGGCTAGGCAACAGTGTTGCCACAGCAAAGGATTGTTGTATAGGGCCTAATGTAGAGGCCAAGGGATGTCGTAGTAGATAGACCCAGAGAGGTCTAAGGGTGAGGCAAGGTGGTGATGATAGGTGACATGGGTAGTAGTGTAGGGCGGAGCAAGAGGACAATTAAGTTGGGTACAAGCAAGCTAGCTCATACTAGGGCAGGTTATCATATGACATTCAGTTTGCCAGGAAACAAGGGTCACATGTGCAGGTTCCTATCACAAGGGCATAGAGCTCACAACCATAGGGACAACCATAGGTTTTTGTAGTGCTAGTGCCACTGCCAATAGATATTGAGACTCATGTGAGTGTCATGGAGACACATGTTAGGTTGATTGGGACACAAATTACCTAGTTGGCCAGTATAGTACAAGAATTTATAGCCTCAATGACACCGAGGCCTCCACCTCCACCACTTTTATCAAGGACAGATGGGGTAATGACTAGCCAGGTTACCTCAGGCATTCTTGGGATACATGCTACAAATTTAGTAAAGCAGGCTTGACAAGATGGGATGAGTTCCCCTAGTGATCAAGCACCTTTGGATCAGACACATACAGATGATACCGGTGGTGAGACACAAGGGTGATGTGTGTATCATGTTGTATTGCATTTTATTGGCTTATCATGTGTATCATGTATGATGATGATGTTATGATGTATGATGTTTGATCTTTTTGATGGATGATTATTTGAGCTTTTTGACGTTCGAACTTTTACACCTTTTGTATCATGGACTTTATATATATGATGTCATGGTCGATGGATGTATGTGTTTTTGTGATTTTATGTATATGATAGTCATAGATGTTGATGTAATGTGGATGATTAATGTAGTAATGTGTGTGATTAATGTAGTGGATAGATGCTTAATGTAATGAAATGACATGTGGATAATGAATGGAGAAATAAAATGTATGAATGAAATGTGATGTAATGAAATAACATGAAAAACAAACTAATTGAATAGATGGTAATGAAAGTGTTTTAATAAAAAGATGACATGGAAATAAGATAAACTGTAAACGATGACCAAAACAAATGAAATGGGTGGATGTAATTAAAATAATATGTGATGAAAGATGATGATGATGTAAAATGAATAAGTGAGGAAGAGTGATTTAGTGAAACAATAATGAACATGAGAATACAAGTAAACGATAATGAAAATGTAATGCAATAAGATGGTTTAATGAGAGAAAATGAGATGATGATAATAATGAAATGAAATGCAGAGTGAATAAATAAGAAAATAAAAGAGTGAAAATGAACTATGAAATGGTATGAAAAGAAATAAAATGAAATGGTATGAAAAGAAATAAAAATGAACATGGTATAAAAAGAAACAAATATGAATAAGAAATGCAAATGATGTATGATAAATAAGATGGAGTTTAATGAAATGTAAAAGATGACATGAGAATGTAATGAGAAACATATAGAAAGATGATAATAGGAGATGAAGAGATGTAACTCAAACATTTGAGATTCAAAGGTCACAAAGGAATTTTGAGGCCTCAATGAGGAGTGTGAAATAAGGAATTCATAGATTAATAATGGTAGAAAAAGAAGTGTGAGATGAGGAAATAGTGACCAAAACATTTGAGATTCGAATGTCACATAATGCAATAGGTGGAATGGATATTAGGGGATAATGAAGTGTGATGAATGGTAGTGGTGTTGTGATGGTACAAAGTCCACAAAACTTTAGTGTTTTAAAAGCTTGTGGGGATGTTCATGTGGTTGTCTGCCATTTGATAGTCATATCTTAGTTTTGTTATCGATTTGTTGGATGATGTTGTGTAGGCATGCTAGTGTATTCCTGATTTATGTGTCAACCATTTGTGTTGAAGTTACCCAAGATGAAATGCAAACTAGATGGATGTAGCTAACTATCACATTTGTAAAGAAATGCAAATTAAATGTCATCATTGAGTGCCTAAATAAAAAGTGACATAGTACAACCACCACTAACTTAGCTATGGTATTATGAATACTCTATCACGCTGAGAATCATGACCAAAAACAAATAATGTCATGAAGGATATGATAACCATTAAGAACAAAAATTGTTGCTGCAGGAAATAAAAACAAACATGCAAATAGACACATGTTAGATAAAGAACCTCACCTGAGAGGTCATGCAAAGCTAGTAGAGGTACACATGGCCTTCCAAACAAGAGGAGACACTTACAAGTAGACACCAATAATGCGTAAAATCAAAGGATCATTGGATCAAAATAGTGAAATCCAAAAGAAAATAAAAGATCGTGGTTTCATCCTAGTACCTCTAGTCAAATACATCATCAAGGTACTAGAAGCTCATAACAGTATAAAAGTCATTATTTGTGGACTAGTAGTGCCAATAGCTATGTGTAATAGTGTCAAGTTTGTTCAGTTCTCTATGGATAAAGTTGTAGGATTATGGTAACAAGTCATGGGATGTGCCAGTGGCCAGTGTGTAGTAGAATGCATGGTGATTGCATTGGAAGATATGTGTTGGTGGGGATCAGGGTGTCATAATGTCAGAGCAAAGCGACAAGTGTATTTGGTACTAGTACAACAGGTTGCATAGAGTGAACACGTAGCAAGGCTAGTGAAGTGTAGTGCATGGTGAGTGATGACCATAAATAGATGAGTAATCCACATACAAAAGGAAGCACAGTGAAGGATATAGCAGATTTGGTTAGTTGTTCAAGAGGCCAAGTAAATGTGTGTTTGAAAGCATGTCAAGCTCACTAGATCAGTCACAACAGGATGTGGAGATGGGTGATGTTAGTCAGGGAGGATGGGTGAGGCAAGGATGGAGGGAAAAGTGTATCTAGCATACGTCAAGTGAACTAGTGTACCAACATGAGCTCCTAGCACTAGTTCATGAGTAGGACAAGTCAAGTCGTGCAGGACTGGCATAGACACAACTTGGGAGTTTAAGAGTTAGGGTGGAAGAAACTCCTTTGTCAAGGAGTGCAACACAACAGGCTTTGCAGGTGGAACTAGGTGATGATATGATGATGTAGACAGAGAGTAGTCCTCCTTGGATGACAAAAAGCATGTCAGAAGCAACGACTAAGGTAGGGGAGATGGACTCTCTAAAAAAGATCGCAGGAAGAGCTCAAAGAGCAGCAGAGGATGTTAGTGTGGGTGAGGTGACAAGCATAACAAGTCATTTGATTAGCCTCAAAATCTAGGGATAAAGGTCAATAAAAGAGGAGATGGTCATATTAGGTGTGGTGGAGCCACCTAGAGGCAGAGGGTGGAATGCAAGCAACAAGCGAAGTGGAGGATTTATAGAAAATGTTAGTTGTAGAGAAAGTTCGACAAGAAAATGTAGAACAAGAAGTCACATTTTTGTTGGGGTTGACGACTAAAGCTTAGGAGGATGGAGTGAAAACATAAGCGAGATGACTCTAGGTGGTGGTGAATACAAAAGAATGTGAGTGAGATTGTTGGAAGCAGAGCTGCAGGTGGACCAATCATGATGATGTTGTCAAGGAGTGCAGTACAACAGGCTTTGCAGGTGGAACTAGGTGATGATATGATGATGCAGGCAGAGATTAGTCCTCCTTGGATGACAAAAAGCATGTCAAAAGAAATGACTGAGGTGGGGGAGATGGACTCTCTAGGAAGACTGCAAGAAGAGCTCAAAGAGCAGCAAAGAATGTTAGTGTGGGTGAGGTGACAAGCATAACAAGTCAGTTGATTAGCCTCAAAATCTCAATACAAAGGTCAATAAAAGAGGATATGGGCATATTAGGTGCGATGGAGCCACCTAGAGGCAGAGGGTGGAGCGCAAGCAACAAGGGAAGTCGAGGATTTATAGAAAATGTTGGCCGCAGAGAAAGTTTGACAAGAAAATGCAAAACAAGAAGTCACATTTTTGTTGGGGTTGATGACTAAAGCTTAGGAGGATGGAGTGCAAACATAAGTGAGACGACTCCAAGTGGTGGTGAATATAGAACGAATGTGAGTGAGATTATTGGAAGTAGAGCTACAGGTGGAACAATCATGAGCAGTAGGGAATGATGTGGGGATCTAGGCTAAGTAAGCACGAGCACAAAGGTTACATGAGTAACTGAGGATGGTGTAAGAAGGTTTGGAAAGCACACAAAATGAATTGGTGTTATTATAGGTGTAGTTGGAGTCTTTTAGGGATGTAGTGTCAAAAACAAATACAGTGTCATTGCAAGTGCAAGAGTAGTTAGCAGCTAGCAAGTCAAAGGTGAAGCAATTGCAGTAGTAGTTGAATGAGGTGAAAGTGGATGTGGAGCGTTGGAGAATGGTGACCAAAAAAATGTGACAAGAGCGGGACATGGCTCAACGAGCGATCACTATACCAGGTATAAATAAGTTGGTGGATAATGTGTTTGTGGATATGCAAAGGACTACAAAAGTACACCGGGAAGCTGCTTATTCTATAGGGCTATATTATCAGTCGATCCCCTTGAAGTAGCGATGGGAGTCCCAGTTCATGGCAATTTACACAAATATTGAACACGTAACTGGCAATGGGAGGTTCTCGATACCAATGGATGTTGTTTGATTTCAAGGGGGATCTGCGCCAGAGGCCTCATCTTTTGGGACTAGGTCGAGGGAAATGCTCCCCACTGGAAATCCTAACCTACCACCTCCATAAGGGAGGCCAGAATAAGTCGTTGAATGTAATATTGTTTTTCGTGTTTATGAACAATGTGATTGAAAGCATTTGATATTTTTTGTCATTTCTACTTTTTGATATTTTGTTGATATATTTTGGATGTTTTTGGTATGTTTGAAATTATTTGGATGCTTTTGGAATTTTTGGAAATATTTGGAAGGTTGTTATTATCCACAAAGGCATGAGCGATGGTATATTTAGAGGAAGGTTAACCTTCACTTATGTGTGATGACCGAATGCCAAGGTGGGCTCTCAATGAAAGTTGAGTACAAACTTGTGTAATATTTTGAGAGCACCAGTGCACAAGGTGGAAAAAGTAGGAAGTGCTAAACCACAATTTGTGAAATTGTAGAATTTTGTGTATATTGATAGCCTTTATAGACAAGCTTAGGGCCAAAGCTGGGATTTTTCTCTAGGTGTGTGCTGAGACAGATACTCACAGTGCCTATGAAAAGGTGTGTGGGTCTATAGGAGGATATGATGGCCTAAAAAGGAGCTAGAGGGGCCTTGAAAAAGGTGTTTGGGTCTTAAAAGGTGAGATGAGGCCTTGAAAAGGGAATTTGGGCCAAAAAAGGTCAGATAGGGCCTTGAAAAAGGCGTTTGGGCCTAAAAAGGTGAAACGGGGCCTTGAAAAAGGTGCTTGAAGGCCTGAAAAGGTGGGAAATTGCCAATACGGTCCCCCAAAAGTATGCTTACTTATTCTGTGCCACTATTGAGTGGTGATGAAAGAGTGTGATGGATATCTACGACAATCTAAATGGTGTCTGGATGATTAACGTTCCTTAAATTGTAAAAATGAGTTATGAGATCATAAGGACATTTCAAGATAGCATTGATATATTTGTTGAAGGGTGTTGGATCAATCGTGGTCTATGCACCATAAATAATGTTGAAAATCTTGTTTCATATCATTGTGAGAGAGACAAAGGAAAGGATTCTTTAGCGATCCATGTTGTGCTAGATTTTCCAAAGCCTTGAGATATGTTTCAAGACATAACAACACTACTTGGTAATCAATTGATGCACTTGTTTATTGTCTTTGCTAGAAGTAATAGGGCAAGGATTATGCCCTAAAATATTTAAATATTTTTCAATGTAGGGGGCCTCACCATTGATTTCATATAAAATTGGTCAAGGTACACAAAGCTATCCTAAAGGAGCAACAATTATAAATGGACACCAACTCTACATGAAATGAATGGATCATCGGATTGAAAAATACAAAAATAAATTATGTCAAATTGAAGGCAATATTTGTGGCATGTTTGTGATTGTTCATTTTTTGTTTTTTTGCTTTTTGTAATTTGTTTTTTATTTTTAAAATTATTTTTTATCATTTTTTACAGTTTTGGAGATTTTTTGACTATTTTTGGTGAGTTTGGAGAGTTTTTTACTGTTTTTGGTGATTTTTGATATATATTTTGACTATATTTGATGAGTTTTATCTGGTGGTAGTAAAAGGAGGACGAAAGTGAGATTTGTTGGAATATGGAGATCACTGAAGCCATTTCAAAGCACATAAAGAGTTAAAGAGACCAAAAGTAGGTTGTGAAGGCTAAAAGGGAGCTCAGAGAGCTATATTTGGAATAATGGAGGCAAAATAAATTTTTGGAACTACACATGAAATTTATGAAGGCTAAAATGGATTTTGGGAAATATTGGTAGCAATAAATATTTGAGATGTGCATTGATTTTCCTATAATTCATGCCTATAATATTTTAGAACATAATCAGACTCCATGTTTCCTCTAAGTTGCGCATCTTCCCTTTGTTTTTGTTTTTGCTAGTTGTCTCTATTATGAACTATTTATAATGTTAAGAAACCACTGAATTGTAACCCACAAGTGTTTCTCAATTGGGTATGTGTAAAATTAACTTAATTATGCCAGGTAGTGTGGAGATATGAAATGAAAAGGCCACAAACAAGCAAAACTTATCTTAGAGAGTGTTGTTGTAGCCATGTCTTGTTGCATATTCACATGGAGGGACTTGTGTTGTTTAGGGAAGTCCAAAGGTGTTATCTCTCACTCCTTTTGTACCAAAGGTGTACCTCTCAATCCTTTTATACCATTTTTTTTGGATGTTTTCTATTTTTTTGGGTTTTTTTTGATATTTTCAGATATGAGGTAGTTCTTCAAGGCTTTAGACATAGAACCATTTGAGATGGATACTGTTGATGGGTTCTACTAGTTCTTCTCCATCACAATAGAAGAGCTTGTAGGTTCCTATCCCAAAAGATTCTATTATGATATAAGGGCCAATCAAATTGGCCTCCAACTTTCCTTTCTTTTCTCTTGTCTGATTCTTGGGGTTTTCATGGAGGACTAAATCTCCATTTTGGAAAACATGAGGCTTTACATTCTTGTTATAGTGTCTAGATAGTTTGTTCTAATACACTTTAAGATGTCCATGTGTTGTGAGTTGATATTCTTCCAAGAATTCTAGTTGTTCTAACTGAGCCACTCTATAGTCCTCATCTTGTTGTGATGTGCAGCCTAATCAAACTCAAAGGTTTGTTCAGTGTGATTTCCCTCCACATTATTTCTATAGGGGTTTGGGAGAAGCACCCCCAAAGCTAAAAATGACCTTATATTATAAAAGGCGTCAGCTACTATTTTTGTATTATTCTAGCCCTAATTTTGTAAGCGACAAAAAGCTTGTATAAAAAGGCTTAGGGTTAGGGATTTTCATAAGGTGTGATGCAAAAATTGGTTATTGCAATGGTATTGAGCTATAAGGGATTACAGATTGTAATCATTGGATAATAATAATATTGGACTTGTTGTTGGTGGACATAGCCCAAGGATTGGGTGGACCATGTTAAATCTTGGTGTCTTGTGTTCTCTTATGTGCGATCTATTATTTTTTGATATTGGTTATATTTGCATGTAACTATTATTTCTATCTGAGGTTAATCCTAACAAGTGGTATTAGAGCCAGGTTGGTCATCATTTTTTTTTAGTCAGACCATCATCATTTTTTTAATGATCCTTTGCAGGAAGGTCTCACGGTTGAGTGGGAGCAATGGCAGATGAGGGTAAGTTGAGGGTTGACAAGTTTAATGGGTAGAGCTTTCAATTATGGAAGATGCAAATGGAGAACTATCTCTATCAGAAGGATATATGAAAGTCATTGGGAGGAAAAACTAAAAACTAGGGAACTATGACAAATGAGGACTAGGAGATTTTAGACAGGAAGGCACTTGGAAGTATTCGGTTATGCCTGGCATCATTGGTAACATTTAACATTATAAAGGCAAAGATGATAGAAGAGTTGATGGAAACCCTAGCGAAATTGTATGAAAAGCCTTCCGCTTCAAATAAGGTATTTCTCATGAAGTGTAGAAGGTGGATTTGTTGTAGATCATTTAAATGAGTTTAATATTGTTACTGGTCAATTATCTTCTGTGGGTATTAATTTTGATGAAGAAATTAGGGCTCTCTTGATTTTGTGTTCTTTGCCTAAAAGTTGGAATGACTTGGTAATGGTTATGAGTAATTCTATTTTTGGATCTAATACTCTAAAATATGATAATATGATCGGCGTTATTTTGAGTGAGGAAACTAGTAGGAAAATCTCAGGTGGATCTACATCAGGAAGTGCTTTGAATGCACAAAGAAAAGAGAGAACGATTGAGAGAGGAAATAATTCTAGAAATCGTGGGAAATCAAGAGGAAAGTCAAAGGGAAAGAGGTCTCAATCCAGAAGACCAAGAGATTGTTAGTACTATGATAAACTTGGGCATAAGAAGAGAGATTGTTGGACTTGAAACAACAATGAAGGAGATAAACTAGAAGGGAACAAGGAGGAAAATGTGGTAAGTAACAAATTCGAAGAGGATGCTTTGCTTCTATCTTTCTAAAGTGTTGATGATTCATGGGTTTTAGATTCCGGTGCTTCATTTCATGCTACACCTCATAAAGGTTATTTTATTGATTATGTCCAAGGGGATTTTGGACTTGTTTATTTGGGGGATAATGAACCCTGTCAGATTGTAGGAAAGGGAAAAGTTAAGATTAAGTTGCAAAATTGGAATCATTGGATACTACATGAGGTAAGACATGTTCCAGCGCTGAGTAGGAATTTAATTTCAGCAAGGCAACTCAGTGATGAGGGTTGTGTAGTTACTTTTAATGATAAAAATTAGAAAATTTCAAAAGGTTCTCTTGTAGTAGCAAAAGGTGCGAAAGTAGGCACCTTATATCTTTGTACAGGTCATATTGTTCAATCTACTTTGATTGTTTTAGAGAAAAATAAATGTTCAAGAACAGTTGCTACAATTGAGTAGGGAGAACAAATAGTTGTTTTAGATTTTGATACAACACTATGGCACAAGAGACTTGGGCACGCGAGTGAGAAAGGTATGAAAGTACTTCATTCAAAAAAAAATTTATCAGGTCTAAAATGTGTTAATATAGATTTCTATGAAAGTTGTGTGTATGGAAAACAAAAGAAAGTGAGTTTTGTGAAGTCTGGGAAGGAAAATAAAAGTGAGAGATTAGAGCTTGTGCATACAGATGTATGGGGACCGGCTTAGGTATCTTACCTTTTTGGCTCTCATTATTACGTTACATTTATTGATGATGCAACTAAAAATGTATGGGTTTATTTCCTTAGACAAAAATTTGATGTATTTCAAACTTTTAAGAAATGGAAATGCTTGGTTGAAAATGAGACTGGTAAAAGATTAAAATGTCTCAGATCTGATAATGGTGGTGAGTATTGCAGTCATGAATTTGAAAATTATTGCTCGACTAATGGTATTCATAGATAGAGAACTATTCCAAGGACTACACAAGAAAATGGAGTGGCTGAACACATGAATAGGACTATAATGGAGTGTGCAAGAGGCATGAGGTTGCATGTTGGGTTGCCCTTAAACATGTGGGTAGAGGCTATCAATACTACTATGTATTTAATTAATAGAGGTTCCTCTACTCCTTTGGGCTGTGGTATTCTAGAGGAAGCATGGACTGGTAAAAAGGTGAGTTATTCTTTTCTCAAAACCTTCAGTTATGAAGCATTTGCTCACATAGATTCTGAAAATAGAACCAAATTGGAAGGTAAGAAAAAGAAATGTGTATTTGTTGGATATGACATTAATGAATTTTGTTATAGGCTTTGAGATTTTGGAAATCATAAAATTGTAAGAAACAAGGATGTCATATTCAATGAGAAAGTGTTGTACAAAGATCTATTACAGCAACATTAGAAGAAAGAAGATGATTATGTAGCACTAGATGATACTCCAAAAGATGATGTTCCAACAAATCCTCATGATGTGCAACAACCGCAACAACAAATACCACACACACCAATGAATGTTGGATGGTCAACAATGCCAAGTAGACCTCAAGAAAGATTTTCTCCTTCTTTGTATTCTATTTTACTTACTAATGCTGGTCAACTAGAATGTTATGATGAAGTTGTGTAGTTGGATACAAAGATTCAATGGGAGTTTTCAATAAAAGAAGAAATGGACTCTTTGCTGAAAAATAAGACATGGGATTTATGCAAGTTGCCTGTGGGTAAAAAGACTTCATAGAATAAATGGGTTTATAGGTTAAAAGAAGAGGATGGAGTTAAGAAAAGATTTAAAGCCAGGTTAGTTGTAAAAGAATTTGCACATAAAAAAGGCATTGATTTTGATGAGATATTCTCTTTTGTTGTTAAGATGACTTCTATTAACATTGTTTTAAGTATTGTGGCTATTGAAGATTTGCATTTAGAGTAGCTTGATGTTAAAATAGCCTTCCTTCATGGCGATTTGGATGGAGAGATATATATGGCTTAGCCAAAGGGATTTAAGGTCAAAGGTAAGGAGAACTTAGTGTGCAGATTGAAGAAAAGTTTATATGGCGTAAAGCAAGCACCTCGACAATGGTATCTAAAATTTGACAGGTTTAGACATGAGCATGGATATAGTAGGTGTCATTCAAATCATTGTGTTTACTTTAATAGGTTGGATGATGGTAGCTACATTATTTTATGTTTATATGTTGATGATATGCTTGTAGTTGGGTCTAACATAGATCATATTAAGGGGCTGAAATGCCAATTAGCATATGCATTTGCTATGAAGAATTTGGGGGAAGCAAAACAAATACTTGGTATGAAGATTTGGAGAGATAGAAAGAATAGAAAATTGACTTTATCTCAGGTTGATTATATTGAGAAGGTGTTGCAATGTTTCTCTATGGAGAATGCTAAAGTTGTTAGCACACCTTTACCTAGTCATTTGAAGTTGATTAAGGAGATGTGTCCCAAGACACAAAAAGAGGAGGATAAGATGTCTAAGGTACATTATGCTTCAGCTATAGGAAGCTTGATGTATGCTATGGTATGTATAAGGCTATATATTGCACATGCAGTGGGAGTTGTTAGCAGGTATATCAGTCATCTAGGAATTGAGCATTGGAATGCAGGAAAATGAATTTTTAGATATTTGAGAGGTACATCCAATAAGTGTTTACACTTTGGGGGCTCTACTACTGATTTACAGGGATATGTTGACTCAGTTTTGGCAAGGGATATTGATACTAGGCAGAGTACTATAGGTTATGTATTTACTATTGGTGGGGTAACAGTGAGCTGGGTTTCTAGGTTATAGAAGCTTAATGCTTTATCCACTACAGAGACATAGTATGTTGCTACTATAGAGGCAGTCAAGGAGATGATATGGCTTTAGTTCTTTATGGAAGAATTGGGATACCCACAGAGGGATAATTATTTGTTCACAGATAGCCAGAGTTCCATTCATCTTGTAAAGAATTTAGCTTTGCATTCAAAGACAAAACACATTCAGTTGTGGTACCATTTCATTTGATCAATTTCAAATGATGGACAATTAAAGATGGAGAAGATACATACAAATGTTAATCCAATATATATGTTTACAAAGGTTGTGTCAAGAGAGAAGTTGAACTCCTCTTCAACTTCAGTTGGTCTTCTCGATTAAAGAGAATAAAAGAATAACAGAGTCTAGGGTGGTTTGATATTCTAGTGGGAGCTACCAGTTTAGCAGTGCTATGATGAGTCTCCAAGTGGGAGGTTATTATTGTGGAGTCTGATCAGTCTCCAAGTGGGAGATTGTTGTGATGTCCAACCTAATCAGACTCAAAGGTTTATTTGGCATGGTTTCCCTCCAGATTATTTCTATGGGGATTTGGGGGCAACGCCCCTATAGGGTCCTATTTTTCTACATATTATAAAAGGCGTCAACTACTATTTTTATATTATTCTAGCTCTAATTTTGTAAGTGGCAAAAAACTTTTATAAAAAGGCTTAGGGTTAGGGATTTTCATAAGGTGCGATGTGAAAATTGGTTCTTGTGATGGTATTGAGTTGTAAGGGATTACGGGTTGTAATCAAGTTGTAATCACTAGATAATAATAATATTGGACTTGTTGGTGGATGTAGCCTAGAGATTGGGTGAACCACATTAAATCTTAGTGTCTTGTGTTCTCTTATGTGCGATTTATTATTTTCTAATGTTGGTTATATTTGCATGTAACTATTATTTTATGTCTGAGGTTAATCTTAACATATCTAACATGACATCATAGAGGTGGACTCTTAGAGATTTCAACCTCTAAAGGGAGAATTGCTTCACTATCATAGATTAAAGAGAAAGGTGCTGCGCCCATAAGTGTTTGAACACTTGTCCTATATTTCCATAGGGTAGGATTTAACTATAAATGCCAATTCCTAACAATGTCATTGATATTTCTTTTGAGGATTTTAATGATGTTTTTGTTGGTGGCCTCTACCTAGCCATTGCCTTGGGGATAATAAATTGACGATGAATGGTGGATGATGTGAAACTTTTCACATAGCTCATCAACTACTTGGTTTTTGAAGTAAAAGGCATTATCCATTAAGATTTCATGAGGTATGTTGAATCTACAAATGATATAGTTTAGGATAAATGAGGAGATTTGTTTGCCGATGGAGTCTACAAGCGGTGTTGCTTCAACCAATTTGGTAAAAAATCCATTTGTGTCCACTAGAGGAAGGTGGGTGAATTGCACCAATCAAGTCAAAATCTGGCTGATAAAAGTACCATGGTGTGATTAATGGGTTGAGTTCCTAGGATGGAGCATGAATGAGGTTGTCATGGATTTGACACTTCTTACAAGTCTTGACATAACTAATAGAATCATTTTCCATTGTGGACCAAAAAAAACCCATTCTAAGGAGTTTTTTAGCTTGGGTGAAACCACTGGAATGTGACCCACAAATACTAGTGTGAACCTCATGTAGAGCAATCTTAGACTCGTCAATTTCTAGACATCTAAATAAAGTGTCATCTAGACCTTTCCTATACAATGTATCAGTTGTCAATGTGTAACATGAGGTTTGTGGGATAAAGTTTTGTTTTTGGTTTCAAGATAAGTTAGAAGGCATAATGTTATCACCTAATTAGGTGGAAATAACATCATACCAAGGGGAGTCGGAAGGGTCTAAAAGGCAAGCAATGTGGGATAGTTGAACCACCTCCTCTACTAAGAACTCATATCTTTCTTATTGATATGGTAATTGGAGTAGAGAGGTCAAAGTAGCCATAGCATCAACCGCCCTATTTTTTCTCTAGGAATTTTCTCAAATATGATCTGAACAAAGCATGCCTTGAGAGTATCAACCAAGTATTTGTAAGGTAACTATTTTTCATCTTCAGTTTGATACATGTCATTCACCTGACTGATGACTAACTAAGAATCTCCATAAACCTCTATTGTCATCAATTTCTATTCTAAGACTAATTTAAGACCAATAACTAGAGCTTCATATTCTACCATATTATTTGTGCGTGGGAACAACAATTTGTATGGCTTTGGTATGGTCACGCCTAAAGGCATGATGAATAGAATGCCAACACCTGAGCCATGATGTGTGTATGAACAATCAAAGTAGAACTTCCATGTGACTGGCTCTATTTGGGGGACGTGTATCTAGAAAATCAACAAGGATGGGATTAGAGATTTCTTGAGGTGTATTTGCTAACTGGTCTGCAATTTCTTGTCCCTTTATGGCTTTTCTATCAATATACTCAATGCCAAATTCACTCAGGATCATTACCCATTTAGCTAGCCTTCATTTTAATGTTGTTTTACTCAAAAGATACTTAAGTGGGTCTATTTTGGCTATGAGTTTTACTTTGTGGGTCAGGAGATAGTAGCATAGATTTTGGGAAACAAAAACTACTGCTAAACAAACCTTTTCAATGAAAGTGTAGCTTAACTCATAGTTGACCAAGGTTCAACTAATGTAGTAGATGGCCCGTTCCTTGCCTTGGTCATTCTCTTGTACCAAGAGGGCTCTTATTGATTTTTCTGTCAGAGATATATATAACAATAAGGGTTTGTGTGGTATAGGGGGCACCAAAATAGGTGGAGTCATTGGGTAGTTCTTGAGAAGGTCAAAGGTTGCTTGACATTGGTTGTCCCACTTAAAAACTATATCTTTGTGAAGGAGATGGTTAAAAGGCACACACTTCTTGGCTAGTTGAGATACAAATCGGTGAACTAACTAATGTCTCCCCTAGGGGGAGTGTAGTTGGCTCAGGATCTTGGGAGGTTGCATGCTAACAATAGCTTGGACCTTTTAGAGATCAATTTCTATTCCTTTTGCAGAGACAATATAACTTAGGAGCTTTCCAAATTGTACACCAAAAGCACATTTCTTAGGATTTAGTCTGACTTTGAAGGATTCCAGGCATGTGAATATCTTATCTAAAATTAGCAGATAGTCTTCACAAGTATGAGATTTTTCCAAAAGGTCATCTACATAATCCTCCATAAAGGTATGCATCATGTCATGGAATATAGTGGTCATAGCCCACTGATAGGTAGCTCCTACATTTTTAAGGCCAAAGGGCATGATGTTCCAAGAAAACATCCCCCATCCATAAGCAAATGTTATTTTCTCTTGATCTTCAGGTGTTATTTGGATTTGGTTATAGCCTGAAAAACCATCCATGAGGGAGAACATAGAATGTCTTGTTGTTAAGTCTACAATGGTGTCAACGTTGGGTAATGAGAAATCATCTTTAGGACATGCTTTGTTGGCATCTCAAAAGTCAATGCATATACGCATGCTATTGTCTTTCTCAGAAATGGGCACAATGTTTAAGATTCGTGAAGCATAGGCCAATGACCTAATGAAGTTGGTGTGAAGTAACTTTTCCAACTTTGTTTTGACCAACAATGCTATATGTGGATGCATTTTTTTGAGTTTCTATTTGACTAGCTTGGCATTTGGAGAAATGTTGAGATAATGAAGGATTAGATTAGGATCTAACACTAGCATGTCAGCATATGACCGTGCAAAATTAATTTATCTATCTTTGAAGAAGCACATAAATTCACTTCTTTCTTTTGGATTCAATGTCTGTACTAAGTGGATGATTTTAGGTTCTTACTCTGTTCTGATATTAACTTTCTTTGTGGACTCAATTAGGGTCAATGACCTCTCTTCTGAATATTTGGGTAAAGGATCAATCATCCGATCTTTAGGTGCCATAGTTGGGTTTTTACCATTATATGCATCACTTCTATTTGTTTCTTTTTTTTTAATCCAGACCTGCCACAATGTGATTTGGGTTTTTGGATGTGTGAAGTGTTAGACCTCTATTCGTATGACTGAGATGATTGATATTAGAACCATCCATAGGTGTCCCTTTTGGTCCTAGTTTCAGAGATGGTTCAATTGCATTAAGGTATACACAAATGTCACTGTCAGTGTCAAAGTTGGGAATGTAATGATATTCAATTGTATCCCAATCAATAAGCTTGGGATGGATCAATGATAATGACTCACGATATGGATATAGTTTGGCTTGGTTTAAAGAAATAATCTCATTTGGAGACTCATATATTGTATCCATTAAGTCTATAATGTGCACCTCTTCTAAGTTGTCTAGGAAACTAAAGGTGTCAAACTGCTCATTGTCCTCATGTTCAATTTCTATCAGAAAGAAATCCAAAAATAGAGTTTGAACTGGAAGTCTTCATTTGGTGCATCGTCACTCTGGAGAGTGAGACTAGGTGTCTATTCCATATCTGCTTCTAAATTAGTTTGTTGTGAGTTGGCTCTGTATGGTGAAGGGGAATCTGAGCTAGAGGCAAACTCTTGTGCTGTGATGGTGCTCTGTGTAGGAATGTGGATTACATTACATTCTTTATCATGGGTAGACTTCTCAAATAGCAAATCAATTTCCCATTTGGTAGAATCATCATCATCTTCATCATTGATGGCATCCATGAATGTTTCCTCTACAATATGCAGATTAGGGATAGATAGGTTTACATTCTTTAGATGGGGTGAGTTTGATCTACAACGTCCTTCTCTTTTGGTACCCCAAACCAAAGTGGAGGAGGATGAATCTCTGTGTCTATGTCATGACTTATCAAGGTGTGGGGACTAAAGATAAGGTGGAAAACCTTCCTTTTCTTGTTTTGAATAGCCTACTCCTATTTCCAATTTGTTGGGTCTGAACTATGTTGTTAGTGGTTCAGTAATACCTTTGCCTTTTCCCAAAGGACCATCCCCCTGGTAACCCATTTTTTTCATCAACTCATAACCTTTTCCAAAAAGGTGGGGGGATATATCAACATGTCATATTCTCTCATCTTCTTCTTTTGTTGTGCTTATAAACATGCCACTTTCTTTAACAAAGTGTCCATTGTAAGTATTCTTTGTAGGTGGTTTGCCATGTGATTTGGGAGATGATGATGGGTCAAACAATGAAATTGAATATTCACCTATGCACTTGCATGGTAGTTTTCATTTTTGATCAAATTCTTTCATTAAGCAATCCATTTTCTCATAACATGTCTGTTGAGAGTCTCTTGATGATAGTGGTAATGGAGTGGAAGAGCTAGAATAACCTACTTTCTCTTTTTCCCTTAGTCATTATGGATAAGAGGTTGTTGTTTTGGCTAGTGAAGCTTGAGGCTTTCACTAATGTAGACTGGCTAGCATTACTTGTTGAGATGGGGACTTCTTCCTTGTTGTGAGGAACAAGGGAGCTACAATATTGTGTATAGTTTTGGTCCCCGAGTATGATTACTGCTTGGCCCATGTATGGAATTTTGAGACATTGGTGAGAATTGGAAGGGATTTCTTGCATATCTTGGATTCGTGGCCTACCTAGTAAGATGTTGTAGGTCAACTTCAAATCCAAGACTTGATAGATAATTTCTTTTATGACTGGGCCAACCCTTATGGGTAAAATTACCATGTCTTTAGACGATCCCTCTTATCATAATAAGCTTTAATTGTGATCTTTTTCTTGGGATCAACAACATCCTCGGTATATCCTAGTGCTTTTATTAGGTTTAGTGTGCAAATATTTAGACCGGCTCCACTATCAACCAAGGCTCTCTTCACTCTATTCCTATGTATGAAGACTTTAATGTGCAATGGGGAGTTTTGAGGATGAGTGAAGAACATGTTGTCTTGTAGTAAGAAGGATACATAGTGAGGGGAAATAAGGTTGCTCACCATGTTTTGGAATCTATCTACATCAAGGTCATTGGGCACTAAAGCTTTGGTGAATATATCCTTATGTTCTTGGAATATTTGCAATAATCGAAAAATGGAAACATGGGTGAGAGTTTTCAATAGTTTATTGATCAAACTATATTTGGGTATAGTGGAACTTGTTGTGGCCTGGTTTGAACTCATGGTTTTCCCTAACATAACCACTTTAGAGGCTTGACCTCAGGTGATGACATTCAAGGCTTGTTTCTTATTTTTATCTTTGAGCACGATGACATTGAGAGTGTCATCAAATCTTGAGACCGTGCTAATTGTGTTGACATAATTATGAGCATAGTTGACTTTATCATTAGAGGATGTGGGTTGGTTACTTTTGGAAGACTCACCTTTCTCATGATTCATGAAATGATTTTTGAAAGTCATGTGATCCTCATTATTTAAGATGGTGTACTTCAATCATCTCATTATCAATTAATTTTTGGATGGCTCATTTAAGAGCATAATAGTTATTTGTGAGGTGTCCTCTGTTTCGATTATAAGCACAAAAATGTTTTTCATTCCACCACCATGGTTTGACTTATGGCTCATAAGGTTTAGCTTCTAGTAGTATGATGAGTTCACCAGCTAACCAATCTTTCGTATGTCTCACTAATGAGTGTGTATACCTTCGGTATGTTGGTGGATTTGTATCCTCTTGGGGGAGGAGCTTGGTTGTATGCTACTTGTTGATTGGGATTGTTTTGCGTTGGGGAAGTAGTTGTATTTTGTCAATAGAATGGATGGACATTATCTTGTTTTGGTGGGTTTTGGTGAGTATGAACGTTGGTGTTATTGATAGTTGGGTATGGTTGAATTGGATAGGAGTGAGGTTGTGATTTAACATGATTTGCCTCTACCACCTCATCATTTACCATATTTTTATTATTGTTCCTCCACCATGATTTTTGTTTGTCATTCTACTGGTCAGAGGAGTTGTGTGGATATGAGGAGCTACTTGAGAAACCTTTGCCATCTTTTGATAGCTTAATGATGCCATTACTTAATAGGGTTTCTTCCACTTTAGTTGCATTTTCTAAAGTTGTTTCAAAGTCTTTTGGACCTTGCCATTGCTGCCAAAAATTCATTTGTTTAGATAGGATTTTGATGAAAATATGTGATTTCTCTTTATCTAGAATGTCCCAATGATACTTGGCAAATGTATGTCTCCATCTCTTTAAAAATATCGTGAAGGATTCTCCTGGGAGTTGTTTTGTATTGCATAAGTCGATCATGATAACGTCCCTTTCGATGTTGTATGAGTATTGTGCAATGAAAACAAAAGCTAGTTGGTCAAATGACTTGATATTGGAGGGGAGTTTTGAGAACCACTCCATGGATTGTCCCCACAAACTCCTAGGGGTTATTTGCATAAGGTAGGTCATGTCATGAACAAATTCCATACTTAGAGTATAGAATTTTTGGATATGGTCTTGAGGATTTGACGTGCCAAAATATTTATCATATTTTGGTATTTGCATGTTCTATGGAAAAGGTGTCAAGGTAATGCTTCTATCAAATGAGAGAAGGCATACTTTCTTGAGGCTGAATTCAGCCAGTTGGACTTTTCCCCATTTCATTCTCTCAATTTCTAGTTGCAGGTCTTGGAGTTTTTGAGTGACAACTTCTAGGGGTGATTCTTCTTGATCTCTCCTAAGGTTTGATACCTCAAAATCAGATG
Source organism: Cupressus sempervirens (assembly GCA_028749045.1). Lineage (NCBI taxonomy): Eukaryota > Viridiplantae > Streptophyta > Pinopsida > Cupressales > Cupressaceae > Cupressus > Cupressus sempervirens. The sequence goes on along the minus strand of CM053787.1, from coordinate 566,655,107 downwards.
GTAACTTCACGCCTTGTTGTGCCAATGATAACAAGTAACATTCTTTATGTCATTCGAGTATCTTTTCCATTATGTCAATGAGTTCAAGATTTTGTTGGAAATACTTGATCTTTGTTTCAAGGCTATTTTCATCCCATATTTGAGATGAACCCATTTAGTTGGAGGGTTATGGGTTCTATTGTTTGAACAAGGGTGATTCGTTGGCAATGGTGGTTGATAAGCAGTCAATGGGTGTAACAGGCTAAATGATATTTGGGGATTGCGTAGATTTGATAGTTCATTTTTCTATTTTGGCACTTACCCATTTAGGTGATCTTTTAGGTTCCTTTTGTTTTGCAACTATATAGGTTTTAAGATGCAAATGAGACCCCTTTAATTCTTTTGGATTTTGATGGTATGAGGATTTGTTTTAGACCAAAATATGTTGGAACAACAAGTTATATTTCAAAAAGGTGTTTAGTGATGTTGATGATGATGAGACTCAATTCCGTGAAGTTAGGTAAAGCATGGATGTGTGTTTTCATTTATGTTTGACTTGATGTACAGAGTTAAGGTAATGATGGTTATTGGATAAGAATCCCTATGTAGGGTTGGAACATTGCTTGCTTTAAAGATGTTAGTCATTTTTAGGATTTCTCAGTTTTGTAGAATGTTAATGAAGGAAAAGGATATCCAAATTTGATGCCTATTTATGGATATTCTATGCATAGATAGCCTCTATTTTGAAAGTTCTCTCAGGTGCATTGTAGGAATCTTCAAATGTGTCATTTAAGTGCTTATATGCATAATTTTATGGTGTGTCAGGTACAGTTTTGTAGGGTGAAAGTGTTGTTAAATATGCAGATGCATTATTTTATTACTCAAATGCATTGTTTCACTTATCAAATGTGCTATTATAGGCTTCAAATGTGTTACAAAAGTAATCATATGCGCTATTTCAAGTATTTAATGCGTTATTCTAGGGTATACAACAAAGTTTGTGTTCATTTTAGTGCTAGTTTGTAGTTGCGTTTAAATTGGCTTGGAAGGATTGTAGTATGAAGTTCATTAACATGTATTAAAGAAAACACATTCAAGCACAACAATAGTAGAAATGATAATTAAAAAATCTCGCATGCACCTAGAAAATGAAAAAAAACGGCTTCCTGAGGGGGCTTGCTAAGGATGGTGACTATGCGGATTTAGTGTTTAACCCATAGTGTTCAAATTTACCTCTCTGGTAACAGAGAACTTCCCACCAATGCAGAGGAGGTTTGGCGCAATCTCTTGCGACTACTAGAGGAAGGCTATGTTTCAAAGATGATTGACTTGCATTCAATTAGGAATGTAAGATGGAAGACTTCCCTCTCACTGGTCTTTCTAAGGAAAATCTCGAGAGGTAGGTTTTCTATGACTAAATAATCTACCTAGTGAAAAGTAGGAGAAATAGAAATTGGAAGCAGGTTTAGGAATTTGATTGCCCCAAAAGAGTGAGAGCATATCCCTACTACTTCGATCTCTCAAACACAAAAGAAACATGATTATTTAATTATGATCCTTTAATTATGGAAGACAAGAGGCTCCTATTTAATCTACATGTTTGTTCATTCCCAAATTTATTTCTACTAACTCTTACAGAAGGTTTGGCATTCTGATCAACCCAATGAGTTGAGAGCATATGCCTACTTCTGAACAAATTAGGGAAATCAAACTCCTTACTTAAGCTAGGTTAACAACTTTGAAATGCTGCAATCTAATTGACAAGGGTTCATGCCTACCTAATTTGACACTAGCAAAGGCTAGGCACATTTTTAATTGTCTTCATTCCCTTCTTGCAATTTCAGTGGCTTGGGAGTTTCTATCTAGTCTAGAAGAGACTTGTCATCAATCAAATCTGCAAGTTGGATATGGTTGTTTATAGCTCTAATCAAATTTTCTATAGAAAATGGCATATTCGCTACAGATAATGGCATATGTGCCACATAAATGTGCAAAAGCATTATAATAATAGTCAAAAGTGCTAATTGAACATGCAAATGCGCTCCAAGATCTGGTAAATGTGCTATAAAAAAATGTAGATGAATTATAGAACACTTCAAATGTATCTAAAAATAATGAAAAAGTGTTAAAATAGTGTTCATAAGTGTCAAAACGTTAGGAAAATCTTAGATCTAGTCTTTGTGAGCTCGAGAATCTCTTTGAAAGATTGCTTTTCCTGCCATGAGTCTTCCTAAGCATTGTAAAACCTGTAATAAGTTAGATCTGCAAAAGAAACATGAATAATACTCTGATCTATAAGAAAAATTAAAGATTAGAATGAAAAATTAAATAACAATGATGCTCTAGAATGAAGCCCCTTAGTGGGTGCCAATTTGTACACGATGGAATTGTGTATTCATGAGACCTTAGCATAGTGTGCAATCAGAATAACAATGAACTAATCTAGACCCAAGAAATCACTATTAAACAAATTAAGACTCCACAAACATCTCATGTTTCCCTAATTACAACTGCTAAAATTTCTCTCAGACCAACATTTTAGTGACAATTCTAGAATGGGTGTATGCTATTAATATAGATCTAGGTAAGTCTATATGAGATCTATATAAAATGTCAATTATGTAAAGATAATAACAATAAAATGTTATGATATGTGCATGTATGAGACCAAAAAAATGCTAAACAATGCCAAATAGATATGAAAATGATGCTGAAATGAAGCTAATATGACATTAATTCTCAACAACAATGATGCTAAATGATAATTCCAAATGCCTATAGTATGGATGCCTAAAACTTGGGTCCTTTTGCTCTTGATTTTCCTTTCTATATATAGGATTTTAGGAGGGGGTTGGGGTAAGGATTAGGATTTTACTTTTCACAAGAGGGTAATGGTGAAACTGGAAATATCTCATAAGGCACCAAGAGGAAAAGTCCAACAGACTTAGTTTGTGAGGATAAAATAAGAATTTTTCAATTCTTTTAATTTCAAAAAGGAGGATTTTCACTTTTGAGAGGATAAATGATTTTTTAATTGATTTATTAAATGTTGCATTTACTTTCAACTTTTGTCTTAACCTTTTTCCTTTTTTTATTTCATTTAATGATTTTATGAATTGCTTTTCCTCTATTTAAAGTGATTTTGGTCCCTTTAGATTTGATAGGTGATTGATTGGTTTAATCACTTGAATGACCTGATGTTACCATTGATTTGAAAGTTTGTTGTTTTTCTCCCCAATTTTCATTGCTTGATCGAAATTCTCATTGTTTTAAGTCTTGCCAATTTTAGGGTGTTTACACATCGAAGTTAAATTTAATAACATATTAGTAGATTTTTCATGGAGGATTGCTGCAATTGCACTAAACACTATCATTGTATTCAATATGTGTTTTTCAGATAGCAACAACCTCTTATATATATAAAGAGAATAATTGATGAAGGGACATGTCCCTTCATGAGACATGTTTATTCATTAATTAGATAATTAATATAATATAAAATTTAGAAGGGACATGTCCCTTCATGAGACATGTTTATTCATTAATTAGATAATTAATATAATATAAAATTTAATCATAGTTATATATATATATATATATATGATGAACACACATATGTAAAGGATAAAGACATCCAATTTGTCTAAAACTTTAACACTCCTTCTTAGTCAAGAAGGATAAATACATTTTGATAATCAAAGGTAAAGGATGATCAATATTTTGATGAACCCAAAGATCATCAATAAGATGATATCTAAGCTCTTGGTTATTAAAATGCCTAGCATGCATTTATACAAACAACCGAAAGATAATCAATTTCATGATATCTAAGCTCTTAGTTGTTAGTCTCACAAAATGCATACTTACCTCATACCCAATATGAATCTATACAAACAACTCAAAGACAATCAATTTAATGACATCTAAGCACTTAGTTGTAATTCTCACAAGATGTATATTCTCATGATTTAAGTATAACACTTAATCAAAATGTATAACATAGAATTTTAGCCAACTGCAACTACCACACATCAACACTCCCTCTTAGCTAGGGAAGATAAACACAAGAGATATATTACACCATTGGTAATATTAGGAATGAAAAGTTTTAAGGATCTCTTCGATCAAAAGATATCCATCATTTTGATATCAAGAGTATTAGTCTCCCAAAATACATGATATTCACCAATACTCAAATGTATGATATCACATCTGATACCAAAAATATTGGCATCCCATAATATCAATGATATTCACCAAGTACTCAAATTTTTTTACAAGGCATGTGCACACACATTCTCATTATGTGTACTATATTAACATTCACCATGCAAGGTATAGTCTATCATGATCTCCATATAATAGAAAAGAAGATTAGTGTAAGATCATCACTTTCAATACCTTCTGCAAATACAAGTGACATCATTTAGAAATCTTCACTTCCTTATGATGTATACAGAGGTAGGCCCATTAAAAACACATAGTCGTAAGGTATATTCATGAAGCACAATCTTCTTGACTGTTATAATTTATTGATCACTATGAAATCCATCACAACATGGTTTTATCCCTTTGAATCAATATGATTGAGATCACCGAAAGTTGATTGAATCATATCATTTATTTGCTCCCTCTCTTTCAAGGTGGCCTGAAATATCAATCTCCCTCTATTTCCTACTAAAAACATTCTTGGAGGAAAAGATCAAGCACATAATACTTATAATTCCAATAAGAATGTTACTAATTTAGATCATACCTATCACGAACAACATAAATACATTTATCATTACTATAATGATTCACATTATTATTCTCAATGTATATATATATATCTATATGTATTATGTATGTATATATATATATATATATATATATATATATATATATATATATATACATACATATATATATATATGTATGTATATATATATATATATATATATATATATATATGTATGTATATATATATATATGTATGTATGTATATATATATATATGTATGTATGTATATATATATATATATGTATGTATATATATATATATATATATATATGTATATATATGTATATATATATATATGTATTATGCATGTATGTATATATGTATGTATGTATGTATGTATGTATATATATATATGTATTATGTATGTATGTCTATATATATATGTATGTATATATCTATAGATATATATATATATATATATACATATACATATATATATATATATATATATGTATATATCTATACATTATATATATATATATAAATAAATATAAATAAATAAATATATATATATATATATACATATATATATATATATATATACATACATATGTGTGTGTGTGTGTGTGTGTGTAGATACTCTCACTTTTAATATCTATACCACTACTATATAAATAATGTGAATAATAGTTCCATCTTCTATATATATCTCTTTAATTTATATTTTCAACATGTAAATCAATACTATTTCCGACATTGTGAAATGATCTACATTTATCTATTTGTCTCTAGTATATATCCTACTTATTGCCCTTAAGAATTCTTGCATTAACAATTATATAAACTAAATGAAATAATTACTATTGCTATTGGCTAAGTGGCATGACATGTGCTACTACTTATCTATAGAAGACATGGACCTCACCAAATCTTTAATCACCTCTTATTGATTTAGGTCTTATCGTATCTTCAATCCCCCTTGATTTACCTTTATATACCTTTATATGGGCACACGGTTCAAGATAAAATGTGCAAGGTTTCTTACAACATATTGGCTAGTCACTGAGCCAATGATTTTGTGATTTTTGGTACAAAAATCAAGATTTTTTTTGACACAAAAATCAAGATTTTTGGGTACATAAATTGAGAGAATTTTGGTATGTAACTGACACACTTCCCAAGGCCATTTTGGTGCTAGTGGGTACACTTTTCGAGACATTTTGTCATGGATCTTGAGGTAGTAATTATTTTTTACTTTTCCAATACTTTTTTGACCCACATGTTTTTTTTTTCCATAACTTGCTCATATGGACTCCATTTTTTGATTCGAAAGAAGTGTTAGAAAGATGATTCTGAGCCCGTCATGATGGTGTAGTTTATTTGGAATTTTGATGCTATTTGGTAGCCTTTTTTTTTTTTTTTCAAAGTTATAATTTCTATTTTTCACTTTGAGAGACATATTTTGAGACATTCTATTTTCCATATTATGCTCCAAGCACATTCCATTCAGTTTTTTGCTTTTTGTGTTCTAGTAGATATCTTGGTTGTTTCAGGTCCAGGGATCAATTATGTTTCTTTAGATAATTTTTCATGGGTTGTACTATCTCTTGTATCATCCTTATGTCTCTTTTGATCTTTGTTGACATCCTTTTGTATTATTTTTGTAAATGCAATGAGATAAAGTATCACTCTATTGCATTTCAAGATCTTGGACATCTTTGTGTTTTGTTGTACTAGCACTACATTATAAAGTTCCTTGGGGGGTTTCATGTTGGCCATATTCACCATATTCCTTTGTCAAGTGAGTGTTCCTTCCATGACATTAGCCTCCTGATGTGTCAATGACACATGTCATTATAGGTGTTTATACTTCTTTCACACTCTCGATGTTTCTAGTTCTCTTTTCTACAGGAGATATTGCATTTAGTTTTAGTGTTCATGTCTTACATCTCAGCATTGGGGGGTGGGGTTATGTTGGTTCTATTGATTTATTGGTTCAATGGAGTGAGCTATGTATTAAGTGTTTGATTCTATGTACTAGACGATTACAGTGGCTAGATACCTATGCATTTCAGTGAGATGGATCATTTACCATATAGACATTCTTTTATTGCTATTTTTGGAGGCCATGAAGATACCTTCCATCTTCGATTGATCAGCTCTTCAAACTTAGTCTTCTCTACTTGGTCATGTTCTATACAATGGAGGTTCTTTAGGTCAACAGTTTGGCAGTGTTTGCAGCTTCATGCTTCAGTGGTGTTCTTCATAATCATCCTTTTGTTCCTATCTTCTGGAACATTCTTTCCATCTCTTTTTAGAGTAGGATTTTTCCCATGTGGTTTTGTCTATTTCTCTTCTTTTCAGAGATTTGGTTGTGCTTGGGTACCTCATTAGGCCTTGTTGTTGGGACCCAAATTTTCTTTTAACAGTAGTTTCTAAGTTTTTAGCTACTCCCTAAGTTTATCTTGGGGGGCGGGGGGCAGGGGGTGGGGAAGGAGGGTGGTGGTGGTGGTGGTGTTAGAGTAATAAGATATTGCCTTATTAATTAAATCATTTTGATTTAATTATTAAGTCACTTATTATCTCTAGTTTACTTAAGCTAAACTTTAGGCATATAATAATAAATTATATTATTAATTATTATCATGCAACCTAGGTTTTACCCTATTAGAGTTTTGATCTCCTTTATAAGGACAATCTCTCTTTTTAATTTATTCATTCACTTTTGATAATAGCAATCTCTCTTTTGGCTCATTAAAAATGTCTCATTTGTGGATCTAGAAATTCCAACCTCCATAGCTTTTTCTTCTCTTTCTATGACAGGTTTTTGCATGCAAGTGATTCTTGGCACCTATGGGGTTAATCTTTCTTCAACTTGAACATGTTTTCCTAATTTGCATTATACATATACTTGCCACCTTTCTATTTTATTAAATAGACAAGCCCTTCTTGGAAGAGGACTAATAGCACTAAATGACTAAAATGATGAAAATAAGAGTTAGATTAAGAAGTATGTATGCATAGGCTTCATAAAAACATATGGACAACAAAAATGGACAGATGCACAATGAATTGAACATATGCATAGCAAAATTTCACATATATGCAAGACTGCATAGACTCTTGTGCAGGAGCAGTCTAAGCATAAAATTTGGAGTTAATTCTTTCTTCAATTCGTATAATCAGAGAAGCTTCATACAAGACCTTACCTACAATGAGAAGGATTGAGGACATAATATAAAGGTGAACCTTACACAAATTAAGCATCAATTGAATTAAATATATAATTACAATTACAAGTGGATTGAGTCACATCATTAACAAGTACATTGCCAAGAGTTAAAGAATTGTCCACTTAAGATTGCCACCATGCTAGAAAGTATTAAATACATTATTTAAGGGTTAAAGTTACTCAATTTAGATTAATATACATGAGAGTGCACTAAATACTAATAATCATAATGACATCAATATTCAATTCCATGAGACTAAAGATCATCTTAAAGTATGAATACTTTGAGATTTCATCATATGTACATGATACATCAATAAAAGATCAAAAGTCGCGAAGGAATTATAATAGTGTATTTTGGGACCGCACAATTCTCCAACAACAATCAGCCATGCCACTTGACCACAAGGAACCCTTACTCCCTCTCCCACCAAGCTCATGGGGATAACCATGTGGCCCAAACCATGCAAGCAAGGCAATCATACAAGGTATACCCATACATACCAAAGCAAAATCAAGCCACATCCACAATATACTATGACCACATGATATCACAACCCCCAAGAGTGCACAACCATCTAAAAAACAAGGTGGAAATACATGAAAAACTTAAATTATATAATCACACAAACCACAAGAGGCATGATCATGCTGAATGGATGGTCACACAACTCCTAGTCATATCAATCATACCCCATTATCTCAACCACCATTATCTCACAAGAAAACCCAAGAGAGTATACAATCAAAGAATGGGAGTGTCATCACATAGCCCCAACATGGAATAGAATGACCCATTGCCTCAACTGCATAGTCTCATGCAACACATAGCCCCAATGGGGAACAAAATAACCCATTGCCTAACCACACCATGACTAGTGCGACACTAAGTATCTTGTAGCCAAATTGGGAATGGAATGGCCCATTGCATCAACCCCACTGTGACCCATGTACTGGCACAAGAAAACTCCAAGCCTTCTTTAATACGTTTGTGGCTAATTTGAGGCCACAAGGCACATAGGAGAAATCTTATACTATATACTTATGTAGATTAAGTATTTTAACCTTAATTTAATTGATTTTTTCACTCGATTAAACATTATGCAATGGGTTACTTGGTGGCCCCTTTGTGCCCTGGTTGCCCCATTGAGAGTCGCACACATAGTTGGCTTTACATCCACTCATGCACACACACATACATGGAAAGTTGGTAAAGTCTCCCATCAAATGAGTAGGAATGACACATTTTGGGCATGTCCCTTGGCAATTAAACAATAGATTCATCAATGACAGTGACCAATGAAGCACTAAAAAAGATCACAACATTAATCGAAAACACATTCTATAGGTGATCTCACAAATATTCTCAAATTCCATCCAATGCCATCACCAAGACACATCCATTCACACACACTCACCATGCATGCATCACATGGGATAATAAATTGCCCAATTGGGTATACATAATGTTAATAAAGGACTGTTGAAGTTGAGCATAAATTTAAAATTTCTAAGTCCCATTGACTACAAATGAATCGACTCTAAAGACTATGCTATTATGTGTTTTCTTGAAGCACGTGATAAAGTCACATATGGGGATATAAATTTTAGATGCAGATCAGGTTGACTGTCACATGGAAGTGTAGAGGTAGGATGCTCAATGGGGTTCACACAATCTCCAATGTTGAATCACTAATTGAATTTGATCAGGGGCTCAAATCACCTTGGCTCATATCAAGTGTGGCATGTCAATGAAAGATTAAATACCACTAATGTTTGCTGCCCATATCAGGTCTTTAATATTGACAGGTCAATGTCATTTGTAATTAATCAGATCTCTATTTGGATTGGATGTTTGGTGTTATTCTCTGATGTCATTGATTATCTTATCCATGCCAAAAATCCTCTTCTTTGTCCAAATCTGCTAATTATTATCTATTCTCTTTGTTCACAATAATGATATACCAATAAGACACTAACAAATGCAACTAATAACCATCACATTTTGGAATTTGAGACTTCAAATCCATAGCGTGAAAATCTTCACCTTCAATAAAGAGGACTCTTGAGTCACTTAACTTGATACACACATAAGTCTTCTAATTCAAATGTAAGATTTTCAACAACTTCAATGTAGTCATCCACTTCAAATGGGAAACACTGACAGTAAAGGATAAATTACAATCTCTGCATTTTCTCCATTATCTCCCACTTGAAATGCCAATGGCTTAGGATTTTACCTTCATCAAGTAACAATCCATAATGGCTCTAGATTACTTTTACATATACAATCTTTTATTTGAATATAGTATTTATGCAATATATATATGATCTACAATGTCCAATATCAAAATGCAAATTCAATCTGGAATATATTATTGTCATGAAATTTTTTGTCCCAAGAGTTTGTATCTGCTCTAACACCATTTAAATTTTTTGTGGAGGATTGTTGCAATTGTACTAAGCACTATCATTATATTCAGTATGTGTTTTCTAAATGGCAAAAACCTCTTATAGATATAAAGAGAATAATCAATGAAGAGACATGTCCCTTCATGGGACTTGTCTACTCATTAATTAGATAATTAATATAATATAAAATTTAATCATAGTTATATATATATTTATATATTTATATCTCATATATGATGAACACACATATATGAAGGATAAATACATCTAAATTGACTAAAAATTTAACAATATCAATAATTTATCATCTAGATATATTGAGCAACACATTATCTATTGCTTTGAAAGAATGGAGATTATAGCACTTTGTCAACTCTTGGAGTTCTTCTAATTGATCTTGCTTGTTAGTGAAGAAATCACATTTGCTTAAAAGTTTTGTAAATCCTTTTCAACAAAACCATTATGCACATACCTACCTATCATTACATTTCATGATACTACATCCCTTTTATAAAATATTGTGATTTTGCTCCAAACATGATTCATTTTGCACATATATTATATTTATTGTAGTCCAAAAGATTGGTTGTGGTGCATGGTAAATTTCAACACATTTTCCAATACCCTTCTCCTATTGCTCCTCCCTCTCTCTCCCCCCTCCCCCTCCCTCCCCCTCCCCCTCCTTGAACTCCACCTCCTTGTCCCTCTCCCCCCTTCTCCTCCTCCTCCTCCTCTTCACTTTCTTTTTCTCTTCTTGTCCTCCTTCTCCTCCTTCTCCTTTTCCTTGTCATTCTCATCCTCTCCTCTTCCTCCTCCTCATGCTCCTCCCCCTCCTCCCATTCTTTGTCTTCCTCTTCTTCCCTCACTCACCCTTTCTCTCCCTCTCCCCCTCACCTTCACTTCCTCCTTCTTCTTCATCCCTCCTTCCTCCTCTTCTTAGCACACACACACACATGTATGTATATGTATATGTATGTGTATGTACATGTGTGTGTTTGTGTGTACATAATCTAATTCCTTAATAATAGAAATGAAAAAATGATGAAATTAGGGAAGAGCCAAGGGAGGAGCATGCAAAGTGGTAGGTGTCCATCCTTGTTGCATGTACTTGTAGGGCTTATGTGGCCTAACCAAGGCCTTACCCATGTTTGCTTGGCCCTTTGTTTTTTCCTAGCCTTGCTCCTTAAGTTTTCCCATGTTCGTTTAATTGGTCTTTTATTGTGGTTGTTTGGAGTTGTGTGGTTATGATTGTACTAGTCAAGGTTATTTGTGCACTTAGGTTAGTGTTCTTATCAATCTTTCATTGTGTATTTATTTATTTTAATGGATTTTTATAATCATGACAAAGATGAGCAAAGGGAGAAATTCAACATCATCGAAAGAATGGAATGCAAGCTAGTAAACCAAAAAATGGTGAGGGAGCCAATGGAAGGCCATCATATAAATTGATTGTTGTTAAAGATGATGTCACTATATGCCTTGACTCTTCTTGTTTTAATGGAGAATTTGTATGAGCCCTTTCTTGTGAAACCAAAAAATGAAGAATCTAGAGTTGATGGAGGTCAATTGGGAGGCAATGCAACCACAGACAGTTCAGACTAGAGAGGAGTCAAACTGGGCAAGCCTCCTCTATTTGGGCTGAAAATGCTCTTGCTATCCTTGAACCAAGACATGGTAAGAGCCATCAAAATAGAACAATCTTGAGTAAAAAATATTGCCATTTTTTTTTCGGTTGCATGTGATGTAGAGCCACACCTTGGAAAACTCAGGAGGAATCAGTCACTCAACTAAGTTGCTTCAAGGGGCATCTACAACCTTCAGGATCACACACTAAAATCAGATTCAATAAACAAAACTTTGAAAATAAAATTCCCCAAAATATCTTCTTGCTGCCTTCGGATAGATCCGCACTCAGACATGAATAACTTTCAAACCAGAAAAGATTTACTCAATCCAACCATTGACATTTGGTGTAACTAGGTTTCAAACAACATATAAAAATTTGAGAGAAATCCAACGGTTCAAACCTGATATATTGACCCTGCATCAGAGTACATTTTTCTGCAATTGTTATTCCCTAAACTGATTGCCATGAGAAATATATGAAGCATAACAGTAGAACCATAATCTTGAAAAAAAAACATAGGAAACCAAAGGAGACATAAAACTTCCTATTCCTCTCCAAGTTCGAATCATTTGTTTTTTTACGTAAAAGATTGGCTTTTTAATAACCAAAGTCTGACTGGCCTTGCTGTCCAGTAGTAATAAAAACATTTTCTTTTCCACCTAAGAATAGGAATCTGAAAGACGTTTTACCATCAATACCATGCAGCAATCATGTATATTCTTGTAACTGCTAAGAATAGGAATATGAAAGATGCTTTACCATCAATACCATGCAGTAATCATGGATATTCTTGTAACTGCTAAGAATAGGAATCTGAAAGATGTTTTACCATCAATACCATGCAACAATCATGGGTATTCTTGTAACTGCCTATTATCTGTCACCAGTATTTGATGGAATTCTCTTTAATTATTTAGCACAACTACGAATTAAAACAACTATTCTAATTTTAAAATCCACACACCTGGTCCTAGGTGGCTATATCTGGAGAACTCATCGAATTGCTACTCCAGGTATGCCACCACATGTAGGACATTATTGAAAACATTTAAATTTAAAACACACACAAAACGTAAAACATTACTTATCATATTTTTCGCTCTGCTACTGCAGCAACATGGATAATAAATGTTTACCTACTACAATTGTTTTGGATGATTGGATTAATACATTTTGGGGGAAAAAAATTGGGTATTGTTGTAAGTTTTAGTTGTATGATATAGAAAGATCTCTTTGTTATTTGTTTTAGAAACAAGAATATGCAAGAACATGTGTTAGAGAAAGTTTTTAGAAATGTTAGTTAAACTCTCTTCAGAGCCTTCCCATGGTTCCCTAAAGGCAATTTTGATATAATCTTAGCCAGATCCTCTCCTTTTTGGATTGAAATATGGGATTTACAACTCGAGTTCTGGTTGTTTCTTCCTCAAATTCTTAAGCCTCTAGGCTCAGTTCTATAGGTGGAAGACTCCAAAATCACACTTTCACACCTTAATGTCTGTGTTTTAATTTCCCTTGAACTAGAAGTGGATTTACTTGACATGCTTTCAAGATTGATGTTGAAGGAGAATTTTATTCATAATATTTCTTTACTTGGTAATTTAGGTGCATGCTTTCATTGCAAATCAAATTGACATACATGTAAGGAATGTCTAGCCCTGAAAAATATTCAAAAGTCCTTTGATGGTTCAAGCAATAGTAACCCTAATAAAACTAGAGATATCATTCACCAAGCCTCAATGACTTTAGCCCCAATCCATGTTATTAAATAATTTAATAATAGTTTAAAAAAGGAGAAGAAATTCTAGGGAAATAATGTGGAAGTTGATACAGCCAATAAATTTGTCTCATTGTCTAGTCCACTTTTTTATGAAGATTTCGAAGTTGTTCCTACAGAAGGTGAGAAAACTAATAATATCTCCTCTGGTTGTCAATCAATAGGTCTTAAAGATTCTCCAATGCCCTCTAGACTAAATTCTCAATAGATATCCCTTAATAGTGTAAAAAATAGAGCCAAAGAAAGTAATAAACCCCCCATAGCACTTGTAGAGCAAGAGAGTGGTATGCCTGAGAGTATGCCCCCCTTAGATAGCAATGGGGTTGTTCAGGTTGATGTTGACAATATTGAAAATAAAGAGAATGATGAATGTGAAGTCCTAATTATGGAAGTTCTTAGCAAAAATGCTATTAGGAAACTAAAATGCAATGAAAGGCCCTCTATTTCTAATCAGAAAGGAAGTAATAAGAATGCCCATTCTAAATTGCTAGTATGTTTTAATAGTCTTTATAAGAACTCTAATTTTAATTTATCACAATTAATGTGCATAGTTGGAATGTTTTAGGTTTATAAATGCCAAATAGAAAGTATATTATTAGAAAATGGTATAATGACATCCTACAAAAGGATGTAACTTGTCTTCAAGAGATTAAATTTGTTGGGTATCATCCCTATAATTCTTTGAAATATATTTGGGACAAGAGCACATGCTTGTATAACAATCACAGTAGGGGCAAAGGGGTACTATTTTTCTTACTATCCTTGAGTGGACTAATAGAAGTATTGGTGAAGGCACTATATGTACCATCTTAAAATGGATGCACCCATCTTTTAAGACCTTGTAGCACACATCTCATGGTTATTTCATGGACCATAGATGGATTTGTGCTTGATTGATCTTTCTCCTATTTTCTTCCACCTTTTCTTGATTCTATATGCATTCCCTCTAAGCTTTCTAAGGACTTTCTCTTTCCTTTCTTGAGAATAGGTCTACCTAGGTCAACCTTTTCTAGAAGAGGTCAAGCTCACTATTCCAGAAGAGGTTGATTGTAAAGCATAGGACCTAAAATGTCTTAGGGTTCCAAATATTAAACTCTCGCCCTCTAGTTAGCTTACATTATTCTATTGCCTAAAAACTAATATATAAGAAGGCTTGGAAGCTTCATTTTGCAATCACGATCTAATCCTACACTTTCATAAGACACTTGTATTTTTCATTCAAGGAATTCAAGGCATTCAAGCAAAGGAGTTTTCATCAAGCATTGAAGGATTCTTTGTGAGCATTTCCTCTTCAAGACCTAGCATATTGTAATACCCCTCATTTGCTATCATTGTAGACTAAGTTGTTAAATTTCTAAAAGACTCTTCTACAGATGGACTAGCCCTTACTTGATATTTGAAATGTAATACTTTGATATGTTGAGTAATTGATTATGTCAAGCTGTAACTATTTCCTACTTGTAATGATTATGCTTTAATTGCTCTTAGTTAGTTAATGAAATTACTCTTATGATGATGTCATATGGTGTGTCTTAGAAATATTTTTATTATGTCCTCACAATGATGAGATATTCATGCCAGAATATGATGTTTTTTATATTTAGAATTTACTATTATACTTTCCCAATACTTGCATGTGTATGGTGTGTGTGTTTGTTTTACATTTATGTTTGACATGTCTGAAATGGTTGAGGGAGGGAGTAGTAGTCACATGCTAATTGGAATCTACATGAACATCATTACATGTTTAGCTTTTATATATATATATATATATATATATATATATATATATATATGCATCTATACATGCTCGTATTCTTTACAGATTTGTAGGTAGCAGGCATTGACTTCCTTGAATTGCCAAGATGAGCATGCCCTATCACAATAACTCAATGGTAAGAATAGGGAGATGATGTTCAGGTCCAATCCCAACCATAGCCTATTTACTTATCTTAAGAAGGAAGAAATGTATGCAAATTTCCTCCCTTTTTAAACCCATGAGTTTATCTTTGCCTGTGTTGTTTAATTTTGAATTTTGGTCAATTTTGGTAATGTTGCTTTTATGTGGATTTGGCTATGTGATTTATTTGGTAAATGATTTAATTATAATATTTGGGTTAATCATATAACATTGAGAGTTATTAAATATTATTTGATTAAAAAGAAAATATGAGAATATTTAATTATTTAAAAACTAATTAAATATGTGCTTTGATTTAAAAGACTTAATTTGGAAGTCTAATTTGGAAAATTGGTTAAAGAGAAATTAAAATATGATGATATTTAATTAATTAAATTTGTACTTCAGTTTAAAAGATTTAACTTAAAACTCTAATTTAAGTTGGATCAATTTTTTCAAATTATTAAAAGATTAAAGATTTGATATTGCTTTATTATAATTATTTAATTAATAATAATTAAATTAAAGTTGCATTTAATAATAAACATAATTATTATTATTTTGATTGGTAAATGGCCAAAGCCTTTTATTATATATATGAAAATAAAAAAATACTAAAATGTTTCTCTGTTCAAATGGGCATTGGTAGGAAAGAACGGAGAAGAAAACCTCTAGTCTTGCTTGAGACTTTTATCCTATATAGTTACATTTTAAAAGGGGTATACCCTAGTTTATTTTCACGACAATTAATTCATATACATGAATTTTGATTATCATTGCAAATGTTTTGAATGTGTTCATAAGTGTATTCATGTGTTCATTGATGCTTTTTTTCTTGAAGTTACCTCTGAGGTGTTTTCTTCTATCTTCTTTAACATGCTATAATAATGCTGAAACTAATATGAAATGTTTTTGATAAGAAAAAAAGGTTTTACAGGGATCCTAAAATCCAACAGTTATTACATATCAAAGGGTTGAAAATAAGCATCAAAAGCCCAGCCACAAAACTACAACCAACCAAAAGGCTAGGACAACAGATAGGCAAAAAGCCAAAAAACAAAAACCAATAGAAACCCAACAGTCCAAAAGATAGGTAATGAAAAACCTTTGTTACTCCTCGATCTTTCCTTCAAGCTCCTACATCATTTCGGCCACTTCATAGGCTCTCTGAATCTCCTCAGCCATATGCTCCTACTTCTTCTGACCGATCTGATCCAAGTTGTTGAAGGTAATGTTTGTAGTCATGTTCTCTTCCATCCTATCTCTGGTCCTATCCTTTTCCTCATTTTCCTCCAAAAAACCCCTAGCTTTCAACTTTCCAGCAAGAGAAGAGATGTTATCATTTAGAGAATTCATAATAGAGATCATCTAGTTGGCCATATTATGATTGTAATTCTCCAAATTATGTATACTTTTTTCGACCAACCTGAGACCATCCTCTTGATCTGTCAAATTTCCATGCTCTAACTTTTTCCTTTTATTCTCCAGCTATCTCATTCTTTCTCTAACCTCCTCTAGTTTGTGGTATAGCCATTTAATTGACATAAAATTGTCAATCATAATATTTCTAGCATTATTAAGTGGATTCATGCCAACTTCCCTTGAATTATCAGTAATAGCCACCAGCACTGGATCAATGAGTTCGTCCATCTAGAGCTTTCCCTTTTTTCTTTCGAGGATTTGGGGGTTCATGGCTTCTCTCACAATTCCCATTTTTGAAGTTCTAAAATTAAAATTTTTCTAGGCCATGCACCTATGTTTTATAACCACATCTCCACTCTCATCCTCTTTTTTCCCTTTATCATGTTCCTGAGGGGGAATAGGGGAAAGATGAATGGCAGTGATCTCTAACCCATAATCCATTTTCCCCTCTAAGGGCACATCCTCCTCCTTAGTCCTCCTTTATTTTTAGCTACCGACTCCTCCCTCTTAACATCCTCCTCCTCCTTATTCTCTTCATTAGTATCCATATCATCCCCTTCCTCATTATACTCTTCATCTCCCTAACTAGTAATTTTAAGCCCAAGACCCCTGGGGCTTTTCCTATAGAAGACTTTCATTAATGTAGGTGATTTCTTCTCATTTTCCTTAGCCTTCTTTCTAGATGAAAGAAAATCATCCCCATCCTCTAAACTTATACTCTAAACATCCTCTATGTTAGACAAGAAGTTAGAGCTCTTTGTCTCCTTAGAAGTGGTCACTTCCTGGGTGAGGGTTTTATTCCTGGATTGAGCCTTGAAATGCTCATAAATCAAGAGCAATAAACCCTCATGTAGGGCCAGATTAGAAGTAGGCTTTTTCTTGTGCCTAGAAATATTCTTATGCATGGAAGTATATAAGTAGAAAGGGAAAGAAACCTTAACTCCATAACGAAAATGATTGAGTAGAACAAAATGATGTGTTCTAACCTTATCAAATCTTGTATCCAAAGATATATACTCAATAATAGCCCTCAATACATACCTCCAAAGCTTCTTTATTGAGTCCATCTCATAGTAGGTTTTTTATTTGACTAGTTCCTTTTTCTCCCCCATATTCTTAGCAAAATCCTTCACCATGTTCACAGACACCTTCTTATCTCTATAAAACTTCAATCCCTCATTAGGAATTTTAGTTACACAAGCAATGATATTCACAATGACTTGATACAAAACCCCATCAACTTTGACCCTTCCATCCTTCCACAAATTTACCATAAGGTTGGTTATTACTGGGTCATATCCATGGAGCTTTGCAATGTAGTTGGTAATTCCACCCTTTTCTAATTTCTCCCACACTTTAGTTCTTTGCTTCCATTTTTTTGCTTTGCCTACTAGTTCTCTCCTTCTTCTTTCCCCCACCATCTCTATATCTTTAATGCTTACTATTCTCATAAACTCCATCCTCTGATTCTTGTTCTCAACCCTCTATATACTCTGACGGGAGCTGCTTTATTTTTCACCGATTTGTCTTTCAATACCACTAAAATGGTAAAGAAAATAATTGACCCATAAAATCTGTCAATTTGACACTGAAAACATCATCCACTTGTTTCATCTGTATTTACCATAATTAATTTTACTTACACCCATACTCCCATTTATATCCATAATTATCTTTGGATTTCATTCGTACCTCCCTGGATTTTTTCTAGCTCAATTAGGCTTTTAGCACCTACCAAAATATTCCCACCAGTATTCCAAATCATCACCATATCTTTCTTTACTGCTTCGTTGGTAAACCAATCAGCTACCAAGTTTGCCTCCCTATATTCATGATTGATATGGAAACTATGAAATTTGCCAAGTGTTATACAGATTTCTTCAATGATGTTTGCAATAGCCCATGCTGGTTTGAGGGCCCCATTAATACATCCGATGATGTTATTTGAATCCCCCTCCAGCCACAATTTTTTAACTCCTACATCCAAAGCTGATTTCACCATGTGGAGAGTAGCACTGGTTTCGACATAATGGTTTATCTAATAGCCCAATGGGTAAGAAAGTGCTCCAATCCCCCCACCATAGCAGTTTCTAATGATACCTCCACATCTCAAAGGACTAGGATTCCCTTTTCAAAATTTTTTTTATGCCATCCCTCAGGTGGGAGCTTCCATTTCACCTCTTGTCTTTTACTTTTCCTGTCCTTTTCCTTTTCCTTATTCTTACAACCATCTTCAATGTTTCCCCCCTTTCTAATTTGGTAATTTTCCCTTATATTACTATTAATTTTATCCATTAGAACACAAGTAGGCTCCTTCATGTCTCTAAATATTCGATTGTTTCTTTCCTTCCAAACTCCCCAATAGAAGTGAGGCAAAGACTAGGTACTTACAGCCTACAAGTTTGTGCCTTTATACATACTATTCCATTAACAAAAGAAATCCAACACATTACCTAGCTTGCACCAATTGACCCCAAAATTATTTGTGATAAGGTCCCAAACTTTCATGGAATATGGACAATGGATAAACATATGATTAATCGACTCCACTTGATGGTTACAAAAAATACATCTGTTAGGGATATAGTGGCCTCTCTTAATCAAGTGTTCCAGAGTAAGAATTTTATCTTGTAAAACCAGCTAGAAAAACATATTAATCTTAGGAGTAAGACTAGGCAACCAGGCCTTTGTCCAAGGAGGTTTCTCATTCAAACTCTAAAGAGAATTATATCCCAAAGCAATCCAGTAGCAACCATTAGGATTATCTTCCCATATTAGTTCATCCCTCTTATTATTTGAAATCATTGAGTTCAGCGTTATCATCGTCGACTTGAGATCATTCAAGATGAAAGACAGGTCTCTCCATCCCTGGTCAATTCTATAGTCTCTAACTTCCAATCCAATTTGCCTGATACAAATATTTGCCTAATTTTCATAAATAGGATTGTTAATTAGAGGACCCTGAACCAACCAATTATCATGCTAGAAGGGGATGTCTTCACCATTACCCACTTTCCACTTAGTCTTAGCATTAGCTAGGTCTCTAGCCTTAAGGATACCATTCCAAATGATTGAGCCATTCAAAATGTCAAAAGCATTGAACAATAAATTTAGAGAAGGCCTTCTAATATACTTCTCTACTAAAATATCTCTCCATTCTCCCGTGCTATTGAAAATGCACCAAATCTGTTTAGCTAGAATAGCCTTATTGAGATGTTTTAATTTCCTAATACCAAGACCTCCATAACTCTTAGGAAGGAAAACATTATCCCAAGCCACTAGGGGATATCTTTTATATTCCTTAAGACTAGACCATATAAAATCTCTTTGGATCTTTTCCATTTTATCAGCAAATTTGGTCGGTATCTCGAAGAGGCTTAAGGCATATATTGGGAGATTATGACTTGAGTGGACTTGACCAAAAGACATTTGCCTTCCTGGCTTAGAGTGGACCCTTTCCATCCAACCAACTTCTTGCTGAACCTATTGAGAATCCCATTCCAAAAAGAATCAGGAGGCTTAGTTCCCATTGAGAGACCAAGATAGCTTGTAGGTAACTTACCAATCCCACACCCAAGAACCCTAGCAATCTTCCTTGTCTATCAACAGGATTATTTATGAAGAAAACTAAACTCTTCTCCCAATTAATTAGCTGGCCTAATCCTCTGATATACACATCCAGAAGATCCTTCATCACTTTAGCCTCCTTAACTGATGCTTCCCCTCCCATAATAGTGTCATCCACAAACTGTTGATGAGTGAAAGAGACATTCCCAAAAGAAGGCTTGATCCCTCTTAGTCTTCCTTCCTATCTTTTCTTCTCAATCAAACTTCTAATACACTTAGCCATAATAATAAATAGAATAAGAGAGAGAGGGCTCCCCTACCTTAAACCTCTCGAAGGTTTGAAGAAGTCAGAGGGAGCCCCATTGACCATAATGGCAAGCGATGAAGTAGAAATAAGTTGAGAAATAAGCTTACGAACCTCTTGATCAAAGCCAAATTCCTGGAGAATAGAACCAAGGAAACTCCAATCCACTTGGTCATAGGCTTTTGAAAGATCTAACTTTAGTAGAAAACCTTCTCTTTTTCCTACTTCAAGTGAATGAATAACTTCATGAAATATAATGATAGAATCCAAAATCAATCTTTCAAGGACAAAACCTGTCTACTGTTGAGAAATGATCAAAGGAAGAATATTTAGGATTTTGGTAGTTAACACCTTCGAAATGATCTTGTAGAAATAATTACAAAGACTTATAGGCCTAAATTGACCCATACAATTAGCCCTTGGAACTTTGGGAATGAGAACTAGGAAAGTAGAATTAAGCTCTTTAAGAAGACTCCTGGCCCCAAAAAATTCCTGAACAACCTTTACCACATCATCCTTAACCACCTCCCAGTAAACCTAAAAAAAGAACATTGGAAAACCATCCAACCCAGGGGCTTTATCAATTGGTAAAGAGAACAAAGCTTGCTTCAATTCCTAAGCTTTTGGAATTGCCCTCAACATTTTATTGTGATGAGGTTGGATAACCTGAGGGAGACAAGAAACAATTTCATTCTAATCCACCACATATAGCATGGGGTCCTAGGAAAGAAAAGAAAAAAAAAGAAAAAACTTCAACAAAAATATCATTCTCTCTAGTTAAAATAGCTTGGCCCTTTCTAATACCAAATATCCTATTATTAGCTTTATGCTTAAGAGTGGAAAGGTGAAAAAACCTAGTGTTCTGATCTCTCTCTTGAAGTCAATTTAGTCTTGATCTTTGTTTCTAGAACTTCTCTTCTTTACTTATAATATTGTGAAAATCAATAAGAATTGACATCTCTATATTCCTATTCTAATCATTATACCCATCCTATTGAATAATATCCTAGATTGAACTGAGCTTTTTGACATCTCCTCTTTATCTTGAAAGATATGGCCAAAATTCATCTTGTTCTAGACTTTAATCATCCATTTTACATTACTCAGCTTCTTTGCAAATCTAAACATAATAGTTTCTTCCACTTCCATACTCCACCAATTGGATATCCTATTATATAAATATCTATTAGAAATCCACATATTTTTAAACTGAAAAGGATACTTCCTCCTGGGCTCTAGAGAAACAATTGAAAGGGATATGGGGGAATGGTTTGACCCAACTCTAGGGAGAAGGGAAAGCTTACAAGAGAAAGAATTCAACCAATCTAGAGAGATGAGAGCTCTATCTAGTCTAACCTAAATACACTCACTCCCAATTCTTTTATTAGACTAAGTGTAGACCCCACCCGAGAGATCAACATTGAAAAGAGCCAAGCTATTTATGAAATTAGAAAGATCCAACTTGCTTTCCAAATCTAGGGCCAAACCACCTAATTTTTAGTCATCAGAGAGGGGAGTATTGAAATCTCCCATAACGATACCTTTGTGAAGCTTGATGTTCTATATCATAGCACAAAGCTTTGTCCAATGATTCTTCCTTTCCCTTTTAGCATTAGAGGCATAAACATTTAATAGAAACCAAGAATCATTGGTATTCATGTGGAACACTTTACATAAAAGAGTATTACCTTTATTATATAGTGGAGTAACTTTAAAATGTTTATTATTAAAGAGAGTAAGCAAACCTCCCAACGCCCCCTCAGAATCCCTGGCCTCACTAACCATATTATTGCTAAAGGAAATCTTACCCAGAAGCTCCTTCTTCATTTTTGTCTCTTGAATCAA
Source organism: Cupressus sempervirens (assembly GCA_028749045.1). Lineage (NCBI taxonomy): Eukaryota > Viridiplantae > Streptophyta > Pinopsida > Cupressales > Cupressaceae > Cupressus > Cupressus sempervirens. The sequence continues at coordinate 566,632,323 of CM053787.1, read as the reverse complement.
CATAATATCAGGTCTTTGATCTCTAATCATATTCCTAAGAACTTCCTACTTATGGACCCCATTTAGTTCCCTAATATTCCAAGATATTATCTTCATTTCTAATTACTAGAGCACTCCAAAATGGTTCGTTGGCTCCCATCTACCAAATTCCTTCTAGCCTCCTCTTGCAAGACTTGATTTGAATTCTTCATGCCTGGTGTCTTTGGCTTAATTCCCAAATTTGATTTTCCATGACTCCTAGTCATTGCTGGTGACATTGGGAAGGGGTCTCTAGTATTCTTCTTTTTATCCTTTAAATGACTTCCCTTTTTTCCTCTAGCTATTCATCAATTCTTGCTATTTTACTAGGAGATGAAAATTTAATCATTTTCCCAAATCTCTATTCCAAATTACAAGAAACAAATTAATCCTTTAGAGGTGATGAAGAATACTCCATGATTCCCTGCTTCTTTTGAGTAATCTTCCCAATCTCCATTTCCTCTTGATTTTCCCACACAACCTCCACTTCCTTGTTCAAAAATTGCTCCTCTTTCCTCACCAATTGAGTAGATAATTTATTGGATTCCTATGGGGGTATTTCACTCTGAATCCTTTCCTCATGAGTAGGTGATTTTAAAATCTCCTTATTCAGACCTACATCTCCCCCTGACATCCCACTGTTCTCCATCTCTAAATTTGTTGTATTATCCATCTCAGTGACCTGGGGGCTAGGCAACTTCTTTGGGATATCCACCTCTTTGGCCTCAGAGATAGAGCCAGGTATCTTTGTTGGGATTGCCACCTCTATGACCTAAGAACTAGGCAAAAGTGGAGCCATTACTTCATCTTCCTTTTCTACCTTTGATCCATTCCAGTCTAGATTATTCCCTCCTTTAATAGGGTCTTCCACAATCACCACTTGATTCTTCAGTCCACCCTTAATTTTCTTTCTTTTCTAGATCTTCTTCATGTTTCTAGTTTTGGAAACTAAGTTTTTCCTTATCTTTTTAGCTTTTACTTTAGGACACTGATTCACCTTATGACCTAATTTCAAACAATAAAAGCAAGCAAAGGGAACACTTTCATTGTCCAACTTCTAGATTTGCATTCCAAGCTTAGAATGAAAGCACACAACCTTTGACATATCTTCCCCTTCTCAAACTCCAATACAAATTCGAGCATATGTAAGTCTTCTTATAGAATTAGTTATCAGATCTACTAAAAATAGTTCACCAAAGGAGTTTTCCACTCCCACAAACACATCCTCATTCCAAAACTCTAGAGGTAACTCTGGAAGTCTAACCCAAATTGGAGCTTGCACGAAAAATGAATCATTCAAGTCTAGTTTCGAGGACCACTTCTAGAGAACTAGGGTTGATCGACCTATAACCCAAGGTCCTTTACATAAAATGCTTGATAGGTCCTCACTTCATGAAAAATCAAAAGACATGAAGCCTTTCACCATGGCCGTTATAGTGACTTGTCCCTCGAGGGTCTATTTTTTCTATGTGAACAATCTAACAATATCTATATTCAACCTTTTCTCAATAAACTTACCCACCAGGGTAGAAGCCATTGCAAAAATGCTATGATCTACCAACTTATCTAGTATTGTAATTGTACAAGAACCCTTGTCCAAACCAAAGAGTATTTTAACTGGTGGAAAAGAAGACTTACCGGTTGGTTCAACTCCAAAAAGAGAAGACCATTTTGTCGAAAGTACCCTAGATCGATCTGCCTTTGAGGATGGAAAATACTTGTCTGAACCTTTACCCTTGTCACATGGGTCCCCATCTCCATTCTCTATTGCATCTTCGATCTCTAAAGTCCCCTGACACTCTACTTCTCCTCCTTATGATCCATGCTTCCAATCTTGCTAGCCTAGAGGATTCCTGCTTAGGACATGTTTTGAATTTTGAAAAGCCACACTTCCCCATCCTCTTCCTTGTCTGCTCCCACTCACCATTGAAACTCAATCAAGAAATATGTTTCTTCAATTAAAATTAATATGAAATGTTAGTAACATCAAGAAAATCAATATTTTCATTGTTTTATACCATCATTTTCTAATCTTGTATGATTCAATTCTTCTATTCTAGCTATTAAAGTTTATGTGTACTTCTTACTGAACATGTAATCTTCTTGTTGGAATTATAATAGGAAAGGTAAACTCTATGGGAGGAAGGGGGGGGGGGGGGGTGAATCAATGCTTTGAACTTTAACTGATAAAAACATTCACCATGCATCCATCTCACAATTCAATAAGTAAACTAAAATACCATGTAAAGCATATACATCTAAAGTATGTAAACAAGTAAGCATTCACACATATATGACAACACAAGATATGATTACCCAGAAACCTTCCAATGAGAAGGTAAAATTGGGGTGGGGATGACACCCACAAATCTTCACTACTACAGTAATCAAGTGTATCCAATGAAGGTTACAATGTTTGATCATGAAACATGATCTACCTTGTTAAAAGCTTACAAAGGTTGTGTTAGTACCCAAGGTGGTCTCAGTTTTTAAACTTTCAGTTTCAAAGGTTGAACCTCTTTGAACCACTTCGAACTGAAGTTTGAAGTAGTTCAAAGTAGTTCGACAGTTCAAAGCAATTCAGTTCAAAAATGCAGAACAGTTAGAAAAGTTTAGAATTCTATCTCAATGCATTCGCCAGGTTCGGTTTGTTAGTCCCATGACTTCAAGAAATTGCAAGGGTGCAAATTAAGATAAAGTTCATATGCAGTGGTTCGAAGTGTTTCAGTAGTTCAAAGTGGTTCGATAAATCCAAATAGTTCATTCTACATGTTCAGTTCAACAAGTTTAGAATCTCATCATTTAGGTTCAGACTCTGCCAGTTTAGCAGTTTCGAGAAAGTGTAAAGGTACAGGTCAAGATGGAGAATAGTTTAATAGTTCAAAAAGTTGAAGATAATGGTAATATGATGGAAGTTGACATAAATGATGCTGAGAAATAGATAGAGCCACGGGTTATTTCAAGATGGCCTTTGGTATTTGCAGATAAAGTTCATCATTCCAAGGCACCTCTTGAATGTTGAAGAGGAGACTTTAGATTTCAGTGGAGATGTTGGTTCTATTGGTCGATTGGCTGTATCTAAATCATCTTTTGGAGATCATGAAATCTTACTGAACCTCAAAGGTGCCATTTAAAAAATAATAATTGTTCCATCATATAAATTTCATATTGTCAATATTAGGACCGCAGAGGCAAAGACTAAGACCATTGTGGATGGTTTCATATAGCTTGAACCGCATTCCAATATCCATGAAGCTGAGACTATGGTCGAAGAAACATTGAATGGCCTTATGTTTGATTCTGATGATGTGGGAAGCTTTGCCAATTTTGATGAATAATATGTAACAGGCTAAGACTTTACTCAATGGTAGTCCACATGTTTAAGTTGAAGAGAGGCACCTCGAACCTCCATCAGTTAAAAGAAAAACTGATCCTTCCAAACCAATGAAAGTATGGAAGCATGTGGCTGGTAGCAATACAACTGGCAAATTCATAGAGATCATAGTTTGGACACATGTTTCTTATGACCCCGAAGTGGGATTAATGTGGATGCTCATTTACTAAGAAAATGAAGATCATCGTAGGCAAGAGATCTTGAAGTCATGGTAGTCCGTATGTTTGCATGATAAAAAGATAACAAGTATGGTAATCTGAATTGCGAACGAAGGTCTTACATTTCATGAAAAACTTATTTTCAAACCCAATAATAACTTGATAAAGGAAAATGTGAGGATGAAAGTGCTCTCTTACACTTCCTCCAATGCAAGTATGAGAAAGGTTGATTGGGTAGACACAGAGCTAGCAGTGACAAAGGCATACAAAGTCAAGGATGATGAAGGCCTTCAGAAGAAACTCTGGTTCATGGTTGCCAGGCACGTGATTAAGCAAGAAAGTGAAAACAATATATCGCCAAGACCATACCCGAGCACACTCTGTGTTGGTATAGAAATAGAGAAATGGTATAAAACTATTTGATAGAACGCAGTCTGAGTACATTTGATGACCTGCAAATGCAATGGAAACATACAGACTCGTGAAGTGCATCCAATTACTTTGTCTATACCCTACGCAAGCCATAAGTATCACCGTAATAGATGCTCAGGATTCATTTTAGTATCAGGAGTCAACAGTATCTATCTGATGATTTTGCATGATCATGTAATATAAGAGGCACGAAGAATATCTGCAAAATTCTATGAACCCGCACGTGGACATCCAATGACGCAGATAGAAAGAGATCTGTAGGTTTGGGAAGAAGGTAATGAAATAATCAGTGGCATCCTTAAGGAAGACCTGAACATAATATAATAACTTGGTATCTATATAAGAGCAGAATGCCTAATTATGATGAATCTACTGAAGTGACCATATGTGAAGATGCTCTCTAAAAACATCAATGACAAGTGTGAAGCCAGCTGTCCAGAGAAACATATTCTTTAAATTATAATGTCTAGATGGATTCATATTTATTCAAAAAAGAATAATCTCCCCACTATGGCCCATTATTACACCTTAACGACACATTTTCTCATTATAGAGTTGCATTTATAATGTTAAATAAAAACATTGTGAATATCAATCTTGGAATAAAGAAAGTGGTTTGGGAAGGGAAAAAGGTTATTGAAACAGAAGAGCAAATAAGTTTAAAGAAAGGTAAACTCAAGAATCAGTTACTAAAATTGAATAGAACCAACAACAAAGAAGATAAAAGGGTCAGAGAAAGACAGAAAAGGGGTTCCAACTTTTTCTTCTGAAAGCTACAGACTGTGTGCTATGGGCAGAGGGAGATTTTTCAATCTTGAGGGAAAGGAATACAAAACAGAGCAGAACAGAGCTTTATTTGCTAAACTTTGTGTTAGTGATTAAAGAGGCTTTTGATTTTGAAATGTAATGTAGGAAAGATGGTTTCATTTTCTATTGCATGTGTAATAAGACCTTTATAGTCTTTTACATCTTAAATAAGGGAGGTTTTAAAGAAATCTGCAAATTGGAACTTTGAGTTCATGTAGTTTTTCTTTCCACTGATGGTTATGTTGCTGTAACTTTTAGTTTTCTTTAAGTGCATCAGATTTGCTGTTTTCTATATGCATTTGATATCAGGATCTTTTGGAAGCTTTGATTTGTTTTTCCTGAAGAGAATGGAAATTGTTCTTTAACTTTTATCCTTTGAAATGCAGTATACAGTAGGTTAACTTTGTGTAATCTATTTTATTCTGTCTCCTTTCTTTTTAGTTCTTAGGTTTCGCATCTACTATGTGTTTACAGGTAGATGTTAGATATCCTTTTGTGCTTTCTGGTAAAAGCACTCACATTTAATTCATTGTAAATCTTGCATGGGGAGCTGTACCCGATAAAAATTCAGAGGAAGGTTATCAATCCATGATAACCTATCCAACTGTTGGTGCTAGTTTGTCCTCTCACTTGGGCATTCAGGGTCTGATTTCCACATATTCTCTTGAAGGACAATCTGTTCACTAACAGGTTGTTAGGTCTTACTTTGTTAAAGGATTTCAACACCCTATTAGAAGTGTTCTTGGTTAAAGGAATTCAACTCACAATTAAATAAGCACCTTGTTAGAGGATTTCAATATAGCTTGTTAGGACTACTCTATTAAGAGATTTAACTAATTCACCTGTTAGAATATCTTAGCAATGATCCTACAATTAGCACTCTATTGCTTGATGTCAGATCACCTCTATCCTATTGTGTAATTGATCCTTCTTGATCAGATGTCTCTTTGTCGTTCATTGTTTCCTTCCTCTGTTCTCCTTTAACTAATTTTGCAATGTAATTCAAATCATAATACCTTGGTCACCATGAATGTCCTATTTGAACATGAAAACTCTCCTTCTCTCTCTCTGATCATTCATAAAAAGCTTAGGGTTTGTCCTCCTTAAGAAGACCAAGGTGGCTTAGGGTTAGATATGAATCAACAATTATGATTCATCCATATTGCCACTTAAACCTTCCCTTTATCTAATTGGATGCATGTAATACATACAGATTCCCACTTAAGATTCATCCTTATCAACAAAAGAACATAATTCAATCCTTAAGTTGGCTAAAAAATGGTTTACATAGTAGTTTGTGCCAATACAAACAACTATGTCAAAACTATGTTACTTGGCATCTAAAGTCCTTGGTGCTCGGCACTATCTATGACTTCAATGTTGTCACTTGGAAACTGAATGAATTGGCATGCATTGCTTGCTTGACTCCTAAATCACTAGGCACATACTATCTACTTGGCACTTGAGTGACTTGGAACTCACTATTTACTCGGCATGCTCTAACTTATATGTTGTGCTTGGCATATGTTACTTGTTCGGCATGAACTAAGTAAATGACTTAAGTGTATAAACACTCACTTGTCAAAACCAATATGCGATTAACACTTCTTACACTCATAAACTCATTGATTTCTTAAATTTTAGTTTTAAGATTTCTTTTCAAATTATGAGTTAACCTATCTAAATTTGAATCCATAAATATAGGTATTGATATGAAGTTTTGAAAGTATAGTTTGGTGGTGATATGTGAATGATAGAGAGGAAATCACTAAAGCCTATAATAAATGTGATTAAAGGAAGATCTTATTGATATTGATTAGAAGTTTCCAAGGTCAGGATCTACAGAGAATGGATGGCTAGATAAGGGAATGAAAAAAAGTTATATTCAAAATTTTACAGGGGAGTTCTCACCTAGGTCACCAGGTAATCAAGACTTCAATTAAGAAAGTGGAAGTTACAAAGTTAATGAAAATAGAAGACCCATTAAGTGATCTAAAGTTTCATTTTGAGGTACTATCTTTTGAACTCTGCTATTCTTTTTATCCTCATGTTAATGTTAGATTAGAACTAACTATCGCTATAAAGAGTCTCTCTATTCCTAGTCCAAGAATAGTCTCTACCTTAATTAATCACCAATAGATGTAGATTCAACATACAATGCTTAAAGAGGATTAGAAGATTTCAAAATCTACTTAATATTTGATACAAAGATTCCATTCATGAAACTATTTTCTTTGATAATACCTAGTCTCAGCTTAACGAAGAGGAATCAAAGAGATGCACTGTCTAAAAATAATTCATACTATTTGCACTCAACAGAACTCAAGAAAAGTAATATAATATTTAGTACTCTATTATGTAACAAAGGATATTTAAAAAATTGAATGAAGACATTAGAAAGAAGCTTAAAGGTGCTTCACATTTCTGCTAGAATGCTTGTGAGAGTGCTCCTATACCCTGAAATTAGATCCCTAATAGAAACAAGCGTCTTTGGTTTGTTGAAAATCTAAAGATCTTTATAATCCGACATAGCTTTATACATAAACTAGAGATTCCTAGAAATATCAAAAGGGGATTTGATGAAACATTATCTAAGTCAATAGAAAAGTTCTAAAACTTATAAAATAAGAAACTAGGTCCCATCAAATACATATGAAAAATACTCGATGACCTGGCTAACATGATTACCTATAAAATCACTATCTATATCAAACCTATTGCCAAAAGATAAATAAACATATTCCTCCTCCTTATTTACACATACTGTAAGAATTTTCCTAAGGGAAAAATTCACCCAAGAACTAAGAACTCAAACACAAGCACAATTGTAGACCAAAAATGGAGAGAGTATGATCAGAATAACAATGTATTCAATAACTTGGTTCACATTAGAGTACACTAGGAGTGCCTGAATATAAAGGCCTCATGAGAGCTTCTAGAATGCATAGAATTTAGCACCATGATGTGTCATGCAACCAAGCACATGTCCACTAGATATGGATTATCCTCCATTAAGCATGAAAGTAAGTGCAGTGATGAGAGGATAAGCCTACAAGGGTGGGACACGCAAAACAATGTTGTAGACACCATGTGCTCAAATAGAGTTGCGTATTCCCGTGTTGTCTACATGACAACTCAAAAGGTGTGCAAACCCCTAAGTGTCTCACAAATAAATATAATAAAATAATGCAAAACAATTAAATAATGCATTAACCTAAGTAAACTTAAGTGAGTGTAAATAGTGAAGTACTTATTTACACCAACACCCCCCCTTAAGTGCAACTTAGGGGAATGCCCTTAAGCTTACGAGCTAGGATGAAGATGCATAATGGGTCCCAACTACTAGGCCATATAAGGTACCCATGTACATAATGAAAATGCAAATCTCCCATAAAGTAGGGAAAGAGGGAAAACCTCATGGGAAAAACCCTCCCCCAAAAAGAGAGATGAAAGAGGATGCATTGATGGATGGAGTAATCAAGACCCCCCCATTACGACATACATCCAATATATACAAAAGAGAATGAGAGAAGGAAGAGAGACAGAATAGGCTCCATCCCCAAAAGAAGAATGCCCACAAGTGAAAGCCGCTCTGATGAAGAAACTGGTCCAAGAATGCAGAATGGTGTTCCTCCCCTTAGGAAGAAATAATGACAAAGGTACAGTCCTGAAGATGTGCGGTGGCCCTAAAACCTACTCAAGTATCCCTGTACTGATGCTGAAGTTCACCCCTTCCAACTATGCTAAAAAGAATGAATGCAGATCTGTCAAAAATGTCTATTGAACCTATTCCACTAAACCATCCATCTCCTCTACTGACAAAGAGACCTCCACTAATTGCTGTTCATAAGGATCCACAATCATGCCAACTTGTGCAGATTGATCATGTAGAGAATGGACATGAGGGTCAGAGTGAGCCCTCGCAACAACTATAGAAGAATCATCATCAATGAGAAGATGTATGTCCTCAAGTTTGTCTCCCAAATCAACTGAAGCTGGAGCTGGAAGACGAGATGTAGCATGCTGTGTTGGACCTTTCACTGTGGCAATGTAAGCATGTGGATTGGACTGATGTGACCTCTCACTACAACTGTCGATAGAACTCCATGTGTCTAAACCTGTTGAAGCACTATCGCTGGTGTCACTATCAGTTTCCACTGTGTATGATGTGCAGAGAGGATTAGAGGACAAGCTGGGAGAACTTTCCTCAAAGTGAACATCCTTCTCCACAAAAATCTCATGAGTCTCTAGATCCATTAGTCTGTAAGCCTTCACATTGTCTTCATAACCAATAAAGGTACAAGGCCTAGGTGTCAGTGCATTGCAACTCTTGGAAGATAGGGTTGCCCATGCTGGACAACCGAAGACTCTAAGGTGACTTACAATCAATTTTTTGCCGCACCATGCCTCAAAAGGAGTCTTTCCATCTAAGGCTGGATGAGGAGACCTATTAAGTATGTGAGTAGCACTACTAATGGCTGCAAATTCAAGTGTAGGATTGAGAGACTTGGCCTTTATCATGCAACTTGCCATGGTCTTGAGAGTCCTAATCCTCATAGCTACAACATCTGTCTTGTGTGGACTGAATGCTGGTGAGTTTTGAAGATCAATGCCCTCAATTTTGCAAAAGTTCTTGAGTCTTCTGTCGACATATCTGTTCTCATTGTCCACCCTAAGTACTTTGATGGCTTTCCTTGACTTGTGTTCAACATGAGTCTTGAAATCTAAAAGCTTGTGAACCAATTAATTCTTATAATGAAGGAAGAAGACCCAAGTGAATCTTGAAAAGTCATCAACAAATATGAGTATGTAGCGGCCTTGGCTGACTGAAATCACTGCAAAGGGTCCTGCTAATACCATGTGAACTAGCTGAAGAACAACTAGAGCTCGAGAAGACTTCCCTTTATCATACTTCTCCTTGAGATTCAGATCCACTGAACAAGATGAACACTCTCCCTTAGAAAAGTTGATATTGGGTAGACCTTTGACCATGTGTTTTGAGCAAAGTTGCTGAAGAGAGCATAAATCAAGGTGACCAAACCGCTCATGCCATAAGTTGTTGTTTGAAGTATAGTGAGTCAAGAAGGCTTGGGAAGGACTCTTAGGCACAAAGTGGGAGAATGAGTATAACCTCTTGTCATCATTGACTTTCCCCACTGCTACCAATGAATCATCTTTGAGACTTCACACCATCACTTAATCGGGAAGGAACTCAACCTTATGACCATCTCCAAGGTAAGTGATTTGGTAAACTGATAGGAGATTAGAGCTTAGATTTGGAACATAGAGAACATCTTTGAATTCTCCATCTTCCATTTCAACATGTCCTTTCCCTTCAACTTCCATCTTAGCATCATCTCCTACGAAGATGTGTGGCACCTTTGACTGCTTCAATGAATAAAAGTCTTCCCTTGAAGAACCCATGTGGTAAGAGGTAGCTGAGTCAAGTATCCATTTTGAAGAAGAATTTGTGTTTGCCATAAGTGCTTGACCTTTACCCTTCGAAGAGGTAGGAGTAGAATCCTTGGAAGTACCTGGCACTTGAATCTTATTCTTCTTGAGTAGATTTTCTAACTCATCGATTCTTTTTGTTTTGCAATGATGCTCGTCATGATTTGGATTTTTGCAATATGCACAAAAGAGTTTGTCCTTTTCATTACTTCCCTTCTTGTTTGAAGAAGAACTGCCTTGTTGAGAGGACTCATGTTGTGTCTCAGATTGTTTTTTCTGCTTCCACTACTTCTTCTTGTTGTTGCTTTCCCCCCTTGACTTGATTTGGAATTATCACTAGCCACTAAGGCTTTGGTCTTAGATACATTGAGAAGGCCAAAATCCACCAGGTGAGATTGTTCAACAATCAACATGTCTGCAAATCCATCAAAGGAAGGCTTCTGTTAAGCAAATCCCATGGTTAACCTATGAGTATTAAAAATCGAAACAAAGTTGGCGTACTTAGAAGGTAGCTTCTTCAGGATGTGATGAATCAATCTATCATCCTTCATGGGATTTCCACAATCTTTAAGAAGTGCCCTATACTCATTGACTTTGATGATGTAATCTTGAATTGTGTTATAATTTTTAGGATCCAAGAGAAGTAGATCATCCTCAATCTAAAATCCCTTTTCTTCATCCACTTTACCATACAATTGTTCAAGTTTGTCCCAAGCTTCTTTAGATTCTGAACAATTTTTAATCTGAAAGAGAAGATCCCCATGTACACAACTCCTAATTACACCTAAAGCAAGTCGGTCTAGATTTGTCCAATCAATGACTTCTTTAACATCAGTAGGTTTGGTAATAGTACCATCAACATATAAACTATATCCTTTTTCCATTAATCTACTCCATGCAATATCTTTCCATGTAGAATAGTTGTGTGAAGTTAGAGGAGGACATTTAAAACCCATGATGCAGAAATGAAAGAGCACAAAATAGAGAAACAAAAACACAATACACACCCCCCTTTTTCACTCAATCAAAAAACCCCCCAAAAGAGATGCTTTGGCACTTTATAATTAGTACGTTTACAATGGGCCACTTGTCAAAATGAACAAAGTGGACTTTCTAATTTTGCTTTTACAACTACCTTATGAGGCTGAAATCTATCACTTAAGCACTGTAGCTTAGTTTTACAACAATTTTGAAAAAGAATCAAAGCTTTACAACGCCAAAGAAGGCCTAATTCTAAAAGTGAGATTTTGGCCCACATAACCTTAGAATCTGACTTCAGATCTGGAAAGTAGACAAAAAAAATGCACTTTAAAAAAAAATGAAACCTGAAAAAGTGATCAGATGTGCCCGTATGGAGCTTCTGAAGTTGCAAAATGCAAGATTATGCAGGTACAATTGCCAAAAAATGAAAATTATGCAAAATTTGTGCACCAAAACCAAAAAAAAAATATCACCACTTGAAAATTCAAGAAATTTTACTTGATTTCAAAAAAAATTACATCTGAATTGGAGTCCATATGTCCAAGTTAGGAGCTCGCAAAGTCAGGCTGCCAAACTGAAAAGCAATCTGGAGAGGGGTCTGGAGGAGAAACTGCAAGTTTAAATTTGACAGTCAAATGGTCATCAACATAGTTTAAAAATGACTAGGAATGATGTCCAAACGGGTGTCAATTTTAACCTAGTGCTCTACCGACATCAGCAAAAAAGTATGCCCTAGGCTGACGTGGTAGCTGATGTGTTTGTCCGTACTGTATGGAATGTACGGATCTAACGTGTCAAATTTCCTAGTTCCATAGGTGATGTGGTAGTCTGGGATGACATGTCCGAGGTGGCACGTCCTCCGTGGCACCTTCTGAGTTAGCGAAAGAGCAATTTAAATTCTGCCACATGGCAGATACAACTGGTCGGGGGCAGGCAGATCATGCTGCATGGCAGCTCCTTCTTTCACCGCATGTGCACTGTCTGTCTGCGAGCGAAAAATTTGCGATCAGGCAGGAGTTGCACTGTTGGAAAATCAAACGCAGGTCACCGAAAATGACTGCGCAAGTGCGAGGAACGTGACCACAGATGCCAGAATACCAATGTGATGCTGGCAGGAACAGTTCGCAGGCAGGAGTTTGAGTGTGGCGTCGGCGAAAACATAGTGAACTTGTCGAGAAATCCAAAGTTGCAGATGCCGAAAGAAAGAATCTTTTGGGAAGAGCACAGTCCTTGCCGAAAATGTGAGGCAGCGTCACCAGCCTGTGTGAGTATAATCCCACATGCAAGGTGCGGGGGATACAAGTGCTATTTTTAAACAAACACCCACAGACGCCTTAGCAAAGGCATGACTGGTGGTTTGGAAGCCGCCGATTGGTAGGGGCTCAACCTATTTAAAAGAAAAAGGGCTCGTGATGTTGGCCGCCGATTAGAGGGGTTTACCCGCAGATTTAAAATCAATAACCTGCGATAAATAATAATAAACTCCAAACGACAGATCCGAGGTGTCATTGCCCGTGTCTGTCAAAAAAATTTTCTCTGAAATTTTGCTAAATTTTTTTTGCAAAACTTACTGACGGAAAAAAAATACAGAAAAATATTGCAGATCTGAAATAAATCAAGCGAATTTGCAAAAAATGATCATACCCATACTGCAAATCGGGCCTTCGGGTTTTGATTTGCAAATTTTTTTTGCCTCACGGTGGACTTTGGGCCAAGATAGGCATGCTTAAAGTCGATTTTCACTGGTTTAGCATTTCGGACGCACTGGAGAGGTCAGATCTGATGCTAGACACTCCCAATTTTTGTAGCACTCCGAATGCGGGTTGAGGTGATGAAGCAATAAGAGGTCTCAAACGGCTTGTGATGAGAAAGTCTCCAAGCTCTGATACCATGTAAGAATTTGCCTAAGGGCAAAATTCACCCAAGAACTAAGAACTTAAACACAAGCACAACTATAGACCAAAAATGGAGAGAGTATGATCAGAATAACAATGTATTCAATAACTTGGTTCACATTAGAGTACACTAAGAGTGCCTGAATATGAAGGCCTCAGGAGAGCTTCTAGAATGCATAGAAGTTAGCACCATGATGTGTCATACAACCAAGCACATGTCCACCAGATATGTATTATCCTCCATTAAGCACGAACGTAAGTGCAGTGATGAGAGGATAAGCCTACAAGGGTGGGACATGCAAAATAGTGTTGTAGACACCATGTGCTCAAATAGAGCTGCGTACTCCCGTGTTGTCTACATGACAACTCAAAAGGTGTGCAAACTCCTAAGTGTCTCACAAATAAATATAATAAAATAATGCAAAATAATTAAATAATGCATTAACCTAAGTAAACTTAAGTAAGTGTAAATAGTGAAGTACTTATTTACACCAACACATACCATTATGATTTCTGATGCTTCCTTTATATTTGTCACCAAACACCCTGGAGGAAATACATATGTTGTCTTTTCTTTGCTAGACTTGTATAGATTTAGGAGAATGAATTCTACATCGTTAAGATTGTCAAAATTCAACCCCTGGTTCAATGTCTGTAGAGTCCATATTTAGGTAGTTTTGAAGCCATTTTGTGTTTTGTTCCTCCACGATCCCTCTCTAGTGAAGTAGGAAGTTGATATTGGCTTCCATCTTCGACCACTCTTGGTAAAATAAATTTTTGTCCCTAATTGATAAGATTGGATGCTTATGAATGCCTGGAATGTGACTCATGTAGACCTCTAGGAGGGAAATTGTCAATTGATGGTTAATACTAAGTACTACATTCTCCAATCCCTCTAGCCATGTAGGGTCGAAGATGTTACGATAGAGGTTAATAATTTCTACATGACCAATATTTTCCCTAGCCAGACAAGCAATGAAAGATCCTACAACTGAGCTATTAGTGGGCCAGGTGAGGTCGTAACTAAAAATTTTCTCGCCTATGACCCTACTAATAACTACCCTTGACAAATCATCCATTAGATTTAGGATTCTATTCCACCTTTTAGGTTTTACATTGCCCCTAAAAGCCATGGTTCAAGTTTGTAGGGCATGAAAGACAACTACAACCATTTTCATGTTTGACTAAAAGAAATACTACAACTAATAGGGACCAAAGTGACTGATAGTGAGTGATTGAAAATGATGCCTCTTTTATAAAGGATGCCAGAGTCGAAGGATCTAGACAGTTTCAGGAATTTTGATGAGTAAACTACATGATTGCTTGCAATCTATCATAACCATGATTTCTATTTTGTCATACTCATTACTGATGTTTATTAATAATTTAACCCTAAAGGGTGATGTGTATAAAGGGTTTAGAATATGAGATGGAAATACTTAGAATAACTAATATTTAATACTAAGTCATGTATTTACTCCCCTTGATGTATTAATAGATCCTCTCCATCCACTCCTTTATTTGCAAGGTAATCAACCTTTTGTTTCCTTCTTGGAATATATGTTGATTTTGGATTCTTCTAATAGGTCTAATAGTTTTAATACTTTTTCAAGTTTCAAATTTAACACCTAATTTGGGGTTTTCCTTTTCCTTATGCCATTAAGTATTAGCATTAATGTTGATGACACTACTTTGGGGGAGTATCCTAAGCATTGGAGAGTATTGACATGTTGCATTCATGATTGTGTTTGTCATTGATGTCAACATAGCATGGTTTTAGTAAAGATTGGCTGAGTAGTAGACATAGATCTTAATGGTACGGACAGTGGTTTGATTATCTGGTGATGTGCAATTATGGATATGTTCAACACTATGTCCTGATGATGTGGTCAACTACATAGAGCCTAAGTCAAAGATGTATTGAAGTTGTACCCAATTTACAAAGAGTATTTGAGAGATAGAGTATTGGGAAAACAGTTCCTGATATTTGTTCACTATCTTACATTTGAGATGCAGTAAGAAGATGTGCAGTCAGGTAGTGACATAAGATAGTTTTTTGATGATGTTAGCAAGTGTGCAAGCCCTAGTAATTCACGTGTGAAGTTTGGTATAGATTGTGAGTCGATAGTGCTATTGTAATTATAATTAATTAATTATCTTATTATAATTAATTGGGAAAGCCTCAAGGCTTACTTAAGGAATTATTTTGAAGATATGGTATAAAGGAAAGATGTTTTCCTTGGTTTTAAGTATTGTGATCATTGTATGAAGTATGAAGTGTGAAAAGGAGTAGAGTGTTTGAGGAATGCATGTAAGCAATCCAAGGGATTATTGGATGCGAGTTTTGTGATCTGGTTACAAGATCAAAAGGAGCAGAGTTCTAGTTGACAGGACAAAAGAAGAGGAATGAAGTACATTTCATTTTTGTTATTTTGGAAGGAATAATATAGAGATCATTTGGATAGTGGTTCATTGGTCTTGTCCTTGAAGTTGTTTAGGTAGTGGGTCCAACTGTCTTCCACAACTCCTAACAGGGTTGGAATCTCCTAACATAGATTCAAAGTCTCCTAACAAGGACTGATATGTATTGAATGTATTCATATACTCCTAATAGGGTCCATCCTCTAACAAGGAATATTTATATTAATTCATCATCTTGTGGGTACCATCCCCACTAGGGTTTTCCCTTTGATCAAGGGTTTCCCTATTTAACATATCTGGTGTTATTGTGTATGAGTATTTTGTTGTGGTTTCAATCTATATTGCTCATAAGGTTAAGTTTGTTTAAGGTTTATAATTGTGCTAATAGTTGGATAACTGATCCTTCCCCCTCTTAGTTATATTAATGGACTATATATTCTAAAAATTGGTATTAGAGCATCAAGTTCTTGAAGGATAAGCTTAACAAATTTGGGAGATCAGTGGTGAGTCATTTCATAAAAAGATAGTCCTGAGTTAGATAGAGGAAATTTTGACACACATAAGATGGAGATTCTTGGTGAGTTATCACAATTGTGTACAAAACCAAGCATTGAGTTTCTAGATCTAGAATCCTTTTGTCTCATACAAAAGAATAGAAGCACAAGTAAAGATAGATCCAGATCCATAGAAGACAAGAAGATCAAGGAAGGTATTGATATTCTTATGAAAAGAGAGCCAAAAGGTATGAAATTTTTTGTTTGTTGGACATTTAAAGAATTTGGTCATTTTTCATCTAGATTTTCTAAGAGAGTAAGAAAATATAGAAAGAGTTCACTTTCTGATGAAGATGAAGAATTTAAAGAAATTATGGAAAGATTCTTGAATGATTGTGATGTTAGAGCTAATGAGCCTCAATTGGTTAATGAAGAGGAAGAAGTAGAAGAGATAGCTTTAGTAATTGTTGTTGATCAAAAGGTTAACCATGAAAATGTGGAAGTTATCATTGAGACTAATAATGATTTATAGAATGGGAATCAATTTGAAGAGCAGAGATCTAAGCCTAGAGAAGAAGAAAGAGTTGAGTTGACAACTCCTAGTAGAAGTATATTTAGAAACAAAATGAATGAGCAAGGCAAAGTTGTGAGGAACAAGGATAGAATTGTATGCAAAGGTTATTCATGGCAAGAAGGTGTAGACTATGAGGAGACATATGCACATATAGCTAGAATGGAAGTAGTAAGGTTGTTTTTGGCTTATGCAACAAATAACAAGTTCAATGTTTATCAAATGGATGTTAAATTAGCCTTCTTGAATGAAGAACTTGAAGAAGAGGTATATATTGAGTATCCTAAAGGATTTCATTTATTAGAAGATAAAGACATGTTATGTAGACCAAAAAAAGTTCTATATGGTCTGAAGCAAGCACCTAGAATTTGGTATGTAAGGTTGGATGGTTATTTGGCAAAGCTTGGATTTGCTAAAGGTACGATAGATAGTAACTTGTACTTGAATGAAGTTGAGAATGGTCTACTGATAATAGTAATATTTGTTGATGACATTAATTTTGGAGGTAATGATGAAGCAAATGATAAGTTCACTGAAGAAATGAAGAATGAGTTTGAAATAACCATGATAGGAGAAATGAAGTTTTCCCTAGGATTGTAGATTATGTAGAACAGTGATGGTATTTTCATTTCATAAGCTAAGTATCTAAAAGACTTGTTGAAAAGGTTTGGTTTAGAAAGTTGTAAACCTGTTGGTATACCTATGATAACTAGTCACAACTTATCTAACAAAGATGAGACACCTGCAGTAGAGCAGAAGAAGTACATATCCATGATTGGAGGTTTGCAATATTTGACTCACACCAGACTAGATATAGAAAATGTAGTTGGGATTGTAGCTATATTTCAACATAATCCTAAGGAGTATCATTTTGTAGTAGTAAAGAGAATATTTAGATATTTGAAAGGAACACTTGACTATGGAATTTGGTATGATAGGTCAAGTGATTTTACTCTATGTGCATATATTGATGTGGATTGGGAAGACAATATTGATGATAGAGAGGGCACTAGTGATGGAGAATTTTTCCTTGGAGGAAGATTGCTTTCTTGGCTAAGTAAGAAGCAAGATTGTATTTCTCAAAGTATAACTGAGATAGAGTATATTGCAACAACAAATAACTATAATCAAGATATGTAGATGAAGAAGATGTTGAAGGATATCAAAATTGAGTTTGAAGAACCTATTATCATTTACTGTGATAATACAAGTACCATGAGTATGTCTAAGAATCCTATATTGCATTCTAAGACTAAGCATATATCTATTAAGTATCATGTGTTGAGAGAGAAAGAAACATAAAAGGAGATCAGATTGCAAATATCTTTATGAAGTTCTTGCCTAAAGATACATTTGAGTACTTGAGAGGTATGCTTGGGGTTATGCCCCTTCCTACTTCTGAGTAGGTGATACAAAGAGTGCATCAGTCTAGTGGTACAAATCACTATTGTTAGACTTGACTGAATGCTGATGCTTCCTGTATGGGGTAGTATCTTTGATGAGTAGAGTTATTGAGGACTCTTGGTATTTGGTTTTGAATAGTGTCGTTGGACACTCGAGCTAGTTGAAGACTTGGAGAAGCATATTAGCAATTTGTGTGTAACAATTGGTATGTCGTAACATTGAGGCCTTTGACATTGATGCCAATGGGGGAGAGAATATGCATGAAAAACATCTCCTAAGCAATGGGGGAGAAGAACTATATGAATGAGGGAGAGATATCTATTTAAGAGAGATTTAAAAAGATTCATGTAGGGATACAGGATTATGCACCTAATGTATTGTGAATTTTGTAGTGTGAACTAAAGAATTGTTGTCAAGAAGTAGGAGTATACACCTATTATGTTGAGACTTTTTATCATGTAAACAACTAATACCGATGAACAACAACAACATAACACTATTTGATATTCTTGGAACTTAGATGGTTTTTTATCTATGTTTCCATCAATGCCAAAGGGGGATATTGTTAGCATGAATGCTAATGATACTACTTTGGGAGAGTATCCTGAGCATTGGAGAGTAATAACATGTTGCATTTATGACTGTGTTTGTCATTGATGTCAACATAGGATGGTTTCTATAAAGACTGATTGAGTAGCATACATAGATCTTAACAATACAAACAATAGTTTGATTTTTTGGTGATGAGAAGTTATGGACATGTTCAACACTATGTCCTAATAATGTGGTCAAGTGTATAGAGTCTAAGTCAAAGACATACAAAAGTTGTACCTAATTTATAGAGAGCAGTTCATAGACAGAGTATTGGGAAAGAAGTTCTTGATGTTTTTTTGCTATCTTACATCTGAGATAGAAGATGTGCATTCACATAGTAAAAGAGGATAGTCTATTGATGACATCAATAAGTGCACAAGCCCTAGTTTTTCACGTGTGAAGTTTTGTATAGACTATGAGCCAATAGTGCTATTATAATTATAATTAATTAATTATCTTATTATAATTACTAAGGAAAGCCTCAAGGCCAAATCAAGGAGTTATTTTGAAGATAAGGTATAAAGGAAAGATGTTTTCCTTGATTGTAATTGTTGTGATTATTGTATGAAGTGCGAAGTGCGAAAATGAGCAAAGTGTTTGAGGAATGCGTGTAAGCGATCCAAGGGATTATTGTTGGAAATGATTGAAAATATCATGAATGAAGGATAATGGAACTAGTAAAGAATGTTTTCAATAATTGTTTTGTCATTGATGTCAAACTTGCTACTTGCAGGAATGACAATTGTTTTAGTGATCCAAATACTATTAATTGGTTGATTGACAAGGAGGTGGCAATCAATAAGATGTAACTAGAGTACCTAAAGAAAGGTTGAAGTTATGATGATGTAATGAAGTATAAGGATTAGCTAAGCCATTGATGAAATAGTGTATTGATGACATCTTCTAAGACACAGAGGATGAACACACTAAAATACATCAAATATGTAAGGATTAACTAAGTTCATTAGAAAGAGTCAAGCAAGCTAGTTAGAGCCGAATAGATTCTCAGTTGAAGCCAAGCAAGTTCAACTTCAGTATAAGCTGAGTGATTACTCAGATGCCTGGTAACACAAAATCCTTTAGGTGCCAAGTAGCAAAAAAAGATAATGGGTTCTAAGTAAGTTTTCAAGTGCTGAGAAAAGCCAAAATGCTTCAGGTGCTAAGCACCAGTAAATAATATTAAGAAGCTGAGTAACACAGAAGGTGTCGGGTATCAGTAAACCAATAATGCCGAGTTGCTGCATTATTTGTTAAGACAAGATTCACTAGATCAACAACGATAAGGTTGTTACATCAAATTTTGTGAAGTAGTTGGAAGTTATGAATAATGAGTAGATGCCACAGAATTCTATGTAATCCATGCAAATCAATCCAAGGCAAATGCTAATGGATTCATCATGAAGTTTCTAGAAGAAACAATTTGGAGGGAAAACAATACCATTTTCTAAAGAGAAAATTAAGATTTGAGCGGGAAATGAAGAACATAACTTCTTTATAAGGAGTTACAGGTTAGAGATCAAGAGCGCATGCAAGAGATGGAATTGGTCATAAATATGATCATGCAAAGAAGTCAAGAGGAGTAAGAACAGAGCATCAAGACTTTGAGTTGATCAAGTGACTAGAGAAAAGCATTGGCATAATGAGTGGAAGAACTCAAGGAGATAGATCTTGAAGGGTGAACAAGCTGTCAGCACTGCAAGGGAGGAAAGCCAAGCAAAGAAAGGAATCAAAGAGTGATTTGAAATCTGCACAATTAGGGTTGCAATCTATATCAGGTCAAAACCCTTCTAATACTTTCTTACCATTGTATTAGATATTGAAACCCTACATTGCTAGGTTAGCTTAACAGCTAGATGGATAAGCCTCAGGAAAAGAATAGAAGATCCCCAGGAGAAGGATAAAGAGATCCTCAGAAGAAGGATAAAGAGATCCTTAGGAGAAGGATAAGAGATCCTTAGGAGGATGATAGGAGATCCTTAGAGAGGGATGAAAGATTCTTTAGAGAAGGTGACTAAAAATCTCATGAACTTGGGTGAGCCTAACAGCTCTATGTAAATCCTTTAACAGGGTGACACTCCAAGTTGAATGTTCTTAAATCCTTTAACAAGGTCACATTTAACAATGTGTTGTAGCCTTTAATAGGGCAGACCATCAAAAGTGGTTGAAATCAATTGTGCAGTTATTTTGTGGGTATCATCCCCACTCTAGTTTTACCTTCTTATTCTTGGAGGGTTTCTCGGTTATCAAATCCTTAGTGTTATGGTGTGATGCATGTTTACTTTTCATGGTTGTTTAATGTTCAATTGCATACATGATAATTTCAGTTATGTGCCATTAAGGATTTGTAGAAAAAGTTTAATTGGACGTCATTGGACCTTGGATAATTGATTCACCCCCCCCTCCCCCCCCCCAGTTATTCTAAATAATTCTAACAATTGGATGTGAGTTTTGTGATCTGGTCAAAAGGAGCAGAGGACCAGTTGATAGGACATAAGAAGAGGAAGTACATTTCATTTCTATTATTCAACAAGGATTAATACAAAGATCATTTGGACAGTGGATTCATTTGTCTTGCCCTTGAAGCTGTTTGGGCAGTGGGTCCAGTTGTCTTCCACAACTCCTAATAGGGTTGGAATCTCGTAATAGAGATTCAAATTTTCTTAATAGGGACTGATATGTTCTGAATGTATTCATAGAGTCCTAACAAGGTCCATCCTCTAACAAGGAATATTTATATTAGTACATCATCTTGTAGGTACTATCCCCACTTGGGTTTTCCTTCTGATCAAGGGTTTCCCTAGTTAACATATCTCATGTTATTGTGTATGAGTATCTTCTTTTGGTTTCAATTTATATTTCTCATAAGGTTAAGTTTGTTTAAGGTTGATAATTGTGCTAATATTTGGCTAATAGATTCACCCCTCGCCCCCCCACCTTAGTTATATCAGTTGACTATATATTCTAACATTAAGTATGATTTGGGAGTCCCCTTCTATTATTAGTTTCTTAACTCCTAAGTGTAAACTAAGTTGAAGCCCTTCTTGGAGGGCTTCTAATTTTGCTAAATTGTTCATGATGATACCCATAGGCTTGGCTCTTTTAATGATCCAAATTGATGATACAACCTATTCCTACTTTTCTAGGATTTCCCCTTAATGCGCCATCAAAATTCAATTTTGACCATCCTTTTGGTAGAGGTTCCCATTTGTATTCAATCCTAGCTTTCTTATTATTCTTATTATATACTAGTGATGGATTAATAATCATGTTCCAATTTCACTTCATTTCTTCATCCCATTCTGTGAAGGTTCCTTCCTCTTTTACTATTTTTCTTAAATAATTATTCATGACTTCTGTTATACTATTTTCTATTTTGTTAAGTAATGATGGTATGTTGAGTTTTGAATCACATAATACCCTCATGTTCCTTTCTTTCCAGATCTTCCACATAAGTATGGATGGGCTTATGTTCCATAGTTTTTCATAATTTTTTAAAGAACATCCATTTATCTATCCTATCAAGAGACTCTCAAGGTTCCTAGGTAGGGGAGAGGTCCATTTAAGCTTTTGTTGGAGCCAATCCCAACATTCTTTTGTATACAAACATTGGAATAATAGGTGATTTTTTGTCTCATTTTCTTGTTTACATAGATAGCATCTCGAGGGTCACTCTATTCCTATCTTCCTTAGTCTATCTGTTGTTAAAATTATCTTTTGAATTTCTGCCCAAAGGAAAATTCCTACCTTTGGTAGGCATGTTGAATCCCAACATAGTTTGAGAGGAATATTAATACCTTTCCATCTTTGTGATTGTATTGTTATATTGTATGCTCTTTTAATATTGTACCTTCCATCTTTGGAAGCTCCCAAAATGAGTTTGTCTCTTCTTTCTTTATGATTGACTTTTCCATGTTTTAGAATTTCCTTGAGAATCTTCTTTTCCTCAGGTTCTAGATCTATATTTTCCAAGGATTTCCATTCCCATATATCTGTCCCATTTTCCTTCTAGACTTGTTTATAGTTGCTTACCTTAGTACCCCATATATTTACTAAATTGTTTTAAACATTGGCAGGGATGCTTAAGCTATCTAGGGGGGAGGTCCATCCCATGAATCTTCCTAGAATAGTGCTTCTTCTACTTTACCTATATCCCAAGTTACACATTTACTGATAAGGGATCGATATTTTACTATAAAGTTCCAACTTTCTGATCCTTTTGGTAAATTTTGCATTCTTCAAAGGGATGTGGGATCTTCTTCATTTAAGTATTTTTTGTACATGATTTTTCCCATTTTTGTTCTCGTTCTTGATATATGCACCATACCAATTTTTCTCCTAATGCTTTTTTTTCCAATTGAGGTTTTTTTATACCTAAGCCCCCCAACTCTTTGGGTTTGCAAATATTGTCCCATTTTATTAAGGCCATTTTGTTTTGTTCATCCATATCATTCCAAAAGAAATTCTAGTTTTTCCTTCTAGGATTTTATTCACTTTTTTAGATAACGGGAGGCATGACATTTGATATGTGGGAATTGCTGACAAGATTGCTTTAATTTTTGTGACTTTACCTGCCTTTGTTAGCCATTTTCCTTTCCAACTTCCTTGTCAATTCTTTCTCAGATATTATTTCATCCTTTATTTTGTCTTGTTCCTTATTCTAATTCTATACTAAGGTATTTGCATGGAAATGATCCCTTTTCATATCCCATAAGGTTACATGTTTGGTTTTCTAGATCAGGTTTTGTGTTTATGATGAATATTTTAGACTTTTATGCATTTAATTTTTTTCTGGATGCTTCCATATATTGATGTATAATATTATTAAAGTTTTGGTCTTCGACCAAAGAGCTTTCTCCTGGCAGTTTTGTATCATCAACAAATTGTTGGTGTGTGATATTGGGATATTTTCTGCAATAGTTATGCCTTTAATCTTGCTTTCTATTTGAGCTCTTTTTA
The DNA here is from genome assembly GCA_028749045.1 of Cupressus sempervirens. Lineage (NCBI taxonomy): Eukaryota > Viridiplantae > Streptophyta > Pinopsida > Cupressales > Cupressaceae > Cupressus > Cupressus sempervirens. Next base: position 566,608,747 of record CM053787.1, on the reverse strand, counting down.
TTTATCTCCCAAAAGCTTATGCCATAATGATGAATATGAATGGTGCTAATGGATCTCCTTGTCTAATACCTCTTGAGATATTGAAATACCCTTCTAGAGTCCCATTTATGAGAAGTGAGATTTTGGTGTTGATATACATTTTAAGATGATGTTGATCCATTGGTGTGAAAACCCAAAGGCTTCTAATGTTTTACATAAGAATCTTGAAGTGCATTTTCATAAACATGCTTGCCTCTTTATTACTAGTTATTGAATGCATCATTTCTTGAATGATAATTATATCATCTAAAATGAATCTTTCTGGTACAAAGCCTATTTGTTCTTCTAATATGAGTTTAGGAAATATCATTTTGAGGTGTTGAGCTATTGATCTCATATTGGTTTTGATAAATGAGTGTCTACACACTTAAGTCATTTGCTTGGATGAATCATAGTCATTCATAACTAACCCTAAGTCACCTATGTCTTCTTAAGGAGGACAAACCCTAAAATTTCCAAGGGTGTTGAAGGAGAGAAGAGAGAAGTTTGCATGCAAAAATAGAGCATTCATGCTGGCTAAGGAGTTATGATCGGAGACCACATTTCATAATCAGTTAGAGCAGAATAAGAGGAAAGAACATAGCATACAACAAAGATACATCTGATCAAGAATACATCAGTTTAGAGGTGATTTGTCATTAGGCAAGGAAGTGCTAACTGCATGATCATTGATAAATCATTCTAGCAGGTGAATTAGTCAAATTTCTTAACCAAGTAGTTCTAATAGGCTATATTGAAATCCTCTAACAAGGTGCTTACTTAATTGTGATTTAAAGTCCTTTAGCAAGGCACACTTCTAATAGGGTGTTGAAATCCTTTAACATGGTGAGACCTAATAGTCTTTGTAAGCCTTTAATAGGGAAGAACTTTCATAGGGTAGATCATGTTTCATGGTCAAAACATTGTAACCTTCATTAGATACATTTTATTACTGCAGTAGTGAATATTTGTGGGTGTCATCCCCAGCCTAGTTTTACCTTCTCATTGGAGGGTTTCTGGGTAATCATATCTAGTGTTATATGTGTGTGAATGTTTACTTGCTTACATATTTTAGATGTGCATGCTTTACATGGTATTTTAGTTTACTTAGTGAATGTATGAGATGGATGTGAGGTAAAAGTTTTTATGGGTCCAAGTTTAAACTATTGATTCACCCCCCCCAGAAGTTTACCTTTCCTATTGTAATTCCAACAATTGGTATCAGAGCCTAGTTCTTTGAAAGAGAAGTTTTGTAGCTTTAAGGAAAGATTAGAAATGGAAGTCTACAAGTTGGGAAAGATTATTGAGAATTAGGAGATTGAAATACATCTCATCCTACATCAACTAAATCAAGCAAGAGAAGACCTAAAGAAATCTTTGAAGAGAAGGAAGGAAATTGCTAATTTTTGTAGTTTCACAACACACTCCCCATTTAGTCTAGAAATGGGGACCCCCATACTTTATTTTTCAATTTTTTGGAACCCTAGTTTGGGGTCCAAGTCCTTTTGAGCTTATATTTAGTGTCCTATTCACGCCTGACTCCCGATTGGAAAACCCAGTTGACGAAAATCAGAGTTTTTGAAGAAATAAGCCTATTTTGGCAAAAAGAGAGGCACAACAACACACCTCAACTAGTGTGATAGTGCACCAAAATTGCATAAGGAAGAGGTATTCACCCTTGGGTGATGCACAGATGCATAACAACACAGCACCCAAAGGTGCTTTGGTCTATTTAAACCCCCCTCCCCCTTTTTCCTCCACATTGCTTTTCTTGTCTTCATTTTTTTTAATTTCCAGCTCCTGAGTGGTGAACTGCACCTGTCTAGATGCACCATCTCTGTTCCACTTGTGCAAAACACATAAACTAAGTTAAAGCAAATGAAAATAAGTTGCACATCAGCACACCTATCTAGGTGTGCTGCTATGCACCTCATTTACTTCAAAAAACTTCAAAAACAAACAAAAACCTTTTAAAAAGCTAAATTTTAAAAACCATTCAAGGTGCACTACTCCACATCTTAAAAAGAAACATAAAAAACACCCAAGTAAGAAAAGAGGTGCCCTAATGTACACCCCATAATATGAATTTTTCTTTTAAAAAGGCGAACCAGGCCCACCTATTAGGTGTGTTAGGTGCCCCATTTTTTTTTTGCGTCTCAAGGCTTAAACCAAGTTTTTTAGTGTTTACAGACAACAGGGTATTTTGGGTTTTTCTTATATCAGTACTAGGATGTGATTGATTATTTTCCTTTGACTTCAGACTGATGAATGTATTTTTGTATAGATACAATGATGTCTTCCCTTGTTGAGAAAATGACACCAAAACTAATAGTATTCAAATTTTAGGGCGTTCCTACAAGATCACGATTTCAAGATGAGTACTCAGAGATTTGAGAGACATATTTAGGTCACACAAATTTGGGTGAGTTCTTAAAATTATGTAGCAAACCAATTGATAGGTCCCAGATGATATCCACATTGATCTGATTAGGGCTTGTCAGTGTAGCATCACACCCAGTATCAGTACAATCCTCAAAACTAATCATGACACTCGTAGAGCATTTTGTTCCTTAAGAAAGGTAGTCAAGAGCATTATAGGAGAGATCATTCTTGACCTCAGACCCAAGAACATTGAAAAAGTGTTACATCTCCTGAGGGCAGATCAATTCATTAGATTGACCTATGAGCAAGTGGATAGATGGTATAGGGAACATATTGACGAAGCTTTTGAGATCATCTAGTATTCATACCTGATAGAGAAGACTCCTCTAGGAAAGAAAGTGAGCAAAGTAGACATGACACAAGGATACATGGAAGAAAGACATCGGATATTCAATCATACTCTTGAGTAGAGTTATGGCTTTGTCGGCAGCTGGGAACCTAAACATTTTCATGGTACATTTTATTGAGACAATAAAGAAAGTAGAGATGTCACTTGATTGGGCTTCTACTCTCAATAAGAACTTAGGTGAGCAGCTAGTGGTGGTGAAGAATAATAGAGTATTTTACATGACATCATACTTGGTGTACTTGTTAGCCTCAAGAGTGACAAATTATCTAGGGCTCTATAAGAGGGGTAGTATGCAGGATGCAAATGCATGGCCTTACATTGTATATCCTTAGTTGGTAAAGAAGAGGCTTTCAAAGCAAAGCAAACAATATAGGATTGTAAATGATACTTTCTTATTTTCAATAATCTGGTTCATATAAGGGGATTATGCGAAGAGAATATCAAAGGAGGTAGCTGCACATATATCACTAGTTAGAGCTTATTATATCTAGTTTTGAACATTTACATATTTGAGGGTAGTGGGTACAACTATCAACCCTAAGAAGCTCCCTCGGTATCCCAGTGATAGAATTATTCTCCTAGAGATCTCTAGACAACTCTTGTCTACATATGATAGAGTTAGAAAGAAACACAAAATATGTTGGATGTGGCCTATGACTATAGGACCTTTCTAGGTGGATTAGAGGCAAGATATTCCCACTTTTGAATGTAAATTGGATTAGTATCTGTTGGATGAGTATAACTCCCATCGACCTTATTTTGATAACATTAAGAGAGTACAACAATTAGCTAGTGAAAAATTTAAGCATGAAGATGCCCTTGAAGATCATTGGATGAATGCAACAAATGACTATGGTGTCTATATAAGGGATTATTGTAGGATGATTTTGTATCTGGCAGAGAAGGCTTTGAAGATAAAGATTCCATTAAAGGTTGTGCAACAAGACACAAAGGAGTTGCTTGATCCATTGTTCAACAGGGATAAGATTGGTGACCGACCTATCATGAATGCTGAGATTAAAAAAGAAGATAACTTAGACATTAACCATAGGGCAAGGCACATCATCAAATTGACAAACAATTGGATGAAAACACCTTTTAAACTTGAGCCAATTCTTGAAATAATAATCTTCCATGCTCAAGCCCATCCAGCTAAATGTAGAGGAGCAAAGGTTACAATGCCTACATTTATAGCCTAGTCACCAATAAGACTGGAAATGGTGCACCAACTTGATAGACTAGTTGGGTATAATGAGGCTCAAAAGGGTAAAGGTAAAGGAAAAATGAAGAGGAATTTTTCTCAACAAGCCAAACCAGAAGAGAGAGAAATTCAGCACCTACGCAAACTTGGGAAGAGAATGTACAAGGGTTAGAAAATGTTAAAGCTATAGAGACCCAAGAAAATCCTCAAGTGCCACCCGCTAAGCAAGGACACGGAGGATATGAAGTAGAAATCTAGGAAACACCTCAACAGTAGGTACAAGCCTCCCCTTCTGCACCCAAAAATAGAAGAAAGATTAAGACTTCGGTAAAGAAGAGACAAAGGGTGATCAAGAAAGTAATTCCTTTCCCATCAATCCTCAAACCTATTCTAGATGAGGCTAAAGAAGAGGATGACAAGGATGAAGAGGATAATTTACTTTTGAACTAGAGGATTCAGCTTGCTAGAGCCATAGAAGAAGGGCGGAGAAGAAGCTCCACAATCACACTACCATCTATTCTTGAGCAATCCATTCAAACTACCACATCAGAAGACGAGATGCAAAAGTGGATAGATGAGCAAGATGTCAAGGGCACTGATATATTTAAGATGTTAGATTTTGATTTCATGCCCATGGGTACCAAGTTGGTTGGGGATAAGATAAGAGATACTCCAACTAATCACCCTCAATAGGAGGATTGGAGTCAAATGCCACTCGAATCACAAGGACCCAAGGTAGTTTTGACATTCCAAGTACAATCCATATTCTGTGTTGACAAGGGGTTAGTTACTCCTTTTCCACCAAATAATGAAGGAGAACAAGTCCAAATGGGACAAGAGGAAGAGTTGGAACAAGTATCCACCAAGGAAGTGTTAGGAGAAGGGTAAATAAATGAATAGCCTCAACAAACTTCACAAGAAACTAAGGTAGGGACTATAGACTCTACTGATACAAAGACTCTTAGTGCAGATCTCTTGCAAAAGGAAAAGACTCTAGAAAGGAGTGATAAAGGGAAGAGTATTGTAGAACAGACTCCTTCATCCTTGAAAAGCAAAACTTTGATGAAACATATCCTAAGATGGTTGAGAAAAGAAGTAATAAGAAATAAGAAACAATAATTCACTACAGAGGAGGAAGATAGGATGGAATTAATTAAAGTCTTAAGGAAGCTTGATTCACCTCCAAAGGATGCAAGTATTAGCCTTTATTATGAGTGATCATAATCAAGATTTTTTTGCTCATGTAGCTATTCCTCCTTTGCAATAAAAAATTGAAGAATTGACTCCACAAGATTATCATATCAAGGAGGTCATGCTTGGTAAACCTACCTTGGAAACTACTATGCTAAAGGTTAGAACAAGAATGAAGGAGGTATTCAGAAGCTTGGAGTAGGAAGGGGCATAATTAATAAAACTTCGGTGACAAAATAAAATCCTAAAGGGATATCTAAGAAAAGTTGTTGGTCCCTTGGACTCTGAACATCCCGAGGAGACTCTAAACGTAGCATTGGAGAAAAGAGATAAGGAGACGATCAACCTTGACCCATTTTTGAGAGCTTGTCAATAGTGGAGAGAAAGTGTTGAGAAGAAAGGTGTACTAATTATACAAGGAAATCTGAAGCTATTACACATCATGAAGGATAATGAAAATAGGCTAGTAGCCATTTTGAATCAAGATTTTGGTTTGATGGATGAGGTACATACCTGGGGCAAGGATTTGTAGGCATTATAGGCAATTAAAGGCCAAAGGTATTGGATGCTAATGGATGTATATACAACTAAGGAGTTAGACAAAATAGATGATTGGATAGAGAAAATTGCAGATGGTAATAAAGTAATGAAGACATTACATGTGAAGATTCACAGGCTCAAGGACCAAGCACAAGAGAAAATTTTGGATGCTGAGAAACATTATAGTGATGCATGTCTGGATATTTTTAAGGATGATGCATGGGAAAAGCTAGCACCAGTAGAGGTAGTAGTTGAGAAATTATAGAAATTTTTTGAGGAAGCTGCTAATGATGAAGATATTGGGTAGACATTTAGAATAGAAGAAGCTTTGTTAGAGCTAGATGTAAAACTTGGAGATTTTGCAAAAACTCATATAGAAGTGGGCAACTACAGGCAGAAAGTGAAAGACAAATATAACACCTTAGATTTTCTAGATGTGGCTCAAGTCACTGAGATAATGTAGAAATTCAAGGGCAAATATCTAGACATAGCTCTGGTATAAAAGGGAACAAAACCTAGAAGCCAAAATTTAAATTTTGACACTTAATGAAAATTTGAAATTCTAGAGCCTGCTTCAGAGGTGCACTACTGTGTCAAGTGTGCCAGGTGCATTGGTGCACTTTTTTAGTAGTGTTCTAGAAGATTTTTGAAGAACTCAGAGGTGTGCCAATAGTTAACTACTAGTTCTAAATTTAGAGCTTTCCATGCATCAAAAACACATTGTGATGATAGTTTAACTCCTACATATGCCTAGTGAAGAGGGAGCTTCTACTTTTGGCACTTCCAAAGACTCCTATATCATCTAATGGCTTTCTTCTTCTTGTTTTCTCATGCTTTCTTTATTTTAAGACATGTAAAGGCTCATGCATCCAATTAATGATATAAAAATGGATGAAGTCTTGCTAAGCACTAGTTAGATAGTTAGTTTGTACATAAATAGATTTGTTATATTAGTTTAAAAGCATATGATTGCATTAAGATATCTCTCACTCTCAACACAAATTGAGGAGAAGATTTCTTATAAATTCAGGAATGTAACATGTATTCTAGGCTGCTGTTATTTTGCAATAATATATGCTTTTAGTGCTCACATTTGGAGTGTAGTGATTCTTGCTTGAATGTGTTATATTTTGTGGATGTATGTTCATGGAATGTAATTGAGAATAAAGTTTATTGCATTATTTTTGGTTGTGCGATCTTTTAATTTTGGTGTTTGCTACGATTTTACAAATTCTACTGACGTACTTAGTTCGAGATGAGATCACCCATCTTGTTCCTGCATTGCTTTTTGTCTCACATGAGTGCACTTTCTGTGGCCTTGTGATTTGATGAAAAGTAAAACATCATATAGTTACTGAATTCCCATCGACGATTGCATCAGTGGAATTAAGGAAGTGCTGCTCCTACTTCCATTGTTTACCTATCGATCTTTTCGAAAGCTTAACTCACAGACGTATTGTTTTTGTAGTTTATGTCCATTAGAATTTTAATTTCATGTTATTTTCTTAAACTTCTTGTTACCCTATATTCATTATCTGTTTTACTAATCCCTTGGTTAAATTAGGAGTTCATATAGTTGCCTTGTTAGATTGCATTCATCATAAAACAAAAAAATACAAAAATATAGTTCTTTTTGTGTGTTTTACTCTTTTGAAGCAACAAATAGATTCTACATCTTATCCGAAGTTATCAGAACCAAAAAAAGCCTCCTCATGAACATTCACATTTATCTTCAACTGAGTAGATTCCAATAGGTTGCAAGATCACCCAAAACCTTGGAGTTGATCCTTAGATTAGCTTTTCAAGAGAGGAGTTTGAAAGGATTCCTGCTGTTAAGCATCTTGCAAAATGATAGCTCAACACTATTGAGAAGAATGACACACAATACAGAGAGATAAACACTACTAAGCTATTTGTAGATGGAGACTCCAATGAATCTGATGTAGTAGTTGCAAATATAATGGAAAATAAAAGAGCCCAAGCTGATGAAATTAGAAACCTTAAGTTAGAGGAAGAATCACAAGCTATACTACTATGTGAGGTGACTAAATAGAAGAAGAAAGCTATGGAAGAAAAAGTCATGATTGAAGAAGATAAAAGAGTTTTGACCAATAGATTGGAAGAGAAATCAATAGAGCTAACCAAGATTTCCAACATGCAATTGGATACTCTAAGTTAAATGATGAATGCCAACTATGAATTAAATGTCAAGGACATTGAGATAACAACATTGAAACTACAAAATGAGTAATTGCATAATGAACTAGAAAGGGAAAAGGAATTTGCTGAAAGTTTCAAAAAACCAAATGAAGCCATCAAATATTTTGAGCAATTATTGAGATTCTCTAGATCCAATAATGATACATTTGGACTGGGATACATAGGTACTGAAGAAGGAGAATCATCCAAAAGTGCAGAAGAAAGGAACAAAAAAGGTAAGAACTCTAAACCTATTTATCATAATTGTGGTAAGAAAGGACATACTGCTAATGTGTGTAGGAGCAAGACTACAAATAAGAATGTCAAACATAAGAGCACAAGGTCATTAGGCACATGAATGTAGAACCAAGACCATGCATACACAAAGATTTGAAGGATATTGTTACAACTATCATAAGTATGGGCATAAAGCTTTTGAGTGTAGATCCAAACCCATGTGGTCATCAAATAGGCAAACAAAGGTAAGGAATAATGACAACTCTTATAATTGGGATTATAATACAAGGTATAGCTATCATTATTATCAAAAATATGGACATGTTCCTAAGAATTGTATTAGGACACACTTCAGAAGTGACTGCAAGAGGTGGTTGAGTCAAACCACATGTTTTAACTATTTGAAGACTGGTCACATCAATAGATATTGCCCAACAAATTCAAAAGCACCAAGTTGTGAGTTTGATAAAGGCAAAAGCAAGGCAGATGTTGAAAATATAAAAAATAAGATGAAAAAGACATGGAAGAAAAAGGATGGTTGCAACACATCAAATGGAGAAGGGATCACTTAATTGAATGGGTTAGGTGATCACACCTCATCAAACTAAGTAATCAAGAGGTATGTGGGACTAATATTTAAAAGTTATATCATACATCAGTTCCAAAAGGATTTAGTATTGAAAGGATTACATTAGCATGAACAAAGATGCAAGATATTATTAGAAATCCAAGAAAAATCTTTCAGTTTTTCATGTTACTATCGAGTGTGAAAAGTTTCCTATGTGTGTCGAGTGGAATGCTAGAAGATGCTAAGCGAACAGACTAGCTAGTTGATGCCAAGCTCACAATAGATGCCAAGAAAATGGAATGGTAATGGATGATGAGTGAAATTGAAATTGGTTTATGCCAAGGTTACAGATGTGTAAGTACTCAACATTAATTGCAGTGTTTCAAAGGGTATTTGATCAATTTTTGACTCATTTTACATCATTTAGAAATCAAGAAAGAGCAAGGAGAGTAAGAAGTAATCAAAAAATTTATCAGAAGTACTTATAGAAGATTTGATCAATAATTCTACATCGTTTCAATAGATCTTACAAGATATATATCAAGAGCTGAGCTACACTGTTTATATTGTGTAAACCCTAGTTTCACACAATGGCATCTAGTTCAAAGAATGTAAAGGGTAAGGAGGTTTTGAACATTCAACTAGTTAGTAATGAGGTTAAGAAGCCTATATTTAAAGCCATTCCTAATATTACTTACAAGAAAGACCCCTCTGGTGTGCTATCCATGATACCACCAAATGTTTTAATGGTGCAAGATGTTAGGAAATTCTATAACCATAAAATAGGAAGTATTGGGGATATGGAGATCAGGAAAGCATACAATAGACTTTGTGAGAATGGTGTATTGAAGGAAGAATACAAAATTGTAGAAAAGAAAGGGTTAACATGAGCCCTAGATTTCCCAAATGTGTTCAAGACTAAATGGATTAGGATAGTACTTAGCAGGATTCATGATAGTTCATTATGGTTGGATAATGGACCTATCAAAATAACCAAAAGGATAATCCATAGGGTTACTGGGTATCCAACCCTAGATTGGCCTAAGAATATAAGGAGTGACTCAAAAGAGGTCATTGAGAAGAACATTGGAGTCTTGTGGAACAAGAGAGGCATGGCAATTGACACAATTACTGATCCATTGATAGAGTTTTCTATAAGGGTTATTTCACACAAATTCTACCAATCTAGTAGATTAAACAATGTGCCCTATATAGTAGTGGATGTGGGATATAAAATTGTTAAGAAACATCACACATATGATCTAGCAGAGTTACAATTACAACAATTGGTTGAGAACATTGGAACTAAGAGTGCATAATATAAATTTGGTTCTATATTGATATGTATATTCTTTTATGTTCAAAACACTTTTCCTACATTTGGAGTAGTTGCATGGAAAACCATTAGGTCAGTGGTAGTACACATTAGTGAGTTCATTGAACAATTGGGTGAGAATTTTGAAGCTATGATGACAAGCTATTTTGAGGACTTCAAGCAGTCAATGAAGAAGAGATTGAGAATACCAATATCTCTAGTCAAAAAGCATTATGATGATGTATGTTTTCTAGTGGATGCTGACTACACATTTGTCTAAGAAACAACACCAAGGGTGAGATGACTGAGGCCACTAGGATATGAAATAAATGTGGATGAAGCATCAACAACTATTACAACATTACTGGTAGAAGAAGTAGATAAAAATGCTACAACATTTGGAAACTATGAGATGACAAAATCCAAATTCTCAATGGAACTCAATATTGCCTTAGTTATTAAGAAAAAGGACAAGTTGGTGAAGAAATTGAAAGTCAAATTTGGCGAGGGTGCTAAGCAAGAAGAAGAAGAAGAGGAAGAGGATGAAGAGGAAGAAGACATCCAAGCACAAGCACCACTTACACTTACTCAAGAAATGGGTGAAGACCAGCAGGAAGAGGAGACTGAAGTTATTGAAGGTGTTGAGGGAGAAGAAGTTGAGGAAGAACCTACTCCCATAGAAAAAAAGAAGAGGAAGGCCAAGGCACAACATGTGACAAGGGCTAACAAGATTGTCAAACCAAGCCAAGCCAAGCCTACAACACCTACTACAAGGGCTAGTGCACGTGTGACTACACAAAAGGCCAAGGAGAAGAAAAAACCAATAGAGCATGGAGGTGAAGTGCATAAAAGGCCAAGAAGGAAATATGTTGCACAAGCTAAACTAGATGAGGAGAAAACAAAATCAGATGACAACAACCAATTTAAAGTGGTGAGTCACAATCCTCTATCAGATCTTGAAAACCTCTATGAAAATGTTAAGAATAGTGCAGACTTATCAAGATTCTCTCATGTATATTTTGATAATCTTGGCAAAGTAATGAAAAATCAAGTGGATGAAGTTATATATGCCATGATGGTAAAATTCAAAACCACCCCACTAGAAATTGCCAACTCAATGTGCAAAAGCTTATATGATAGAGTTGAGTAGAAATGACATTATTGCTTAAACTTGGAAATGCAAATAAGAGAAACATCACTTGCACAAGTAATGCCTAAAATAAGTAAGGCACAAATTGCTAAGGCTATGAAGAAATATACAGTTAGGTTTGTACCTAAATATAGAGCCTTTAGCATACTACAAAAGAATATTGAGGGTGTAGTTAAGAAGACCACTCAAATGTGGAAACTTACATATGGGTTGACTATAATCAAGGAAGGTGAACATGAGCCCATAGATGTTAAAGATGATGAAGAAGATGACCATGATGACACTGTTGAGGGAGGAACACAAATGGACATTGATGACACAACAACAGTTGAGCTAGAGCAACAAGAAGAATAGAGTGTACAAGATACATAATTGCCTAGTGTCAGCCCCCAACATGTAACAAGTGAGAATATTGAAACAATCATAGTTAAGGATGGTTTTGGTGTCACAACTTAGAACATAAATCCCATTATATAGAAAGATCTCAAGAAGATACTTGATCAGTCCACACTACAGGAAAAACTTTGTGATAATCTTCTATTGGTGTGGATGAATTGTAGAAAATAGTGACTAATAAAACAAGAGAGGAGGTGAATACACAAGAACCACCTACAATTCCCCCTCAAGTCACTCATGTACAACCTTTGGTCAAAATACCAGAAGCCACATCTGAAAAGGTTGATACAGTTGAGCAGAATACAATGGAAACTCAGACCACTACTAAAGAACAAAATGGGTGAGATAGAGTTAACCGCAATTACAACACAAGATCAAGGTACAAGTCAAGTCATTGTGGAAGTTAAGGACAAGACTAAAGAGACCAAGTTGACACCACAGCTGAAGGAGCAAACAACAATCCAAGCCCTGGTAACCTTACTAGTATCTGGCACTCCTTCAAATCATTGTCTTCAAAAGCTAAGCACAGATGCAAAACCATTGCAGATCTCAGTGCCAAGCCTGAGTTCATCAAAGGTAGAAGAAGTGATAAAATACAGAGATGTGAGCCTTGATGAAGAGATTGTTCTACCAAAGTATAATTTTGACACAATGACAATTGAGAAAATGGGCATTCTCCAACAAGCCCTAGCAAGAAAGAAGCATCGGGAAATGCTTAGAAGGGAGCACATGCAGAAGCAAGCATTATAGGATATCAAAGACATCTTTTTAGATGTATTCAGTCTACCAATTCCAGATGAGACCAAGCCACTGATTGAACAACTAATAAACATAATGGAGAAGGTTAGTGATGCAAACCTAGATACAAATGATAAATTATTAGAATGGTTAGAAAATAATTTTCAAAGAAAAGTAAATGAAAATATATCAGGTGACATAACAATAACACAAGTTGCATTGGCAACTAAAGTAGAAAGTGTGAAGAAGGTACTTGAGAATATCTTCTCATTGTACACAAAATTGTGTAACCCAAAACTCTTCACACAAGAGACTAGAAGTCACATTTTGAGTCTAGAGAGCTAAATTAGTGCATCACACACAAAACTACCTATGACACCAACTTAGAGTGAAAAACACTTCAAAACATTGCTACAAACCCAGAGTCAGCTACATTATCAGTAGATGAGGCCAATATAAGGGCCAAACTGATTAGCATCCAGACCACATTGACCTTTGTATGGAAATTTTGCACAAGGAACTAGGTTATGCTAAAACTCTCATGAAGAAAGACCCAAATCTTTCAACATTATATGCCCTAGTCCACCTTGCTACCAAGCTAGCTATCCAAATAAAATCTTTGGATGTAGCATGTGAGAATTAGGATGCAACTCTCAATATAATCCTAGACATCCATGAATCTTTTCTAGACAACCACACTATAAGTGTATAGCCCATTGACATAAGTGTCAAAAATGGGGAGAGTGAGATAAAGGGGGAGAGTAAGAAGAATAAGAAAAGGGGGAGATATAAATTTTGGAGAGATAAAGAGGAGATAGAGAAGAAAAGTGAGAGAGTAAGAAAAGGAATAGAGAAAAGATAGAATAAACTAAGGGGAGAAAGCAATAAAGAATAAAGGGGGAGCAAGAATAAAAAAGCATGAAGTCAAAGAGTATTAGTTGAGACATATTTACTTAGTAGGAGTACAAAATTTTGGTTACAGAACAAACCTATCAACTCAAGGGGAGTTATTAGATTTTGAGGTATCTAAGTTGTTACAAAATTTTAAAATTTTGAAGTTTTGTATACATGATGAATAAGAGATATGTCATGCTCATAAGATTAAGGATATTAATATATACTCAAGTTTTTTTGACACTCATGTCAAAGGGGGAGATTGTTGATCTCATATTGGTTTTGACAAATGAGTGTCCACACACTTAAGTCATTTACTTAGTTTATGTTGAACATGTAGTACATGCCGAGAACAACATATATATTATAGAGCATATTGAGTCCATAGTGAGTGTTGAGTCACTCAGATGCTAACCAGACAATGTATGCCAAGTGATACAAATGCTGAGTTACAACATTGAGAACAGTATATGCCGAGCATTAGAGACTTCAGATGCCAAGTGAGCCAATTTTGACATAATTGTTTGTAATGGCACAAACAACTATGTAAACCATTTTTGAGCCAACTTGAAGATTGAATTATGATATTTTGGAGATAAGGATTAATCTCAAATGAGATTCCTAATGCATTACATGCAAGTAATCAAAAAATGGGAAAGATTAAGTAGAAAAATGGATGAATCACAACTGTTGATTCATACCTAACCCTAATTCACCTATGTCTTCTTAAAGAGGACAAACCCTAAACTTTCCAAGGGTGTTGAAGGAGAGAAGAGAGAAGTTTTCATGTGAAAATAGAGCATTCATGCTGGCTAAGGAGTTATGATCTGAGACCGCATTGCAAAATCAATTAGAGTAGAATAAGAGGAAAGAAGATATCATACAACAAAGAGACATCTGATCAAGAAGGATCGAGAATACATTAGTTTAGAGGTGATCTGTCATAAGGTAAGGAAGTGCTAACCATAGGATCATTGCTAAATCATTCTAGTAGGTGAATCAGTCAAATCTCTTAGCTGAGTAATCCTAACAGGCTATATTGAAATCCTCTAACAAGATGTTTACTTAATTGTGATTTAAAGTTCTTTAGCAAGGCACACTTCTAATAGGGAGTTGAAATCCTTTAATAGGGTGAGACCTAATAGTCTTTGTAAGCCTTTAACAAGGTAGACCTTTCATAGGGTAGATCATGTTTCATGGTCAAAACATTGTAACCTTCATTGGATACACTTTATTACTGCAGTAATGAAGATTTGTGGGTGTCATCCCCATCCCAATATTACCTTCTCATTGGAGGGTTTCTAGGTAATTATATCTAGTATTATATGTGTGTGAATGTTTACTTGCTTACATGTTTTAGATGTACATACTTTACATGGTATTCTAGTTTACTTAGTGAATGTATGAGGTGGATGTGTGGTGAAAGTTTTTATGGGTCCAAGTTTAAACTACTAATTCACCCTCCCCCCCTCTCAGATGTTTACCTTTCCTATTGTAATTCCAACACAAGCTAAAGCTTTTGAGAGGATTTTATATATAGTATTACACAGTGCTATAGGTCTTAAATCCCCAGGTACTTCTATAGAAGCTTTTTTGTGGATAAGTGTTAAAAAGGTATGATTGATCTCTGATAATATTGATAGGCCATTTCTAGATGCTTCTATTGCTTTCCATAGGTCTATTCCAATTATGTCCCATCATTTTTGATAAAAGAAAGCATGAAAGCCATATGGCCCAGGTGATTTATCACGATTTAGGCTGAAGAGTGTTGATTTGACCTCTTCTAAGGATAGAGGTTTGTTAAGTAATTTATTATCTTCTATTGTGATTAGCTTTAGGATTGTTTCTAGTATCTTTTCTTGTGCTCTCCTATTAGAATAATCAAAGTTGTTTAGGAGGTTTTTAAAATAATACAAAAATATTTTTGCAATATTTGTTTTCTTTTTAGTGATGTTTCCTTCTCTATCCTTGATCTTCATGATTTTGTTTATTGCTTCGTTAAATATAGTGTTGTTGTGGAAGAATTTTGTGTTACGGTGCCCTTCTGCTAACCACGTGTGTCTTGATTTTTGTCTCAAGAATATCTCTTCTTTTACCAATATTTCCTCCTATTTTGCAAGTAATTCTTTTTCTATTAGGTATTTTTCAGTGTCCATTCCATTTTGTATAACATCATTGTTTAGTGTCTTTAGGTTTTCTTCATTATCTAATTTTTCTTTGAATATATGTTATTAAAATGTGTTTTATTCCACTTTAAGATATTTTCTTTGATCATTTTCATTTTATAAATCAAGCAATACATTTTTGATCCTTGGAAGTTTCCTTTTGTCCACCACAGTTTTATATTTTCCATAAATCTGGTGTCTAGAAACCACATTTTTTCACATTTAAAGGGGTTTCTTGAAGGTCTTTTGGGTTCAGTTAATTTAGTTCTCACCATATAATGATCCAATCTTGCTATAGGCAAGATAGTTGATTGAAGTACCATGTCTATACCTCTTAATTCTCCTTTCAAGAAAAATCCATCCAATTTTTCTACAATGTAGGTGAAATTTCTCCTTTTGTTCTTCCACATATAAATTCCATTGCTTGTTGGAATATCTAATAACTTAATTTTCTCTACCCACCTTTTGAAGTTTATAGTTTCTTGTGAGATGTGATGCATTCCCCATATTTTTCATCCAAGTTTAAGATAACATTAAAATCCCCACCTATAAGTATGTATTCATTATGATAGTCTTTCATGAATATGCTTATTTTATCCCATAAATGATTCTTATCTATAGTCTGTGTTGGATGATATACATTGATTAGGATGATTTGGAGATTGTTCCTAATACTCTTAATTTTACATCCCATCTAGTTATGGTTCAAGATTATCATATCTAAGGCTATTTTCCTTGGGTTTCATATCATACCTATCCCTCTTGATGCTCCTCTAGATTCATGTAAGACTATTATCCAACTTCTTGATTTCCTTTCTAATTTGCTTTCTTCTTCTTTATTTAGTTTTGTTTCTTGGACTGATACAATTTTAGATTCAAATAGAGATATGTTTCACTTTAGTAAGCATTTTTTTCTAGTGGCATTGAGGCCTCTAGCATTCTAGGTTGTAATCCTCACATTGAAATGGGGAGGCTCTTCCCCTTCCCAACTTTTAGAATTTGAACAAGCTTTTTTTGTTCTTTTCCTTGACCATTTGCCTTTCTTTGTTCTTTTAGTGGTTTCTTCCCTCATTTTGACTTTTTTTCCCCCACATTTTAGTGTCTTGATGCCTTCCTAATTCATTGAGATTCCAAGGTTTTCTAGATTCTCTTGAGCATTGTTGATGCTTAATGTATGGATTTCTTCTTCCTCATTTTTTTCTTCTTCTTCTTCTTCTAGTTCTTTAATTATTTGTTCTTCTAGATCAATCTAATTCTCATCTTGTTCTGTGTTTCCTCAATTTATGTTCTCCATTCTTTAGACTTTTCCTTTTCATTGATCTATTCTAGATCCAATAGAATTCCATATTCTTCTTAATTTTGCTAGATTCCTTTCTCATCGAGTTCTTCTTGCCTATAACATCTACTTTTTTCTTTCATATTTAGAGTTCTTACGTATGCTTCTCCTTCTACTGGAATAGAAAATTCTTTATTATTTCTAGGTTCTTCAACATTCTATGTTTCCTCACTGTCTTTTACTTCAAATGAGTCTTTTCCATTGACTGGGGTATTCCAAAATTTGTAGCTGCATTTTTTGGATTTCATTTTTGATGGTGATATTGCTCCATTGTGTTGATGATGTTGGTGGAATTGAGCATTCTAGATTTTTTCTTCATTATATGCTTCCATAATTAAACCTTTTTGTTCCAATTTATTGTTTTTGGTTTCTATTGTAACTGATTCTATTTTAGATCTCTCCTTATTCAGATTGGGGGTATTCTTTCTTATGCTTTGAGGATCCCTTGTTGTGAATAACCATGCATTTTCTATATCCTCAATAGATTTAAGACTATCTTTTTCATGAATAGGGGGCTCTATATGCTTTCTTTAAGATATAGGGCTATCATTCTGTGGGTGATGTACCTTTTCCAATTGTTGTTTTTCCTTTTCTTTATTCTTCTTAGGGATTTCTTCTAATGTTTTTGTATATGTGATTTTGTCTCTCCTTTGGTTCTATTTTCTAGTGCCACTTTTTGTTGTAAAATCTCTATTTGATCAATGGTATAATTTATTTTGAGTGTAATTTATTCATTAAACTACTTAATACTCCAAATATTCTCATCTAGTTCCATCACTTCTGTTTCTTCTTTTAATATTGCAACTTTTTTACTTAGTGAGTTGAGTAAATTAACTCCTTCCATATATCTCTGCTATGTGATCTGATTAATGTCTACTCCCTCTGATTCTCTAGGATTCTTTTCGATACTTCTAAGCATGCTTTGTATGACCTCTAGTTTTTTAAAAAAAAATCTCACCTTCTTCTATCTCCTTGCTTGTGGATGTAAGAAGGCTATTTGTATTATTAGGCTGTCTTTTTTCTCCTCTTTTATAATTATTATATTATCGTTTTTCCACCAACTTTGGCTATTATTTCTCTATGCTAATATCCATCTTGATTTCTTCAAAATCTGACATTTTTGTTGCCACCCTTTTCACATCTTTGAGAAATTTCACGTGTTTGATTTTCCCTTGGTATATAGGGAAATTGATTTTGTACATTGATCTATTTGTGATAACTTTGATGTATTCTTGGTGACAAAGTTCTGGTTTTAAGTTAATTAAGAGTTTTACTTATGTAGATATAATATGACAAGGTTTGTAACCCTTAATCCCCCTAGCAATTCTCCAATTTAAATGAAAATTCTGAGGTCACATAATTCAGTTGGGATTTTATTCAATGCTATCCATATTGGGAGATTTAGGGAACTCACTAGGGTTTCATTAAAGTTAGGTTTCCATTTTAGAAAGTTTAGACTATATCCACTTATGAAATAGAGAGAATTTTTAAGCAAAGATTTCCTAATACTTAAATCTATGTAATGCAGGAAAACTAAATACTTTGCAAGAAAAGTAATACTTACCTATTTGTTGTTCATGAATTTGAACCAATTAACCATTTTTTTATTGTTTTAGTTTTGATCTTGTCCATGCCGCATATAGGCCCCTTTCTTCGCATTCAAACCACCTGTCTTTGCTAATCTTGTTGCAAATAATTATGGTAGTAGATTCCTTTTCTTCTATTTTTTGGCTAATGAGTGGTTGTATTTGTTCTTTTCCTGGATTCTAAACAAGAAATTGGCCAATTTGGAATATGGGTTTTGTGAGTGAAATCATTTTGTCCAAGAGAATTTGGTTTGAGGAATAATTAGGATGATTTCTAGGTTTAGGGTTCACAGGAATACTACTGGCTTCCAAAAATCTATTGGGTTTTGGAATGATCTGTGTGTAGTTGGATGGTCCATGCTATTTAGAGCTTTCCATTCATTTGAGTAGCTGCTAAAATTCTAATAGTTTGTGAAGTCCTTGGATGATTTGGCTGCTAAGGTTAGAATTGATTGTGCATTCCTTGCATACTTAGTTTTCCCAAAGAAGTTTTCTTGTATTTCTATATTTATTTATCTCTTTCACCCTAGCTCTGTGTCTTTTTACCTTGGAGATCCTTGTTGTTCTTGCATTTTTTATCATTTTGTTGTCAGATCTCCTTCCGGGTGCAGAATTTCTCCCATCCTTCTTCCTCATTATTCTTTTGATTTCATGATAATTCATGTGTTTGTGGATTTGAAGTCTGAGGAAATTTCCTAGTTTGTTGTTAGTTATGTTCAACTATTTCCTTGTTTCATTCTTTATGCTACTCAATTAGAACTTTGAATTGATTTTTTAGGGGAATCTGTTTAGGCTTGCAATTCTTTAGAGAGGGATGATTTGACAAATTTGCAAGGTTATTGGGTTTGTTTGTAGATTTCAACCATTGAAACTTAGGGTTCTCTTTTCCTGGGTTTTCATGAGTAATCTTGATATTCACATTTGTTTTATTATTGCCATTTTTTGCTACACTTAGCGTAAAGTATTATTAATTTAAATAATAAACTATGCTTTAACTAGTGCTTGCACTAATTACTAAAGTGGAGAAAAAGAAAATAAAAGAATATTCTAATTAAAAAGTTCTTTAAGTGTGCATGAAAGGATTAAATAATTAAAGTAATTATTATTTAATAAAATTAGTGGCTTTAGTAATTTAGAATAGTTAGGGTTATGGTTCTTTATTAGGGGGTTGGTAGTTCATTTGAGAGACACACAAGTTTTGGGGAGCAAAATTTGGAATTGTAACAAAAGAATTATTGAAAGTTTCAGAGGGTTTATATTTGAATACATTTATAGATTATCTAAGATTTTAGCTACTGTTTTGAGGTAGGGTTTGAAAACCCATTGTAGAATTTTATTGAAAGATCTTTTTGTTGGAAATAGAGATGGAGCAACTGAGAGGGGAGGGGTGAATTAGTTATCACAAAAATATTTCTACAGATCCTTAGATGTCTTAAAATACAACTGCTACTGACACTCGGTAACCACACAAATAAATGCTAAAACTTGATAGATGTTATGTTAACTTTATTAAGCATTTAAAGTGATTAACATGCATGCATAAAAAAATAACATGAACACAAGAGATACCAGATTTAACGTGGAAACCCAATTTGGAAAAAACCACCAAGTAACTAGTTACCAATTTTCACTCTTCTGAAGTGAGCCCTGTTAGGAGCCAACCCTGTTAAAGGTTACAAAACACACTGTTAGGTGTAACCCTGTTAGAGGATTTGATCACCTTGTTAGAAGTGGCCTTGTGAGAGGTCTTTAAAACAATTCAACTGAATTGTCACCTTGTTAGAGGATTTACGAAATGGCTGTCAAACCAACTCTGTTAAGAGATTTTGAATCATTGTTACAATGATTAGAAAGCAACAATGAAGTGATTTGAGATATATGCAACTTATCTTTGCTGAATACAGATCTCTGTTCTATTTCATTAAATCCTCACTGATCGAATGCATCTTTGCAGCTTCATAGGGATGACAAATTCTTCCTCAACATTTGCTCATGTATTTGCTTATTCATACATTCGCACTTTTATGCATCCACACACACTTACACACTTATGAATTCACAACTTGACCTTTCATATATACCTTACAAATTGTCAAGTCAGCTCAATTACAAGTTTACAACAACTAAAAAACATAAATTAGTCGGCTGCACAAAACAATTAAACTTAATTCTTTAGAATCATAAAATTCTTTTCTACCCGACCCAGCTCGGTGACAACTGCTCCAAAATGGTTTCCCCGTGTTAACCAAGTGAAGCTCGGTAAACACTGCAAACCTTGCAACTTCCTTCGAAGACCGAGTTAACTCGGTAAATACTAACCTTCCTTTGTTTATCGAGTGAGCTCGGTAAAAGCTAACTTTTCTTCTCTTACCGAGTGAGCTTGGTAAAAGCTAATTTTCCTTTGCTTACTGAGTGAGCTCGGTAGAAGTTAACTTTCCTTTGCTTACCGAGTGAGCTCGATAAAAGCTGATTTATTGAGTAATGTTCACGAATGCTTGGTAGTCACTATAAATTTCTTTGCTAACCATCTGAGCTTGGTAGACTTTATCTGATGGCTGATATGACATTTGTGTAACATCAAAGACAATACACAATACACAATTGTATCCAACAATCTCCCTCTTTGGCATTGATGGAAAAACAACATGTCATAACAAAAATGAAATTTGTAAACAAGTCTTTCACTTATATGGCAACACAACATGTCAATATAACAATTCTCCCTCTAAGATAGAAAACTCTCCCTCTTATAGTAATCTCCTTCTATGAAGGAATTGCATAGAAAACTCTTTTGAACAAATTTCAGAGAGATATGACAGTAATAAACTCTCCCTCTTTGACAACACATGCCAAAGATAACTCAAACTCAAATGAATTTCAGTGTACCTTTAGTACTGATTCATATGCAATGTTTCCTGGTTATGTTGCATCAACTGATTGATCTTCAATCTGGTATGAGTTGATGCATCACTAGAACTTTATTTTAGTGAACTTCGGATAGGGGAGTGACCCCTAACTTACCTCTTAGATACAAGAATGTATCCTTAGATAATGGTTTTGTGAATATATCAGCAATTTGGTCCTTTGTATGAACATATTCCAATCTGATCTCCTTATCTTGCACCAATTCTCTGACAAAATGATATTTTATTGCAATGTGCTTAGTTTTGGAATGCATCACTGGATTCTTACATATGTTGATTGCACTTGTATTATCACAAAACATAATAACTGGTTCTTTGATTTCCATCTTCATGCCTTCCAACAATTGTTTAAACCAAACAATGTTAGAATAGTTTACTGCTGCAGCAACATACTCTGCCTCTGCTGTTGATTGAGATGTACAATTCTACTTTTTGCTTGTCCAAGAAACCAATCTTTTTCCAAGAAAGAATGCACCTCCACTTGTACTTTTTATGTCATTAAGGTTTCCTGCCCAATCAACATCAGTAAACACTTTTAAATCCAAGTTTCCTCCAAACTTATACCATAAACCATACTTTTCAATTCCTTTCAGATATCTCAATATTCTTTTGATTGCCATCATGTGATTTTCTCTTAGTTTTGCTGAAAATCTTTCTAAAATACCAACTGCAAGAGCAATATCTGACCTTGTATGAAATACATACTGCAATTTTCCAATCATAGATCTATACAATGTTTGATCTACTTCCTTTGATTCATCATCCTTGGTAAGTTTCAATCCAGTACACATAGGAGTCCCAACTGGTTTACAATCTTCCATTCCAAACTTTCTCAATATCTCCTTGATGTACTTTGATTGAGTGATGTAGATACCATTTTTATTCTGTTGAATTTGAAGACCAACAAAAAATTTGATCTCACCAAAAATAGACATTTCAAATTCCTTGTTCATTTGTTCTGAGAATTCTTTGTACAGATCATCATTCCCTATGAAAACAGTATCATCTACAAATATTTCTGCCAAGACAATCTTATTATCTGGTCCTTCTTCAATATACAAGCTACTATTATCATTAGTTCTTTGAAAACCAATCTGAATAAGATAGTTATGCAATCTTTCATACCATACTCTAGGGGCTTGTTTTAGATCGTACAATGCCTTGTATAATTTGCAGACCATGTTCTTCTTATTTGGATCAACAAAACCTTCAGGTTGTTCAATGTAGACTTCTTCATCTAGTATACCATTGAGGAATGCTGATTTGACATCCATCTGATAAACTTTGAATCCCTTGTGAGCAGCATATGCTAGTAAGGTTCTGACTCCTTCCAATCTTGCAACAGGAGCAAAACTTTCTCCATAGTCTATTCCTTCTTCTTGAGCATATCCTTTGCATACTAGTCTAGCTTTGTTTCTTGATACCTTACCATCTTCATCCAACTTGTTTCTGAATACCCACTTAGTTCCAATCACATTTTTATCTTTAGGTCTGGGTACAAGAGTCCATGTCTTGTTTTTGTCTATTTTCTCTATTTCTTCATTCATAGCCTCAATCCAATTATCATTTTCCAATGCATCTTTGACATTTCTAGGTTCAAAATCAGCAAGTAAACAAGTACCTTTCAGCTTATTTCTTGTCATGGTTCCTTCAGATTTATCTCCAATGATCTGATCTGCTGAATGATGTCTCCTGACATACTTAGCTAATACAGGTTCCTTGCCTTTTGAATGGATTTCATTGTTATCTTTTTGCATTTCAACTTTAGGCTCTGTCTATTCTGGCTCGATAGATATTTGCTCGGTTTGCTGTGGCTCGGTTTGAACTTCCTGTAACTTGGTTATAGTTGACTCGGGAGTAGAAGTTTTTTGATTCTCTGATGTAACTGGTACTATATCAAGTTCACTGAAGAAAAAACTTTTATAATCTTCTGGTTCCTTTTTGCTTTCTTCTTCAGTTCTTTCTGCAAACTCATCAACTTTCACATGTGCACTTTCTATGACTTTGTGAGTAGACAAGTTCAAACATCTATATGCCTTACTTGTGCATGAGTATCCAAAGAATATACCTTCATCACCTTTTACATCAAATTTTCCTTTTCTAGATTCTTTCAAAATGTAACATTTACTTCCAAATACTTTAAGATAACTTACATTAAGTTTATAGCCATACCATAACTCATAGGGGTTTTGAATGAGTCTTTCTTCAGTTGTACTTGATTCAAGGTGTAGATTGCAGTGCTGATTGCTTCCTTCCAGTATTTGATAGAAATGCTCTTTTCAATCATTAATGTTCTTGCACAATCCATGATGGATCTGTTTCTTCTTTTAGCTATTCCATTTTGCTGGGGTGTTCCAGGGGCTGATACCTGTCTTTTGATTCCTCTTTCAATGCAAAAGTTATTGAATTCATGTGAAATGAATTCTCCACCTCTGTTTGATCTCAAGCATTTTAATCTTTTCCCTATTTCCTTTTCTACTTTGGCCAAATACCATTTGAACTTTTAAAATGCTTCTAATTTATTTCTTAGATACATGACTGTCATCATTCTTGAGTAATCATCAACAAAAAGAATGAAGAACTTTTCTCCAGTATAGCTTTCAATTCCAATGGGTCCACATAAATTAGTATGCATAATTTCTAATATATCTTCAGACTGATAGTCTTTACTTTTAAAACTAGTCTTTCCCATCTTTCCAATCTGACAATTTTTGCATAGACCGACCTCAGGTTTCTTTATGTTGGGAATGCCTCTTACTTTTTTGAATTTTCTTATCTTTACTAGATTATCAAAGTTTACATGATACAACCTTTTATGCCATAACCAAATTTCTTCAACTTGAGTAGTGAAACATGAACATTCACCTAGTTCAAGATAGAACAAGTTACCTTTAGTTTGAGTACCTGATCCAATCAGCTTTGCTTTCCCATCTAGCAATCTCATTTTACCATGCATGAATTCTACTTTGATTCCATTATTGAGTAGCTGTGCGACACTTAACAGATTATGCTTTAGTCCTTCTACCCAATAGGCATTATCACATATAAGTTCTTTGGTTAGAGGGATTCTTCCTCTTCCTTTTATACAACAAAGTTCATTGTTACCAAATCTTACACTGCCACCATCATAGTCTTCAAAGTATTCAAACTTAGTTTTGTCGCCAGTCATGTGATGAGAACAACCACTATCTATGATCCATGTATCATTTTTTCTCAAATGAGAAATAAGTGCCATTTCTTCATCACTATCAGATTCATCTTTCACAGCAATATAGAAAATCTCATCTTCTTCTTCATCATTAGAATCATTATAATATTTAGCCATAAAACATGTTTTCTTTCCTTTATCCTTGAATGATTTGAAATCTTTCTTTCCATTCCATTTCTTTTCATCTTTATTTTGCTTGTTTGGACATCTAGCAGCAATATGACCAACTTCTATACATGAAAAACAGGGTTAAGGGTACATTACCTTTGTATTTTCCTCTGCCTCTAGAATATTTCCTTGCTAGAAGGGCTTCAATTACTTCAAGATCATTGTTTGAACTTTGGTTTGATTCATCTTCACTTTCTGACTGAGATTTCTTTTTGCCTTTCTCCTTGAGTGAAAGTTTGGCTTCAAATGCCGATTCAATGTTCTTGGAAGCTGGAACATAGTTATCAAAGTTGTCCAGTTCAAATGCAGTCAATCTTCCAACTATAGCCTCTAGATTTATCTTATGATTTGCTTCACATCTTCTTTCCTGAATTGCAGAGACTCTGATTGCATAAATGGGAAGTAGAGTTCTGAGAACTTTTCTTATAATTGTCTCTTCATTGATATCTCCTCCAGAAGCTTTGATTGCACTGACACATGCTTTAACTCTTTCAACATATTTTGCAATGTTTTCATCCTCTCTCATCCTCATTTGATCAAATTGTCCTCTTAGACTTTTTGCTTTGGCTCTTCTAACATTATCATCTCCTCCATAGATCTCTTTCAGCTTTTCCCACATTTCAAAGGCAGATTTGCAGTCCTTGATATCATCAAATTCTTCATAACTCAGAGCAGATGCTATATCTATCATCATAATATTGTGAGTCTTTTTATCAGCAATATCATTGACAGATAATGTACCAGCTGGTTCTACATATTTTTCATTAAGGTACTTCAGTCCTGTATCACCAATGGATGCTAGGTGAAGTCTCATCAGTCCTTGCCATGCCGAGAAGTTATTTCTGTTAAGTCTTGGGATTTTCCTTTTGTAAGACATCCTGATCTTTGGCTTAGATCCTTGAAATCTTATCCTGCAAGCACCAAAAGCTCTGATACCAATTGTTGGAAATAGAGATGAAGTAACTGAGAGGGGAGGGGTGAATTAGTTACCACAAAAATATTTTTATAGATCCTTAGATGTCTTAAAATATAGCTACTACTGACACTCGGTAACCACACAAATAAATGCTGAAACTTGATAGATGTTATGTTAACTTTATTAAGCATTTAAAGTGATTAACATGCATGCATAAAGAAATAACATGAACACAAGAGACACTAGATTTAACGTGGAAACCCAATTTGGGAAAAACCACCAAGTAACTAGTTACCAATTTTCACTCTTCTGAAGTGAGCCCTGTTAGGAGCCAACCCTGTTAAAGGTTACAAAACACACTATTAGGTGTGACCCTATTAGAGGATTTGATCACCTTGTTAGAAGTGGCCTTGTGAGAGGTCTTTAAAACAATTCAACTGAATTGTCACCTTGTTAGAGGATTTACAAAATGGCTATCAAACCAACTCTGTTAAGAGATTTTGAATCACTATTACAATGATTAGAAAGCAACAATGAAGTGATCTGAGATATATGCAAATTATCTTTGCTGAATACAGATCTTTGTTCTACTTCATTAAATCCTCACTGATCGAATGCATCTTTGCAGCTTCTAGGGATGACAAATTCTTCCTCAACATTTGCTCATGTATTTGCTTATTCATACATTCGCACTTTTATGCATCCACACACACTTACACACTTATGAATTTACAACTTGACCTTTCATATATACCTTATAGATTATCAAGTTGGCTCAATTACAAGTTTACAACAACTAAAAAACATAAATCAGTCGGCTGCACAAAACAGTTAAAATTAATTCTTTAGAATCATAAAATTCTTTGCTGCCTGACCTAACTCAATGACCACTGCTCCAAAATGGTTTCCCCGTGTTAACCAAGTGAAGCTTGGTAAACACTGCAAACCTTGCAACTTCCTTCGGAGACCGAGTTAACTCGATAAATACTAACCTTCCTTTGTTTACCGAGTGAGCTCGGTAAAAGCTAACTTTTCTTCGCTTACCGAGTGAGCTTGGTAAAAGCTAATTTTCCTTTGCTTACCGAGTGAGCTCGGTAGAAGCTAACTTTCTTTTGCTTACCGAGTGAGCTCGGTAAAAGCTAACTTATTGAGTAATGTTTAGGAATGCTCAGTAGTCACTATAAATTGCTTTGCTAACCATCTGAGCTCGGTAGACTTTGTTTGATGGTTGATATGACATTTGTGTAACATCAAAGACAATACACAATTAACAATTGTATCCAACACTTTTTACTTCGTGTCTTCCTAGGTGTTTGCATAATGCTTATTAATTTATTGTATTGATATTTGGATAAATAATTATATAGTATATTTTGAAAAGAAAAACTTATTGATCAAGAAATCTTGATTGGGAAAAATTGTAGAAAAATCTAGAAAATTATTATGATTGTATTATTGTAAAATCATTTCTAATATAGAGAAAATTTGATTATAGAAAATTGGAAGAAAATAAAAAATTGAATCTAGCTAGAGTTTCAACTTTAAATTTGCCATTAGAACCATGTGATTATCATGAATTTTCTAAATAAAGTTAAATATTCTTCTTATATCTAAAATATTTTGGTTGTAAAATTTATTGGAAACACAAAAGATTAATTGAAAGGAAAGCATGTTGTAACTAAACTTATACATACATGTGAAAATAAAAATACTAAAGATAGAAAACTAAGTATATTATGGTTGCATGATGTGAGATATCAAAGGCATATGGAAATACTAATTGTATGTTTATTTTTATTTTATAAAAATATAATATAATTTTTCGATCTATTTATTATTAAATTATTATTTTTTATGATTAATTATTAATTTAAAAAATTTTAAAAAATATTTATTTATTTTGAAAATTAAATAAATATATACTATTTATTATCTTATAAGTGGGTTTTTAATATCAATTACTTGTAAAACTCTTTGTGGGATATAACTTGTTATATATTTATTAATGCAAGTAGGAGTTACAAATTAATAAATATATAATTGTGATTTAGTTATATTTTCAGAGAAATTATAGTGGACTTCATTATATAATTATCTAGTTATGAATATTTAATATTATGAGAGAAATAATAGATAACTTAATTAAAATTACATTTTCAAGTTTGAGTTATCTCTAGTTGCATTATGAATTAAAGGAAAAGTCAATATTAATATTGGACTTAAATAAAAGTCAAATTAATATATTTTTTGAAATGAAATTGATATTAATATTTAATCTAATAATATACAAATTTATGTTATTAATTAAATCATTTATGATTTAAGATTATTTAAATTAATAACATGACAACATTGCATGATATTTTATATGCACAAAGAGATTTGACATTTAAATACTTATTAATTTAAATAAATATATTCGCCTAACTATCTATGTAAATATATATTCTTACTTTAATGTCAAACACATCTTTATGGCCAAACTAAAGAATAGAAAATGATGGAATTAAACTATATGGCTGAAAACTACGTGTTTTCTTAAATATTCTATTTATAGTCTTATAATGCTTATTTTTGTGATGGTTTTCTCTATGGTTGTTTACTTGGCCAAGTTAGGATGTGCACTAGAGACATTTTTGAGATTTCTTTTATGATTATTTGACATGTACTTTATGATTTGAATTGAGATTTATGCTTTATGATCTTTATACTATTGAACATTTATGAGAACTTGGGTTTTGAGAACTAATGTTATTTTTGGGTTGTCTGTTAAGGAACCAAATTTGATCAGTATTATTTTTGTGGTATGGGACAATTGTGGTTTGTGAGTTTTGGTAAGGTAGTATAAGTGCATGTCTATGTGAGTGACTTGTAATGGGGGTCGGGGCCCAAAGTATTATGCAATGGATGTTATTCATTAGATGTATTGTAGATGTATTTATGTATTTCCTTATGAGATGATGTATTTGCTATTTCCTTGTGATCATGACATTGTACTTGAGACTTAAACTAATGAATATAAAATTGTTAAACATAACTCAACATGAAGGAACCCTTTAGGAATGAAATCTATATTTTAATTGTATTTATGTAAATGTTGTGTTTGTGTATATTGCTTCTGCATTGTTACTTTGATGTTGTTTAAACTTTAAATAATAAAATAGTTTACTAAAATTTGTAACATGTTAAGTTATTTCTCTTGGGTTCCTGAGCGAGGTGTTACACATATTGTTGGCCATCAAGGGAGGAGATCCACATTGAGGTACTCATCATCATATTCGTCAAGCACATTTATATCCATGGCTCCATGATGTGGTTATGGTAGATCCATTGTAACTTGTAGAGATATCCCACATTTTACATACAAAATTCAACATCTACAACATACAACAAGGAAATATCCTTATTGGTGAAGGTACTATATGTACTATCTTAAAATGGATGCACCCATCTTTTAAGACCTTTTAACACCCATCTCATAGTGACTTCATGGACCATGGATGGATTTGTGCTTGATTCGATCTTTCTCCTATTTTCTCCCACCTTTTCTTGATTCTATATGCATTCCCTCTAAGATTTTTGAGGCATTTCTCTTCCCTTCCTTAAGAATAGGTCTAACCAAGTTGACCTTTTCTAGAAGAGGTCAAGCTCATGTTGACTATTCCAGAAGAGGTTGATTGTAAAGCATAGGGCCCAAAATGTCTCAAGGTTCCAAATATTAAATTCTCATCCTCTAGTCAGCTTACATTATTTCACTGCCTAAAAATTAGTATATAATGAGGCTTGGAGGATTCATTTTGAAACCATGATCTAATATTACACTTACATAAGACACTTCTACTTTTCATTAAAGTAATTCAAGGCGTTCAAGCAAAGGAGTTTTCATCAAGCATTGAAGGATTTTTGTGAGCATTTCCTCTTCAAGATCTAGCATATTGTTAGCCATCAAGGGAGGAGATCTACATTGAGGTACTCATCATATTCTTCATTAAGCACATTTACATCCATGGCTCCATGATGTGGTTATGGTAGATCAATTGTAACTTGTAGAGATGTGCTACATTTTGCATACCGAATTCAACATCTACAACATACAACAAGGCAATATCCTTATTCACAAGGGTTTTTGCAATCAAGGTGAATACTTACACTAATCTTATTTCATTTATATATATTTAAATTTCCTAATTAAAGGTTTTTTTCTCAATCTAGGGCTTGACTAAGGCAAGTCCTCTTCTACCCAACAACAAAAACCCCAATTTTATGTGTGCATGAGAAGGATAGTGAATATGTGATTACAGATATAGAAATAACTCTCTAAATTATTTCTAATGAATTGGGGTTGACCTTTTTATAGTGCCCTAGAAAGATGGTGACTTTATAGAAATCCTTTTAGAGGGATTTTCACCAATTTGACATGTCCTTTGATCCACGACCGAAAAATCAATTTCTAGGTTTTCAAGGATCTATAGCTCTATTTTGAGGTACATGTCTAGATCCACACTTTCCAAAGAAAAGTAAAAAATCCTCTATATAATTAAAGGTGAGCCTTCTATTTTTCATTTAAATTCATAATTTTTTATTTTTATTGGGTTTATTATATACACTTGAAATCTAGATTTACATAATTTAGTCAATTAGTTCAATTTCACATACATATTTTCACACATGGATTGAGAGAGTATTTCCTTGTATCACATTCCTTTCCATGATTAAAATTCAATATTTGCATCCCTTCCTTAATTTGGGCCTTTCTAATCTAACTTGGGTATAAGAAGGAATTACACTTAGAGATTCTCCTTTCCTTGCACATATTTTGAATGCTTTAATAGTTTGTAAAGTGGGTGCCTATATCTTATTAAAGAGCTTCCATTTTTCTGCTAATTTTTTTGGTGAACCCAACTTCCCTCCCTTCATTTTGGAGTTAAATTATTTATTGGAGGTCTTTAATTTTTTTTAGTGAACCCTTGCATTCTCCCTTTCATTGATCTCAGAGTTAGATTCAATTATATTGTGTGTGTGTGTGTGTGTGGTTAGATCTCTCTTTTCTCCCTAGGACTCACAATGAAAATAATATCTTCTCTCAAGATCTCAATCTTACAATAAAGCATAACTCTTCTCACTCATCCCATGATGAAGAGGAAGTATTAAGATTTCCTCCTTCGCAAGTCAATAAGCTCTCTCATGATAATGATAAATTGAAAACTTGGCTTATCCAAGAACATCAAAATATTAATATTGTTGTTGTTATTGAGTCTACTAAGAAGCTTGTTAATAATGATAAAAATAACATCTCTATCTTGTGTGGTATATCTCACCTTATCAATAATCATTCTAAGCCTTTGACATAATATGCTCAAGAGTTAGGATACCCTCTTCCTTTCATAACTGTTGAATCTTCTATTTTGATTTCCACTACTCTTCCTAGCATTCCTATGTATGCTCCACCTCTTATGATGAGTTATACATGAGTATCCACTCCTATAAGTGTTGGTCTTCCTAACCATTCACTTCTTATGAGTGTTCCTCCTACTTCCATACATTCTTCTTTACATTCCTATAGCGTAGTTCCTTTTACATGTTCAAATCCTTTACCTATTCCTTCTAATCCTCCACCAACATCTTTGCATCTTTCTTTCACTTCCCACAATTTCCATAACACATCTAATATATCTATTCCTATTATCACGTCATCTAATCCTATCATTAGTATCTTGGTTCAAATTGTCATTGTGTTGCACCAACAAGTGGCTCAGTTAACATAGTCTAAATACAATATTCCTACATGTGACATTAATAATCACCTTTCCTTACATATCCTTCATGCTATTATACTGAAACATGTTGAGGTACCCCGTCTTGATACTTATAATGACAAGGGTGGTCTTTTGATTCATGTTAAGTCTTTCTAGACTATATGTAGTGATTTTGCTCATGATTATAGGCTTATGGCTAACTTGTCCTCATACACCTTTAGGGATAGAACCTTGCAATGGTATTGCTCTCTAAACCCTTATTATATTGATTCTTTTCAAACCCTTGATAATACCTTCATTCAAATATTTTTAAATAATATTGGTCCTCAAACTTCTTTGATTGATTTAATGCATTGCAAATAAAATGTTAAAGAAAACATTACTGATTTTATTGGTAGATTTAAACAATTGTATACTCAAATATCTTATCATGTGCTTGATCATGATATTAAACATATCTTTATTTATAATTTACAAAAAGACATTAGAGATAAGATTCTCCTTATTGAGTATACCTCAATTTCACATCTTTGTGTAGTGCTTCATCATCACCTATTACAAGCAAGTCAACTTGAGAGCTCTAATCCGATGGCTCCTTTTTCTAGTGATAAGAGTGATGTCATTATTCAATTTTTTTTTCTAAACCTAATAACCTCATTTAAATAAAGTTAACCAACATAGTTATTGATTGAGTGGCTACTACATCTAATATTATGGTTACTTTTTCCTTAGTGTATCATCCTAATCACATGTACACTCAATTATGTAAACCTTTACTCGAGGTGATGACTAAATTGATTCATGTTGGAATTCTTTAACTTCCTCCTATCTATCCTATTAACACTATAAAAATAATGCCTAAGTCATGTCAAATGTTTTTTGTTAATACCATCATCAACCAAGTCAAGATACTCAAAAGTGTTATGCTTTGAAGAATGCTATTCAAGACCTTATTGATCCATATGTTATATTTATTCATGTTTAGGTTAATAGTATGAATAAATATGTCACACCCCCTAATCAAACATTGCAAATTACACTAACCATTTTCCTTCACATTCAACAAATGTCATTAATCAACCTTCTTCTTGTGACCATAATATTGGTTATGATGATAATATATAAGAAGCTAAACATATGGTTAATCACATTGAGTCTAAATCTCAAACTTTGATTTTACCTCCACTTGAACTTAAATAATTACCTCATATCACCTTTAGTCAGATAGATATGTTTAAGGCACCTAATAGTCCTCTTTACATTACTACTAGGGTTGCTCATATCCCTTCTTGTGGTTTTTTGATTGATCCTTCTTTTAGTATTCAATGCAATTACTAAAGAACATCTTTTATGGAAAAGGGTTGCACAAATATACCTAGGAATATACTTCTAGTGTGTGGATCCAAACTTGTAATGGTTTTGTTTATCATCCTTAAGGTTCTATCACTCTTCTTGGCACTCTTTCTAATATAGTTGTCTATACTACCTTTTTTTTCATTTCTATTTCCATTCAATTTCAATTTAAGATTGGTATTTCATGGAGTTATTCCATGCAAGTTGTATCTTATCTGATTTATAAGTGCATTAAATTTCCCCGTAGTGGAGAAATTATCATTGTTAACCATTTTCTTTATTAACCTTCATGTTCTCAAGATTGTGCAAAGATTGATTGTGAGGCCTCGCCCCGACCCTTCGTAGCCTTAGTTGTTACTTTATCTTTTTGTTACTTGCGACTTGAGATGTTGAGACATTATCAGATACTTGAACATATCATATTATTTTATGTTGTGTGATGTTATTTTCATATATTGATGTCTGTCATTTAATGGTTTATGTATATGTATGTTGAGGAATTAAGTAAAATGTAGGATTAACACATTGATTTTGGAATCTTTATGATGAAGGATATAAGTAGGATGCAAGAAACCCTGATTGATGAATGTTTCAATTTATGTGAATTTTGGATACGTATATATGTACATATGATTTTCGAGACTACTGATGTGTGCAATGAGTGTGCAGATATTTTAGTCGAGGAAACCGACGGAGGAATAGAACTAATTTTTATGTGTTAATTTTGAAAACCTTGTTGTTTGTAATTCACGTATTGTATTGTGAGATGTATGTATGTATCTTTCTATGTTCAGTAAATGTTAATGTTCGTAACTATGTTTTGTTAGTGTCGCTTGACACTTGTGAATTGTTTGTGCTCCTTAGCATGCTAGTTAGGGTTAACGATGTAACCCATGGACCTAAGTTGGTATAAGTTAGTTTCAGTTTGCTAATTGGGTTCTTAATCGGGGTTAGTCATCCCTAATTCGGATTAGTGCTTAATCTGCTTTTTAAGAGATGTTAGTGGGTCCTAATTATTTCCTAGCCTTTGTGTGGCTCTAAACCTATTCCTAAGGCTTTAAAACATGAGATAATTATACCCAAGGGGTATGGGTATGGGTTGGGGGTCTTTTCCAACCCCTAAGCCCCTTTTGTTGACTTTGGAGATCACTCAAAAAGTCTCATTTTACCTTTGTGCGAAAATTGCAAGTGGTTACCATGAGTTTCATTACCCCACCTCCACTTAGGGTTTAACCATAGTGTGGGTTGAGTTAGGAGTTTCTAGACTTGTTAGTTGGTGGGTGTAGTTATTGATCCTTTTGGGTGGTTGAGCTTGAGGCTTAGTTAGATGCCCTTCTTGGACTAGTTGGGGTTGTTACCCAATCTCTACATTTAGAGAGGAGTTATTGAAGATTGAAGCAAGGAAAGGAAAGCTCTACTCAAAATTGTTCATTGCCATTACCTCTTTGTGAAGGTTGGAATTCTCATCTCCCTTGTTTAGATTTCGTTCTTGTTTCATGCTTATGCTACCTTGTTGTTGTTTCAATGTTTGTATGTTTGTGGGTATGTTGGGAAGCTTTGAAAACCATGTTTTTTTTGGATGATTTACTTTCATGTTTATGTTTGAAATTTTGAGATTTTTCTTGCATGGGTGTTTTGGTATTACTCACCCTTGGAGAGGGGAGAAGTGACCAATTTTGGGAAAGGTCTGTTTAGTCGGACTCCAACTAGTGTAGAGTCTCTTCTTAGGATGAGAAGAGGGAGAAAGGGTAGGGTGTTATGGGCCCCTACCCGTTAGCACAAACCTTGTATGATTATGGTATGTTGAAATGGAAGAACGAAAGTTCTTGGTTTATAGCCCCGATTGGGCATCTGTTTGGTGTTGTGCTTGACTTCTCCTGGTTGGAAGAATCCACCTTTCCCTAGTTTTGATTCATTGTGAATCCCTTTGTGAAAACCTTGTATGAATATGCATGTTTGAATTGTTTCTTGGACATGCTTGTTGTCACCTGATCAGATTCTGTTCCATCCATGGTTCTAGAAATGTGTTGTAGAAAATGTTATGAATCCCTTGATGAGGTTCATGAAGAAAATTAAATTATATTGTTGAAATTTGGAATTGATATCCTATGTAAATTGGTATTTCAAACTTGGTTAGATTCGCAACGAAGTCGGGTTTTCTTCCTGATTCTTTCCCGGCTTGAGCCCTTGGATCAGGTTTGCTAATAAAATTGGTGTTTAAGTAAAATTGTTTATCTTGTGATTTAATAATAATTTCAAATTAGATGGATGCACATTAGGAATAAGAGGATTTGAGGATGGTTTAATTGAGAAAATTTTCAAGTTCCTTATATGTTTCTTATATGTTCAAAATGATATTTATGTATAGGAAAGAAAATAACGTCTATGGTTGATATATTGCAATTCAAGTTGTATAGGAGATCATATTAAATATGGTGTTATTATGCCTCAAACTATTGTATCCATGTTTTAATTTTATTCAAAAATATGTTAGGAATGAAGGTTCAGCTTTCGTGATTATTAGAATCAAACCAATTCTTGCATTATTGTTAAAACGGATAATTCAAAATCCTTGGTATATTAAGTTTGTAACAAGTCCTTATAGATTTGCTTTGAAAAGAAAAAAAAATTTAACCCCTCTTGGTAACATATCAACTTAAAAATTTATACTTAGAAAAATATGAGACAAAAAAAAAAATGGTTCCAAGAGAGCAAAAACTCTTTGATTTTTGTATAGAAACCACATTTAATTCTCTCATTTGGTAACAGAGAATCTTTAAAAGATTCTCCAATTTATGCTGGTTGATTAATATGAACAAATTATTTTATAGGTAAATAAACATTAAAAAATAAATAATCAATCAAACAAATTATTTAATATACTAAACAAGCAAATATCCATCCTACCAACTTAACTTTTTACATTAGTTACTTCCTTGAAGGGGCTTGTAAAGTTTTTTAAAGAAAAATAAAGTTAAATTTTAATCATGTCAAGTGATGTCACCTGTACCCTTATCCCATATTTTTTTGCAGTAGTCAAAATTTTAATGGAAGCGCTGGAGTTGTTTTAGTCTCTAGTTTGTATTGTATTGATTTCATTTTAACCTTGTACCTTTGTCCTTGGGTCGCTCACATCACTCAGCATTGGTCAACGCATGAGCTTGACTCGGGCAGAGTGCCACAGTTTGGAAAGGTGGGCGAATTGTTTTTGGTTAATGCTTAAAGTGGGGTGTGAATCCCCATCTTCCTAGTTCAGCAATGGGGGCAGGTGTAATTATTTACACTACCTACTTAATTCTTTTCCTAGCGCTTCATGGGAGTCTTGGTTACGTGCTTGAGGGGGGGGGGGGAACCTATTTGAAAGGACCCTTGGAGCTGACGTAACATTCCTAGGGATCCTCCTTAGCAAAAGCCTTGTCTTGGCTCCTTGCTTGGAAAGTGCTCAGATCCCTTGAATAGAGCGCCCAACCTTGGGGAGCGCCCAAGGGGGATGTGAGGTCAGCTTGGCAAGTGGCCAAGTGGAGTAATGTAGGATGTGGTGTTTGCTTAAATTAAACCATATCATTTCCCCTTTGGTCAAGATGGGTAGGCACTAGTTCTTGAGGGTTGTAGGTGGAAGTGAGTATAGGGTGTGGTTAGTAAGTAGTTTAGCTTTGGCCTTAGGGTAGTTTGTGTTAGATATTTATTTAAATTTGTTTTTAAATGTGAGTAGTGTTAGTTTCTAGTTTGGTATTATGTTAAAATGTAATTTAATTTAGTTTAGTATAAATTAGTTATGTTAATTTTGTTACATTTTATTATTATAGTTTTTTTTTTGTTAGTAGATTTGTTATTTAAAGTTAGCTAGTCTTAAATTTAAGTTAATCTTAGATTTACATCTATATTATTAGTTACTAAATTATGCTAGTTTAAGTTAATAATTTTGTTAGTATAGATTAAGTTTGGATTTTAGTGTTAATTTTAGTTAAGTTAATTTTTTTGTTTCTTTTATTATGTCAATAATTTTACTTTAGTTTTGCTTTAATCAAATAGTTGTATAATTAATTTAATTTATATGGTTTGCTTTAAGTTCGTTGTTATCATGTTATTGATAGTTAGTCTTAGTGTATAAATTATTTAGTATAGTTTAGCATTAGTCTTAATTTAAAATTATAGATGTAAGTTAGTTTTCGATTTCAATTCATTCAATTGTTAGATATTATGGATATAATTGTTAATTTAGATTTGATTCTTTTTAATTAATTTTTAAATGTATTTAGTTTTGGTATTGAAGTAAGTCTGAAGTTTTGAGTACTAATTGGTTTTAGTCTTAAGGTTATTGTCTATTTAAAATAAGTTTTAATGTCGATGTTATTTGCTTAGTTGTTCCATTAAAATAATTTTGTAGTCATCTACATCTTT
Source organism: Cupressus sempervirens (assembly GCA_028749045.1). Lineage (NCBI taxonomy): Eukaryota > Viridiplantae > Streptophyta > Pinopsida > Cupressales > Cupressaceae > Cupressus > Cupressus sempervirens. The sequence goes on along the minus strand of CM053787.1, from coordinate 566,571,696 downwards.
TTTTGAAATAACTTTTACTATAATGTTGTATAAGAAATGTGAGAACATAAGTGTATCGATATTAATCTTATAACAAAAGTTTCAATATCTTAACGATGTAATCATCCTCATGTTTATAATCTTAAGACATAATGTAGAGAACTTGTACTTAAAATGTTATCTCAATCATTTCAACTTAGAGCACTTTAATGAACGATTATAATTTAAAAAATAAAAAAAATTGTGTGTGTGTTTTTGCCCTCATAGTTTGGGCATGAGATTGATTTTTATTGTCCATCTCTTCCTAAAAAAACCACTTGCCCACTCTGATCATATTTATCATTCATATCAACAATACAAGGTAGCTAAGATTCTTGAGCTTAGCCTTCTTAAGGGTTATCCTCCCGTATCCATCTTACCTAACCCATTTGTCTCTTTAACCACCATTTCTGAACCTTTTTTACCTTCTTCATCCATTCCTTCAACTACTATTCTTGAATCCATAGTTGTTCCCTCTTTGAAACCTATGGTAGTTGATCCTAATCCTTCTAGTCTATCTTGAAAAAACATTTGTAATCAACATGCTTGTCAGCATCGTAAGAATTTTCAAGCTAAGGTTAAGGCCCATGCTCTTGATTCCTTAACCATGTCTTCATCTCAAACTTTACCTTCCATTGATTAACCCATGCTTGAACCTTAAAAATAATTTAATCAAGGTAACATTATGTAAATGGATAAACATGATGATTATGTTCATATTTTAGATTCTATTAATCTTAATATGGAAGATACTTTTGATGATGAACATGTTAGCAGTGATAATGAGTATATTGATATGGATTATTAGTTTCCTAAAATGCTTTCTACATAGCTTACAATCTCTTTAGTGATGACATTGTATTCCACCAGAGTCCTTTCTTAGATCTAGTTGGGATTTATACCATGTTATATTTCATTCCTCTTGTGAGTCACCAACCTTCCCCTAGCATTTTAGACCGAGATGGAGGGGGCACACAGAACACTTGAAGTGGACTTCCTTTAGCATGGTAGTCTTTGTGTTTTCATTTTGTGTCTTCTCCCATGTTGTGCTCTTTGTTATATGTTTTGTTTAGATTTCTTTAGATTATCCTTGTTACTTTGTTGGCACAAGATGATAAAGTAATTGAACCTATTGCATACACTCTTTTATTTGTATTTCTCTTTTTTCTATATGTTGTAACATGTTATATTATACATGTAATATTATTTGTACTTTTGCCTTTGTATAGTCTTCTTGGTTGCTTATGATATGGTAGCACTGATTCTATTTGGTCTCCATGTTGTTATCCCAAAAGACTCTTGTTTGTAACTCTTATGTGTCTCTTCCTTTATTCTGATGTAGTTCTACTTCCTTTAGGGAATGGTGATATTTCATACTTGATATAATATTATATATCATTAGATGATCATAGTGACTGTAGAGTTTGTGTATCCTTTCATGTTCTCTCTCTTTGTTCTGTGTTCATTTCCCTTGAAATGTTCTCTCTCTTGGGGGATCATCTCATAGTGGATTCAAGTGTGCTTTTGTTAAAGCTATTTCTCCCATTAAGGTGTTTGCACTCACTTTAAAGTAGGAGCATACACTTCACTCATTCTTTTGATTATGGAGTAGAAAATACAAATTTTGAGTATGGCTTAGAGTACTTTAGCATTGTACACTTGGCATGATTTCTAAGTTATCCTCAAATCTATGTGTTGTTGCTCTATCTCTTTCTTTCTCTCCTTTTGTGCATTATCAGTTTCCCTTGAACTATTGACAATTCCTTGGGGTTTGGTTTTTTATTTTGTCTCTTTGGATCTCTCTCTAAACTACTAAAATTTTGGGAGGCTCAATTCTTTCTTTCAATTCTTCTTTGGATTATTGACCATACATGAAGCCTAATCCTATTTTTTATCCCTTAAGGACACACACACATCCTTATGCTTGGGCCAGTTTTCCCAATTCTTCTTTTTGAGATATGGAGTTCCCTTGAAGTTGAATCCTTTGATGGATTGACTTGCATGCCACACACACTTACTAGGCCATTTAATTCATGTCTGATGAGTTGAGTAGAATGCCACACACACTTATTAGACAATTCAACATCATCTCTTATTGTAGCACACCCTTTTTCATTTTCATTTTCTTATGTTGTTCACAATAAGACACATAAACCTTATTGGGTGAGTTACTACACACTTTTTATAGTGCTATCTCTATTATTGTTATTGTGGATGTGATGAAGACTCAAGTCTCTTGGGAGCTTGATGATTTCTTTATCTCCTAAGTCATGATAAGACAAATTCTTTTATTTTGATCTACTTTATCATGAGTTTGAGTAAACTCATATTCCCATTGAAGTGGTGGATAAATATATCATGTTAAAATGGATGTACCCATCTTTTAAGAACTTTTAGCACTTGTCTCATAGTGACTTTCTAGAACATGGATGGATTTTTAATTGATGCTCTCTTTCTCCTATTTTATTCCACCTTTTCTCAATTCTATTTGCATTCCATCTAAGCTTTTTGAGGTCTTTCTCTTCCCTTCCATGGGAATATGTTCACCTAAGTTGACCTTTTCTAGAAGAAGTTGACCCCAGGTCAACCTATTCCAAAATAATATGACCTAAGTTGACCTCTTCCCTAGTGAGTGCAAAATGTAGGGCTCCAAATGTCTCAAGATCCCAAATATTAAAATCTTGTTTTCTAGTCAAGTTTTATTTTTCCTACCTGAAGAATAATATGTAAGGAGGCTTAGAGGATTAATTTTGAAATCATTATCTAATCCCACACTTTCATTAGATACTTTTACTTTGCATTCAAGGAGTTCACAACATTCGAGGTATTCAAGCATTCAAGCAAAGGAGTTTTCATCAAGCATTGAATTCTTTGTGAGTATTTCCTCTTCAAGATCTACCATAGTGTTGGTTAGCAAGGGAGGGTATCTAAATTAAGGAAATGTGCATTCATATCCATGACTCCATGATGTGTTTATGATAGATCCATTGCAACTTGTGTAGATATCCTACATTTTACATATCGAATTCAACATCTACAACATACAACAAGGTAAAATTCTTGTTCAGAAGGGTTTTTACAAGAAAGGTAAGTAATTAAATTTATCTTGTTTCACTTATATACATTTAAATTTCTCAATTAAATGTTTATTTCTCAATCTAGGGCTTGGCTAAGGCAAGCCCTCATCCACCCAAAAACAAAAATCCCAATTTTATGTGTGCATGAGAAGGATAGCAAATCTATGATTGCATATCTAGAAATAACTCCTCGAGATATTTCTAATGAATCAAGGTCAACCATGTTATAGTGCCCTAGGAAGACATTGACTTTGTGGAAATCCTTCTAGAAGAATTTCCAAGTCGACCTTTTCTTTGAGCCTTAGTCTGAAAATTAGTTTATGGGTTTTTTTGGATTTTTCATTTTGTTAAGTGATCTACAATTAGATTTTCAATTACATGTTTGGATATGAAAATTTTAAAGAAAAAAACAACTTCTTCTATATAAATCAATGCGAGTCTTCTATTTTTCATTTCAATTCATTATTTTACTATAATTATATATATTGATTGGGATGATTGCATATACTTGACATCTAGGTTTACATTGTCTAATCAATTAGTTCAATTTCATGTACACATTATTACACATGGGCTAGAGAGAGTATTTCCTTGTATTACATTCCTTTCGACAATTTCAATTTAGTATTAGCATCCCTTCCTTCATTTGGGCCTTGCTAGTCTAATTTGAATTCAAGAGGGAATCATACCTAGAATTCTCCCTTTCCCTACACACATTTTGAATGATTTAGTGTGTAAAGTGGAAGTCTACATATAATTCAAGTGCTTTTATTTTTTCACTAAACACTATAATTACCTAAAAATGCTCTTATCAACTAGGTGCCCCTAATTCTAATTATCAAAAAAAAAAAAAAGGAATTCCTAACCAAAAGGCAAACAATTTCTATCAATCATCTAATCTGAGTATAAAATTGCATTAATCATAAAAAAGTCATGAAATTCTTAAATATTGACATTATTTGGCAATTATACCATAATCAATTAATTTAATTACATATCCTAGCACATTAATTAATTTGAAGATATTTTCCAATTACATGTGAAAATTGATTAAATTGAATTAAATCTCTAAAAATATTATTTATTAAATTAAATATTCATAAATTGAGAAAATCCTATTTAATGAGAACAAAATTCAATTATCTTTTCAAAAATTCTAAAATTGACTAAAATAGAGTTTGAATGAAAAGTTGAGTTCAAATCTAAACATGAAATCAAAAATGTAAATAAAAGAGCTAAATTGATTGCACATAAATCAGAAAGGCAAGTTAAGTGAGCCATTACATTGTTTCTATAGAAAGAGAAGGTGTTGACTAAGCTATCTAAATCATATGGAATTATTAACTCTCTTATCACTCCAACTCAGGAAAGTGAAATTTGCTTCCAACTCCCAAGGTATCTAATCAATAGAAACTGAATGGTTCAAACTTAGTATTGGATAACTGAGAGAGGGAGGGTGGGGGGTGGGGGGTTGAATCAGTTATCTTTAGGTCCTCTAACAATTTTCAACCTTTAAAACTTTTTAGCAACTAAGATTATTACTTAGATTGAAGCATTCAACCAACCACAACTGTATGCATAGAGAAATAAGAAAATAACATACAAAAACATTGAATAACACTTTGGCACCATTATTTTAATTTTGAAACCCAACTTGGGTAAAATTCATGGTGGTAACTGTCACCCATAAGTAAATCACTCTTCTAAATGAGCTAGGTTAAGAGCCAAACCTGTTAAAGGTCATGTTGTTACAAAATCTTGCACCCTTGCCTAAAGTTTTTACCTAAAGGCAACCTTGTGAAACATGGAAACAATCTCCAAGCTGTGGGACTTGAATTGTGAGATCGAGTCTCTAAAGAAGGCTAACTTCCTTACTATTAGGGTGCACCTAACTACTCTTTGAGAGGAAAAGGGAAAAATAATGCATGAAATCAAACTACCTAATCTAATCTAAAGGGGGTGATACACTAAAATAGTTTGTTTAGTCATATCTCTACCTAACAATGTACTATTCATCAATATAACTTCAAAATACACTGATTCAACCTTTGTCTTAATTTAACAGTTACATATAGATTAGGAACCAAATGAAAAGCCACAAGGAAGGAACTTCATTCTATAAAATTCAAAGGAAAGAGTAGATATTGTTATTTAGATTGAAGAATGAAAATAAAACACCAACAGAGGCAAGAAGATTTTGCACTAATATTGATGAGAGAATGAGGTAATGCAGAGGATTACATTCACTCCTAGACAAAAGGAAATAATAGTAACAAAGTATATAATACTACTGCTATAGAATCAAAAAAAATGATTGACCCTAAGAATGATTACAAAATATGCTTTTATAGTTCAAGCATAACTCAAATAGCTTCTACCCTAAGGCTAAACTCAACAACTACATTTAAGGTTGCAGAGAACAATCACTACAAATCTAGGAAAGATTTGATCATGGTACACATCCATATGTAGGAAAATCATATTATTCACCAAACAAAACCTTAAGAACATAGAAATGAAATCCATTATCATTTTTACTGGGTGGATGGATAACCAGACAGTGATGGGAATATCCTTTACATTTACCATACATGGAGAACATTCGTAAGTGGTTGTAAACAATCAAGAAGATCAATTCACCATTAAAGAGCTGTCTTTCTTTGTTCTCAACATGCCAATTCAGCCATGTCATCAGTCAATTGGAGTCAATCCTTAGGCTTCACCACATGTTCCAACCATATTAAAACATTGTTCCACCTTATCCCAACATTAAAACTAGTGTTGACTTGCGTCTTTACCCTAGTCATAGCTTCACCACCTTTTATCTTAATTAAGTGTTTAACCTTGCAAAACTACAAACCAATCAAACTAACTATTATCACTACTTCATAGCTTGTCTTTAAATTTTTTTTACTAACTATTGCAACCCAAGGACTACATAATTCTAACCCATCGCATCATCACCGCAATTTTCCTGGCTAATATCAAATGTCAACAACCTTGTGAAACTATGAACTTAACTGCCATTGCCCATTCACCACTCGGGCTTGCTAGGACACATTTCAACCTATCATTATGCTACTATGACTAAAGATCTATCCTTTTTTTATAGTGACATAATGATGATCCTTGATCTATCTTAAATCTAACAGTGGAGGAAATACAATACTTTATGAACTACAATGGGCCTGCTGAGACACGTGTCGCATCGTCACTACTCACTATGTTTATTTATCATGTAGCTTTCCATAGTGACAAAGGGACATATCTCAATCTTGGAAGATAAACAAACCCTCTCTATGTGTTTATACCTACAAAAAATAGGAACTTGACAACTAGAGCTTCATTTATGGTAAAAATTTTTTGGCAACTCGCTACATAGGTTGGTCTTGCCACCTCCACGTGTCAAACTATTATTATGTCACTATGAGTATTCTTCATGCATTTTCTATTAGTGACATAAGGATGTCCATTGATTTTAGATCTAATCGATGGTGTTGGTTGAAAATTTTGAGAACTTGGTTCAGTTGTAGAATGACCAATTAAATAGGAACACTTGTCATCTCCTTTGACATCCATACAAGCTACAAAAAGAAGTGGCCCACTAGGATGCATGGAAGACTATCATTATCTCACTATGACTAAAGGTCTTGTAACTTTTCATAGTGATAAAATGACAATCATAGATCTATCTTAAATCTATGGTTCTTGATGTTCACTAACCACTGTATTAGAATTTACAAATGCAAAGATTTACTTCTAAGAGGCCGGGGGGGGTGGGGTGGGTGGGTGAATCAGAAGTAAATAAATTTAGCCTTTTCAAAACCTTTTAACTAAAATCATTCACATGCATCTAATTCATCTAATAAACATGAAAGTAAAGACATGCATGAAAATAGATAACACATGAATTTGGTAACCTAGAAACCCTCCAAAATGAGAAAGTAAAACTTGGGTGGGGATGACATCCACAAAGTATCATTGCAAAAATATGTAACTGTTCAAGGTTACACAGTTTGACCACTTCTAATGGTCTGCCCTATGAAAGGTCTATCCTGTTAAAGACTTTACACTCTGTTAAAAGTGACCTGGTTAAAGGATTTAGAAACATTCATTTGGAATGCTACCCTGCTAAAGGATTTATAATCCTATTAAGGATCTACAATATGGCTATTAAACCAATATAGCTGCTAAGCCAACCTATCAACATAGGATTTCCATTCTCACAATACAATGATTAGAAAGTATGGACGAATATCTTGACCTGATGACTTGCAATCCTTAATTACTGATTCCAGATCCTCGTTCTGCTTTGTTTGATCTAATCCTTGCTTGATCTGATATGTCACTCTTCATAACTTTGACACTCTATTCTTGATGAACTAAATTTTGCAATGTTGTTCTGCTCTTTCAAAATCTTTACACCCCTCTACACTTTGCTATAATTCACCCATACACTTCTCACATGCACATACACAATGGGGTTTTGTTCTCCTTTTTAAATATTTTGAAGACTTAGGGTTAGGTATGAATCTATGATCCATATTTACTCTTCATTTCCCACTCAATTCTTACATTTTTCCTATTGGTTGCATGCTGATTACATGGGTAATGCAAAAGTTTTGATCTTATCTTTAGGATCCTTTGAGATTCACCCTATGTTGTCTCCAAAAATGGTTTACATCTGAGTTTGTGAAGATACAAACTCATATGCTGATTCTGTGTTACTCAACACTTACTAGTTGCTAATGCTCGACACATATAGGAATTATGTTTCATTCAACTCCTATAATAATTCTATTTTTCTCAGCATCTATACTCTGCTCGACACTTATAATGACTTGGCATCTATAGTGACTCGGCACCTGAAGATCACTCGACACCTATTGAATTCTTTGGCTCAACACACACTGTAGCTCAACTTCTGTATTATACTTGGCATCATCTTAAGAATTGGTTAAGTGTGTTGACACTCAAATTGTCAAAACCAATCTGAGACCAAAAATCTCCCCCTTTGACATGAGTGGAAAAACACTTAACTCATCATTATGAATCTAATCTTTATGAGTAAAATACATATTTTGTTCAACATATATACAAGACTTCAAAAACTTGTTCAAAATTTTGTATACCTTAAAAATTGTAACTCCCCCTGAGCTGATGTGTCTATTCTATAACCAAAACTTTTGTGTTTAATCTGTCTCATGTTGGTTCCATTACCTACCTTATCATTCCTTTGCCTATGTTTCTGTGTACCCTGTTTCTGCTGATGCTCTTTCACACATCTTCACATCCTCTTGCAATTTTTATTTTCCTTTTGGCTGTATCTCCTTATTTCTCCTCAAAATTAAATATCTCTCCCTTTGGATATCCTTTATTACCTTCAAAGAATGTAATATCTGTATCTCCCTCATTCTTATTATAAGCACAATATTCATATCTCAAAAAATGTATTTCTCCCCCATGCATATTTATATCTCCCCTTTTATTATCTCTCCCACTTTTTGACAGTTATGTCAAAGGGTTATAGGGATGAATAGAATATTTAGCCAAAAATGTTTCATTTACCTCCATGATCATCTTCAGAGAAGCATCCCAATTGTTCAATGCTATTTCTTGTGATTTTTGCTGGATGGCTGTCTCTGTTACAAGATGTACAAGGCCTTCTAGTGTAGAAAGATTAGGGTCTTTCTTTAAAAAGTTTTCTACATAGACCTGTTCCTTATGTCGTACTTCTAGATGTGGAGTAATAGAGGATTGAATCTACATTAATTTGGCCTTAATATTGGCCTCTTCTGCTGTCCATACAACTAACTCCTTCTGTGTATGAAGCATAGTTGCAAAATGCTTCTCACTTTGAGCTAGATCTTTGGGTAGCTGAGTGCTAGAAATCTTGAGATTTTGTTCCAAGCTCAGTATCCTTTGGCTAGATTCTTGTGTGAAGTATGATGAATCACATAATTTGGAGTACAATGAGAATACATTCCCAAGTACTATTTTCACTTTTGCAACTTTCTTAGCCAATTAAACTTGTGAAAGTGCTATCTCACTAGATATTTTCTATGGAATTTCATCTAAAACTTCTTTTCAGACCATTCTAATAATTTGACATTGGTATCAAGGTCTTTGTTTTGTACCTGGTCCACTATGTTGGACAATTGCTCCATGATGGGCTTAGTTTCATCAGGTACTTTCCAGCTAAATGCATCAAGAAATATATCTTTTATTTCCACCAATGCTTGCTTCTATCTATATAATCATTTCTAAGTATCTCTTGCTTCGCCCTTCTCTCTAGTGCCTCTTGCACTTCATTTATCTATGCTAAATTCATTTTTTTAGAGTCATAACTTGATATGACTATTTCCTCATCAAGTGTAGGATCTCCATAGTGAAGTAGCCTTACAACCTTGGTGGAGCTTGAGCTCGATGTTGAAATTTGTAATGGTACTACATCAGTGCTCAGCTTCTTGGTAGGAGTCCTTGAGGTAGGAAAGTTCACCAATGTTTGTATTGCCTCCTACTCCTTAGGGGTTTTCTCCTCCTCCTTCTCCTCTTCTCTACTACCTTGATCAATAATTATGATTTGAGGAGGTGCACCTTGGCTTTGTGTAGTAGGAACATCCTATCCTATTTGTTCCTTTACTGGCTCCTTGGCAGTTGTTGTCACTTTTACTATAGAATCAACCTTAGTAGTTGTATCTTGTGCTTCTTATTCTTTAGGTTGATCTACTGTAGCTATGGGAGGTTGTGAAGGTGGTTCTTGTGTATTCACCTTCTACCTAGTGATTTTTTCTATGGCCTTCTGTAATTCATCCATACTCACCAAAACTGGATTACTGCATAGTTGTGATTGCAATGTAGTTTGGTGAAGGATCTTTTTGAGATCCTCCACAGTTAGTGGATTGATGTTCTAACCTGAGGTGTTAGGAACATCCTCAACAATTACTATTTCTGCAGGTGCTATATGTGGAGGACTTGGTGGTGGCATTTGGATGTCTTGGACACTCTATTCTTCCTGCTGCTCTTTAGCTACTGCCTCTTCACCCTGTTGTGTTTTCTCCACTATTTCCTCTTCTTTTTCTTTCTCTCCTTCCTCATCTTTTTTATTCTCTTCTTCTTCATTCTTTTCATTTTCCTCTTCTTCTTCATCATTTCTTCCTTCAAATGGGTCTTCCTACCCTTCCTTAACTGTTTGGATTCCATATATAACCTTCCACATAAGAGTGGATTTCTACACAACATCCTCAATTTAGTTTTGCAATATACTAAAGGCTCTATATTTGGGTGTAAATTTGCTCCATGTTTCTTGTTAGCCTTAGTTATTTGACCTTTAGTTAGGTCAGGCATTACATGAGCCAATGTAGACTCCCTTATTTCCTTCTCCATTCTGAGATAGTAATGCCATTTATTTTCAACTAATGAGCTTAGCTCCTTAGGCATTGAGTTGTCCAGTTCAAGTGGGGTGGTCTTGAACTTGGCCATCATAGTGTAGATGGACTCTTCCACTATGTTTTGTTCTTCTGTTGACAACTTATTAAAATCAATGGTCTTTAAAACAGTTAAATTTGCATTGTCTCTAATATTATTACAAATTCTTTCCAATTTAGACTTGGTAGAACAACTTACCAATCTGAATTGATCTTTATTAGACTCTATCCTTTCTTCATCTGATTCAGGAGGTGCAACATATTTTCTTATTTTCTTCTGCTCTGTAGGCCCTCCTTGCTCTATTGCTTTTTTCTTCTCCTAGTCTTTTTCCACTTGGGCTATTGCCTTGGGCCCTGGTATTTGCCCTTGTAGTTGGCTTCGTTGGGCTCGACTTTGTTTCCTTCTTCTTTGCCTTTGGTTGTGTAGCTAGCTATTTCTTTTCCTTTCTTAGCTTTGGCTCAGCCTTGGGTGCTCCTTACTTGGCACCTTCCTCCTCTTCTACATCATCCCCCATTCCTTGGGTTAAAGCAAGTGGTTCCTAACCTTGTTCCTCTTCATCATCCTCAACTTCTTCACCTTCTTCTTCTTCTGTTGTGCCTTCACCAAATTTAGCCTTGAGTTTCTTCACAAGTTTATCTTTTTTTTTTTTGGTGTGGAGGTAGTCTTCAACTCCATATCACTTTTGACCTGACCACATCATTAGTTCCAAAATGTGGTGCTCTTTTTTCCACTTCTTCTGCTAATAGTGTAGTTATTACTGCTAATGCCTCATCTATATTTATTTCATAGCCTAGAGGTCTTAACCATATGACTCTTGGTATGGAAGCTTGTATGTATGTATAATCAATATCTACAACAAAGAAAACATCATTTACATGTTTCTCTACTAATGACACTGGAATTCCTAGCCTTTGCTTCATTTTCTTCTTGAGGTCTTCAAAATAACTAGTCATAAAGGTCTCAAAATTAGCTCCCATCTGCTCTATATGTTCATTAACTTGAGCTATGATTGACCTATTAGTTTTCCATGCAACTTTTCCAAAAGAAGGAAACTCATTTTGTACATAAAATCTTATAAAAATCAAAATAGCACCAAATTTGCATTGGGCTCCCTTGGTTCTCCTGATTGTTGTTAGATTCTCATTAATTTGTTGTAGTTGCAGTTCTGCAAGATCATAAGTATGATCCTTTTTCACCAATTTATAGCCTACATCCACTTTAATGTAAGGCATAGTGTGGAGTCTGTTGGACTGATAAAACTTATGTGCAATGACTCTAATAGAAAAATCCATAAGAGGGTCTTGAATGGTATCAATTGTCATTCCTCTCTTGTTCCACTTGGCACCAATATTCTTTTCAATTGCCTCTTTAGCATCACTCCTAAGAGTCTTTGGCTGATCCGTGGTTGGGTACCATGTCACTCTATGTACAATTCTCTTGGTGATTTTCACTAGACCATCCTCCAACCATAAGCTTCTATCATGTATTCTACTAAGCACTAGTCTGATCCATTCAATCTTAAATACTGTAGGGAATTCTAGGGCACGTGTCAAACCCTTATTTTCAACAATTTTGTACTCTTCCTCCAACACTCCATTGTCACACAATTTCTCATAGGCTTCCCTTATTTCTATGTCACCTATGGCTCCAATCTTGCAATTGTAACATCTCATTATATCCTAAACCATAACTACCTTAGGAGGTTTTGACAAATAAGGCTCCAACTAGGTCATTTTTATATGCTACTTTTGGTATTGGGAATAAATCAAGTTTTTTCACTTCATTGGACACAAGTTGGACCTCAAGTAGTTCCTTTTCCTAAGTTTTCCTAGAGCTAGAAGCCATTTGTGCAATCTAGGGTTTGTACATAAAGAAAATTTGAAACTGCGTAGCTTGGTACAAATGTAATACCTTGAAATCAATGAAATCATGTTGAATGCATTTGAAATCTACTCAAACACTGGATTCTCTACTGTGAAGTCGCTCTACACTCTTTCTTGTCTTTGCTCTTCATTTGCAATGAAGAAAAATGATTGAAAACATGATGATATACCCAATTTCCATTGCATTTAATGCTTAGTGTGTTTACAACTATCTAGTCATATTTTGAAGGATTTCTACATTAATTAGCTTCTATTAGCTTTTCATCACTTGACATCCATAGGAGTATTACTCACTAGGCTTCAACTAAATTTTCCTCTTTACTCGGTTATCACTACCTACTTGACTCTAGCTGATCATTCAACTTCTACTAATTTGACAGTCAACTAGGATGAATTAAGATTTTACTCAACATCTGAGGGAAACTTAGCAACACTTGTGAGATCTTGAAATTTTAACTTTGCATCTTTAATCATGCTATTCTCTTCCTTTCAGTACTTACTTGTTTAAGAACTGATTTATGATAAAGCTTTGTAAATCATCCCTCATGCCTTTTCCTTGCTTAGTTTGACAAAGTGTGATAACTTGACCTATTAGGTGAAGTGATCCCTTCATTTTATGTGCTACATCCATCTTTCTTCTTCCATGTCTTGTTCATTTCTCCCTTGATGTGCTCAACATCTACCTTCTCTTTACCTTTGTTTTTCTTTGAGTTGGGTGCCTTTGACCTTGTTGGGAAATTTCTACTAATATGACCAGTCTTCAAGCAACTAAAACATGTGGTTTGACCCAACAATCTTCTGTAGTGTCCTCTAAAATGTGTTCTTATGCAATTTTCAAGAACGTGTCCATATTTTTGATGATAATGATAGCTGTACCTGGTGCTCTAATCCCAATTGTAGTGATGTCCATGGTTATTTCCTCTTGTTGGCTGATTAGGTGTCCACATAGGCTTTGATCTGCACTCAAAAGCTCTATGTCCATACTTCTTGCAATTATAGCAGTGACCGTCAAATCTTGGTGTTCTGATAGTCCTAGTCCTATAATTATGTGCTTGATGTCCTTGCTTCTTGCACTTATGACAATAACCCACACTTTTAGGTTTGTCATGCTGATGGGCATTCTTACTCCTGCATACATTAGAGGTATGTCCTTTTTTACCACATAAATGACAAGTAAGTTTAGTGTTCTTACCTTTGTTACTTCTTTCTTCTATAGTCTTGGATGACTCTCCTTGTTTAGTGCTGCTATATCCTAGTCTTGAAGTATCATTGCTAGCCCTTGATGATTTTAGTAACTACTCAAAGTACTTGATTTCTTCATTGGGTTTTTTGAAGCTCTCTACAATCTCCTTTTCTCTTTTTAGGTCATTTTGTAGTTGTTCATTTTGCATCTTTAGTGTAGAGATCTCAATTTCCTTGACATTCAGTTCATGGTGTGCATTCATCATTTGGCTTAGGGTGTCTAGCTACATGTTTGAAATTATTGCAAGCTCAATTGACTTTTCTTCTAGTTTGTTGGCAAGGTTTCTCTTGTCTTCTTGAAGCATAAACTTATCTTCAACAACTCTTTTCTTCTATTCAGTCACCTCACAAAGCATCATGGCTTGTGACTCTTGTTCAATCTTGAGTGTTCTAATTTCTTCTACTTGAGCTCTTTTTTTCTCCATTAGGTCTACTATTGCTACATCAAACTCTTTGGAATCTCCATTTGAAAACAATTTTGAGGTGTCAATCTCCTTGTATTGTGTATTATTCTCAGCTATGGCAATGCCTCTTCTTCTCTTTAAGGATTTTCTCATTTCCTCTCAGGCTTCTTCTAAAGCATGTAAAGCAAGTTGTATATCTATTGCCTAATTCTCTATGATCTTCTCAAGTTTGTAGACTTCCATTTCCAGATCTTTTCTCCAAGTTGTAAAGCTCCTCCTTGTGAGAACTTAGCTCTGATACCAATTGTTGGAATTTACAAGTGGGAAGATTTATTTCTGAGAGTGGGGGGGGGGTGGGGGGTGGTGAATCATAAGTAACTAAATTTAGCCTTCTCAAAACCTTTAAATTGAAATCATTCACATACATCTAATTCATCTAATAAACATGAAAGTAAAGACATGCATGAAAATGGATAACACACAAATTTGGTAACCTAGAAGCCCTCCAAAATGAGAAGGTAAAACTAAGGCCAGGATGACACCCACAAAGTATCACTGTAGCAATATGTAACTATTTAAGGTTACAAAGTTTGACCACTTCCAATGGTCTTCCCTGTGAAAGACCTGTCCTGTTAAAAACTTTACACCTTGTTAAAAGTGACCTAGTTAAAGGATTTACAAACATTCATTTGGAATGTTACCCTGCTAAGGGATTTATAATCCTATTAAGGATCTACAATATGGCTATTAAAAAAATATAGCTGCTAAGCCAACCTATCAACATAGGATTTCCATTCTCATAATACAATAGTTAGAAAGTATGGAAGAATGTCTTGACCTGATGACTTACAATCCTTAATTGCTAATTCTAGATCCTTGTTCTTCTTTGTCTGATCTAATCCTTGCTTGATCTGATATGTCACTCTTCGTAACTCTAACACTCTTTTCTTGATCAACTAAATTTTGCAATGCTATTTTTCTCTTTCAAAGTCTTTACACCTCTCCACACTTTGCTATAATTCACCCATACACTTCTCACACACACACATACACAATGGGGTTTCATTCTCCTTTTTAAATATTTCAAAGACTTAGGGTTAGGTATGAATCTATGATCCATATTTACTCTTCATTTCCTGCTCAATTCTTGCACTTTTCCTATTGGTTGCATGCTGATTACATAGGTAATGCAAAATATTTGATATTATCTTCAGGATCCTTCGAGATTCATCCTATGCCAGCTCCAAAAATGGTTTACATCTGAGTTTGTGAAGATGCAAAATCATATGCTAATTCTGTGTTACTCAACACTCGCTAGTTGTTGATGCTCAACACATATAGGAATTCTTTTTCATTCACTCGACATCTATACTCTTCTTAGCACCTATAGTGACTCAATATCTATAGTGACTCGACACTTGAACTTTGCTTGACACCTAAAGATCACTTGGCACCTAAAGTTCACTTGACACCTATTGAATTCTTTGGCTTAGCACACATTGTAGCTCAACTTCTGCATTATACTCGACATCATCTTAAGAATTGGTTAAGTGTGTTGACACTCAAATGTCAAAACCAATATGAGACCAACACATTGTGCATGACTCAAAACAAGAGGCCCCACTTGGATGTGTGTCATTTTAATTGCTATATCACTAGAAGAATATGTTGTGAAACTTTTCATCACAATAAAGCAACATTCATTGATCTCTTTAGATTGAATGGCTAAAAAGATATGGGCCCACCGAGGTATTTATAACATTAAGAAACTGGAAGACTTAGGTTATAAAGATAACCTAAGATTTTATATGTATCCTTATAACATTATAATGTTTGAAAATTTGAAAATTTGAAAAGATATGATCATTGGACATGCTTGACGGGAAAAACTCAATTTTTGGCTAGAGGGCAAAAATGACTAATAGGTTACAAACATATTTTCTAGATGTGACCCTATTAGGGGTTTCAAACCAAAGATAAAACTAGATCTATCACCTTATAATGAGTGACCTAGTTAGAGGACTTAGTACATTCATTAGAATGTCACCTTATACAGGATTTAAAATGAGACTGTTAAATATGCTTAGTTAAGAGATTTTTTTGCTAAAATGGTTAGAATGTAACTATGAAATGGTATGATAAAATGTGGAACTACCTTTTCCTATTTAGATATCCTTTATACTTTTTTCTCTTCTTCAAACCTTTCCTTTCTAGTTGATCAACACATAACCTTCAACTTATCACTTTTCCTTACCTGATTTGCCCTTTTCTTGAACTCTATTATGCTCTATTTTTATTCTCTACATTCACTCATCTATCTTCAACATCAAACTTCTTTATCATCCTTTTTATAGACAATATTTTCCTCCTTAATCTTATTCATTGAGGTTTCCATAAATTCATCTCATCCATTCTATCAAATCTCAAATGACATTCATTTTATATAGCACTCTGAAAAGTATATTTTAAGGATCATGCTAGCTAGATCTTGCCTCATAACTTGAAATATTCTTAGATCTTGAACCATTCATTAAATCTTCACCATTTATTTATACCTAATTTTTTTAATCCATTAATTTTACTAACTGATTTTGTTCCTTCCTTAGAATCTTCCAGATCAACACTTGATGCCATCCTTCAATTAATTTTATCAAAATTGTTATTCTTTACTAGCTTGTGTCCTTGTTTAACCAACCAACTTCATCTCCTTGGTTAAGTTTACCTCCTCAATCACACTATATTCTTGGTTTACTAGAACATTCTTAGTTTACTACAACCAACCAATATCTTTTCTTAATGACCACCATTTCTAGCTCAGTAACACACAAGAATTCCTTGTCTTTTCATTTTACAACTTCATTCCTTTGTTACTGACCAATATAATTAACTTGTGCATCCTTCTAACTTTTCATCAAATCATGTAGAAAGTAATCAAACCAATATTACTTTGTGATTGACTAATTCATTAGTTTTCCATTTAATCTCATCCTCTAACATCACTTCTTCATTTCATGTTCTATCTTTACCAACCATTTCTTTACTCAACACCACATACTTTAAATGATATGGAAACTTACATAAACTAGTAATTCAAATAGGCTTGACATCAATGACAACATAACAAATAATCCAATTCTTTCACATACCTTTTTTTGCTCTATTACCTGACAATATTATCACAATAGATTATCATAGGACCACTTACTTCTTCCTATATCTCTTCAACTAGTTTTTGGATGCAAATAATGTTGGAAGAATTGATTGCAACAACAACATATTATGCCTCAATAGTTAACTGTGGAATATAAATTTTCTCTTTGCTTATCCAAGTCACTAATCTTTCTCCTAAGAAGAAAGCTCCCCCACTTGTACTTTTCCTATCATCCACATTACCTGCTCTATCAGAATTACTATACACTTTCAATTCAAAATATCCATCATTTTTGTACCATAAACCATATTCCTTGGTTCCTTTTAGATATCTAAAGATTCTCTTCACAATAGACACATGTGTCTCTTTAGAATTAGAAGAAATTCTTTCCACAATACCAAAAACATGTGCAATGTTTGGCCTACTATGAACAACACATTGTAGCTTACTAATCATTTATCTATAAAAAAATTCATTTACCTTAGTAGAGTCATCTTCTTTTGCAATTTGCATCCACTAATCATTAGTGTACCAATCAATCTTGAGTCCTCCATCCCAAATTTTTTTAGGATCTCTTTGATGTACTTTCACCATGTTATGTATATCACATCCTTGATTTGTTGAATTTGCAATCCAATGAAGAATTTGATCTCTCCAATCATTAACATTTCAAATTTCTTCCTCATTTCATCAAGAAATAATCTACACATTAGTTCATTTCCTCCAAATATGACATCATCAACAAAGATTATAGCTATTAACACTTTATCCTTAGACTCACTTTTCATGTACACATTATTGTTATTACCAATTCTAATAAAACCTACACTTATTAGATATGAGTGGAGTCTTTCATACCATGCTTGGGGTGCATGTTTTAGACCAAAAAATGCCTGAAGCAGTTTACATACCATGTTTTTGTTACATCTATTAGCAAATCCTTCTGATTATTCAATATACACTTCATCTTCCAATATTCCATTAACAAAATGTCAACTTTACATCCTATTGATATACTTTGAAACCTTTATAAGTTGTTTTTTCAAGTATAATTCTCACACCTTCTAATCTAGAAATAGGGGCAAATGCTCACCATAGTCAATACTTTCCTCATGAACACATTCCTTATCACATCTGCATTCTTATTCAAATTATTTCTCAAAATCCACTTTGTACCAATGCCATTTTTATCCTTGGGTCTTGATGCGAATGACTAGGTGTTGTTCTTTTTGATTTGATCAATCTCTTCTTTCATTGTATTCACCCAATCTTCATTTTCTAGTGCATCCTTGACTAATCTAGGCTTCAATACAAAAATCAAACATGCACTTTCTCTCAACTTACTTCTTTTCAAGACTCCTCCATTCATATCTCCAGTTATTTGAGTTAGTGAGTGGCTTCTTCTAACATACTTTGCTAGTACTAGCTCATATCTATGTTCTTCAATATTTTCTTCTCTTGGTGTGGGTTCAACTAGATCCTCTATTTCTTCTTGCTACTCAAGTGAAGTACCAAAAAAACCTTCTTGCAGATAGAAAAATATTTGATAATCTTCTAGTTCCCTTTTGTTATCTCCTTCATTTTATTTGTAAACTCATCAATCCTTACATTTTCACTTTCCATAATCTTGTTAGTAGCCTTATTTAGATATCTATAATATTTTCTCTTTATGGAATGTCCTAAAAATATGCCTTCATCTCTTTTAGAGTCAAACTTTCCATTCCTAGCATATTTTAGAATGTAAAGGCTACTTCCAAATATTTTAAAGTAGCTAACATTAGGTGTATGCCCATACCAAAGTCCACAAGGAGTCTTATTTGTACCTTTTCTTAGTTGTACTAAGTTGAGGGTATAAACAACACTACTTGATGGCTTCTCTCTAGAATATTTGTACAACCTCCTTTTCAATTAGAAATGTTCTAACATAATATAGTATTGATATGTTCATCCATTCAGCTATTCCATTATGTTGTGGAGTTCTCACTATAGATATTTATATTTTGATTCCGTTTTCATTGCAAAAGATGATAAATTCATTAGACATAAGTCTACCTCCTCTATTATATGTTAAACACTTCAATTTCTTAACTATTTTCTTCTCAACTCCTTCCTTTTACCATTTAATTATTTGAAATGCATCTGACTTTTCTTTTAGAAACATTACCAACATCATCCTTGAGTAGTCATCGACAAAAAAATGAAATACCATAATAACTTTTAACTCTCATGGGACCATAGATATCAGTATGAACTAACTCTGATATGCCATTAGATGAGTAAGACTCTCTTGAAATTTTTGATTTTTTCATCTTGTCGATCAGACATCCTTACACATAACTTTATTTGACTTGCTTAATCTTGGTAAACCTTTGACTCTTTTCTTCCTACTAACCTCAATCATGTTATCAAAATTTACATGACATAAACTTTTATGCCATAGCCAAACATCTTTACTTCTTGCAATAAGTTATGTATTTGCACTAGAGTTCAGATAAAATAAGTTACCTTTGTGGTGTTCACTAGTAGCAATAAGATCTCTAGAGCATCATAGATCTTCACTTTTCATTCCTAAAAATTCCAATAGGTGACTTGTGATATTCGGTTGTGCCATAGTTAACACATTGTATTTTAATCTTTGAACCCAGTGCACATGATCACACTGAATCTTTTTATTCAACATGATGGATCCCTTTCCTTTGATAGAACATGGAGCATTATTTCCAAATGTAAAAAAACTCCATCATATTCATTTATGCTTTCAAAATTTTCAACATCACCAGTCATATGATGTGAACAACCACTATCAATAATCCATTTGTTAATTTTATCATCATCATACCTTTCTTCTTTTGAATCATCCTTCATATCAACATAAACTAATTCCTCACCTTCATCTAAGTTATCAATTTCATTGTTAGTTTTACCTTCCTCAGTTAGGTAGCATGATTTCTTTCCTTTATCTTTGTAGTCCCTAAACTTCTGGTATTAGTTCTCCTTCTTGTCCTTCTTACCATTCATGTCATTCTCAAGACACCTAGATGAAATATGACCTATCTTATTGAAATTAAATATTTTTGATCCAATTTACCTTTATACTTTCCTTTTCCTCTTGGTAACCTCTTTACCAACAATACTTTACTTCTTCTTGATCTTTCTCCTTAGATAATATGTTGCGACTTTCTCTTTCTCTTCCTAAACTACCAATGGTTAGGTAAAATCATCCTAACTTGGATAATATGTTTTCATACTCACTTCCACCTAAACTATGGTGAATGTATCTTTCTCTTTCTCTTCCTAATTTGAAAGTAGTTTCTATCTTTGGTAAACTATTGTCATAGTTACTAAGCTCAAATGTAGTCATCTTATTGAAGCATCAAGAGTAACAACATTATCAGGTATGGATGCTAATTGAATAATAGAGATTAGAATAACATATTATGGTAAGAGAGTTATGAGTTTTTTTTGACCAAATCATCTTCATTGATGGTTCAACCAAAACATTTGATGAAACTTACTACCTCCTTGTTTTGAAGCTGTATTGTGTAATATTTTCACCTTCTTACATTCTCATCTCATCAAATTTTCCTCTAAGATTGTCAAGATTTTCCTTTTTTACTTGTTGATCACCTCCAAAAACAAGTACAAGTTTATCCCACATTTCTTTTGATGTAGTGCAGTTCTTGATGTTATTGAATTCAACATTAGTTAGAGAAGAAGCCATCTCAATAATTACAATGTTGTTCCTACCTGTCTCTCATATTCTCAATTATCATAGGTCCAACTAGAGGTGGAGTCTAGTCATTATAAAAATAATATAGTGTAGATTCTCCAATTCTAGGTAGGTATAACCTCATCCCGCTTTTCCATGTAGGGGAGTTATCCTTGTTCAACTTGGGAACTTCTCTCTTATACATCTTCAAATATTTAGCTTAAGTCTTTTAAATGTTTACCTCTAAGAACCAAATGCTCTGATACCAATTTTTGGGTAGCTAGGGGAGGGGGGTGAATTAGTTATCTTTAGGTCCCTTAACAATTTTCAACCTTTAAATTTTTTTAGCAACTAATCTTATTACTTAGATTTAAGCATTCAGTTGACCACAACAATATGCTTATAAAAATATTTAATCACACTTTGACACCAATATTTTAATGTGGAAACCCAAATTGGGTAAAAATCACGGTGGGAATTTCCATCCACAGGTAAATCAATCTTCTAAAGTGGGCTTGGTTAAGAGCCAACCCTGTAAAAATTATAAACACATTTGCTAGATGTGACCCTATTAGGAGATTTTCACCAAAGATCAAACTAGAGTTGTCACCCTATAATGAGTGGCTTAGTTAGATGACTTAGTACATTTATTAAAATGATACCTTATAAAGGATTTAGATATAGGATTGTTAAATCCACTCAGTTAAGAGATTTTATACTACAATGGTTAGAAAGTAATAGTAAAATGATTTAATAAAATGAGCAACTACCTTTGCCTATTTAGTTCTCGTTTATGCTCTTTTCTCTTCTTCAAACCTTTCCTTGTTGGCTGATCAACTCATAACCTTCAACTTATCAATTTCCTT
Organism: Cupressus sempervirens; assembly: GCA_028749045.1. Taxonomy (NCBI): domain Eukaryota; kingdom Viridiplantae; phylum Streptophyta; class Pinopsida; order Cupressales; family Cupressaceae; genus Cupressus; species Cupressus sempervirens. The sequence goes on along the minus strand of CM053787.1, from coordinate 566,549,918 downwards.
CACCTAATTCACACTTTCCTTCAACTATATTTTGCTATTTTTTTCTTCTATGCATTCACTAGGCTATAAACAACATCAACTTTTTGATCATCCTTTATATAGATAATATTTTTTCACTTAATCTTATTCATTAGGGTTTCCATGAATTCACTCATCTATTTAATGAAATCTCAACTAACATTCATTTTATTTTCCATCTAGAATTATTTTTTAAGGATCATGTTAGTTGGATCTCGCCTCAAAACTTGAAATATTCTTGGATCTTGGACCATTCATTAAATCTTCACCATTTATCTACACCTAACCTTTTTAATCCATCGATTTCACTAACTGACTTTGTTCCTTCCTTAGAATCTTCCAGATCAACACTCAATGCCATCCTTCAATTGATTTTATCAAAACTATTCTTCTTTACTGACCTGTATTCTTGTTTAATTGACCAACTTCATCTCCTTGGTTAAGTCTAGCTCCTTAGTTACACCACATTCTCGATTTGTTGGAACATTTTTAGCTTACTATAACTAACCAATATCTTTTCTTACCAACCACCATTTCTATATTAGTAACACACATTGATTCCTTATCTTTTAATTTCATAACTTCATTGCTTTATTACAAACCAATTTAACTAACTTGTGCATCATTCTAACACTTCATCAAATCATGTAGAAAACAATCAAACCAATATTACCTTGTCATAGAACAATTCACCAATTGTACATTTAAGCTCACCCTCTAAAATCACTTCTTCATTTCATCTTCTATCTTTACCAACCATCTCTTCACTCAACACCACATACTTTAAATGATATGTCAACTTACATAAACCAGTAAGTCAAATAAGCTTGACATCAATGAAACCATAAAAAATGATTCAATTCTTCTACATACCTTTCATTTCTCTAAAATATGACCTTGTTCATCATCAACATCAGTTGGGGTAACACTCAACTCTAACCGAACCTTTGGACCTATAAAGCCAGGGCTCCAAACCCTCATTTCATGTGTGCATTTGAAGAGCAAAGTTACTATGTTGAATTTTATCTAGAAATATTGTGCATCCATTTTTGAGAATCAATATTGTTATTGAGATCATTTAGATTACTTGCATCATTACCATTCATCTATATTTATCATTCTATATTGCATCAAAATATAGAAAAATAGATTAATCACATTCATACTAAATCTTTTATTTCAATAATGTGTATAGTAACTGAAAAGATTTAAAAATATGAGAGTATCATACTAATATTGAATAGAAAGTGATAAGTCTCTTTATCATGGTTTCTCATGTTTATCTTATAATTCAATTTTCCTAACCATGAATCCAATGACTTATTAAAGTGTTGTATTGCAACTATAGGTAACCAATCACATTTTTAGCTCCCACTATGGGGCATGAGAATAATGTTTTAGTTCCATTTTGCATTCATTTTGTATTCATTTTATTCTATTTTCATACATTTTGGTAAACTATCATCGGGCATGAGATCTAGGCTTGTATGAGTATCTATTGCTTGAATTTTTTTGTACTATCATCAATCCTCTGTCATACAAGTAATTGAAGTTTTTGAATTAGCATCTAGTACTTGATTCTATGTTGTATAGGCATCTATTGAGATGTCATTTTACATGATGCTAAACAGTAGGAATTCTTGCGAACTCCTCTCTTAAAAAGCTAATTTTGTAAATTGACTCCAAGGTTTTGGGCGATCTTGGAACCTACTAGAATCCACTTAGTTGAAGATAAATGTGAATATTCATGAGGAGGCCTTTTCTGGTTCATTTTGGTCTTAGATGGAATGAAGAATCTGCAAGCTATTTCAAAAATAACACTAAAAAAAGAACTATGTTTTTGTATTTTTATGTATTTTTATGAATGTAATCTAACCGTGCAGCTAGTATGAAATCCTATTCTAACAAGGGGGTTAATAAAGAAAATAACAAGAAATTTAAAGAAAATAACATGAAATTTAGAGCAAATAACGTGAAAGTGAAATCCTAATGGACATAAGCTACAAGAAACAACACAACTATGAGTTAAGTTTTCAAAGAAATCAGTAGGTAACCAATGAAAGTAGGAGCAAGGCTTCCTCAATTCCACTGATACAATTATCGATGATAAACTTAAATGATTGTATGATATTTCACTCTTCATCAAATCCCAAGGCCATGGAAAGTGCACTCGTGTGAGACAGAGTTATGCATGCACAATTCAATGATTTCTTCTCAAGCTCATTATGTCAGTGAAATTCATAAATACTGTAGCAAACACCAGAACTAAATGATCGCACGACCATAAAAAATGTAGTAAACCTTTGGCTTAATCATAATTCCATGAAAAAAAATCACAAAAATATGACACATTCAGGAAAGAATCACTACACTCCAAATGTGAGCACCAAAAGAATATTTTATTGTAAAATAATGGTGGCCCTAATTATATATTACAGTGGAGTATTAATAAGAAATCATCTCCTCAATTTGTGTTGAGAGTGAGAGATATCTTCAAGTAATAAAATGCTTTTTAAAAAAATAAAAAAAACTAATTATATACAAACTAACTATCTAACTAGTGCTAAGTAGGACTCCATCCATTTTATATTCATTAATTGGAAGCATGAGCCTTTACATGTTAAAAACAAAGAAATTATGAGAGAAGAAAGAATGAGAATTCTTCAAGTAAAATTGGAAGTGTTTGGAAGTGCCAAAAATGGAAGCTGATCCTTCACAAGGCATTTGTAGGAGTTAAATTATTGTCAGAATGCATTTTCGATGCATGGAAAGCTCTATTTTTGGAACTGGTTGTTGACTATTGGCAGAACTTTTTTGAAAATGTGCACCTGTGGAGCTGTAGACCTACATACCTATAGACCTACATACCTGCAGAGTTGTGCACCTTAAAATGGTCCAAAATCTCAAAATTTCACTGAATGTCAAAATTGAAGTTCTGGCATCTGGGTTTTGTTCTTCTTCATCTCAAAGCTATGTTTGGATGTTTGCCCTTGAATTTCTCTATAATATCAATAATTTTGGTGACATCTAGTAAATCCAAAGCCTCATATTTGTCTTGTACCTTTTTTCTGTAATTGTCTACCTCAATTCGGGTGTTAGAAAAATCCTCGAGTTTGGTACCAATTCTAACAATGCTTCTTTAGTTTTCAAGGCTTGTCGGATGTCCTCATCATTAGAAAATTCCACAAAATCCTTCCTAAAATTCTCTACTACTACCTCAATAGGAAACAATTTCTCTCGTTCCTCATCTTCAAAAATATCCAAGCATGCATCGCTATAATGTTTCTTTGCTTCCAAAATTTTCTCTTGGGCTTGGTCCTTGAGCCGATGAATCTCCTCATGTAATGTTTCCATTACTTTATTGCTATATGCTATTTTCTCTATCTAGTCATCAATCATATCTAATTCTTCTCTCACATATACATCAATCAAAACCCGATACCTTTTCCCTTTTATGGCTTGCAAAGTTTGTAAATCCTTACTCTAGGCTTGTACTTCATCCATAATATCAAAGCCCTACTTCAAAATTACTACAATCTTATTTATGTTCTCCTGCATAGCATGCAATAACTTCAAATTCCCTATGATGACCAGAACACCTTTCTGCTCAAAAATTTCCTGCCACTACTGACAAGCTTTTAAAATTGGGTCAAGTTGTACTCCTCCCCCTTCTCTAAGTATAGTATTTAAAGTCTACTCGGGGCGCTCAGAATCTAGAGGACCAACTAACTCAGCTAAATATCCCTTTAGGATCTTAACTTGCCTTCAAAGTGTTTGGAGTTCAACCTCATCCTATTCCATGTTCTTGAGGACCTCTTTGACTCCCATGGTCATCATTAATCGGGCTGTATCCCGTGTACGTTTTCCCAACATAACCTCTTTCAATTCATAATCTTTGAGACCAAGGCTTTCTGTATCTATGTCTTTAGGAGGGACAACCACTTGTGCAAACAATTCCTGGTTCTATGTACTGGTGACAAATGCTAACAATGTTGCCTCATGTGACAAGGACTTAGGTTTATTCAAAATGTCTATAATATCACAAATATCTTCCTCCAAAGCACAGAATTAAGGTCTAGTACTCCTCATTATTTCTTTCTAGAGCCATCTAGAGATGTGTTTAGCTGAAGACCTAGCTCTTGAGGACAAAGGGGTGTGTTCTACTACCTCCTTCCCCTTATCACTTCAGAGTTGTTTCCTATTGTGAGGGCTCTCCTTTTGCAGTCTCAGTCTCAGTGGACCCTGTAGCTTGTACCTTAGTTTCTTGGGAAAGTGGTTAAGAATATTCCACCATTTGTCCCTCCTTTGACACTTCATTAGTAACCATTTGTTTCGATTCCTCCTCTTATGATGGTTCTTTTTGAACCTGCTCTTCTTCTGAACTCTGAGTTGGAGGAGTAACCGAAATGCTATCTACAATCATGACTCATGGTGGAGATGGGGGAGTAAGATTAGGACCCTGTGTATCTGGTGGCATCTATGTCTAGTCTTCTTGTTGAGGTTCACATGTAGGGGTGTCCCTAATCTTATGCCCGATTAACTTTGTTCTTGTGGGCCTACAATAAAAATCTAACATTGTGAAAATTTCATCACCCTCTTCACTCTACTCATTCACCCATTACTATACTTCATCTCTCGAAGAAGAGAGTTCTAAGGGTTCTACTTGGGTGGATGGTGAGGTACTCATGGCACTCTTTCTCCTTTGTAGCTCAGTGGCTCTAGCTAGCTGAGTTCTTCCTTGTAGGGGTACTTGTTCCTCTTCCTCTTTCTCTCCCTCTAGAATGGTTTTAGGAATAGATGGGGAAGGCACCAATCTTCTATTGATCCTTTGCCTCTTTTTCCAGATCTTAATCTTCTTTCATTTCTTGGAGGTAGAAGGAGAAGCTGGCTCTTCTTGCAAAGGAGGAATGGAAACTTGTGGAATCTCTCCCTCTTTTGATTGGTTGGGCACAACGGGAGGCAATTGAGGGTCATCTTGAACTTGTGTAGCTCTAGTATCCTTGGACCTTGGTACACTCTCTTCCTACCACTGGGGAGGTGCCTATTTTTTAGCTTGTTCTATTTGAATCCTTTGAGGGGAGGTCCTCTTCTTTTTGTTCTTTCCCTTCCTCTCTAGAGTGTGATAGTATCCAACTAGGTGATCAAGCTGGTATACTATCTTTGGCCTAATAGGATACTGGGCTGCAAAGGTAGGAATTTTTACTTTCTTCCCTCTACCTCTTTCTGGGTTGGCATGTACGTGAAAGATTACTATGTTAGGTATTGGATCAAGTGGAAAATGATTCTTGATCCAATCCTTCATCATTTTGATGACATGCCTTTCCTGATGATTAATATCATCAACCTCCTTCTTGTCAATCTCAACATTCATAATGGGTCTTTCTCCTATTTTATCTAAGTTGAACAGGGGGTCTAGTAGCTCCTTTGAATCTTGTTGCCTTATCTCCTCTAGGATGTTCAGCTAGAGAGCCTTATCTACTAGATACAAAGTCATTCTATAGTAGTCCCTTATGTGGACATCATAGTCATTTTTTGTGTTCATCCAGTGATCTTCAACCAAATCTTCATGATGGAACTTCTTTCCTGCTAGACTCTCCACTTTCTCGATATTATCAAAACAGGGCCAGGAGAGTTGTATTCCTCAAGGGGATAATTCTCTCACTCCCACTCGAAGGATTGAATATCTTGTTTCCATTTCACTTGTTATGGTCCTATGACCAAAGGCCATGACCAACAAGGTCTCTGTTGTCTTTTCACCTTCTCATATGCAGATTCAATCTGCCATGCAATCTCCAATAATACTAGTTTGTCTCTTGGATATCTCGAGAGCTTCTTAGGGTTGATAGATGCACTAACTACCTGTAGATATGTGAATGTTTTAAATTGGATGAAGTAGGCCTTGAGAGCTATTATCTATGCTTTTGCTTCATCAAATAACCTCTTTCCATAATTTCCCTCGATGAGTTAGATGATCGCAAAAATGAATGTGTCATTCATGATTCTGTACTCCTTGCTTTGTGTTGAGAGATTCTTCTTTACCAGCTGAGGGTAGATGATGTATGGCTAGACATTAGGATCCTATATACTGCCCTTCTTGTACAAACTAGGGTAGTTTTTGCCCTTGCTGCAAGTAGATATACCATGTAAGAAGTCATATAGAACTTCTTCTTATCTTTTACTACTCACAATTGCTCACACAAGTTTTCACTTAGTGTGGTGGCCCAGTCCAATGGTATCTTTTCTACCTTAATTATCTCAATAAAGTTAATCATGAAGGTGCTGAGGTGACCCACTATAGGTAAACCCATGACTCTACTCAAAAGAATGATGGAATAGCCAATATCTTCCTTCATGTGTCCCCTAGTCATGTCCAATTTTCCCATTATCCTTCCTTGAGGGGGCTTCTCAATGAGATGAGATGATTGTATAATCTCTATTGCCTCCTTTTGGTGCTCTCTATACGATCTCTCTATTGCTTCATATGAGAGTCTAATGAAATGATCTGCTCTCAAGAGGTGGAAGAACCTCTCAATGTTGTCAGGTTGTAAGTCTAACATAACTTCTCTAGTGACACTCTTGACCACCCTCTCTTGAACAACAAAATGCTACACCAGTGTTATGATCAATTCTACTGATTGCATTGATACAGGATGCCAAGCTACACTCACCAACCTGGAATCAATCAGTGAGGATACTAGTGCAAATCTCTCCATTGGTATGTTGCGGATCCTGAGGAATTCTCCCAAGTCAATATGTCCCAAATTAGTATCTCTAATTTTTGTGTTATCATCATGGAATCTTGATTTTGATTGTATGCCTTGAAACTTGAAAATTACAGGCTTGGGTGCCATTTTCTCTCTGGATGTGGATGCCATTTAATCTCTGCACGTCACAAGAAAAGAAACATTTATTAGCTCAAAAGATAAAAACTAGGAAATAAAAATGCAAATACCTTAAATTTCATTAACAAAAAATAAATTAAAAAAACAAAAATGAAATGCCTAATTTGGGTGCATTTATTTATTTTTTAGATCCATTTTTCATTTTATTATTAAATATTTTTTATTTTTATTTTTGATATATATATATATATTTAAATTTTTAGGGTTTTAAATTTCTAATCTAAAGTTTTCTCACTGTGTGGCTTGGTAGCACACATGCGGTGCTAGGGAAAACAAAGCAGTGCACATAGCACATTGGGGGTGAAGGGGTTGATGCTAGGCAACATGCAAACGATAAAACATGTAATGGTTAAGGTTTGCCTAGCAGGGAGAAGGTGCACGACACCATTTAACACACATAGAGGGGCAAATGGTGGTGTGATTTAGTGTACGTAGTAGGTTTTGGAGGTGCACAATCCCATTTTTCATGGTAGAGTGGAGGCATGCGACACATGGATCAAAGGCTGTGCAAGCACAAGGGCCAGTTGAAGGGTGCAGAGCATAGCGCATAGAGTGGATGTTGTACAGGAATGAGGGTTAGTCAAAGGGTGCAGAGCATGCAAATGAGTGTGATGTCCAAGTGGATGTTTCACAGGCATGAGGGTCAGTTGAAGGGTGCAGAGCACGTGTACTGAGCTCGATGCACGGGTTTTAGTGCTCACCTTAATGTTGCTAACCATGAACCAAGCTCAAAAGATAATGAAGTGAGTTGAGGATTTTTTGGGGGTGATGGGGGTTTTATAACCCCGCTTACCTGACCCGCGCAAGGGTGCATCACAGACTTCACAGGTGGCGCACACACACACCTCATACCTGAAGCACACTTTTTAAATTTTTTTTTATTTTTTAAATTTATTTTTTTGAAATTTTATAATTTTATAATATTTTTGAAATTTATATATTTTTTGTATCTTTTCAATTTTTTGATTTTTTTGAATTTTGAATTTTTTTTTTGGTTTTTTGACTTTTCAATTTTTTGATCTTTCATGATTTTTTGCCTCTAACATTCTCTCGAATCTCGAACTCTGAGTTTAGGAATCCAAAAGAATTAGGGGGTCCCCATTCCGAGGGAATGGGCCTATGTTGTGGAACCACAATAGTATCTATTTCTATTGAAAATAATTATGCAATTGTATGTTGCCTTTGATGTTACACAAAATATCAAGCCTTACCAAGCAAGTCAATTATTTTTGATCTCACTCAAGCATTGAAAATAGTTTCCTGTGTATGCTAACCATTTAACTTATAATCAAGTTCAAAGTTAGTTCTTGTCAAGCTCACTCAGGCATTGAAGGTAGATCTCATGTTAACTGAGTTTACTTGGTTACCAAAGGAAAGTTCACATGGATCTTGCGTTGATTGAGTTCACTTAGTTACCAAAGAAAAGTTAGCTTTGAATCAGTATTGACTGAGTTGGGTTAGTTAACAAAGAGTTTCTCTGAGTTGACTGAGCACTCAATTCTATATTAGTCAACAAACAACATAGTGAGTTTGATAAATTTATTAGGTAATGCTAGCTGACTTAAGGGATAAAAATTGTATGATTAAAATTATATTCAAGCTAACTTGAAAAAATTATTCATATAAGTATAAGCTCAAGTTGAGGATTGAAGAGAGGAAGCATGGGATTGAAGAAGATGAATTAAAGAAGTGAATTTGAAGGATAGAGCATCTGAGTTGATTGAGCTACAAAGAACATTTTGATCAAGGAGGATAAACTAATCAAGCCAGTATTGAGATCTAAATTAGTAAAGTTAGTTGTATTAGCAATCGGGTCAAGTCATTGTTACTCTCTAATAATTGTAGTAATGAATCAAATCTCTTAATAGAGCTAGCCTAACAGTTATTTGGCAAATCCTCTAACAAGGTGGCATTTCTAGATTGAAGTGTTTGAAGACCTCTAACAAGGCCACTCCTAACAAGGTAAATTAAATCCTCTAATAGGGTCACACCTAAAAATGTATTTTGTAACCTTTAACAAGCTTGGCTCCTAGTAGGGCTCACTTTAGAAGAGTAAAAAATAATAACTAGTTGCAATTGGTGGTTTTCTCAAATTGGGTTTCCATGTTAAATCTTGGTGTCTCTTGTGTTCATGTTATTTCTTTTATGTTCCTAGAAATAAGTTATTAAAGGCTAATCACATTAATATCTTATGATCTCTATGATAACTAAGTAACAGTAATATATTTAGTATTAACTGAGTTACATCAAAATATTCAGTGTTAGCCGAGTTACAATAGGATTTGGTTTTATATTGTGTTAACATCTTAAAAAGGGACTTTTGGATTTATTTTTGTAGTAATTTATTCAACCCTCCCCTCTTAGTTACTGCTTTCCATTTCCAACAATTGGTACTAGAGCTTTTGGTGCTTGAAGATAAGGTTTCATGGACCTAAGCTAAAGATAAAATGTCTTATAGAAGGGAGATTCCTAAGATGAATAGAGATAACTTCCAAGCATGACAAGAACTCATAAAGTTACATTTTAAAACCATTGGTGAAACAAGCCTGAAATACCCAGAGAACAAATATGTAACACCTGATAGACCCTTTTTTGTGGATCAAATTGTAGAAAAGAAGAATCAAAACATAATGATAATTGACATTGCCTCTACTCTCAACTATGCTGAATTTGATGAAGTCAAAGTTTGTCCTAATGCTCATGAAATATGGGTCAATTTGAAAGAAAGATATCTATGGAGGAGATGACAGTATAAGGAGAGATGAGGCATAAAGTCTAAGAGGTCAATTTTATTAGATGAAGATGAGAGAAGATGAGAACATTGCACAATATAGTGAAAGAATCAAAGCAAGTGTGAGTGTAATTAGAGCCCTAGGAGGGAAAATAGATGATGCAATAGTGGTTGACAAGGTACTTAGAACTCTTCTTCCTATATATGTAATTAGAGTTTCATCTATTCAAGAAATGAGATGTGATCCTAAAAATGATATAACTTTGGATGCACTAGTGGGAAGGTTGACAGCCTATGAGTTAGATAACTTTGATAACTATGTTCCTAAATTTGGTAGCATTGAGTCTGCATTTCAAGCTAAACTTTCATTCAAGAAGAAAGGTGGAAAGTCTAAAAGAAAAAAGTCTGACAATGAAGATGAAGATAATTTTGATGATGATCTTGAAGTCATTGAAGCCCCGATTACAAAAAAGAGTCCCAAAAGGAAAAGGAAATTATAAAGGTAAAATACCTTTAATCTATTTTTCTTATAAAGAACTTGGTCACATTACTACAAGGTGTCCAAACAAAGAAGGAAAAGAAGAAAATAAGCATGAAAAGTACAAAGGCAAGAAATATTTCACAAGCTCCAAAGACTACAAGGATATAGGTAAGAAATCTTGTTACATGGATAAAGACTCAGATATTAGTGATGAAGATGAAATGGTTTACATTGTTGTAAAAGATGAATCAGATGATGAGAATGATAAGATGGCCCTCATTTATATATTAGCAAGAATGACACATGGATTATTGATAGTAGTTGTTCTCACCACATGACCAATGATAAATCTAAATTTGAGCATGTGGAACACCATGATGGTGGGAGTGTCAGATTTGGTAATGATGAACCTTGTTATGTAAAAGGAAAAGGTTGCATTACATTGATAGATGAACTCAAATGTGACAATGCTTACTGGGTTGAAGGACTAAAACACAATTGACTTAGTGTGGCATAGTTGAACAACATTAGATTCAAAGTAGAATTCATGAATGGAAAGGCCAAACTACTGGATGGGAAAGGAAATCTAGTTGGGATTGGCAATCAAACAAAAGGTAATCTATTCTATCTAGATCTAGTTTAAAGTTCATATTTCCTAGGTCAAGAAGAAGAAAGTTGGTTATGACATAAAAGATTATGTCATGTGAATTTTGATATCCTAGTCAACATAAGAAAGAATAAAAGAGTGAGAGGCATTCCAAGTCTAAAGAAACCTGATATGGGTATGTGCAAACATTGTCAAATTACAAAAATGGGAAAGACAAGTTTCAAAAGAAAGAATTATCATTCTAAAGAAGTTCTGGAGTTGGTTCATACAAATCTTTATGGAGCTATTGGCATAGAGAGCTACTGTAGAGATAAGTATTTCATTTTATTTGTTGATGATTATTCTAGGATGATGATAATTATGTACTTAAAAGAAAAATCTGAAGCCTTTCAAAAATTCAAGTGGTATCTAGCTAGAGTGGAGAAATAAATAGGAAATAAACTAAAATGTCTAAGGTCAGATAGAGGAGGTGAATTTATCTTAAATGAATTCAATGAATTCTATAATGAAAGAGGAATCAAAAGACAAGTATCTGCACCTGGTACACCTTAGCAAAATGGTATAGTAGAAAGAAGAAATAGATCAATTATGAATTTTGTAATAACACTAATGATAAAGAAGAATATTGCAATCAAATTCTAGAAGGAAGCAATCATCACAATAGTTCGTACCTTGAACCAAGTTTGGCTGAAGAAGGATGTAGATCAAACTCCTTATGAACTATGGCATGGCTATAAACCTAATGTCTATTATTTTAAAGTATTTGTCAAAAAATCTTATATCTTGAAAGAATCCAGGTAAGGAAAATTTGATGTGAAAAGTGAAGAAGGAATATTCTTGGGATACTCTAATAAGAGGAAAGGATTCAAATGTCTAAATATTTCCATTTACAAGGTTATAGAAAGTGCACATGTAAAAATTGATGAGTTTGTAGAAAAGAGTGGAGAGAAAAGTAGAAAAGAACCTAAAAACTACATAAACTTTGTCTACTTTGAACTTGATACTATACCTAAAATTCAAGAAAATACAATTGGAAATCAACAACCTTCACCACATGAGTCCCCTAAATCTCTAGTTCGACCCGAGTTGTAGGTAGTGCAACCTGAGTCATAGTGAGAAGGACCCGAGTCTCAGTCAAAGGGTGAAATGTCCCTTTTCTGATTTTACATGATATTTCAAGCCTCAAATCAGATTTTTAAAATCAAACAACCAATATTACAAAGATCCACCAATTTCTCAATAAAACCCAAATCGGGTATGACCGAAATAGTGCCAAAAAAATTCACAACTTCACAAATTATTAATAAATCTGAAAATGGACATTTTTATAGAAATTTCAGCAGCATAAAATCATACAAAATGACATTTCCAGATCTGTATAGCCTTTACACAACAGTTCACAAATGTAGGACAAAAACTATGCTCATTGGGCTCCCGAAATTAACACAAAAATGCTCGGAAACACCACAAAAACACTAATAATCTATCTCAGAAGTTTAATCACATACCAATACATATATTCAGCTCTATTTTAACATCTTAAATTCTGAAATACAGCAGCAACCCAAACTGATATGAAATACTCAACTGAAAACACCAAACTCGTACAAAAAACACACTCGAAAACCCACAAATCTGCACTGTTTAGCACAAAGGCAAACTCTGTATGAGCATGCACATGGAATGGCTTCAAACTCCCATACTTAGCCTTCCTATAAACCTACAAACTCCCATTCTTGGGTCTCCTTCTCCACAAGTTTGGCAGCCTCTGAAGAATAACAAAGAAATGAGCAAAAATCAAGTTCTGGAATGAGCCCAAAATGCCTCCAAACCCCTTAAAAGAGGGCATAACCCTAACTCACATCCAAGAGGGGTTAATAAAACATATTTTAATAATAATTTTCATTTATTAGTCCATTTACTTCCAAATATTATCCCCTTTTGTTGAAACTTCACCTTTTTGGGCCTGCCTGCCTTAGCAAAGATTATTATTTTTAATTATTTGAAAAGGAGACATGACAAGTCCTCCCCTCTCAAATATTGCTTGTCCTCAAGAAATGGCTGAAAAATAAACCAATCAATCCACCTGGATCCCAAATGTAGTCATGAACTATACTACTGCCAATTAACACAGGCTCCTGCAATATCCTCTGCAATATGACCAAGAGGAATCCATAATCAAACTAACAATTACAGCTCAACCAAACTCCAAAATGACCACTGCCACAGTTAGAAACCCATGAGACACAAACTCTTAGAACATCAAAACCCAAGTAAAGTGGACAAATCAAACTACCAACATAGTAAATACCATCAATGCATCCCACTGGCCTATACAGAATGTACAATCCAACTCTGCAACAATGGTGAATGCTCTTGAATGAAACTATACCAAGTATGGAGAATCCACACACTGTACAACTCCTACAGTCAACACAACTCTGCAAATCACTGACCACTATCTCATAACCATAACTCCCATGCACTGCTGATGGTGAAAAGACATTACAAGATAAAGAGTAAGAAATGCAAACCAAACCAAATTTGCCATGAACAAGTGATATAGCCCACTGTGACTGACTACCAGCTAAGTTAGGAGATGTCATAGCCAAAAGAGTAGAATCAATAACAACAACTACTAAAGAATCACTCCCAAACTCCTTCTCTAAGTCATGTATTATCAAGCTGTCAACTACAGAACCTATCACCATGTCATGCCCATCAAAACTCTCATCTCGAGGCATCAAACTGTCCCATAACTAATGACAAGCACTAGGAACCAAAGTACATCTTTGTATCATCATCTCATCAACATGGTCATCAAAGGTAAATAGATGAGCATACCTCATAGTGTAATGCCGATAGAATGCGCCAATATTAGTCAGTGGCTCAGACTGTAATCTAGATGAAACTAACTATAATTGATCATTAAGCATGTTGGAACTGACTACTACCTCTGAAGATATCACCAAGGGAGTAGTATTACTAGCAGGAACCATGCCAACTGCCGACTCACCAACATCACACATGATCTTTGATACATCTCTAGTCTCTGTGCCATCAGTACTATAGGCCACCACCATGTCAGGCATACAACAATCTGCTACAACACCCAACTCAACTGAACCTGATTCTAGTGGGAATGAACTTGATATGCCAATGTTAGTAGCAAGGATGGATGCATCCCCATCTCCACTATCTTTGACAATCTCGGCCATGGACATCCTCGAATCACCCAACACCACAGCTTGTGACTGTATAGAATCAGGTAAAGATTGTATTCTCTCTAACTCCATGGTCACCTTAGCTAAATGAAACTGTGACTCCTTGAAAGCCAACTGTGTACTCTCAAGAATCTCAAACGTCACCTCAAGCTGCTCAGTAAGCTCACTCACCTCATCTTCCTTGGCCAACAATGCATCATATGTTGTACTGCCCCACTCCATAAGATAATCTCTGTCTACTACCAACTGCATATAATCTTGTCTTAGAATCTGGATAGCCTCCCATAAAGAGTGGATCTTTGTCAAGGAAAGATAATTGCCTTCTTGCTCATCACTAGTAGGAGAACCCCATCCATAAACTGCTAACAACTGACGAGCAACATCAAAATGCTGGCAAGTGATAGCAATGTCTCGGTCACTATCTCTCAACTGATTAGACAAATGATGGCACTGGCTTGATTGTCTCCTACAAACCTCCTTTGATGCACTGTCTAAAGGAGTATCCTCAAAGTTACTAGTCTCTAGAGTATTACCATCCATATCCTATGAATCAAATCTAAAGCTCATATCAACATACGAAGTATCAAAAACTTTAGCACTGCTGTCCAACTCCTCTGTACCCAAGGAAACTAAGTCTTCAAAACTGCCCACTGCATCCTCCTGGATGTCATCAATGCCAATATGATCTTGGGACTCATCTGTACATACTGCCAAATATGAAATATCATCAACACATTCCAGAAAGTATGATCGACTGGATATATGAACAAAGCCCAACATCGGTGTATAAAAACTAATACCAACATCAGATAAGCTCCTGGCACAAGAAAAGACAACACCGTGCAATTTGCTAATCAAATCCATGATAGCACCCAAACAATCACTGCTGCTAAAAAGTGTTAAATATTTCTAGTCAACTGAATCCCAAAGGCCAATATAAAAATCTCGAGTCCATATCCGTAAACTATAATCAGCTGGTAACTCAAGAAAAATCCTCACCTGAGTAATATGACCAATACCAACTAATTCCACATACCTGTCTGGCATTATCCCTATATCCTGGATGTGAATGCAAGATGAACTCGCAACATTATCAATGTCCACATATGATCTACCATTCGTAGAAAGCTGAGTATTAGGAGTGCAAGATAAAACTAAACTCAATTCTATGCCATGCTTATCCCCATGTCTCTCCCAGTCTTGTAATGCTAATAGAGTATTCACCAAAGAAGCTCGAGTGTCCTCAAGCTCGTGAGAAAGCCTGTCAACTTCCTCCTTCTTCCTCTTCAAGGCATCTAAATAGTCTCTGACAAGGCTAAGAAGATGGTCACGATCTGATAGAAGATGTAAATAACTCAACTTCATCGTTCCCATTCCTTCCCTAATCGCTTGTAAGTCAACACAAGGAGACTTTGCCTGAACTCCCTTATGTCTACCCTGTAACTGAATCATTTGAATGTGATCCTCTATCATATCTCGCATCCTGTCATGATGAGATAATGAAGTCACAATACTATCTTTGTTCACCTTCATCTGGCTGGACAAATCATGTGAAGTACTACCTGCCTCAACCTCATGTGATGAAGCATCTAACTGTGCCTAGTACTCTTTCTCAGCAAAGTCATGAATGCTCAATGTCTGCTCATCTCTACTAGGTATCTCACCATCATGCACAACATCCTCATAATCATCATCTAAACCCACTACCTCCTATGGCAGAGTAGAATTTGAGACCTTTGCCTGGCTATGAGCTAGTTTCTCAAACTCCTCATGCAAGTTCTTGGTAATTGTGTTATCTGCCCTGTGAGAAAATTTGCCAAATAGAAATCCAATCAACTTATCCACCTTAGCTGGGTCAGACAACATGTCATTCATCATACGGTGGTGCTCAACCAACTGTTCATACATGTCATGGCTTATTTTCATAAGTTTATCTCGAATGTCTAAATAACCATCCTTTCTAATGTTTTGACTCTTGATATCAATTGTCCAAGATCGTGTCCTCTGAGACTCTATACTATACCTGTCCATTTTGGATAAAGTAGAGTGTAACCCCAATAGGATATAACTTCTTCAAACACCAAGAACTAACATGCAAATGATTAGAATTAGCATGCAACCATATATTTTGACATGCAACTGATTAGAAGCAACATTCAACCACCAAATTCACCAAGAACTAACATGCAAATGATTAGAAGTAGCATGCAACCATAAATTTTGACATGCAGCTGATTAGAAGCAACATGCAATCATAAATTATGACATGCAAGATCTGGGTAGTTGTCAAAACTGACATGCAAGATCTGGGTAGTTGTCAAAACTGACATGCAAAATCTGGGTAGTTGTCAAAACTGACATGCAAGATCTGGGTAGTTGTCAAAACTGACATGCAAACTTCTACAAACCCTCGGGTTGGCAAGATCATGGCTTTGATACCACTGAAATGTCCCTTTTTCTAATTTTACATGATATTTCAAGCCTCAAATCAGATCTTTAAAATCAAACAACCAATATTACAAAGATCCACCAATTTCTCAATAAAACCCAAATCGGGTATGACCGAAATAGTGCCAAAAAACTTCACAACTTCACAAATTATTAATAAATCTGAAAATGGAAATTTTTACAAAAATTTCAGTAGCATAACAGACTACAAAATTAAATTTCCAGATCTATATAGCCTTTACACAACAATTCACAAATGTAGGACAAAAACTATGCTCATTGGGCTCCCGAAATTAACACAAAAATGCCCGAAAACACCACAAAAACACTAATAATCTATCTCTGAAGTTTAATCATGTCCCAATACATATATTCAGCTCTATTTTAACATCTTAAATTCTGAAATACAGCAGAAACCCAAACTGATATGAAATACTCAACTGAAAACACCAAACTCATACAAAAAACACACCCGAAAACTCACAAATCTGCACTGTTTAGCACAAAGGAAAACTTTGTATGAGCATGCACATGGAATGGCTTCAAAATCCCATCCTTAGCCTTCTTAGAAACTTGCAAACTCCCATTCTTGGGTCTCCTTCTCCACAGGTTTGGCAGCCTCTGAAGAATAACAAAGAAATGAGCAAAAATCAAGTTCTGGAATGAGCCCAAAATGCCTCCAAACCCCTTAAAAGAGGGCATAACCCTAACTCACATCCAAGAGGGGTTAATAAAACATATTTTAATAATAATTTTCATTTATTAGTCCATTCGCTTCCAAATATTATCCCCTTTTTTTGAAACTTCACCTTTTTGGGCCTGCCTGCCTTAGCAAAGATTATTATTTTTAATTATTTGAAAAGGGGACATGACAAAGGGACCCAAGTTTCAGCCAGTGTAGACTAAGTCATAGTCTAACAAACTTGAGTTACTAATAGTGGGACTCAAGCATGATTTAGAAGATCATTTAGAACATGGTGAACCAAATTAAACAAGTTCTAAAGAGAAGGTACATGTACTTGGTAGATATGTTAGAAGACATCACACACCTAAGAAAATCATTGGAGATCAATCCAAAGGCACAATGACAGGGAAAAAACTAAAAGGTACATGTTTTCTTGTTGAGTTTTAACCTAGAACTATTAAAGATGCATTAGACAATGAAAGTTGGATTGAGGCAATGAATGAAGAGATTGATCAAATTAAAAGGAACAAAACTTGGACTCTTGTTCCTAGACCCAAGAACAAAGATGTAATTGACACAAAATGGGTATTTAGAAATAAGTTGAATAAAAATGGAGAAGTTTCAAGAAATAAAGCAAGGTTAGTTTGTAAAGGTTATGCTGAAGAAGAAGGTATTGATTATGGAGAGACTTTTTCTCCTATTGCAAGACTAGAAGGTGTTAGAACACTACTTTCTTATGCTACTCATAAAGGATTCAAATTATATAAAATGGATGTAAAGTCAACTTTCTTGAATGGAATCCTAGAAGAAGAAGTCTACATTGAGAAACCTGAAGGATTCATAGATCCTAACAAAAGAGATATGATCTGCAGATTATGCAAAGCTTTATATGGTCTCAAACAAGCCCCCAGAGCTTGGTATGAAAGACTGCATAGTCATCTACTAAAGATTGGTTTTCGAAGGACTAATGACAACAATAACCTATCCATCAAGGAAGGACCAGATAAGAAGATAGTGCTACTAGAAATCTTTATAGATGATACATTATTCACTAGACATGATGACTTATGCAAAAAAAATTCTAAGGAAATGAGCAAAGAATTTGAAATGTCAATGATTGGAGAGATTAAATTCTTTGTTGGCTTAAAAATTCAACAAAAGAAAGGTGGTGTCTAAATTACTCAATCAAAGTATATCAAGGAGATATTGAAGAAAATTGGAGTGAAATATTCTAAACCAGTTGGAAAACCTATGTCTACTAGACACAATCTTTTTAAAATGATGATTCCAAATAGGTAGATTAGACTAAATATAGATCGATGATTGGAAAAATTCATTATGTGGTACACACAAGACCTGATATTACATTAACAGTTGGTATGGTGGCTAGATTCTCTGCTAATACAAAAGAAAATCATATGATAGAAATAAAAAGAATTATGAGATATCTGAAAGGTATTGACGATTATGGTTTGTGGTATAAAAAAGGAGGAAACTTTGAATTGAAAGCCTTCATTGATGCTGATTGTGTTGGAAATAATGATAGGCTAAGTTACTGAGAGGGGAGGGGTGGATCAATAACTTATAAACCTTAATCTTTATTTACCAATTAATCCTTCACGTGTATTCTAATCTAATTGCATGCATGAAAAATTGAAAGTATTAAAACATTCATAACACTTTGACACATAATATGGTGCCCTAGAAACCTTCCAAATAGAAAGTAGAAATGGGGTGGGGATGATACCCACAAGCTTTAGTACTACAGTATAAATTTGGCTTGTTAAGGCTTACAATGACCACTTCTAATGATCTGCCCTATTAGGAGCAATAAGGACTACTAGGTCCACCTTGCAAAAGGATTTACAAACATATAATGAAGTATGCACTCGGTAAAGAAATTTACAAAAGACTATTAACTCTATTGTTGGGTGTTCATTTTGCATGAGGCCAATGGGAGGAATCTGTTGTGTGATATCCTCTCTTGAAAAGCTAATCCTTTTAGGGATCAATTCCAAAGTTCCATATTTGTCTCACGATGCACCCAAATCCACTCATTTGAAAATAAATGTGATTGTTCACAAGGAGGCCTTTGCTGGTACTAATCACTTTAAAAAAAAAGAATTGGAGTAGATTTACTTGCTATCTCAGAATTGCACACAAAAGAATAAAATTTTGTATTTTTGTTTTTTTGAATTAATGCAAACTACCAATGCAACTAAAATGCATTCCTATTCTAACAAAGGGGGTTAGTAAAGCAAATAACAAAACTGAAAGAAAATAACTTGAAATTGAAATAACTTGAAATTGAAAATCCTAATTGCACATAAGTTATAGAACACAACATGCTACGAGTTAAGCTTTTGAATAAATCAGTGGAAAACCAATTAAAACAGGAGCAATGCTTCCTAGAATCCACTGATGCAATTATCGATGAGAAACTTTAATGACCGAATGATTTTTCACCTTCCATCAAATCACAAGGCCACATAAAGTGCGCTCAAGTGAGACAAAAAGCTATGTAGACACAATTTTGTTGATCTCTTCTCAAGCTCGTTACATCAGTGAAATTCGTATACCTTTATCAAAAACCAAAACTATAGAATCACACAACCAGAAATCACGCAACAAACTTTTGGCTCAATCACAATTTTGTGAATAAAATCCACAAAACAATGACACATTCAGGCAAGAATCACTACACTCCAAATATGAGCACCAAAAGAATAATTTTATTGCATAATAACAACAACCCTTGTTAGATTTCACAATGGGGTATTTATAAGAAATCATCTCCTTAATTTGTGTTGAGAGTGAGAGATATCTTCATGTAATAAAATGCTTTTAAAATATTAAAACAAACTAAATATATACAAACTAACAATCTAACTGGTGCTTAGAGAAACTCCATCCATATTTTATTCATTAATTGGATGCATGAGCCCTTTACAAATGAAAAAAAGAGAAAGAATGAGAGAGAAAGTAGGAGGAATCCATCAATTGAAGTGGAAGTGCATGGAGGCACCAAAAATAGAAGTTGGTCCTTCACTAGGCATGTGTCACAGTTAAACTATCATCAAAATGCATTCCCAATGCATGGAAAGTTCTTTTTTTGGAACTAGCAGTTAACTATAGGCACACCTCTAAATTGAAAAGCTATGGACCTATGTACTTGTATGAAAATGTGGAGCTACGGAGCTGCAGACTTGCATAAAAATGCAGAGTTGCGGACCTGCGCACCTCGAAAGCTCAATTTGCCAAAAAATCTAAGTTCTCAATTTTGAAAATAGTTTTTGGGTTTTTCTCAAATGGGGTTTTAGATCACTTTTTGTGTACATAATTTGCCCCTTTTTGATGATTTATACCCTCTTTATAGCCAATCACTTTCATAAACTTGACCTCCTACTTCTTCGATCTAAAATCCCAAGGCACCTGCGTTGAATCTTGTCATTAATAGCTGCAAAAGATGAGGAACCTATTCTGCTTCATGTGTCCAACCTCTGTATCTTCGACCTTATTTTTCTCTCCAACTACCCTATCCTTCTTGATGAGAAACCAAGTGATCTAGATGATCAAATGTTTGAAACTTTTTCATATTTTTTTTGCAAGTTTTTCTAGGCATTTTTAAATGGCTTTTTTGAAGGTCTTCTACTCAAAATATCAGGTTGAAACTTTCATTTGTCCCTAAAATTGGGCAGCCAAAGGATCACTATTTTAGAGATTGAAATTAGATCTTCAATTCTTCTTTCTGACGGTGTAAATGGATTTGAATTTCAAGCTCTAGGCCAAAAGTTATGACCTCGACAAGTTAAGGATACCTTTTTTTACCTACAAAAAGAAGCAAACATTAGTTTAGAGAGATGAAAATGCTTAAATAAGACCAAGAATGCAAAACCCTATTAAAACACCTAAAAAACCACTTAGGACCTTTGAAAGAAAAATTTTGGCGCACCTTGCACACCTCAAAGGTGCGCTAGGTGCATCCTTTTATTTTATTATTATTATTATTATTTTTAAGTTTTATTTTTTTGGGTTTTTGAGAAATGCATAGTTGTGTGGCACAAAAGTGCATGTAGAGGAGAACGCAGAGCTCATGGCAAAGGCGTGCAATTTTTTATTATGGGTGCGTGCACTAGGAGGGCATGCATGGCACCTTGAAGTGGTGCACATGGTGCACCTTCATGAGGGGTGCACGACACTGCCATGGAGTGTGTGCATGATGTGCCTCCATGAGGGGCACATGCGACATCTCCATGGAGGGCATGCATGGTGTAGCCATCGAGGGTGTGCTTAGTTCTCCTTCATGAGGGGCACACATGGTGCTACCACTGAGGGTGCACTTAGTGTGCATCCATGAGGGGCACACGTGGTGCCTCCATGGAGGGCATGTGCAGTGCGCCATTGAGGGGCACGCATGGCACCACCATCGAAGACACACACAACATGCCTTCATGAGGGGAGTATGCAGTGCCTCCATGGAGGGTGCATGCAATGCACCTTCATGAGAGGCTTGCACAACACCTCCATGGAGGGCACATGTGGCACTGCCACAAAGGGCACACACGGTGTACCGTCATGAGGGGTGCATGCGATGCAAGAAATAAAAGAAGGGCGCAATTGTTTGAATGCACCTTATTTTTGATGAGTGAAAAATGAAAGTGTAATGAGAGTAAAATGAAATGCTAAGGGGGGGAATGGGTTTTGTAGCTCCTCGGGTGCGCGGGGTATGCATTGCGCCCATGCACGGGTGTGCGGTGCACAGCTCGCGAGCCACGCACACTTTTTTTTGACTTTTTTGATTTTTTTGTGTTTTTTCTAATTTTATAATAATATATATATATTTTAATTTTTTTTTTGACTCTAATACTTTCTCGGATCTTGAATTATGAGTTCAGGAGCTTGAAAAAAAGTAGGGGGTCCCCATTCCTAGTGAGGGATAGGGTGTGTGTTGTGAGACCACAATATCTACCTTGTGAAATGATTTAATTGTTCCACTCGTTAGGATGAACCAATGGTTTATCTCTAATCTACAACTTGGTTTGTGAAATGAGATACCTTTGAGTGTAATGATCACCTTGTTGTGATAGATAAATCTTTGCCACTCCTTATACTATTGTAGCCTTTTTACTTTGCACTT
Organism: Cupressus sempervirens; assembly: GCA_028749045.1. Classification (NCBI taxonomy): domain Eukaryota; kingdom Viridiplantae; phylum Streptophyta; class Pinopsida; order Cupressales; family Cupressaceae; genus Cupressus; species Cupressus sempervirens. The sequence goes on along the minus strand of CM053787.1, from coordinate 566,527,685 downwards.
TTATGACTTTCAATATGCTTACAATACCTTGATATCTTTGGATATGATACAATACATTACATATATACCAATCCAAATTATAATTCAACAAAGTTGACTACAATACAAGTTTCACTAAAATACACAAAGTTGGCTCAACTGCAGGAACTTGGGTTCTGAAGAAAAACTTGGTGAGGTTCTGATACTTGACATCCATTGTTAATGCTTAACATCATCATGCACTCGATAGACATAGAAGCTTGATCCATACTAATCACTTCCAAGTATTTTGAACTTGGTTTGCATTGGTGAGTTAGTGAATTCTGTGAGACTCGGCATATAAATTGAATGACTTGATTCACACAACATAGCTTAGTAAATGCTATCACTATGAGCTTGGTATAAACTAAATCACTTGGTTGACACTATATGGCTTAGTCAACAATGGATTCACATTGCCAAATTTGTGAACTTTGTAAACACTGAAGAACTTGTTTTGCACTAAGAAACTTAGTAAATGCAATAAAGCTCAGTTTACACTAATAATCACCAACTTGGTAGAAACTACTCAGTGTAAATTGAATATTGTTCCTGAAACTAGGTAGCAACTATAGAACTTGGTAGATCCTAAATTACTTGGTTAACATTATTAATTGTACAATATGCTCAGTAGATACTAACCATCTAAATAAGTGTGTGTGTGTGTCACTAATAAACAAACTTGATTGACATATCAACAATCTCCCCCTTTGGCATTAGTGACAAAAACACTTATCAATCAAAACTAAATTCTCAAAATGTTTCAGAATAATATTTAGTATCCATTTCATGTCTTCAACTTGGTAACATACTCTATTTTTGAAAATTTTCAAAATTTCTTTTGTAAGAGGTGTTTATCTGAATATCTATACATGTATATAATATGATGCTCCCCCATACATATATATTCAATATACTTTATGCATTATATATATCTTCTCATCTTTTCCATTTTATTGCATCTTATATTACATCTCCTCCCTCTTTACAATATGCTTTACATGTTATATACATCTTCTCCCCCTTTTTGACATAAATGCCAAAGGTGTATTCTATACAATTATGCCAAAATGTGACAAGAAATCAGAATGTACCTTAAGAATTAGTGACATTGTCTTGTCCCAATTTTCTTGCAACACCTTGCTTGTGTGCAATGCAATCTTAACTTTTTCTGATAATTCTATCATGTGATCAACAATGGAGAAGTTGTTATCATGGATGAGAGTTTTAGCATGTGCAATATGTTTTTACAATGCATCCATGTTAGGAAGAATCATGCCCTATATATCTACAAGTGTAGCTCTTATCCTGGCTTCTTCCCTTAGCAATTATGCTTGCATATTAGTCAAAAATCTAATCTTTATGTAGTGAGGAGAATTGTAGCTTGGATCAAGTGATAACTGGTGTGCACTTGCCTTCAAATCTTCATCAATTTTGGAGAGTTTATCTTTGATTTCCTATGTAAAAATGGATGTATCACAGAGTTTACTGAATAGCAAAGTGACATTGTTGCACTACTACATTTAACCTCATTTTTTTACCAAAATTTTGGACCATCAACTAAATAAGTTTAGGTTGGTCAGAATTTTAAGGCAAAAATTTCTTTTATTTACATGTAAGCCCCATGTTGGTCAAAATTTTGACCAACATTGGGCTTACATGTAAAAGAAGAAACATTTCTTACTTCTATGTTTTTTGCGCACACGAGTTCATTTGGGTTTTGTGTGTTTTCACATGGTTTTTGCAGCACATTGAGGGAAGTTCAGTTTTGGTTGGTTTTTGCATGGTTTTCTAGCATGCATTCTGGGAAGTTTGGACTCTTCAATGATTTTCACATGGTTTTCTGCTGCTAGCTATGATTTTTGTATGGTTTCCTTCTGCTAGGTATGATTTTTGCTAGTGATTTGAATGTCATATAGATGTGCATTGATTAATGTGAGTAGTTATCATATATTTTATGTTTTTACATAGAGGATCAGATGGATCAACAAAGTAAATCAATCATACTAGGTTGAATGCATATGGGGTGCAGATGATATAATTAGGGTTTATTGTGTGCTATTTTTATTGTGCATAGATTGAAAGTTGAACTTTAGAAATTGCTTTTTTTCTACTCTAATTAGGAAATGCTCCATGTCTAATTTAGTGGTGCATGTCTATTCTTGTTGTGCAACCATACCTTTTCTTCTATGCATGTCTCAAATTATGCCTTGGCTTCTTATGGGTTCATACCTAAATTTCATTGCTCTATTCCTATGCATATTTCTTTGCAGAGTTGCTCATCTACAATAGAATACACTTATGCTTGTGTTGTTAAAAAATGGGTAGGTGATTTAGATACCCATAAGCCTTGTGGTTCTTTTCATGCTATTACAATCAGCTTCTGAGCCTGTTCAATGTTTCAGTAAATTGGATCTTCAAACCAAACCTTGTATGGTCATAGTCTTATTGGGCTTGTTAATGTTGGTAATGCCAATATTCCTTGAAGAGTGTATTGGGTGGATTGAGAGGCTTGTGGTTGTTGTTTCAGTGCTCTCACAAGTAATTTTTAGTGATCATTATGTGGCAACCATAGGACCCTTGGGAACACTAGTCTATCAATCTTGATGCTTGTTGTTGCTCATGATTTTATTGCATTGGATATCTAATATAGGATGAAGTTTAATATCTTCTTCATGTCTACATGTTAGTGCATTCACTTTATTATTGTAGTTAACTAAGCATTAATTAACAAAAAAATTATGGTGGTTGTTTTGTGTCTTGTTCCTAGGGTTGCATACCTTATTCATGTCTACTTTTTGGTGCATTTACTTTATCATTGTAGTTAACAAAACATTAATTACCAAAAGAAATTACTTTGGTTTTTTTGTGTTTTGTTGCTGAGGGTGTTTTGGCAGGGCCTGACATCTACAAACTTCCTCTTCATATTTTCCACACAAATTTGCTGATAGCCTTGTTCAAATATTTACAATCCTCTTTTACAATACATGCATAAATTCATTCTAATGTCTTCACAAAATGAGATCCAAAGAATCACTAGCAAATTAGGCCTCAATTTTTGACCAAATTTTCAACCATCAATGAATTTGTTTAGGTTTGGTCAGATTTTTAGAGGCAAAAATTTCTTTTCTTTGAAACTTATGCTCATGTTGGTCAAAATTTTGACCAACATGAGGGCATATGTTTTAAAATGAAAAATAAAGCCCTCATATTCTTTATTGCTCATATTTTTTCTTGAGTTCTCTTGCTTGAACTTGTCCTTGTATTATTTCTTCTCATCTTCTGTTTAGCCCTCGAGCTCCTCATTATTTGATTAAACTCAAGCTAGTCTTCCAGATCACCATTTATATAGACCGACATCCCCTACTATTTTATGGCTATTGCCCCTAGAGTTTTCACTTTGCTTTGTCTTTGCGAGAGCTAGAAAGCATGCTTAAGCATTAGTTTAACTACTCACACTATCCATCGATTAGTTGAACTTTGGGGTAGGGCTACAACACATCGATTTTCCCTTATTCAATTCATTGATTTCATTTTAACATAATCACTTGGTCTACAACACACTAATTTCATTTTAACACTATGTTTTAATAACTGGAGCATGCGTCAAGGGTTTTCATTTGAACCTTATACAAAAACTTTTCCAGAATTTGAAGGTATGAAATAGTTAAATGCATGTATTGAGTTGATCAATTTTTAGATTAATCTGTGTTTTATGTTTAAACCCATGATAGAATGAGCATGTATATAATATTGAACCTCTTCTTGTATTATTAACCCTTTCTTTTGTAATTTAGAAAGGAAGCTATCTCATAGTACAATATAATGGAAAGGTGTCAAGAGAAAATGTATCCTATGTACATATCCCTTATTTCATAATAAAGCTTAATAAATTCTATGTTGTGATTTAGGGGAATTCTACCGAAGTAGAAATTAGAGATTGGGTGAAACAAAGCCTTGTTTTTTACAAGTGGAAATAATACAACATTAGTGATATATAGAAAATGTTTGGAATATTATTTGAAGACTGATCTCAATTAGAGCTTTTTTGAATTGAGTTGTGAATGCTTTAGTGTCATTTGCTGCTGTGTAACACCTTTGCAAAAGGCCCAGGTCTCTTTCTTACTTACTCTCTTTCTCCCTCTTAAGACCCATGTCATTTGTTGTAGAGTGAACATTTTGGTCTTGTGTGCATTCGTGTATGCATTTTTACAGATATCATTTGTCTATTTTGTTTGATTTTGTACTCTATTCATCTATCCTTGTATTTTGTCATTGTTCAAATATAATTTTATTCATGATTATAATTTGAGAATATATTAAATGTCCTTTGTCACCCATGTAATAGCATTTTGAAAGTTTTAATAGTTCTAATATTATTTGCCCTATCCATCCCTTGAAGAAATGAAAGGTAAAAACTTAATAATTACCAAACTTGGTCCTTGGAAGGATCATAAAATTTCTTTTATTAAGGCATTATTATTTGATAGATAGTTGTTGGTGAAGAAGAATAAAGAATTTGCAATTCTGATAATTTACTCAAGTAAATCTCTCTTTGAAAGGATTGTAGCTATAAATATATTCCTACTCCAAGCTTTTCCCTAAATTTCCTTTCCTTATGTTTCCTTTTTAGATGTTAAGAAAATGTATAGAAGAGGTGTTTTTTTAAAGTTAGGGAACTTGGAGTGCTTAGGGGTCTTCTCTCTAATGGCCCAATATGCTATGTATGTTGTGCTTTTTTCTTGGTTGGACTTGGGTTTCCCATTTCCCTCTTCACTTTCTATGAATATATGTGTTCATGACAATGGTTGTACATGGAAGATGTTAGAATATGTAGGTTTCAAAACGTCCTAGTCTTATTTTGTGTTATTGCTCACATTGGACCTATTCTGGTGGTCCTTTATGATTTGATTGTAAGACTTCTACTATGGATGTATATTTTACCAATAGTAGACAATATAGAGGTGGTCCAAAATGCTATACATTTGAAGAAATTTCTACTTGGATGGTCTTGGATTCTAGTTGTTCATAGTCATTTTAATTGTAAACGGAAGTGTTTCAAATTATCTTGGTCTTCGTTGCTCTATTTTATGTTTGAGTACTTATCATATACTTCATTAGTGTTCTTTTTGTAAAGTTTTAGAGGTTCCCTTTCACATATCACTTCCTTATTTGAGTTTTTCTCTCATGTAAAGAAATTTTCCAAGAATATGGCTTTTGGTTTTCCTAAGCCCCTCAATTTTGGCTAGGTGCTACTTTGTTTGGTTTAGATTCTTCTTCTTACTAGTTTTGGCACTAATAGAAAGGAAACCACATATTTTAGGATGATACAATGATGGATAATCCATGCCAAAAAAGTGATTTGTTGGTAAATAGATCTTGCAGAACATAATGGTTATATTGGGTTGATCCACAACACATTTTTCTTCATGATGCACCTATTTGAAGATCACCTATGTGCATTATATGTTTCATATAATAGCCACATTTGGAGCCAACTTAATTAATGCATTGAGATTTTGTCAAGGATAGAAATAGGATAAATTATTTGTGAAGGAGTGTGTTCTGTAAGTGTTAGATCTCTTAGTATGAAGCCTATAAAATAAGCTAGATGCATCAATCACTACAATTCATAATCTTGTTGTTCATTGCAAACCTCATGCATATTGTTGGTTGATAGTATATCGCTTCAATGAATACATATAACTTTGTATCATGCTCAACAAGTCAATCAAGGAACAATGTGCCTCCTTAAGTAGTGAGACTTAGAAAAAATGTTGTAATCCATATTTCATATAGTTTGAGTTAACTTTCGATGTTCTTTCCTTCATTGGGTTTTTGACATTTTTTTTTGTCATTGTGTTGTAACCTATGGTACATGTTTATGTCTTTTTGTGGTAAGCTATGGTACATGTTTTTCTTTCATGCTCTTCAATCTTTGATGGTTTGATGTTAAAATTACTTTATTATATGTTGATTCATAATACACTTGTTTCAACTCATGGTTCATTTATCTACATGATACACCTATTTGAAGCCAACCTATGTCATATTTTATTTTTCATCCAATGATCACTTTTGGACTTACTTGATTGATTGAGGTGAAAGGACGTAAACAAAAAGACAAATCATTTGTAAAGGACTATGTTGTATAAGTGTTGGATATGTGAGTATGAAGTGTGTAAAATCAGTTCAATAAAGTACCTATCCAAAAAGGGACTACGATATCTGCATAAGCCAGATGCATTTATAATTGCAGTTCATAATCATGTTTTTCATTATAAAGTTCACGTGTCTTGCTATTTGATGTTACATTTCTTCAACAAATCTTGTGTAAGTTTTTTTATCTTGCTTAGAAAATCCATCAAAGAGAAGTGTGGCTCCTAAGCTAAAGGGCCTTAAAACAAGTATTACAATACGTAAAGTAAGAGTTAATGCAGGCCATGGCCATTCTTGATTATATGAATTGCAAGATTGTATGCCTTCTTTGCAACCAAATTATTTGATGAAAACCAATGAAATAAATGTTCTAACTAGTAGAAAACTATAGGATCCATGTGCTATAAAGATGCATGCCATTAAGACTCATGGCTATTTGAAAAGGAAACTACTAAAGGGCTTACCTAGATTAGTTAGATCACAACCCTTGTTATACCAGTTAAGATTTTCATAAGATAGAATGTATGCATTTGAACTCCCAAAAGATTTTGGAGTATCATGTGTTTGGTTGTGAAATAGAGCTATTAGGTGACACTCTTGTTATGTTTATGGTTGCAAGACAAAACAATTTCCATGATATAATTTATGTTTGAGGCTATCACGCCCAAAATATTTTGGCAAATCATGTTTACAATTGCAAGATAGAACCACTAGACGAAACTTCAATTATAATTGCACATATTATTTCATCACACAATCACACATTTTGTTTGGAGTATCATGCTTATAGTTTAGTTTTAATTGGAAACCTCATGCTTACAGCTGGTTGTTAGCATTGACAAATATATATTCTCTAGGATTGCTTTCACATTGGCATTCTATTTTTAAATAGACTTCTCATTTAGCGATATCATATTTGCATAATTCATATCAATGAATTATTTTTTCTAGGTTTGATTATACAATGGTAATGTTTTAGATGACACTATATGATCCAAAATATGACAGTGTTCATTTTGACTAATGGTAATATTAAAGTTTATCATTTTTAATAGGACTTGAACTAAGCATTGTAGTTGATTTTTGTCATTGAAAAATATATTCTCTAGGATCACTTCGTCATAAGGCATTTTCTTGGCATCCCATTCTTATATAATATTGAAATATGACAAATAGTTTGGCTAATAGTATTTGACATAGTTTGGCTAATAGTACTTGACAGTTTGCCAATTTAATTAGTAATTGAACTGACTATAGTGGTACATGAAACCCTATAAAACAACAATTCTGCATAGAAATTAGCAATGGAGTTAACTATGAAATAAGGATGCTAAGATGACATGCCTAGGCTACACATGATCTTATATAGGAATAGTTATATTATGGGCTGGGCCATAGTCATTAAGAGATCTAATTGCAAACTTTAGCTTTATGCACTAGAGTTCTAGAGATGGTTTCAAAGCATCACATAGTGTGCAACAATAGAGAATTATTAAGGTATGAAGTATATCATGTTGTTGCTTACTCAAGTTTGTCTCTCATGTTTTGATCTCGAACAGTTAGAAGTTAGAAGTGATTTGATTATTCTGCTCTCATTATATTATATAAGTCATCCAGATTCTACACTATGTGACAATCTATTTGGTTTATAGCCACCAAAGTTTAATTCAATTAACTATTTTAAGGGCCATATTTTTTAGTGCTCATGAAAATAAGAACCACAATATGTAATCTAGGTTATTTAATGGAGTTTGTAAAGATTAATTTTTAGATATTTCAATATAGACTAGGTCTCTCTGTTGAAGTATCTTGTCCACTAATTCATAGATATAATCCATGTATAAAAGACACACTCCTTCACTATGACAACTAAAAAGATACAATCAAAATTTATGAAGTTTATTTGTGACAAAATAAGACCTACAATTTATAATATATAACAATATTTAGTTATGTGTAACAAAACTAAAAACTACCAGATTTTGTGCCTAGCTATATACCAAAGGAACTAGAGACATTGACATACCTACTCTACTGTGGTGTACTCATTATCAGACTAATAACATCTAGACAATAAAGTACTTTTGTGGACAAGGAGTGTCTGTCCTTGACACCAATAGCACATTGACAGTTAAAATTAGATGTACATATGTATTAGTAGAAGAATAAGATGTTTGGAAAATTGTGAAGTCTTATGAATAAGATGGTTTTCCTAGTTGCATTAGAGGAATAAGGATTAGTCCATAGTTACATCAGAGGAATAAGGATTAGTGCAAGATTTTGATGACTTTTCCAAGAAAGTGGGCAACATGTCAATCATACCAAGTATGTATTTTCATTGTCATTGACACGTTCAAGACATCATCATGAATTTTATAGACTATGATTGTGTAGATCAATTGATCAAAAATTGCAAAGGATAGTCAAAATCAATGCGTATTGATGATTCATCTGAATCCTACTAAGACTGATCATATAATTAATACTATGAGGAAGCTAACCAACAAAGAAGGTCATTAAGCATCAAAAAGAAGATATTGATAAGATTACATTGTTCAATATCAATTGAAGATATTGATTAGGTCCAGATATTTGTTTGAAAAAAATGCATTGGAGAGTAGTGAGCAAGATTAGAACCTTAGCTGAGACAAGTGTCAGAAATCACAAACAAGATTAAGGGAGTTGACAGAAGCATCAATGGTTGATAAGGAACAACAAACAATATCGAGGGTTGAAGAGTGAATGCAAATATCAGTATATCCATTTAGTTCTATAATAACTAAATAATCACAGAGTAAGAGAAAGATTAATGGATTGACTAAGAGGAGGATCCATGTTCAGCATCAAAAAATAGAATCAATGGAGAACATTTTCAAGAATCAATGATGGCCATTGTCAACTAGTGTTGGCTAAGGCATGAACCAATTGCATTAGAGGCTAATATTTTTGAACATTAATGATTGAATAACATCCTTAATCAATATCATAAATAGTGATCGATAAAGATAAAAAAGACTACCTTATCCATAATATGATAGTTTATGTTAATGTTAGCATTGACTTGTTAACAAACTGATGTCATTATGCAAAGACAAAATGTTAATCAATTCTCGGTAATTACTAATCATGAATAGGTACCTTGGTGATGGTAATAAAGCTTAATCTAGATTAAGACAATGAATTATGATATGTTCTAATAAGTAATTAATAATGGAAGGATGCAATTACAAGGTTGTGTTACAATTAGTTGTTATGAAGAGTGACAATACAAAGAGACAGAGAGCATTCTTTATCCTACGTGACTTCTCACACCAAGTGCATGGTATCAAAGGACATTCATTATCATTTATTTCAACATCAATTTGAAATAAACATGTTATGTTGAATGACTGCCTTTGGCATTATTGGTTGTACACATTTAAAGAAAGATCAGACATAACACCCCTGTTGCAAGAATTATTTGATAATATTAGACATAATGATATTTCTAGAATTTCATAAGCCTATCAGCAAATTAGAAACATCAAATCTCACTTTAGGCAATAATTATATTTGATTGCAAGCATTGAAGGATTATATTAGAAACAACATTAATACAATTGTATCCCCATTAGCAATAAATAAGGATTAGATATTGCATGTTATCAAAGTCATACTAGTGAAAACAATTTGCATTTGTAGAAGCAATACCATTACATCTCCGTTGCATATAGTTTATATTGACATAATGGACATAGCAAGGATCATTCCACTAAGTGCAAGAAGTATCAATTATTTTTAGCATATATATAATTGTATATATCAGAGATAGCAAGTGAAATTGTTCATTGTTATTCTCCACACAAATATATTCATAGCATCCATTACATAGTTTAATTACGAACTCAAATATTCTAAGTTTAGGGATTGCAGTAATTATCTTATAATGAAATTAAATAGGGATTGCAGTAATTATCTTATAATGAAATTAAATCTGCCAATCAATTATTGTTGACATAAACAAAATTAAAATGTTGAAATCACTTATAGAATAAGAATATACTATGGTAAATGTTGTTTGATGACCCATAGCCATTTTTATCCTGGCTTTGATATTGTTTATTTGGACCACCTTCATACCAAATATTGATCTTAGTTTGGGCATGGCCATGGTATACCTTGGTTACATCCCTGAGCCTGTGAATATGTCCTAAATGTCTCAATTCTTATTAAGAGTGCAAAGGGATAGTAGAAATGAATAATTATGATTAAATTAACATACTTTTAATTAAAAATTATTAGAAAGTGAAGACACAAGATGATATACAAGCTTAATCTTAATTGAAATTATAGTATTTGAAAACATATGATAAAATAGTAAGCTAAGTATACAAGAATATAAAAAACAAACATATATCAAAAAATAATAGTCATTTCAGCCTTAATGGTTTAATAATTGAATGAATAAATTGTTCCTAATATATGTTTCTTTTTCAATAGTAACATGAACCCAAAGTAGAAGTCCCTAACTACCATCAATCCTTTTATGTAATATGACCCAAGGTGCTAGGATGCATAGCCAATATCTTCAATTTTATAGGCCAATCAATTGCCATAGCAATCCCTTAAAGACTAGATCAAACCATGGTCACAAATCAAGCTAATAAAGTATATGAATGAAATCACAACCATAGTAACCAAAAGGGAATGAAATGATATCTTCACCATACAATATACATGGTTTTTAGCATGTAGGATAGTGCCATAAATGCCGAATGAATCATATAATCCAGAGTCATAGTGAGCCTCTTTAGTGTTTTTTCCTGTACCATGGTTGATGGGAATGGTCCACACTAAAAAAATCTTGCTATTGCCTAGATGCCAATGCTACTGCATAATCATTCACATCAAGATTTGGATTTCTTCCTTAAGAAGTTGGAAAAGAGGGTCACTGTTGCTTAGACGTTGATACTGCTACATATCCATTGACACAAAGATCATAATTTCTTCCTTGTGATGTTGAAAAATAGGGTCACTGTTTCTCAAATGCTAGTACTGTTGCAAATCCATTCACATGAATATCCAGATTTCTTCCTTGTGAAGTTGGAAAAGAAAGTTGCTATTGCTCAGATGCTGATATTGCTACATACTCATTCATATGAAGATTTGGATTTCCTCTTTGTGTTGTTGGAAAAGAGAATTACTATTGCTCATATGCATATCAGTTCATAAAAAGATCTTGATTTCCTCCTTGAGGAGTTGGAAAAGTTCCTTGTGTTGTTAGAAAAGAGGATTGCTATTGCTCATATGCATATTCGTTCACAACAAGATATTGATTTCCTGTTTGAGTAGTTGGAAAAGTTCCTTGTGATGTTAGAAAAGAGGATTTCTATTGCTCATATGTATATCTATTCACAATAGGATCTTTATTTCCTCTTTGAGTAGTTGGAAAAGTGGACTCTCTTATTTGTGAATGGCTATTCCAAGAATTGTTACAAAGAGATGATCCTATCTGTAGATTGTTGTTCCCATGGTAAGGAAGGGATAGATATGTCTCAATATTTTGATAATTAGGGTGAGATAGATTTTCTTGCTATTGTTGGTTCAAATATGATGTAGGTCCTCCATTCTGGTTTGAATCTAATGTGGGTTCAACACCACCCACATTCTGGTTTGAATTAGTTGACAATGAGGATGGTCTGCCAGCTTGAGCCAATGTTTGGACTTGTGATGGACTAGATAGGTCAGCATATGCCTACACTCCTCTTGGGATGGATAAATAATTTTGAGGTGCTACATATTGATTGCTACAAAGTGAAAAGAAACACTCCAATTAGATTCTTAAATGTATAAAGTGAAAAGGAACACTCCATTAGTTTCTTATATAAATAAATTATGAGCTTCCATTTGAGTAATTTAAAGCTTCCATTATTGTGATATTGTTTTAAGGGTTTAACTATGTTGTCCTTCAAATAAAAATTCAAAAATTCAAAAACCTATGTTTCATGAGCAGTAGTCTCAAAAAGCTATTTGTCATGAAAATGAATGGATTCTTGAGAGATGAGTTCTTGAAATGAAAAAAATGAATGGATTCTTAAAATGGAAAGAATGAAGGGACTCTTGAAATGGAAAGAATGAATAGATTCTTAAGAGATGTATTCTTGAAATGAGATGGGTTCTTGAAATAGGAACCTATTTCAAGAACCCATCTTTCAAGAATCTATTTATTTTATGAGAAATTGGTTTTGAATCTTAATTAAACAGCTGAATCACTAGTAAATTTGAACTCAATTTTTTACAAATTTTGGTCAAAATTTTGACCCAAGTTGGTTAAAATTTTGACCAAGTAGTTCATGGCAATTTTTCTCACCAAAATTTTAACTAACTTGCAGGTTGATCAAAATTTTGACGAATACATTTGTCAATTTTTTTTGTCTCTGCTAACTTTGATTTGCCATTTTTGGTCAAAAAATGTCAATAAATTGTTGAAATTTCAACCAATTCTTGGTGAAAATCTTTCAAGAATTCGTTGAAATTTCCATCAATGTTTGGTCAAAAACTTTCAAGAATTGGTCATTGAAATTTCTACCAATGTTTGGTCAAAAAATTTGAAGAATTGGTGGAATTTTTGACTAATTCTTGGTGGAAATCCATGAGGTGATGGTCAAAGTTTTGACCAAACTAAGTTGTTTAAAAAAAAAATAGAGTGGGTGAATCCCCCAACGAATGACTACCTGTGGACTCTCTCTTAGATCATATGGAATATAATGGTTACGGGGATATGTCAAAGACAGAGTAGTAGCCACATATTTTGGATTAGGCTCTCACTAATCTAATTCAAGCTTGTTATAATTATCATTTAATGCTCTACTAATCTGAGATTTTAATACTGGCTTGAATGTTCTACTAAAAAAGTTCCATCAAAATTTCCATTTTACGTTGCTTTCAAATTCATTTCATGCTACTGCTTTTTCTGATTTGGAAGAATTTTGATGGTGTCTCTATTTCACCTAGAATGGGCCATCTGTAACATAAATGAGATATTACTAACCTAATAAATGCAGGAAGTGTGGTTTGACTAGTGTACACCAAGAGAATTGACAAGTAAAGCTAATGAATTTGAAGCTAGTTGGCCTTAATAAGGCGTTTCATGTTGGAAGATGTTAATACACATTGAATGAATGGTGAAAAACTTGATAGCAGAGTAACTAGCCTTTTTTATTGATGCAGACAAGCTTTTGCCACAAACATGCTGAGTCTTTGCTAAAAACTTGGTGAAGTTTCAGGCATACTCTGTCAGTGAAACAAATAAGTATGCCTAGCGGTAGTCCTACCTAATAATAGGATCTGATAGCAACAAATCAGCATGATATATTCTTTGCAATAATAGTACTAGGGATACTTAATATATATGTGAAAGAAGTTATCCAATAGACCACAAAATGGAAGATTAGCACTTTTCTAGAAATTCAGACTATTGGTAAAATTAAATGCTATTTATTTAAAAAATTTTGCATAGATAAATTTGTGGCAAACACAAACGGTTGAGGAAGCATCCAGTTCAAGAGAACTTCATACTTAGTAGTAATGATGGTGGATTGTCCCAAAAATTTGAATATAGGCTCTGAAAAAATGTTTGGTATAAACAAGAGAACTGCAGTTACTAAAAGTATCACAATAGATTGCTGTATGTAAATGCCAAGCATATTGAATTGTCTCGTTCCAAAAGCCTATCCACAAAATGTTCCTAGAGTAGTTCCTATTCCTAGCTAGCCTCCTAGGATTGGTAAAATCATAGATAATGAAATGTATGATTACACTTAGTCTACAGTCCTTAGGATAATAATCTTCAACAACAATGATAACTATCTCTTACTCTATTCTCAAACTATACAAACCTCTTAGCAAATTGATGAAAATATGATGCCCCTGTTGAACTATTTTCAAAAGGTAATGTCCATCTACCTAGAGCACACATAGATCACATCTAATTCATATTTCCTTTTATATCTTACTAAAGAGCATATATTTCCTCAAGAAAAAAATTGCTATACATTAATATGTTTTGATATTTTAGTCATCTTCATTAGTTGATGCATTAATCACATTAGTCATTTCTATCGGGATTAGTCAAGGCATGTTACTAATAACACTTAAGTAAATTTCACCTTGTGACATATCTTTGAGAAATTTTGCAAATAATTAAGATATGTTGTCTATAACCCCAAGTTTGCAAACATCTAGGCCTTCTAGAAATTATAGGATCATTTTAGTTACATTTGAAAACATTAATAAAAAATTTCCATATGTGCAGATATAAACATTAACTACAACATGTCCAATTTATTTGTAGATATATTTTCCTATGAAGAAAGACCACGCTTGACAATACGAACCCAGAAAAAAATTGTGGTCTTAGTTATGAAGAAAACCTGATAAATGTTATTGTCCTTGCAAAACGTGTAAGGGCTTAAAGAATTGAAGAATTCTAATCACAACAGCCCAGAGTCATTGTAGGCAACATGGTCACATTTAAGGGGGCCATGATTTTCATCCATTACTGAATGTGGATTTCCTATTGGAAGAACATGGAGGTGCAAATATCTAAGCTGAGGATAACACTTCGATGGAAGAAGATGATAATGTGCTAGAGGACATGATTGAAGAAGATGGTACTGAAGTAGGTGATGAAGAGGCTCACAATGATGGCACTGGTGAATCTAGTAATGATGATGAAGATGATCTTGATATACCTTTACTTGAGAAGGCACATGATCCCTTATATGAAGGCTCCCAAACAACTCTACATTCCAAGTGAGTTTTTGTAAATCCTTTAGACAAGTCACTTTTAATAGGGTGTCAAGCTTTTAACAGGGCAGGTCTTTCACAGGGCAGATCATTGATGATGGTCAAAATTTGTAACCTTAGCAAGTTACATATTGCTATAGTGATAAGTTGTGGGTGTCATCCCCACCCCAGTTTTACCTTCTCATTCTGGAGGGTTTCTGGGTGATCAAATCTTGTGTTATCTATTTTCATGCATGTATTTACTTTCATGTTAGTTAGATGAGTTAGATACATGTGATTGATTTCAACTAAAAAATTTTAGAGGTTAAAGTTTGGTACTTTTGGTTCACCCTCCCTTAGAAGTAAATCTTCCCAATTGTAAATTCCAACAATTGGTATCAAATCTTAGTTCTCATAAGGAGAAGCCTTACAGCTTGAGAAAAAGATTTTGAAATGGAAGTCTACAAACTTGGGAAGATCATAGAGAACTAAGAAATTGAGATACATCTCATTCTACATTCTCTGGAAGAAGCCAGAGAAGAATTGAGGAAATCATTAAAGAGAAGAAGAGAGATTGCCATAGCTAAGAATGATACATAGTACAAGGAGATTGACACCTCAAAAGTGTTTGCAAATGGAGATTCCAAAGAATTTGATGCATAAATAGTAGATCTAATGGAGAAGAATAGAGATCAAGTAGAAGAAATCAGAACTCTCAAGATTGAACAAGAATCACAAGCCATGATGCTTTGTGAAGTGATTGAACAGAAGAAAACAGCCATGGAAGATAAAGTGATGATAGAAGATGACAAGAGAAACCTTACCAATAGATTGGAGGAAAAGAAAATTGAGTTTGAAAGAATTTCCAACATGTAGCTAGACATCCTAAGCTAGATGATGACTACCCATCATGAGTTGAATGTTAAGGACATCGAGATCTCTACACTGAAGATGCAAAATGAGCAACTACAAAATTACTTGAGAAGAGAAAAAGAAATTTTAGAAAGCTTCAACAAACCTAATGAAGCCATCAAGTACTTTGAACAACTACTGAAATCACCAAGGTATCTAAGACTACAAAAGAAAGAAATAACAAAGGTAAGAACACAAAACCCACTTGTCATTTTTGTGGTAAGAAGGGACATATCTAATGTGTGTAAGAGCAAGAATGCAAATCAACATGACAAACCTAAAAATATGGGTCATTGTCACAAATGCAAAAAATAAGGTCATCAGGCACATGATTGTAGGACTAGAACTATTAGGATACCAAGATTTGAAGGTCACTGCTACAATTGCAAGAAGTATAGACATAGAGCTTTTAAATGCAGATCAAAGCCTATATGAACACCAAATCAACAAGCAAAGAAAAAAAGTTATGGACATCACTATAATTGGGACTACAATACTAGGCATAGCTCTCACTATTGTTAGGAATAGGGACACATCCATAAAAATTTCATAAGAACATATTTTAGTGGAAACTATAGCAGATGATTGAGGCAAACTACATGCTTTAGTTGTTTGAAGACTAGTCATATTAGCAAAAATTGCCAGCAAGGTCAAAGGCACCCAATTTAGATTTCAATAAAGGAAAAAGTAAAGTTGATGTTGAACACATCAAAGGAGAGATGAATAAAACATGGAAGAAGAAAGATGGAAGTAGCACATCCAATGAAGAGATCACTTTATCCAAAAGGTTAAGTGATCAAATTTCATCCAACTAAGCAAAAGAAGGTATGTGGAATTGATTTACAAAGCTATATCATACATTAGTTCTAAGACAAGTAAGTACTAAAAAGGAGAGATCGACATGAATAGAGATGCAAAGTTGAAATTTCAAGTTTTCACAAGTGTTGCTGAGATGTCTTTAGATGCCGAGAAAAATAGAAATCCTATATGTGTTAAGCATTAGTAATCAGTGAGTGCCGAGTAACATAGAATCAACATATGAGTTTTTACCTTCACAAACTCAGATGTAAACTATTTTTGGAGCTAACACAAGATGAATCTTGAAGGATTAAGAGATTAGATCGAATCTTTTTGATTCCTTATGAAATCAACATGCAACTAGTCAGAAAAATGGAAAGACTTGACTAAGAAAGATTGATGAATCTCAGTTGTAGATTCATACCTAACCCTAATTCATGAAACCTTTTTAAGGAGGTCAAGACCCCATAATTCTTGTGTGCATGTGCAAAAAAGAGAGAGCATGGTATTGGAATGCAAGGAGAGAATGATAGAAAAGTTTAAAGGGGTGTAGAGACTTAGAAAAAGAAGAGCATTGCAGAAATAAGTTGATCAGAACAAAACATCAACACTACGAATAGAGAGTTATCAAATCAGGAAGGACTAGATCAGATTGGACAAAACAAGGGTCTAGAATCAGCAATTGAAGATTGTAAGTCATTAGATCAAGACATTCTACTATACTTTTTAACCATTATATTAGGAGAATGAAAATTTCAATATCTAGGTTGGTTTAACAACCATATTGTAAATCCTTTAACATGGTGACATTTCAAGTGAGTGTTTGTAAATCTTTTAGACAAGTCACTTTTAACAAGGTGTAAAGCCTTTAACAGGGTAGATCATTAGTGATGGTCAAAATTTGTAACCTTAACAAGTTACATATTGCTGCAGTGATAAGTTGTGGGTGTCATCCCTACCTCAATTTTACCTTCTCATTTTGGAGGGTTTCTGGGTGATCAAATCTTGTGTTATCTAATTTCATGCATGTCTTTACTTTCATGTTAATTAGATGAGTTAGATGCATGTGACTGATTTTAGTTTAAAATTTTTAGAGGTTAAAGTTTGGTACTTTTAATTCACCCCCCCTCAGAAGTAAATCTTCCCACTTGTAAATTCCAACAATGTATGCTAAGGTATGCCATTTTTGTCATCTTCAATGTTAGCATACTGTAGGACCAAAAAAATGGGTTAAAAACATAACATACTATGAGAAAATCACAAAACTCAATCAACATACATTAGCACCCACTAGTCTACCATGAAAGCCAAACTAATAAAGAAAGCAATAGAAACCCCCTTTTCACTTGTAGCTCCCATGTCCTTCTTTCTTCTCCAAATGATTGTAGATCCAAAGTTGCCTATAATGTACACAAAATTGAAGCAAAAGTCTTATGATGTGGATAATGCCATGAGAATACTTGAAGTTGTGATTTGAATGTGAGAGCAAGAATGCAATATGCAAAGAAGTAGAGACTCAAAGATTCAAAGATTTGGACTTTCAAAACTTAAGCATTCGGATTCGAGGACCCAAAATGAGAGAAAGAGTGTTCATTTTATAATCAACACTCAAAGTGAGAGCATTGGATTTGTCACCCATAGATGTGCGATGTGCCAAGAGATTCCTATGACGCATATGACAGAATATGCCAATTGTGAGATTCTATGACACATGCAAGTCAAACTTGGCTAAATGTGGAAGAGAATCTATGACGCGTCATAAGACACCTCAACCCACTTAAAGCCAAGAATCTATGACAGAGAAGCCAAATAGAGACATGCGTAAGAGGTAATAATATTTGATTATGACAAATCTCAGCCAAGTGTTAAAGGAGGATCCATGAGGTGTCACATCCAAGTGTCATGATGATGCAATATTTTATGGAATATTTGAATTAAAAATCCTCTTATTCCACAAAATAAGAATTAGTAGAAAATGGATTTAATGATGAAAAATGGAACTTAGGAAATTAAGAATTTTCATGGTTTGCAGATAATGAATCAATTAATTAATAAAATTAACTAATTGAGGATGATAATTGGGAAGAATAATTAGAAAGAATAGGATTAAATTCTGGGTTATTTAATCCTAAAGAGAAAATTAGTAGATAATTGGCCAAATTGATTAAATGAATGTGACCGTATCCTTTGATGAAAATGTAATGATGATAGATATGGAATAAGATGATGAAAAGGTAGACCGAAACCATGGTCAAATTAATTGATAGATCTAAATTGATAACATGCCAAGGACACATGACATGAATTGGTTGATATGTAACATTTAACTGACATTGTAAATGCTATAGGATTGAAATTGATTGATAAGGTTTGATCATAATAACATCGACGAACATTGTCAATGTTATTGAAATGGTTGAGGATTCCATGATCTAACATTGAAAGCCTCAACAATGTCAAAGATTGGATGACATGAATGATAGTTTGACCTAGCACTGAAAGCCACGATAGTACTAAGGTCAGATTGATAAGATTAATAGGTTGATAGGTTTCCAAGGTACTGAAAGCCACAAAAATGCCTAGGAGCGGATTAATGATGATTGATTTGGGATGTTTGATATGTTTCGGGTTGATTAGGACTGATTTTGAGTGATTTCAGGTTGATTTGGGGTGATTTCGAGTTGATTTGGGGTGATTCTGAGTTGATGTGAAATTGATATGAAAGGGGATACAAATGACAAAATATGGTCAATCTGGCCAAAAGATCGAAGTTAGTATAATGAGAAAATGGGACAAATTAGTATGAAGAAGTGATGAAGTCATAGATGCAAACTATTTTTGAGCGTCTACATTTTGCCCCTCTTTGATACAATGTGATTTAGAGTGTTGTGTCAAAGAATGCTAACGAAAAAGCCATAAAAGCATGCCCCAGCGATGTGGTATATATTTATGCCCCCTCGAGAAATTGACCAACATAGGCATATGATAGGTCAATTTCATCGACAACAGGAAAAGAAAGCCATAGGAACTGACGGTTCAAAAATCGGAGTTAAAACGCAAAAGTTATGGCCTCCGTAGTGTAAATAAGCATCGCGACCAACACAGAAAGGGTTCACATCTATGACTTCATCACTTCTTCATACTAATGAGAAAATGGGACAATTACTATGACTTAGTATAATGAGAAAATGGGACAAATTAGTATGAAGAAGTGATGAAGTCGTAGATGTGAACCATTTTTGAGCATCTACACATACAATTACTATTCATTATATTAACAATTCATATTTGTTGTTGTAGGTTGATAGGTGAGTTTTTGTTACCACCATCAAACATTTTGCTTCATTCGTACTGAGTATTATCTATCATTATGAATCAGATTAGAATGAAGTATCAAACAATACATGCATGTCCCAATGATCACATTCTATATCATAAACAACATGAATTTGCAACATAATGCCCTGATTGTTATATTAGTAGATATTAGTCAATCAAATAATAAAAAAAGTGCCTCACAAAGTTCTTCGATATATTCCTATTATTCCACATCTTCAATGATTATTTAGGTGTGCTAGCTTGGCACAATTTATGTATTAGCATGCATGCAATAGAAGTCAAGATGACATTATGCGAAAATCAGAGTTAAAACGCAAAATTTATGGCCTACATTTGGTGAACCCGACGTGATGAAGTCGTAGATGCAAACCCTTTCTGTGTTGGTCGCAATGCTTATTTACACTCCAGAGGCCATAACTTTTGCGTTTTAACTCCGATTTTTAATCTGTCAGTTCCTATGGCTTTCTTTTCCCATTGTCGATGAAATTGACCTATCATATGCCTATGTTGATCAATTTCTTGAGGGGGCATAAATATATACCGCATCACTGGGGCATGCTTTTATGGCTTTTTCATTAGCATTCTTTGACACAATGCTCTAAATCACATTGTATCAAAGAGGGGCAAAATGTAGACGCTCAAAAATGGTTCGCATCTATGACTTCATCACTTCTTCATACTAATTTGTCCCATTTTCTCATTATAATAACTTTGATCTTTTGGCTAGATTGACCATATTTTGTCATTTGTATGAAGAAGTGATGAAGTCGTAGATGCGAACCATTTTTGAGTGTCTACACATAAAATTACTATTCATTATATTAACAATTCATATTTGTTGTTGTAGGTTGATAGGTGAGTTTTTGTTACTACCATCAAACATTTTGCTTCATTCATACTAAGAATTATCTATCATTATGAATCAAATTAGAATGAAGTATCAAACAATACATGCATGTCCCAATGATCACATTCTATATCATAAACAACATGAATTTGAAATAGAATGCCTTGATTGTTATATTAGTAGATATTAGTCAGATTAAATAATAAAAAAAGTGCCTCACAAAGTTCTTCGATATATTCCTATTATTCCACATCTTCAATGATTATTCAGGTGTGCTAGCTTGGCACAATTTATGTATTAGCATGCATACAAGAGAAGTCAAGATGACATTATGTGAATGCCTACCGATGGTTCTACATTTAAAGAGATAGAAGAAACATGGTAAAACTTTAAAGAAGAACCTCATAATCTGAAGCTTACATTGGCAGCGAACGATGTCAATCCATATGAGATATGAGATTTGTTTACTTAGTGTGGCCTATTTTTATTATTAACAATAACATTCCTCCTTGGATGTCCATAAAGAGGGAGCACATAATGTTGTCAATGATTGTGTTAGGTATTTTTTCATTTTATAATTATCTAAATTAATTTATAAATAGTGCATGAAAATGGTCATAATAATTATGTAATGTTTTAGTTCATTCAATTACTAGGTAAGTACCAAGTTAAAGATATGAACGTGTATATTGAGTCCCTAATTGAAGAGTTGTTGAAGTTATAGAATGACATCACTATGTATGACATTTCTAGACCAATAGGACACTGAAAATTTCAATTCCATGCAATGCTTGTATGGACAATACATGATACCCCTAGGCTAACTCATTTTTGTGGTATATTATATTGTTAAAATCAAATATTTTTGGTCTATTACAGTGCTTACACATTACTATTGTATGCTTAAGTTGCACATGATAATTGTACATGATCCAATTATACATGTTCTTTTAGGTCTTTAGACAAAGGGAAAATTCAGATGTCTAGCTTTTGGTTCGAAGATAAAATCTCGTCATTCTAGAAGTTTAGGAAAGCAAGTGTTTAATGAGTTTAAGAACTTTCTCCACAATAATCATAGGTATCAAATTTTTGAAAAACATCTTTTCAATGGGAAAGAAGAGACATCATCAAGGCCACAAAGAATGACACCTCATATATGGAAGTTGGAATACGATCAACTAAATCATCGAGGTAATGTCCAATTTGTCATTCAAAGTTTAAAATTTGTATTTTGATATTGTCTTATATTTACTAATTCTATAGTTGATGCTTGTGAAGGTCATCAAGGCATCAATGACCAACTTACTAGAGGAATGAAAAGTTATCTTACTCAATTTAGTAAGTTATCGTACTACAAAGATCTCCCAATCATGCATTTCTTTGATGCTATGCATATTAGAAAGAATGTAATAGAGACACTAGTGGATGGAAGGCATGATAGAGAAAAAATTGCCAAAATTTGTACTAACATTCATGAATCCAATCATGCATTAAAAGATTTCATTGAATCAAATAGCAAGGGAGATTGCATAAATACAAGTGCCCTTCCTTGGTTATTAATAGAGCAACAAAGTGATGCATTAAAAGAAGTCATAATTTTTTTTTTTCCCAATAAGATTTGCTTTAAATACAAACACTCTTCTATCAAAGAAAGGTGATTTTGGGCTAGGGTTGAAAACATATGATTGACATACCTTCATCAAGGTAAGTCATGTTCTCTATTTATAATATATTTGTAAAATTGAACGTACTACCTATTGCATTATTTAACAATATATTGAAATGATCATTTTTTAATGCTTGCAGTGCATCCTACCTCTATCCCTTCCACACCAGTCTAACAATAGTATTAAACAAGTTATATATGATCTTGGAAAATACATGAGGTTAGAGGTGTTTTTTCTTAGATTTATAACTTTTTATCTGAAATATATTGTATAATTTTATTTGAAATCTCGTTTATGTGTTTTTGTGTGTTGAATATCTTTTAGGTGGTTATCATCTAAACAAATTGATAAAAAAGATATAAAATATTGGAAGAGAAAAATTTCACAGCTTATGTGTGAAATGCAAAAGTGTTTACCTTCAACCTTTTTCAATGCTCAAGAACACTACCTCATACATCAAGTTGAGGAGATAGACTTGTGTGGACTTGTACAAAGTAGGTCAATGTGGATGGTTAAGAGACAATTGAAATTTATGAAGGGCTTGGTTCAACAAAGAGCACATCTTGAAGGTTCTATGGTAGAGGGATATATGGTATACTAGACCATGGTGTACATTAGTGAATATCTTTCAAAGTTTGCAACAAATATCCATGTAGATTTCATTTGGTATCCCAACTCTAATGACAAATTTGAAGGGGAGTACCTGATGGGGAAAGGTAGATTGAGGAGAGTGAGAGGTAATTATAAGTTATTTTTTTGTAGTTTAATAATTCTTATCCATCATCAATATATAAGTTGTTTCTAACTGGTGTAATTTTTTTCTTTATAGTTGGTTGTGAGTGGGATGCACTACATTTGTATATTGCAAATAATTTTGATTGGATAATGGTATGGATTGAACAGTCTCAAGAAATGGTCACTCATTAACATGGAATGGTGTTTCATCATTGGTTAAAGAAGCTCATCTTAATGGAGATCCAAATGTTATGCCAAGGGTACTTGATCTAGTATATGACTTAAGAGATACAAAGGTACACATAATATTACTAATCATGAGACATAAGTTTAATATCAACTCACAGATCAATGCAAATAATCTTGACATGTTTGACTAATTGTAGGTCAAACACCACAAAGCTATGTACTACCATGACTATAAATTTCACACAAAAAGGTCAGATGAAATGAAGAAAACTTGTGATTTCGGGATAAATGTTGTCTTCACGGTCACCAATATTTCATCTAGAACTGAAATACATCCTCAACAATTTGAAAATTGAACTATAGAATTTTGGATGATGTACTTGATTGCAACTTTAATTCATTCAAAATAGTTCTATTTGTCATCAAATAGTATAGGCTATGGCTGAATAAAAATAATCCTGATAAGATTGTTATTGAATATGATAGTGGATTTACTATGATTAATACAAGGTCATTTGAGCCCTACATTCTTCCAAGCCAATGCGAGCAAGTGTTTTACTTTGGTGTTCCACACAAACTAGGTTGGTCATTTATTATTAGACATGACCCAAGAGGAAGGTTGATAAAGTACAATGTGATGGAAGAAGAAGATATCGAAGAAGCACAAGACAGAGTAAATGATTATCAGGAATGACAGTTATCTAGCGATGAAGAAGAAGAAGGTGATGATTTTGGTCATGCTGATGATAATGGTGATAATGATGATGATGATGCTAATGATGATCATGATCATGGTAATGAAGATGGTGATGATCATGGCAATGATGGTCATGATGATGATGGTGATGAAGATGATGATGATGGCGATGAAGATGGTGGTGGTGATGATAGTGATCAAAGTGACAAGTACAATGATGAAAATGATGATGATGACATGGATGAAGATCATGATGGTCAATGAAATGTCTAGGTAGGATCAATTTTAACTATGATGGGGTCATGTACGACCAAATTTTTCTTTCCAAACCATATGTGTAGATATAAACATTAAGTAGAACATGTCAAATATTTTTTTAGATATACACAGTAGTTACACCAAATTTTTGGCTAACTTAAGACAAATGATTTACATATACAATCTACTTTATTATTAATATTTTTTTGGTAAGTCTATTACTTTAATTTCACTGTTGATTTCTAAGACTTATCTTTTTCATAGGGGGACATGGATGCACCATCTCACACACCTTCAATAGAGGTAAACATTAATTATTATAAATTTTAATGTTAATATAGAAACACATGTCATATTATTATATTCTTTTATTTATGGCTTTGGAGTTATTTTGATGAACTTTTACTGATATTTGATGTCACAAATGATAGGAAAAAGCTAGAATGACAGCTGATCAAATGCAATCTGAAATACAGGCACCATTTCTACATGACGTCACCCTTAGTGCTGACCCTATGTTCATGGCCCAAAAACTCAAACAAAGATATACTGATGAAATTGTTAACATTATCATTGAGGGTGACACAAGTGAGGAGAAAGAGGCACTAAGAAAAGAACTAGACCGTAGGGTCCAATCTTTGAAGGTAAGCAGTAATTCGACTAAAGCAATAATAGAAGTTCAATATATGTTAATATTTTATAGTATCTTATGGATCATGATCTATAATTTTATGTTTTCTTATATAGAAATATGTGATAGTTGTGACATCACATGGTGAACATGGTGAGGGTTGTAGCACACAACTTTTGTGTAAGTAACACTTTGTTTGTTTGTTTTCATCAACATTATAACACTTACCTTTTTTGTGTGGAGACTTCTAACTAGTATCCCATTTGATCTTTATCCATTGAAAATGTCTTTGCTAACAATATTGTATTCTTTAGCTCATGATGAAGTGCAGATGCCTCCTTTGGTTGGTGGTCCAGTATTGCCTTGTGCATTGCCAGCAACAAGGACCATGCAAACATCCTCATCTATGCCAACTACAACTAGTAAAACCTTGTTTTGCTATATTTTGTAATGTGCTAATCATGCATTTTTTTTTGTTGGGTGGATTTTGTACTCATGTACCTATCATACATACCAGAGTACAAAGTATGGTGATTAGTACTCTAGTACATGTGACTAATCCATTTCCTGGAGTAGTCTGTGTGATTAATACTTTAGTTCCACCACCAACAAAAAATTCCTCATCACTGTCATTTTCAGCCTTGTGTCTATATCACTATGTATAACTATAGATAAGAGCCTGGGGTGAATTGTATTTAAGACATTGGGATTTGCAAACCTAAGCTATTAAGCCTTGCATGCAAAACATACTTCTTTGGCTTTTCATTTGTATCTTTAATGCCAACTTTTTTTATGTGTTTAAAATCCTATTGAATTTTTGTAAGCCCATAGATCATTGATGCTTTCCACTACTTGATAGTGTGGATATCAATATATATTAAATTACTTTCTTTCACATGCATGCTATTAGTGAAATCTATCTAGTAGAAAAAAATATACATACTAGAGTAGGTTCCTCCCAACAATATTAGTATTGGATGTTGACAAAAGCAACTACACTCAAAAACATTGAGATGTAATGAAATTCACCATAAGTTATGCGTTATCCTATTTTGTGCACTAATAGATATACCTTTAGTTGATAGAGCAATAGAGAGTAGTACTCCTAAAGCTGATCCATTTCTTGGAGCAGTCCATGTGATTAGTACTAGTTCATATGTAGGGACATTGTTGCTGAATAAGAAAACTATGTTTCTTTTAAAAGAACGAAAGCTTCCAGGTGCTTTAAAATTGTTACTATTTGAAGTGTAAATTTAGTTTATTTTTACATCACTCATTTTGGACTGATAATCCCTTTATGATTTTGTTAGTAATAATGTTTTCTTTGATCATCTTTTTGATATGACATTGAGATTATTTGGAGCCACCATTCATAAAAGGTACTAGTTTCATATCATTGCTACATAAATTTTCTTTTCTTCCATTTATTGTACTATATTAAAGTTATTGATCTAACAATCTATTTTTTCAAAAAAAGGCGGAATTTACAAGCTATGGAATTAAAAAATCAGCTAATTACATCTTTTAAGGAGACATTTGGAATTTTTTTTTTTGACACTTGCCTACTTCTGAAAAGAGCATCAAAGCATATAAAGACTGTGAGGGATCAATATAGAAGGGGTCTTAAGGAGAACCCAAAGTACAACCATCCTCCTATGATTCCACTGATGGAGTGGAATGAAATAATAGAAGATGTAAAGGAGAAAAGGCTATGTGAAAATAGAGTAAATGAAGCAGCACATGGCAAAAAAAGGTATGTCATGACAGTATTAAGTACATTTTAATCATGCACTAATTATTGATATTTGTAAATATATAATCTAAGATGTTTCAAATTGTTCATAGACTATAGGACACATATGTGGCTACAAAAATGAAACTGCAAAAGGTTGGCCAACACAAACTTGGCTCTAGTGGCTATATGAATCTTCAGTCTTGACTTGTAAGTAGAAGCAATGAAATTTCATATATATATTTTTTATATAATGTTGCAAAAAATTTTGTTTAATGAAACCATACATGGAAAATCAATGATATTAACCAAAAAATATAGGGCACAGATATTACAAATGTTTTAGAATAACTGAGAGAGAAGGGGGGGGGGGGGGGGGGTGAATCAGTTATTCAAGGTCCAAATTTCCTATTCAACCTTTTTAATGAGCTCATTAAACCATTCATTCATCCAAGCTTTAAATTTACTAACCAACAAGTTATTGTAAATCAACATGCAAGCATAACACATAAGAAATCAACACATGACATAGTGATTTACGTGGAAACCTCATTTGGAAAAAACCACCAGTAACATGCTACTCAATTTTCACTCTTTTGAAGTGATTCCCTATGAAAGGCCTACCTTGTTAAAGGCTTACAACACTTTCAAATGTGACCCTATTAGAGAATTTAACCACCCTATTAGAAGTGGGCCTGGTTAGAGGACTTTAGAACATTCACTTGGAATGTCACCTTGTTAAAGGATTTACTAATGGCTATTAAACCAGCCTAAGTCCATAGGATTTCTAGATGTAATACAATTGCTAGAGAGTATTAGAAAAATCTTTGACCTAACTACAACATATAACTTATCTTGTAGATCTTAGATCACTTCTTAGCTCATACCCTTGTCTGGCCTTCAATCTCTGCAATTCTTGATAGCTTGCCCTCCTTTCAAGCTTAATTTCCTTGATTCTACATGCTTAATGTACCAATGCAATCATCCCTTCATGAATACTTATAGAAGCAAAGCATCTGTGCTCTTCCTTCTCCTAGATGTCTTCTCCTTGACACCCTTCTAACCACTTTGCAGATTTGGCTCTTCAGTAGCAACAATATCAACAACACTTTTCTTCTTGGTCTATGACTCCTTAAATAGAAGTAATGGAGTTCCTTTTTCTGCTTGATTCTTCCATTCTTTATTTTCAATTCACATGGATTAGGTAGGATTCATTGCAATCTAACTCATATTCTATTTCCTCTGGAAACTTCTTGAATAATCCTTTAGAATTTGCCCAAAAAAGGTTTACATAGGATTCTGGGCCACTGAATCATTATCCTTATCTTCCAATTTATTCACAAAATTCAATGTAACCACTTATGTTGGCTTAGATTTGGAAAATCTTCATCATTTGAAATAATGTAGCAGCCTGGCATTATTGAAATATTGGTACTCGACACATACTACGTTACTCAACACCCACTATGTTTTTCTTGATGGTTGACACTTGAAGATCACTCGGAACCAACTAAGAATTTTTTGATGCTCGACACCTGATCTTCACTTAGCACACACTAGAATTTCTTGTTACTCAGCTCCTACTAAGAATTTTCTCAGCTTCAACTAACTTTCTCTGCATCCACTAATGATCTTAGTTTAAGCTTTGCATACATCCTTGTTACAACTTCTTCCTCCAATGTTTCTAAGTGTGACCAACCTCTATATCTTTGAGTATGTTATCAATACATCATTTAACCATTGTCTTAATTGATCCTTGCACTTCATTACAACATCCTAACTCAACCTTTCCCTTAGGTGCTCTTGTTACATCTTGTTGATCAAATCCTCTTCATCAATCAACTAAGTGATAGTACTTGGATCTTATAAGAAAATATCATCCCTACAAATAGCAGGTTTGACATCAATGACAAAAAAATGATTAAAAATATTCTTTTACAACAATATCCCTCTTTGATCTTCAACAATGACCTTTTCAACCAGATTTCCAACAATCTCCCTCTTTGGCATTGATGGCAAACTAAACTGATCAACCATCAGACTAAACTATTTAACCAAATGCTAACTAGGTTAGAACAGTAAGTCAAATGCGAAAAAGTAATTGTAGCTTCACATCTCCTTCTACTATTATGATTACTTCATTTCAAATTCTCCCTCTTTGCTTCTATATCCTTGTTCTTTTCTTTCTCCCTCTATATTGCTCATCTTTTGCTATTCTGATCAACCTTTGATTATTTCTGTCGATTTCTACCTCTATCTTCATTTGATTAGTTTTTTGCTATTTCTCCCTCTTGATCCTTCTTCTATTGATCAGTTTCAAACATCTTCTCCCTCTTTGACAACAATGTCAAAGACATATTAGCATCTTAGTATGCAAATATAGCTCTTACAGGTTCATTCAATTTCACCCTCTGTCACCTTGCTTGTGACTGGTTTGGAAATTTCAACACATCTACTACTTTAGGCATGAATCCTAAAGTAAACATCCTCTACATCAATGTGTGAAATCTTCATTAATCAAATTATTTGATGTAGGGCATACTTGCTCTTGCTTCAAGTAGCCTTGGCTAGGGTATCGCCCGTAACTTACCTCTAAGATACTCAAAAGTATCTTTAGGTAGTGCTTTTGTAAATATGTCAGCAATTTGTTCCTTTTAACTAACATATTCCATCTTTACTTTCTCGTCTTCCACCAATTCTCTTACATAGTGATACTTGATTGCAATATGCTTAGTTATAGCATGCATTACTGGATTCTTTGATATGTTAATAACACTTGTATTATCAAAATAAAGTATCAAAGGCTCAATTACTTCTTCCTTCATACCTTCCAGCAAGTGTTTGATCCATACAATATTGGTGTAGTTTATAGCAGCTGCTACATATTCAGCTTCAACAGTGGACTATGAGGTGCAGCTTTGTTTTTCGCTAGTCCATGTAATCAACCTTTTTCCTAAGAAAAGTGCCCCTCCATTTCTGCTTTTTCTATCATCAATGTTACCTCCCCAATCTACATCAGTGTAGTCTCTCAGTTCAAATTTCTCACTCCTTTTGTAGTACAAACCAAAATCATCAGTTCCTTTAAGGCAGCTTAGAATTCTCTTCACTGCTAGTAAGTGATTTTCTCTTAGATCTGTATAAAATCCTACTAATATTCCAATAGCTAATGCAATGTCTGGTCTACTATGTACAACATATTGTAGCTTTCCAATCATTGACCTATACAATGTTTAATTTACTTCAGTAGATTCATCATTCTTGGATAGCTTATGGCGTGTTGCCATTGGTGTGCTAACAGGTTTTGATTCTTCTAACCCAAATGTTTTGAGTACTTCGTTGATGTATTTAGATTGGGTCACAAATATGCCATGCTTCAATTGATGTACTTGTAATCGAACAAAGAATTTGATTTCTCCAAACATTGACATCTCAAATTCATGCTTCATTTGATCAGCAAAATCTTTGCAAAGAACATCTTTTCCTCCAAATATTATGTCATCAACAAAGATTTCTGATATCAAAATGTCTTTAGCTTCTTTAGATTTGATGTACAAGTTGATGTTGTCATCTATTCTCTCGAATCCTATCTTCACAAGATATTTGTGTAGTCTCTCATACTATGCTCTATATGCTTGCTTCAATCCATAAAGTGCTTTGAACATTTTGCAGACAATGTCCTTGTTCTTCTCATCTACAAATTCCTTTGGTTGTTCTATGTAGGCCTCCTCTTCTAGTATACCATTTAGAAAAGTAGACTTTACATCCATTTGGTACACTTTGAAACCTTTGTATGCAGCATATGCAAGTAATGTTCTCACTCCTTCCATTCTTGCAACATGGGAAAATTTTTCCCCATAATCCAATCCTTCTTCTTGTGCATAACCTTTACAAACTAGTCTGGCTTTGTTTCTTGTTATCTCACCTCTCTCATCAAGTTTTTTTCTGAACACACATTTGGTACTAATCACATTCTTATCAGTTGGTTTACGTGCTAGAGACCATGTTTTGTTCTTCTTAATTTGATCTATCTCCTCTTCCATGGCTTTAGACTAGTCATAATCTTGTAGTTCATCTTTCATTGTTTTAGGTTCAACCTTGCTTAGTAGACATGATTCATTCCTCTGTCTATTTCTTATCATTGGTTTGACATCCTTGTCACCAATGATTTGATCTATAGGGTGATGTCTTCTCACATACTTGGCTCATCTTGGTTCTGTTCTTCTTTCCATGTTTGATCCTTCAACTTTAGAGTCATTTTTTTTCTTCTTCCTTTGGTACTTCATCATTCTTTTCATGTGTACTATTTATAGAGTTAGAATGTGCATTTTCTACATTCTGTAGCTCAACTTCTGAATGTAACTTGACAGACTTGGCAGATATTGAAATTTGTTGCTATTTCCCAACTTGATTTACAACATTGTCTTCAATAGTCATTCCTTCATAGAAGCATACAAAGGATCTATAATCCTTTGATTGCTTGGACTTATCAATTTGGACTTCTACATGCTCATCAAATTTACATTTGCACTCTCTACAATCTTGTTAGCGTTAGTATTCAAACACTTATATGCCTTACTTCTAGTGGAGTATCCAAGGAATATGCTTTTATCACTCTTTGCATCAAACATGCCATTTCTAGTATCTTTAATAATATAGCATTTGCATCCAAATACTGTGAAATGTTTAACATTGGGTGAGTGACCATACCATAATTCAAAAGGTGTTGCATTTTTATCTTTCTTGACTTGAACTCTATTCAGTGTGTAGACTACAGTACTTACAACTTCTGTCCAGTATTTGAGTGTGACATTTTTCTCCATCATCAAGGTTCTAGCACAATCAATCACTAACCTATTCCTCCTTTCAGCAATACCATTCTATGGTGGAGTTCTTGGTGTTTATGTTTTCCTTTTAATACCTTTGTCATTGCAAAATATTTTAAATTCTTTTGATGTAAACTCACCTCCTTTGTCTGACCTTAGGCATTTCAGGTTCTTTCCTATTTCCTTCTCAACTCTAGCCAAGTACCACTTAAACATTTGAAATGAATTAGATTTTTTCTTTAAAAACATAGCAGTCATCATCTTGGAATAATCATCTACAAATAGCATTATGTATTTGTCTCCTAGGTAGCTTTGTACTTCTATTGGACCACGTAAGTCTGTATGGACTAGTTCTAGTACTTCTTTGGAAGTGTATGTTTTGCTTTTGAAACTAGACTTAGTCATCTTCCCTAGTTGACATTGTTTGCACATTGTGTTTTTAGGTTTCTTCAACTTGGCCAACCCTCTGACCTTCTTCTTCTTCTTGATCTTAATCAGATTATCAAAGTTAATATGACACAACCTTTTATACCACAACCACACATCATCAAGTCTAACAACAAGACATGTTGCATCTTCCATATCTAGGTAAAATAGATTACTGATAGTTTGTTCACCCTTTCCTATTAGATTTCCATCAGTGTCATAGATCTTAGCAATTTTGTTTCCAAAATCTACTTTGCAACCTACATTGTCTAACTGTGATACACCCAAGTTGTAGTTAAATCCTTCAACATAGTATGCATTATCACATTAAATTTTCTTTGTAAGTTTGATAGAGCCTTTTCCTTTGATTTTACATGGAGCATCATTACCAAATCTAACACTATTTCCATCGTATTGAGTAAAGGTAATGAACTTACTTTTATCTCCTATCATGTGATGTGAGCATCCACTGTCTATGATTTACTTGTCATTCTTGTTAAATAAAGGTAACCAATGCTATTGCTTCATCTTCATCTTTGTCTGATTCATCTTTCATGGCCACATAGACTACTTCATCATCATTCTCATTAGAATCTTCTTAAAAAATGTAGCATCTCTTGCCTTTCTCCTTGTAATCTTTGCTATCATCTTCTCTCTTGTACCTATGCTTGTTTCCTTCTTTATAGTTCTTCTTCTATGGACATCTTGCAGCAATATGACCTACTTCATTTCAATTAAAACATATAATAAGGAGCTTACCTTTGAATTTACCTTTGCCTCTATGGGATCTCTTAGTCAGTAGTGCTTCTAACTGTTCCACATCTTCCTCATCTGTGCTGCTATAACTGGATGCATGTTTTTCTTTTCTTCTTTTCTTATTTGATTTGTCCTCCTCAATATCTTTTATTGTCATCTTGGCCTTGAAATCAGATTCAAGGTTCTCAGGTCTGTAGTTATCAAAATTAGATAGCTCAAATGTAATAAGTCTGCCCACTATTCATTCAAAGGTTAGTGTGTTCCCTTGTACACACCTTAGCTCTTGTATGGCTAGAACTCTACTAGCATAGATAGGGAGAAAAGTTCTCAAGTATTTTCTCATGGCTGTTTCTTCTTCTAGTTAACCACCTAGACTTCTTATTGCACTTACCACTTCTTTCATTCTTGCAACATACTGAGCAACATTTTCTCCTTCCTCCATTTTCATGTCATCAAACTTTCCTCTTAGACTTTCTTTTTTTTCTCTCTGGACATTCTAATCTCCTCCATATATTTTTGATAAAGTTTTCCACATATTGAATGTAGTATCACAGTCTTTGATGTCATCATATTCTGCATAATTAAGTGCAGAGGCAATCTCTAGCATTTCTTGATTGCGCTCCTTATTTTTGTTCAAATCATCTGCAGTAAGAGGTCCTATTGGAGTTACATGTTTTATTCCAATTGAAGTTTGTGCATAGTCACCTATTGATCCAAGATGCAATTTCATTAAAGTCTGCCATTAGCAATGTTTTCTTTGTTGAGCTTGTGAACTTCTCTCTTGGACATCTTGATCTTCCTGCTTCTAGTACCTTGAAACTAAATCAACAGATGGCTCTGATACCAATTGTTAGAATTTTTTTAGAATAACTGGGGGGGGGGGGGTGGATTAATTAGTTATTCAAGGTCCAAATGTCCTATTCAACCTTTTTACTAAGTATAGTGAGCTCATTCATCCATTCATTCATCCAAGCTTTAACTTTACTGATCAACAAGTTACTGTAAATTGACATGCAAGCATAACACATAAGAAATCAACACATGACATAGTGATTTACGTGGAAACCTAGTTTGGGAAAAATCACCAGTAACATGCTACTCAATTTTCACTCTTCTAAAGTGATTCCCTATGAAAGATTTTCCCTGTTAAAGGCTTACAACACACTGTCAAATGTGACCCTATTAGAGGATTTAACCACCCTGTTAGAAGTGGTCCTAGTTAGAGGACTTTAGAACATTCACTTGGAATGTCACCCTATTAAAGGATTTAC
Organism: Cupressus sempervirens; assembly: GCA_028749045.1. Classification (NCBI taxonomy): domain Eukaryota; kingdom Viridiplantae; phylum Streptophyta; class Pinopsida; order Cupressales; family Cupressaceae; genus Cupressus; species Cupressus sempervirens. The sequence continues at coordinate 566,493,661 of CM053787.1, read as the reverse complement.
TAATGGCTATTAAACCAACCTAAGTCCATAGGATTTCTAGATGTAATACAATTTCTAGAGAGTATTAGAAAAATCTTTGACCTAATTACAACATACAACTTATCTTGTAGATCTCAGATCACTTCTCAGCTCATACCCTTTCCTGGCCTTCAATCTCTACAACTCTTGACAACTTTTCCTCCTTTCAAATTTAGTCTCCTTGAGTCTCCATGCTTAATATACTAGTGCAATCATCTCTTCATGACCACTTATAGAAGCAGAGCCTCTGTGCTCTTCCTTCTCCTAGATGTCTTCTCCTCGACACCCTTCTAACCACTTCGTAGATTTGGCTCTTTAGCAGCAACAATATCAGCAACACTTTTCTTCTTAGTCTATGAATCCTTAAATAGAATTCTTGGAGTTCCTTTTCCCACTCAATTCTTCCATTCTTTATTTTTAGTTTTCATGGATTAGGTAGGATTCATTGCATCTAACCCATATTCTATTTCCTCTAGAAACTTCTTGAATAATCCTTTAGAATTTTCCCAAAAATGGTTTATATAGGATTCTGTGCCACCAGCTCATTATCCTTATCTTCCAATTTATTCACAAAATTCAATGTAACCACTTATGTTGGCTCAAATTTGGTGAATCTTTATCATTTGAAATAATGCAGTAGCTCAGCACTATTGAAATGCTAGTGCTCGACACATACTGCATTACTTGGCACCCACTGTGTTTTTCTTGATGTTTGACGCCTGAAGATCACTTGACACCTACTAAGAATTTTCTAGTGTTGAACACCTGATCTTCACTCAATGCACACTAGAATTTCCTATTACTCGGCTCCTACTGAGAATTTGCTTAGCTTCAACTAACTTGATCGACATCCACTAATGATCTTAGTTTAAGCTTTGCATACATCCTTGTTACAACTTCTTCCTCCAATGTTTCTAAATGTGACCAACCTCTATATCTTTGAATATGTTATCAATACATCATTTAACCATTGTCTTAACTAATCCTTGCACTTCAATACAACATCACAACTCAACATTTCCCTTAGTGCTCTTGTTACATCTTGTTGATCAAATCCTCTTCATCAATCAACTAAGTGATAGTACTTGGATCTTATAAGAAAATATCATCCCTACAAATAGTTGGTTTGACATTAATGACAAAACAATGATTGAAAGCATTATTTTACAGGAATCTCCCTCTTTGATTTTCAACAATGAGCTTTTTAATCAGATTTCCAACAACAAAATTCAATGTGGAGCTCACAGACGAAGATAGAAAAATTGCCTTGAAGGAAGGCTATAAAGTCGTGGCTACATGCATATGCAAAGAATATGAAAGCTTTTCGCAAGAATCTAGTGCACCAAATGATATCTCACAGGTAAATTGATTAGATGAAAAGTTAATGAAATTGAATAGTTGAGAAGATTCTTTTTTGGTGTTAGATTTGAACATAAATTGACTGCATAACAATGTGCATAACATTTTACTGTAGCCTTCATATCCTATCATAGAACCTGCTCATGATGAATGCCATGATGTGAATTATAGTGGTGGAAGTATTAATTTTATATTAAAAATTAATTATGCAATTATGAATAAAATTTAATATCTTCAATTGCAATTTGATGTGTATCCTTTTTTTGAATATTTTAGAACATGTTGAACATCATGGTGAAGGAGTGGAGCATGTTCCAAGTGTTCAACATGTTGACATGGCAGTAGATCAAAATATTAATGCACATGATGTGGCATTTTTAGGTAAGATAAATGCATGTTATGTTGTACTAGTACTTAATTATAGACTTGTAATAGTTAAAACAAGAGAAAGAGTATGCCAATTTATCTTGTTTACTTGTTCTTGCAACAAAGCCCCCTTTAGTGTAGCAACCTCCTGCTCCTCCAAAGAGAAGGAGCCATCTTAATTTGACATTACACATGCTAGAAGAGGAGGAGAATGAGAAAGATATGGATGCTCCTATGAGTGTTTTTCTTAAGAGAGCTAAGAAAAACAAAAGAAGAAATGATATTTTAAAAATGCTCTTTGATAAACCTTGTTGGATAATGAAAGAACTTTTTTAAAAGTAATTATCTATGAATGATGTGTATTAATATTGATTTTTATTTTATGTTAATGAATATTGTTATGTGTTAATGAAGTCTTGATTAGTATTGTGTATTAATGAATTTTATAGCATATTAATGAATGTTATGTGATTGTATTGATTGAATGTTGTAGCTCATAAATGGAGGAATGAATGAATGAAGTATGTAACTAGATGATAATGGGTAATTTAGATTGATGTTAGGGGGAGGGGGGTGGGGCCAGATGAGCTTCCACCTTCATGTGGTTGGCCTTGTTAAGTAGATAATATTATAGTATTCTTGAAACCAAGTAAAGCTCAAACTAACATACCAAGGAATCACAAAACCCAAATCCATCTACCTCTCATCTTCTCATCCCAATAAGTCATCTTTTCTACCACTTTTATTTGGAAGGGTCCAAAGCTTGATCAATTCATCATCTACATATCCTAAAATCATAATGCTTTAAAGAAAAGAATGATGTGCTTGAATAATGTACAGTATTTCTTTCACCCACTTTATTTGGATGCCAATTGCTTGTATCACCAAGTTGAGGTAGTGTAACTTGTAAGGTACCCAAAATATGTGCTCATATCTTGCCTCAATTGATGCAAAGTCTACAACCTTAGTCCACAAAAATCTTCTTAAGTGGCTAGTAGCACCCAACCCACTGCAAGATGCCAAGCAAGGTTACCGACCTTTACCCAATGCTGACCTTTGTCTCTCAAAGTGGATTCCACTTCTCTAAGGTCTTAACCCCTCTCTAGGGCTCTTAGAAAACTTGGGTCAAATTAAGGCTTTAGGGACACTAGCCCTCAACTAGGCCAAATATGGAAAATTAGGCAAAATGCTTTCAAGGCTTCAAACAAAGAATGGTTTTATCATTCGTAGTCCTATATACCTCAGTTTTTATTGAATACAAATACAAGAACTCCACCACTTAACCTTTGATTTAAATATGACCCAATTTTCCAACAAAATTGTCTAATATGAATCCTAAAATCTCTTCCCACGATAGTGGTTGGCTTTGAGATGATTTTTACTAAGTTCATTTTTGTGTATATAGGTTGGAATGGAGCATTGGGCTCACTGGGTTCACCAAATATTCTGGCATGGTGCTCTCTAGAATATCCATGAGGTATGAAATTAATGCTATTTTAGTTTGAGCTAAAGTGGATGAAAAAATGATCTTCAACCCTAAAATTCCATTGTAACAAAAAAGGGTTTACTTACTCTGTTCTAATAAAACATTCACTTGGTTTTGTAGTCTCATCATAGGCCTAGAGATGGACCTTTTTAAATGAATGAAATATTTACCATCCCCAATTCCATCCCTGACAATGTCTTACTGACATACAGACTCTACTGCAAAGGCCTTGTTGTATGGACTATCCCTTACCTTGTCTTCTATATTTTTATGAATTCAATCTTGGAAAATGGTGCAATAATGATTTGGGTCACTATATATTCCATCATCTGGATAAATGATGAACAAGAAATTGTTAAAAATTTACTTAATTCTTATCTTTACATCTGAAGGGTTTTAATGGGTCTGAAAACTTTTTCCAAGGCTTTGGAATCATCATTGGTGGGGTTGCATATATACTAGTCCACAATGACCTTATTGATAGACATTTTCCTATTGGGTCACTTGGTGATATTCCATACCTTCAAAAAGTAGAAACAACACATTAGGTTTGTGTTATAAACCCTCTTTCTCATATTTGGTTTAGTTTTGTGCATGCCATTTTAAAATCTTCAGTTCATTCATAAATCAAAATGTATATATTTGAGCAAAAAAGAAATATAATATCTATTCTTAAAATCTTAGGTTTATGAATAATTGATCTTATTTGACTTCATGTTATAAGTAAAGAAACATCTATTCTAGATATAATATTTGTAGAACACACACACACACATGCATGTGTGCCCCAATTTTCTGAGTTACTAGAGGATATTCTTTTTTACTTTAAGGTTTAAACAAAATGTAGAAACATAACTGGTGCATAAATAATCATAAGTTGATTTTAAATTTACATTATAAAAACTAGAAGATATAATCAAATTAATTATATTCTTCAGAGCATCTTTTGAATAAGCATATCACCTTTGTCTTTCTTGAATTTGATTTTTTGAGAAAATATTTAACCCCTTTCAGTCAAATAGAGGAGTAGGGTTCCTGTAATTCTATCTTGGTATACTTCAATTTTTTTGGCCCTTGATTGTAGTTTTTTCCTATTTACTAAATCTATTTGTATTTATTGCTAATATAAATGTTTTGTGTTTTTTTTTGTCTAGATCTCTACTTTGGCAATGATTTTCTTTAGCAGGAGCAGTTTTGGGTGGAGCTTTGTATGCTCCTAGTGGCTTTGATAGCCAACAATACTTGAAGTAAGTTCACATGTGCAATTTTTAAATTGCATGTATGTGCATCCAAATAAGGTGATTTTGTAATCAATTTACATATCTTTGATGTGTTAGTGTTATTATATCCAATCTAGCTATTTACTTTAGACAGAAAGATATTGCTTTGTTGAACTTTAGAGGGAGTTGTTCTTTGTAGTAATTTATATGCAAAGCTTAGGAGGTGAGAGCTAATGAAAATATTTATTCTATTTCAAGTCATAGTTGTAACTGTATCAGATTCAACCAATTTTCTATTAATGTTCCATCCATTTTTTAGCTCAAACTCTCTAGACATGGATCAAAATGTAGATTTCAAATAATGAAAGCAACTTAAAATTCATTGGTAGTTTTGGCCAACTCATATTGGAATTGAATGATGGAACTTTAGAATTTCCCAACACTCACACCAATCCCTTGGATTTTCTCAATTTCCATAAACATAAAGACAAAAGAATGAATTGACTTCTTGTAAGGAATGCACTTTTATAAAATTTTAGAACCATAGCTTATTCTTCACAACAAATGCCATGTAGCTTATTGTTTACATGTTTCACTTAAAAGACTTCATTTCTCATAAGGAAAATTTATGTTATATTTCATAGTTAACAAATAATAGAGTCACTTTATTATTTGTATGTTTCTTCCATGATAAGACATGAATGTTTATTTAAGCTCTTGACAATTGCCACATTTCCATCACCCAAGACATCCAAACCAACAAAATACCTAGTTTCTTCAATAAACTTGTCATTATCATCTACAAGAGATAGTACTGGAATCTTATATTTCATGCCAGTCAAAAAACTTCTTGGCTATCACCTGGGGCAGTATGAACCAGCCTTGTTCCAGATTCTATTATTATGTAATCTTCACCAACAACAACAGGGCATTCCCTATTTTCTAAAGGATGGATATAATTGCAATGTTCAAGATATGAACCAAAAAATATTCCAAATGCATCAAGCTCAACTCCCCACCTCAATTATAGAATACTAACTAAATCTGCTGCAATAATAATATGTTGGTTATTTTCAAAAATAGGCTTTTTGACACCTTTTATAGCAGTATCTACAGATGACTTTGTTCTTACCTAGACCATTGCATAAAGAAGCTAACTATTGACTACAATAGTAACATTTCTATGAATTCTCCATGGGGTTGTAGTCTAGATAGCCATACCCAAACTAGGTAGAAGTCCTTTGAGAAAATCAGGAGCTTTGTCTACTACATTAATCGGCTACTTTGAAAATAGCATAAACACTTCTTGATATGTGTCACTCTAGATACTCCAACTCAACCTCAACCAAAGCTATGCTAGAATGAGGGACTCCAATGAATTAGTTTTTGACCTCTATAGATGTGGCCCTGCAAAAATTTTTTACCCAAATACTTCAATTAGTGCAACTTTATATTCTAGAGCAAGTGTTAGATAGGGATTGTCCCACTCTCCCGAACTTAGCCTCAGCCAAAGTTGTGCCAGATGAGGGACTCTAATGAATCAGTTTTTGGCCTCTATAAATATGGTCCTACAAAAACATTTACCCAAATACTTCAATTTGTGTAGCTTCATATTCTGGAGTAAGTGTTAGATAGGGATTGTCCCACTCTCCCCATATTCCATATCTCCTAAATGATTTCCTTTGAGCATCAACAATTTTCTCAGCAAATTGAGCAGCTCAATTTTTAGTTTAATATTGCCATTTTGTGGAGTTTATGAGTTATTTAATTAGTTAAATTCAATTGAATATCTCAAAATTATAGAATAAATAAAGGGTCAAGTTTGCATCTTATATATTCATGTCAAATCATTTAATTTATATGCCAATGGGATGCCAATTTTGGGATAAAGAAACAAAACCATTTAATATTTAATGATTTAAAAAGCCATACAAGGCATTGCTTTTTGGTATGCACATAAAATAATGAAAGTGAATTACATTAATTTAAGTAGATGGGAAGAATTTTCTATAGTCCATGAATATTGATACCATTTTTAAATATAAGTGTGTATAGTGTTAAGACTAATAGTAAATGTAGCCTCCTCAGCTTGGTGTCATTATAATATTCATCAGCATGTTTAGTTCATTTGTTTTAAAACTATTACCTTTTTTTTCACATTCTAAATCTATTTTGTAGTAGCATAGCTATGTTTAAGTTCTATGTAATGGCAGGTGGGTACTCTGTTAAACAAAATAAAGTATCAAATGCTATTTGGACAATACATTGCAAAAGTTAAGGAATATAGAGAAACTAAAACACTTGACGATAAGATATTTTCTAACCAAATACTTGTCAACGAGGCTCGTTGATGCATTCCATCCAATTTTTCTACCTAGAATCATTACAATCAACCGAGTACAATATATTGACAAAAATATTAATAGATATCTACCTATTTCTCCTGAAACATTAGATTTAGCTTAAAACTCATAATCAACTACTCCATCTCGAAGCACCTCATATGCATCTCTTGGCCTCAACTTTTTTCATGCTTGTAGTGAAATGCACCTTATTTGATAGTGGGCCATCTATTGAAATTTTGGTAACTTTAACCCATAAGATTACTTTGGTTTTCATTCCTTCAATTCCTATTAATTTTCCTCTCAATAGAAAGCCTGACACTCTTGTAGCATATCTCACAACTAAAGAATCTTTGAAGCCCACCTTACAAACTGAAGGTATATAGACAATAAGTTTTTCAGTTCATCAAAATCATAATTGGTAGCATTTTTTGGGAATAGTCCTGGGGGAAAATAACTCTAGTAATGGTTTTTTCATTTTGCCTACAAAATATAGATTGAATTAATATTTTAGCCCAGAGTTATACCAACATACAAATGCAAAATAAATTTCCAAAATAATCAAACACAATTGCATCTTATGATATATTACTAGTGGTGCACTTGAAGTACAAATATTTTCAACCAAGAAAGAGAAATATGGAAGCAAATAACAAAGCTTTAACACTATCACATTGTTAAGCAATTAAGATTCATGAAGGCATCTACTAAGCTTGCTTCTATTTGTAGATTTGTCTCCAAAGATTCAAGGGAATGATGGGATGTCATATCTTTTGTGGTTTGAACTTGTTGCAACATAAGACAAATGGCAACCTATCTAAGGGTTTCACTTTGGCTTGATTAAATCATTTTGTTGAGCTTACTACACTGAACTGGGGATATTCAAATGAACTCAAAATATTTGTTGTCGTCATGTGTCTGAATGGAATGTATTATATATATAGTTTTCTTATGGTGCTTGAGATTGACTCCACTAGTACATACATTTGGTAAACAGTTATTTTCTACATTTGCACACTAATCAATTTGAAATTGTAGAAGCTACTTTGAACTTGGGAATATTTGATTGAGATTAGTCTTTATTATAGTCATATCCTTCTAGGCCAGAAGAAGTAGCCAACAACCTATTTCCTCCTAGGGCTATAAATGTAATAGTTAAAGAGGATGCAATGCTACCCTTAATTGTTGGAAATTGAAGAATTACCCAATCCATAGCCCTTAAATAAACAATGTTGACCAAGTTGAGATTAGAAACCTTATTCAACACACTTTCACTTATTTTTTCCACTTTGGCTTCTACATCAGTACTCACATAGGAGATAGGAGCCCATAACAAAGATGAAGATTGTCGGTCTATGGTGCAAGTTAATCTGTGAGGAGTTCTTAAACCATATTGTGCAATCAACAAATATGAAGTGCCTCACACCCTTGTAAGTATTTCAATATTCTTAGCTTCTTTGAGGCATTCTATAAAATAGTTCACATGCCTTACCTATGATTTGACATTTTGCATGCATCCTACACTCTCTCATCTGATTGATGATGGATTACAAAGAGTGATCTCAAATGATGATGCTAAAAAACACACAAATCAAAGCCAAAATGAACTTGCATTACAAATGGATTGTGGAAATTTGATATTGTTAATTTTGCATGCATGTCTACCAGGAAAATCACAACTTAAACATATATAACTTAAACATATATATAATAGATTTATATATGTTTAAGTTGTGATTGTCCTGGTAGACATGCATGCAAAATTAACAATATTAGATTTCCACAATCCATTTGTAATGCAAGTTTTTTTTGGATTTGATTGTGTGTGTTTTTTAGCATCATCATTTCAGATCACTCTCTATAATCCATCATTAGGATGAGAGAATGCAAGATGCATGTAAAATGTCAAATCATAGGCAAGGCATGTGAATTGTTTTATAGAATGCCTCAATTTTTTTTTGACCAAGCCTTGGTCAAAATTTTGACCAATGCTTGGGTGTTTTCTACAAAACACTAGTCAAAATTTCAACCAATGCTTGGTAGAAAAGATCAAGCATTGGTCAAAATTTTAACCAATGCTTGGTAGAAACCACACCAAAAATTCTAAAAGTTTTGACCAATGGATTGGTTGAAAGTTTGAACAGTGCCTAATAGTTTTCTACCAAGCATTGGTCGAAATTTCAACCAATGCTTGGTAGAAATTGCAGGAAGAATTTTAAAAGTTTTAGACCAACATATTGGTTAAAAGTTTGACTAACAAGTAAGTTGGTCAAAATTTTTATGTGAAAAATTTCAATCAATTTTTGTCAAAAAATGAGGTCAAATGTACTAGTGTTGGTAGAGGTTTCCAATGAGCCTAGAATAATAGACAAGTCTACTTGATGTATTGCAATCTTTTTTGCAACTAGCTCCAATACTTTATTTTCAAATTTCTTCTCTGCTCTTTGCAAAACATTCTCTTGTCTAGGTTGTGCATTTGATTAATACTCCTTAGCTGGTCGATTGTTGTTCCTTTGCTAGTCTTTTGTTGTCTTTTCTAGCAATGTCATTTGTGATCTCTTTATGTTTTTTGAGGTTTGTTTCATGTTGTTTGTTTGTTCTCTTTTCATGATACTTTCTTAATAATCTGCTGATGTAAGGTTTCAGGTCCTTTAAAATCTATTTTTACTTAATCAAAACAATTTCTCTTGTCCATTCAAATATTCATTGAAATTTTGGGCCACCTTTTCTAACTAAGTCAAAATAGGTTGAGACATATCAACCTCAGTGCTAAGTGTATTTGCAAGAACATTCTTTGCATATTCAAGCACTTGAAATTATCTGTTCCTTTCCTCTCTAGGCCTTTGCTGCTTGGCTTTCTTATGTAGAAGCTCTCCTACTATATGTATTTGATCAAGATTTAGATTAGAGATATCCCAATTTTGGATAACTATATCCTCATCAGGATCAATGTCTTCTTCCTTATTTTTTTCCTTTGCTAGACACTTTTGTACTCAGTTAAGGCTTGCTCTCAACTATATTACTACTTATTATTTGTATGCTTAGAATAGAAACACTGGTAGAAATAGAAGGGTTAGCAGCAAAAGTAGATATTGCACTTATTGAGGAAATACCTTGTTGTTGAGTGACCAAAATTGATGGAGGAGGAAGTACTACTATTCGATAGATGAAGTGCTAGTCACTTCTGTCAATGAAGTACTACGCTAAATAGGTGCAAAGGTTGGTTGAGTGCTTTTAGCTCTCTCTAAGCTTGATGTCTTTAATGCTTCACTTAGAGAATGAGGAACTAAGGCTATCACCACTGCTACAATCTTTTTAGGGTTGGTCTCCTCAATGCTCTGAATCTCAGGGAGATTCTCCTTAGTGGCTTCCTATTCTTGTTCCTACTCATCTATATTGTCATTATTTGTTACTTCTTCATCCTCAATTTCCTCTTCCTTGTCATTTTCATCATTATCTTCCTTATCACTAACATCAACAACATAATCAATTTGCTTATGAAGATTTTAGATGTTCTTCCATGTTTTGGTGGCATTCCTTACCACATGTTCAATGTCATTGATTAATATTAGACAAGTGTTGAATCAAAAAGTAAGTTTTTCTTCATTCTTCTTGATGGATTCTTTCACTTCTTTATCATTAAGACTTGGCATGAGTTGCATTAGAGTCTACTCATAAATGTCTTTTTTAGTTTTCTTTTCATGCTCCCATCTTGGCTTAATTTTCTCCATTAGTTCATTGGGAATCTGCTCTACAAGTTGATTTGGAGAGTATTTCTATTTACCTAGCTTTGACATGACCATGTCTTCAACTTTCTTTTTCTCTTGTGTAGTTATAATTTCATACTTCAATACTCTAAAATTTGTTATGCCAGCTCCAGAATCAATTTCTTTCAATCTTTCTTGAAATGTGGGTGGAGGCTGTTTGAAAATCACATCCTCTATTTCTTCACCCAATTTCAATTTCTTTCTAGATGTTCTTCTTGTACATACTATAGTAGATGGCTTAGTAGGTTTGGTTGTAATAACCTCACCTTTCTTCTTTATTGGCTCTTCTTCTTCTGAAATTTCTTCATCTTTTGCATTATCTTCATCTATGTCATCTCCTTTACCTTCTACCAATAGGAGAGTATAACTAATTTGTTTCAATTTTGCTATTCTCTTTTTACCTTTCTTGATAGCTTGAGGGAGTTTTATCTCTAGTTTAATTCTAGCCTTATCTTCTTCATATGTTCCAAAATATGTGGCCTTTGGATCCATAGGTTCATTTAACAATGCTTCAATGATGTCCTTGGTTTCATCAATATTAACCTCATAATCTAGAGGCTTGACCCATATAATTCTCGATCTAACTGCTTGAATATACACTTTATCACAATCAACCATAAAAAAATCATCTTTGTAGTCTTCTACAAGTTTCTTTGGTATCCTAAATATATTGTTCATTTTATCCTTGAATGCATCAAAATAGTTGTCCGTTATACTGACATAATTTTCTCCCATTTCTTCTATGTATTCATTGACTTGATAAAGAATAGGTACATCTTTTGTTCATACAACTGTACCTTTTGATGGGAAGAACTTTTGCACAAAGAAAAATAAATAGGTTAAGAGTGAACCAAACTTACAAGGGTTATTCTTTGAAGTTTTAATGCTTTCCATATTTTTGTTGAATTAATTCAACATTAGCTTGGTAAGGTTAAAGGACATGTTGTTCTTGACCACTTTGAAAGCGAGATCCATAGCTTCACATGATACACTATTGAGTCAACTGGAGTTGGATATCTTGTGTGCAATTACATGTATTCCAAACTTTAGCTCCATACTAGTAACAAAACTAATCTTCATACCCCTTCCATCCCATTCAGCAAGGGTTTTCTTCTCTAGTTCCACCCAACTTAGGGTTTTGGTGGTTTTTGCCTTGGCCAGCATTGGAAGTCTTGTGACTTGATGAATCATTTTCTTTTTTATCAAAATAGGTTGTTCCAATTGTAAGTGCCTATTATGCACATGGCTAAGGATAAATCTTATCCACTTTATCTGAAAATCTCAAGGCATGTGTGGAATGTGGGTTAAACCCTTCACTTGCAAGTGTTGATGCTTTGGTTTCAACACACCATTCACACACAACTTCTCTAAAGTTTCATCTATTTCTAGGGTTCCTATATCTTTAATTGAACATCAAAAATGTAAATGAATATCATTTACTAGAAGTACCTTGGATGGAATTTGAGGTTGAGCGCCGATTGGATCAAGGGTTTCCACAATAGCCAGACTCAATTTGTAATTTAGTGCTTTCCATCTGATTCCTCAAACTAGCATCTCTGATCCTTTCTTTGTCTTGCTGCTAGAGGATGCCATTGCTCAGTAGGGTTTGTGAGAATATGGAAAACTTCAACAATAATTTGCATAGATCACTCAGATGCATAGAGATTGCTCTTCACAAATAGCGCTTGAAAATTCATGGTGACAAATGAATTCAATTTTTCCTTTTTTAACAAATTTTGCCTTTCATTCACCATAAATGCTTGGTACAATCACTTGGTTGATGATAGACTATCTTCCACTTGGCTTGCATAAGTGTTTGGTAGGAACATTCATGACTCTATGTCCACACAACAACTTAGTAACTCCCAACCTTTCTTGGTAGGGTCTTGCAAACCAACCTAACTCGATAGTGTCCATAATTTCTTTAGATGCTCAATGATCCCTTTGCATCTTGAATGCTTATTTGGATCTTTCCTTTATGCTGACTGGAACTGATGTAGGATGTTTACTTTAGAATCTTAGTTCCAGTTATCCTTGTGGTGTCTTTTATCCTCATGAAACAATTCCAGTGGTGTCTTTTGTCCTCATGTGATGTTTTACACAATTTATTCCAATGTGTCTGAATTCTCCACAGTAATGACATCTACACCAAGTGTTGTAGTCCCAACTGAATATAGCTTTTACAATATGTTATGCTGGATTCGATATCTTAGTTTTGCATTTAGAAGATTTGTGCCCATGCTTCTTGCATTTGTGACATTTGCCCTCAAATTTAGGTTTCTCTTTTCATTCATTAGCTCTATGATCATGATAATTGCAATTGTAGCATTTTCCATTGAATTTAGCTTTTCCATTGCTCCAACATTTGTTTGATGTATGACCTATCTTACCACAATGATTGAAAGTAGGTCTTTGATTCTTTTGAGCTCCTTGTTTGGATGATTCACCTTCTTTTGTATACCCAATTCCTGCTTTGTTCTTTTGTTTGTAATGAATTTTCTCATTTAGTTGATCCATGTCTACTTGAGATTTCATCATCCTCTCATTGGTTTTCCTTTTAGTGTTTAGATAATTCTTCAATCTTCCATTCTTTGATCTTATATTCATGATTTCTTCGTTTGCATTGGTAAACTAATCAATGAAGTCTTGCTATTGAAGGGATAGATGCTAAATTTCATTATTCTTTCCTTTTAACTCTTCTTTTATTTTATTTTTCTCTTCCATGACTTCACACAATCTTACTGACTGAATTTCTTGTTCTTGTTTCATATTTTTGATTTCTTCTTGAAGTGTACAATTCTTTTCTAATAGTTCTTTGATTGCCTCATTAGCTTGATCTAAATTACTTTCTGAATGAATGTCTTCAATTCTTTCTTCAAGTAGAGTTTTTCATTCATCTGTACTACAAGATCTTTTCTTCTTTTCATGAACTGAGAGAGTTGCTCCTTTGCTTTCTTGAGTTGCACAATAGCCAATTCCTAATCTATCTTTTCATTGTCAATAGCCTTATCAAGTTTGAATACCTGTATTACCTCTGACCTTTGCTCAAGTTGTTAAACTTCTTCTTAGAACCACAAAGATTTGATACCAATTGTTGGAAATATATGATGGGCTAAGTTACTAAGAGGGGAGGGGTGAATTAATAACTTATAAATCTTAATCTTTATTTACCAATTAATCCTTCATTTGTATTCTGATCTAATTGCTTGCGTGAAAAACTAAAAGCATTAAAACATTCATAACACTTTGAAACATACTATGGTGACCCAAAAACCTTCCAAATAGAAAGTAAAACTAGGGTGGGGATGATACCCAAAAGCTTTAGTACTATAGTATAAATTTGGCCTATTAAGGCTTACAATGATCACTTCTGATGATCTACCCTATTAGGAGCAATATAGACTACTAGGCCCACCTTACAAAAGGATTTACTAACATAAAATGAAGTATGCACTCGATAAAAAGATGTACAAAAGACTGTTAAATCTACCTTGTGAAAGGATTTAACTATTCCACCTATTAGGATGCTCTAGTGGTTGATCTCTGAACTACAACTTGATTTTTTGAATAAGATACCTTTGAGTGTAATGATCACCTTACTGTGATAGATAAATATTTGCTGCTCCTTATATTGCTATAGCCTTTTTTACTTTGTACTTTTATGACTTTCAATATGCTTACAATACTTTGATATCTTTGGATGCGATATAATACATTACATATATACTAATCCAAATTACAATTCAACAAAGTTAGCTACAATACAGGTTTTACCAAAATACACAAAGTCAACCCAACTGCAAGAACTTGGGTTTTGAAGAGAAACTCAATGAGGTTCTGATACTCGGCATCCATTGTCAATGTTTGGCATCATCATGCACTTGGTAGACATAGAAGTTTAGTTCATATTGATCACTTCCAAGTAGTCTAAACTTAGTTTGCATTGGTGACTCAGTGAACACTATGAAACTTGACATATATACTAAATCACTTGATTCACACTACATAGCTCAGTAAATGCTATCACTACAAGCTCGGTATAAACTGAATCATTTGGTTGATACTGTATGGCTCAATCAACACTAGATTCACATTTTTGAATCTGTGAACTTAGTAAGCACTAAAGAACTCAATTTTTACTGAGAAACTTGATAAACACAATAAAGCTTGGTTTACACTGATAATCACTAACTTGGTAGAAATTGCTCGACGCAAACTAAATATTGTTCCTGAAACTTGGTAGCAACTATAGAACTCAGTAGATCCTAAATCACTTGGTTAACATTGTTAACTGTACAATACACTTGGTAGATACTAACCATTTGAATAAGTCTATTTATCACTAATAAACAAACTTTACTAAAGTGTCAATAGATTGGGTTAGAAGTATTGATGGGAGGAAAAAAACTAGTGGTGGAGCATTCTTTCTTGGAAAGAGGCCAATGTCTTAGACAAGAAAGAAAACAAATTGTGTTTCTTAGTCTAGAACAAAAGTAGAATATGTTGGAATAATACTTGATTGTTCCAACATCATTTTTTTCAAGAACTGATGATAGGTATGAAGGAAGAAATCAAGGATCCAATAGTTATCTTCTATGATAACACCAATGCAATTAACATATCCAAGAATCCTATGATACATACCAAGACTAAGAAAATTGCAATTAAGTATCATTTTTTGAGAGAATTAGCGCAAGACAAAGAGGTGAGATTGGAATATGTGAATACAAAGGAACAAATTGTAGACATATTCACCAAGCCATTACCTAAAGATGCATTCTTGTATCTAAGAGGTAAGCTAGGGGTCATTCCCTTATCTGAAGCTCACTAATTAGATTTTAGTGGTACATCAAACAAGCATTTTGAAGACGAAAAAAGTTAATGTATTATTGTTAGAGTAGATTACATATGAATCAATACATCAGGTACATGGAAAATACATTGATTATTGTCTTTGGCATGAGATGTCAAAGAGGGAGAGTTTGATGTCATATCAAATCAACATTTTTGTATTAGTAAAGAAGGAAACTTTTCTGTCAGAGGGAGAAATTGTAGTTAGAGAAATTAGAGAATCATTTGAGAGCAAGAGATTAATGTTAGAGGGAGTTCTCATTAATAGAGGGAGCTCTCATGGATGAGAACCAAAATGAAACTAAGGATATTATCCTTCTATTTTTCTCTAAAATTTCTTTATATTATGACATCTTGCATTGTTGTGAATTCCAAAGAGAGAGATTGTTGAAAACAATTATGCAATTGTATGTTGTCTTTAATGTTACACAAAATGTCAAGCCTTATTGAGAAAGTCAATGATTGCTGAGCTCACTCAAGTATTGAAAATAGTTTCCTATGGATGTCGGGTATTCTAGTTATAATCAAGTTTAGAGTTAGTTCTTGTAGAGATCACTCAAGCATTGAAGGCAAATTTTGTGTTAACTAAGTTAACTTGGTTACAAAAGGAAAGTTATCATTGATCCTAGGTTGACCTAGTTCACTTGGTTACCAAAGAAAAGTTAGTTTAGAATTAGTATTGAACAAGTTGGGTCAGTTAATGAAGAGTTTTTTTGAGTTAACCAAGCACTCAATTCTATATTAGCTGACTGACAACATATTGAGTTTGATAAATCATTGGCTAATGCTAGCTGACTTAAGGGATGCAATTTTTTTGATTAAAAGTACATTCAAGCTAACTTGAAAAGATTATTCATATAAGTATAAGGTCAAGTTTGAGGATTGAAGAGAGGAAGCATGGAATTGAAGAAGATGAATTAAGGAAGTGAATTTGAAGGACATAACAACTAAGTTGACTAAGATGCAAAGAAAATTTTGATCAAGGGGGATCAAGTAATCAAGATAGAACTTAGGTTGAATCAAAAAAGTTAGTCACATCAACAATCAGGTCAAGTCATTGTTACTCTCTAATAGTTGTAGCAGTGAAACAAATCTCTTAATAGAATTAGCCTACCAACTATTTGGAAAATCCTATAACAAGGCAAAATTTCTAGATTGAAGCATTTGAAGACCTCTAACAAGGCCACTCCTAATAGGGTGAATTAAATCCTCTAATAGGGTCACACCTAACAGTGTGTTTTGTAACCTTTGATAAGGTTGGATCCTAACAGGGCTCACTTTAGAAGAGTGAAAAACAATAACTAGTTGCTATTGGTGGTTTTCCCAAATTGGGTTTTCATGTTAAATCTTGGTGTCTCTTATGTTAATGTTATTTCTTTTATGTTATTGTAACTATGTTATTAAAGGCTAATCACATCAATATCTTAAGATCTCTGTGATAACTAAGTGATAGTAATTTGTTTAGTGTTAACCGAGTTACAATAGAATATTTAGTGTTAACCAATTTATAGAAAAATTTGGTTTTATATTGTGTTGACATCTTAAAAAGGGACTTTTGGATTTTTTTTTTTTTTTTTTTGTAGTAACTGATTCAGCCTTCCCCTCTTAGTTACTCCTTTCCATTTCCAACAATTTCATCGTTTGATAGCACTTTTTTGTCGTATAATCTTTTACATTAGTTTTCTTCTATTATTTCACAAACAAAGAGCATTTTTATAGGGTTTTAATTCAAATTTATTATTATTACTAATGCTAATCCTTGACTAGTTGTTTGTGATAACTTGATTTTGAGCAATATAACACATTTTTTACAGGACATATTGCTGAAGACACTCATAAACAAACTACTGATGAATTTGTTGTTAGTTGCATGGAAAATATAACCAAACATTTTGTTTTATTTACTACTTTTCACTTCTATGAATCTTAATACCTCATAAGGTTGCTCAATTTAGTGTTAGGGGATTATGCTCTTAGCTTTCTTGGTGTAATCATAAACCCAAAAGTAGTGAATTAGGTGTGTCTAATCATAAATCTGAACCCTTGAAAGCTTTTCTAGTCTTGTGAGTCTCTTTAGAGGGCCTGGTGATGAGTAAAAAAATATTGCAGAAATGACCCAAGTGGAAACAAGTGATCTTGGCTAATCTAAGCCACTATAATAAATGAAATCATCCTTAATACTTAAGCCTTGGGTGGTGTAATTACTTTATTATGTTTTAATCTAGTGAATGTGTGGTACCTTTGGGCTGTAATCTTGCTTGTGGGATTACTATCATGCTTGTACTCATAAGAAACTTAAGTGAAATATGACAAAATACACCAATATTTATGTGGGGGATAATACTCTTAATCTCATTTACAAAACCACCCTATATTTGAGTGCTTTTAAGGGGTGTGAAAAGCCCTTGATCTTGCTTACAAGACCACAAGAAATAATTATGAACTTTAAGATAGAAGCTACCTAGAAACATCCTAAAGTCTCATAATTTGCTTGCAAGAAGGATCCAGTGGATTGCTTGGATTCTCTAAATATTATTTACACTCACCATCTATATACTCCATGGTACACAAATACATGTGGTTTCCTTTAACATGAGGTTCAATCACCCCCAACATGTCAATATTTATGAGATACTTAGTATGAGAATGTTTTTTGAGATAATGTTGAATTCTCCTTGGAGAGATCTATGCTTGAAGTGTCTTTGCTATTGTCTACTTGTGGAAATGATCTATTAAATATATGGTTACATATCAATCATTGATTCAAACTCCTCATATTTTTGTTTTGTGAGATTGCTTTGTCTCTTGTGGAATTACTTGTGACTACTATCCTTTTCAATATACTATTGTTAAACTTGTCATAGAATGGCTAAAAATGCAAATTGAAACATTACACTATCAAAATTTTCCCCCAAAAAATTGTCAAATATTTTACTCATATGATCTATTGATAAATTTTGTACGAGTTAAAATTTTAGGATTTTTTGTCCTTATTTTGTCATTTGGTGACCCCTTAATTGTCATTTGACAATAAGTTATTTTTCGTATGAGCTATTGGTAAAATACTATCGATTTTTTTTCAAAATTTGTAAACTATCATCTGAGATCAATATTCTATTGTATGGGCACGAATATTGTCACACGAGTCTAGATTTTTGTCATCTAGGAGAGAATTCTACCATATAATTCTGTAGGAAAATTACAAAATAGAGAGTCAAAATTCACCAGTTTGGTCCTTTGTCTCATTTGATCACTTTTGGTATCTTGCATCTTAAATAGTCACATTTGAATATTAAATCTATAAGTAAAACTTGGTTAAACATCTTGAGTTTCATTTAAACTATTCTCATATCTTTGATCTAGTTGTTGATTATCAACTATGTCATCACACTTGTTGTTATGAGAGTCACCATCTAGGATATTTATCCATTACTTTGATGGATCATAACTTGTTTTGCTTCACCCTACTATTATCTTCATCCAAAACTAAGGTAAAATTGAAACATAATCTTGATCTAAACTTATCACATATGTTGTTAAATATCTTGATACCTGATGAGACTAAAAGAACTAGAAAACTATCCATTGAGAGATCTTGAAAGGGTAAGAGTTGTACTAGGATTTTAACTTTCTCATCATCTAATGAAAAATCATCATGATCTTCATCTCTTGAGAAATGTACCTACATAAAACAAACATTTTCTTGGAACTTTAAGAAAGGTTTTAACCCAATGTTCCAAGAGAAATCTATCGATAAACTCTTTGAAAATACATCTTCTAAACTTGAGTTTATCATGAGCAAAAAAAATCTATATGTCAGTTAGAACGAACACTAATATACTGGTACAATTAGCTATTGAAATAATGTCTAAACATAATCAAGAACATGAGGACAATCAAAGGAAAACTAGGGATCAAAATGACAATACTATCCCTGAAGGTTTGCGTGATGCTAAATTGATCCTACAAAAATTGAGAAGTGTTGGAATGATAAAGATTTTTGGAAAATGATGGACATATTGACCAAATAAGAGAAGGGAAGATACTTCCTTGAACTCACTCTAGAAGGAGCTAAAATACCTAAACACTTTGATGAAGAAACAATCATCACTAAGGAGGAAGAAACTCTTATGTCCATTCTAATAAAATAGATGCAAGCTATCCACACACAAATGCAAAAAATGCTAAAAGAGAAAGATATACTAGCTATGAAATACTATTTGGACACCGTTCCATTCCCTATTGATAAGATCATGTTTATGCCTCCTTTCACTAAATGAGTAGAAATACCAAAATATGATAACTACTTAGGTACATCTAATCCCCAAGAACATCTAAGAGTTTGGTGCCCTATACATGGAGTTCATGCATAATTAGGATTACCTTATGAACTTGTTTCCATGGAGCTTAGGTGGATAGGCTATGGAATGTTTTTAAAAATTACATACTGGGATTAAAACATTTGATGAAATTGAAAAGTTATTCATACAAAAATACTCATACAACATACAATTTCTAGCTACTATGATGGATATTTGTAACACCAAAAAGAGAATAAAAGAATCTTTCTTGAACTTCCTTCATAGATGGAGGAGGGTATATTCTAGATACTCTAAAAAGATACCTGAACATGACAAACTTGATATCTTCATAAAGAACCTCATACCTGATTTAAACTATAAAATACAACTACAGGGACCTTCTTTGTTCAACAACACGATAAAAATGTTGTATGGATAGAATATTTAATGATAAAAAAGGAGAAACATCCCTGTACAAAGAGACCAAAAATGGATATAAGCCTAGAAAAGACAAGAAAAAGTATTAGAAAAAGAATTGTGATGTTGTAAATGATGGAATGATAGACAATATTCAAAAACATGTAAGAAAACAATATTTATGAGAAGAATACATCAAAATCTAAAACAAATAGAAACATATTCAAAGATAAACCTTGGGTACCAAGACCTAAAAGATAATTCAAACCCCTAGGAGAACCACTTGAAACAATTTTAAAAACTCTATTGAAAAATGATATGATAACTTTACTGGATATTTCAAAACCATATGAACTAAAAGTGAAACCTAAGTGGTGGAACAATAATGATTATTGTGATTTCCATCTGAAAAAATTTCATAAAATGAGAAACAACATGAAATTTTAACACACCATCTAATATCTCATAGATTTTAGAGATGTGGCTATGGATGGACACAACACAAACTCTAATCATAAACCTTTCAAAGAACCATTTCTTGATTATGATAAAGGGGAAGGAAAAAAATACAAGAAAAATGCTAAAGTGAACTACATGTACTCAAATTATGACAATGTCATTAACATGCTAGAACCAATTGAAACAAAATATTGGAACATAATTATTGTGAAAAAGTAAGAGAAAGATTTCGAATAAGAAAACTTTATAACTAGATCACAAGCTAAGATTATTCTTAGGAGAGTTGAACCTTAATTAAATGATCAACCATCCAAAGACAAATAAATTCCTATGAATACAACTAAGACTTAAAAACAAGCATCTTCCTCTAATGGAACTAGTTACACTATTCTTGAACAACTACAATTTACCAATGCTTAGATCAATGAAGTGACAAAAATATCATCTAACACAAATAAATCTTTGATAAAGACCTCACAGAGGAAAACATACCTATAAACTTGACTTAGATTATTTTCAATCTATGGTATGCCATTTGACCTCTCCATATTACCTATCATGTTCTAAAGAAGATAAGAAATCCTTGAGTCAACTGCATAATCAAGCACTACATATTGAGGTTTAATCCCATAAGTCACAAATCAAATGTGTATTGATAGATGTAGGATACTAGCTTAATGTTTTTACCTACAAGCTAATAACACAACTCATGTATTATGAAAATGCCATTAACCCTCACAAGAAAATTACTATCAAAGCTTATTCTAGAAAAGATAGGTCATTAAAAGGACTTATTGTGTTATCTATCATAGTTAGACATATGGAGAGAGATGTAATTTTTTAGGTGTTAGATATACCATTATCATATAATGTCCTATTGGGAAGGTCCCAAATACATGAAATACAAGCTATAACTTCTACATACCATCAATGCATAGAGTTTCCCTAGAATGGAGTAGAAGTGTTTGTATCTACTGACTCTAGTTATGATTACAATGCATTAAAACAATTTTCTAACACATTTGTGCCAAACAATAGGGAATCATTGAGAATCATGACATTTAATTGAAGGAAGCCAAGAAGTCTCTAAAGTTGGAAGATACTAGAGTGAGCGAGTATAAACTAGAACCAATGTTGTTTTTAAGATCACTCCCTCCATATCATCATTATTGTGGTATGCCTTTTGAGGATATAAAACCATGTAAGTTCCAATAAAAAACTATTCATGATGGTACCTTTATACAATCAACTGTGTATGCCAAAAATGTGACACACTCCTATAAATTATTATACTTGAGAGAGCCCATGAAAAGTGAGTCTCAAGCAGTGGCTTATAGCTTCCTATCTATGATGTGAAAGAATCTAAAGAGTATGAATGGTGGCTCTTAGATAAACCTCAAAAGGAGACCCTTGCAAGGTGCGTCATATAATGGAAGATTCAAAGATTAGAGCAAGAGTGCTAGTATCCAAAAACTTAAAGTGAATGCAAATCCAAGCTAGAATGTGAGTAAGATAGATGAGAAAGCAAGATTACTCTAAATGAGATGTAAGTACATGAAAATCTAATCTAATCTAAGTAAAATGAAAGTAAAGCTAATATATTTGAAAGGATAGTAAATACAATCCATTTGAAAGGAAATTAATGCTAAGTTAAAAGTAATAAAGTAAAGTTATCAATGCAAGAGTAAGCTACAATAAAAACTAAGCTAGTGTGGATACAAGAGCATTAGACTAGAATCCAAGAGTGAAAAAGTTCTCAAGTTCTCAAGAGAAAGCATAGAAACATAACAAGATCATAAACATAATATACAAGAGAGTGAGGAGAGAGCCTCCTTTTAAAGAGAAACAAGCAATTGGGGATTAAGAGGCAAAATCTACAGAGGAGAATAATCCTCATTTGACTTTGGTGAATAAGATTATCAAGAGACAAAATCAATGGATGTGGTTAAGAGGAAAAATATTTGTAGAGGAGATTAATAAGAAAAAGAGATTCCATTCACCTTGGAAAGTGTGCATTTAATGTGTAGGCAAAAAGCCTTTTTCTTATATTTTTGAATTGGGGAATTCCTTTTTCATGTGCACACATAGGATAAATGGAATTTATTTAATTAAAAGGGGACATGTTCTTCTAAATAAATAAAGACTTAAGAGAGTGTGGTCAAACCATAGGTTATAATTAAATTATTAAATAATGATTTGATCAAGGAGAAGCAATTGAATAATTATGAAAAATTGATTAAGAATAAGATGTAGTCTAGCATAAAGATTTAAAATACTGAAAATGAAGCTGATAGTTTAATAAACCATTTTTGGTGATTACATTTTCCCTTCTTTGACTAACGTGTGAATGATTAAGGAATATATTAAGTCAAAGAATGATGATGTCAAGCTGATAAGAGATCTAACTCTTAACTAGTAATGAATGAAGTGTAGTAAGAAATAAGTAACTCCAAACTAGCATTGGATTGAAGTTAGTGAGATTGATCAAGATAGATTTGAAGGACCTCAACTTTGAACTAGCACTGGATTGAATTTGAGATGCCCCTAGCAAATATAGACAATACATAGATAGAAGAATCAATTTGTAGATAGATTATTCCTACCACTTAATAATCAAAATTGAAATGATGTACAAGAGAGGCATAAATGTGATAGATTTGATTAAATCAAGCTAAAATAAGGTCCATGATGATAGACAAGTGATTCAAAGAACAAAGAATCAAGTTTGACCACCAAGTGATGAGAATGTGCCCCAATTCAATCAAAATGGTGAAACATGAGAATTAGATCAAACAAAGAAGAAAATATGATGAAAGAATGAAGAATAGGTAATGGAGAGGTAGAAATGGTGAAAGGATGTTTTCCTCAAAAGATTCAAAGGATTAGCCTAAAAGAGGGTCAGTCAACTACATTGAAGAGAAGAAATTCTAAAACATGATTTTGACAATTAAGATGAAATTGCATTTTGATTTTGATCTTGAAAATGGATCTAGAACATTGAAATTAGGTTAGGGTGAAATTTTTGGAGAAATACAAAACTTTGAAGAATTAGGTAAAAAATGATATATAAGGGGTCCAAAAGGATAGATATATGTGATGATAAGATTAACCCCTTTGTTGAAAGGATAGAATAAAGATGAAAGATTATGAGCAAAAGAATAAGAGATGATGACGATATGATCAAGAAGAGAAGAATAGATGAAGAGATGCAAGGATGAAAAAAGTTGACTAATGAAGAATCTCTCCCCACTCAAAATGCAAAGCCTAAAAGTGCAAGGTAGCATGAAAAATTATAATATGCAAGCTATCATGAAATAAAAAATGCAATTTGTAAGGGTCAATTAGGTAGGTCTTTGTTATTATAATTGAGCCTAAAGATGTGGGAACCTAGTATAAGCTATAAGCATCTAATACACAGAGGTCAAGATGACTCATTAATAGATTCTCTAAGTTAAATATTGCAAGATTTACACTTGTACCAAGGCATAAGTGCTAAGATAACCATGAGTGTAGTCTTGTGTGAGAAAATACAATGTAAAAAATAAGGGTGTAGTTCCAAATCACCAAGTTTCCAAAGGATCTAAGCAAGAGACACCTAGTATCATCAAAACTATACCCACAAGCATAAATCAAAGAAAACATAGCCCATGACCCTAGTCTTCTAGTCAAGAGACATCTTTGAGAGACTAAGGAGGGAGCACTAAGCGAAAAATTAGTGCAAACAAAACACAAAGAGAAAAATCAAACATGTCTTAGTCATTTTAGTTTATGCATGGTGTGAAGAAGAAAAGATAAAGAAAGTTGTTGACTTTCTTGGATTTATGCCTACAAGTGAGATATATTACACAATCCAAAACACTTAACAAATTATTGGCTCAGAGTACACTATTCAAAAAGTGTTAAGAAACACTTGATGTCAAGATGGGAGTTGTTGAAAACAATTGGTTGGTGTGATGTTTTTGATTAAGTAAAACAAGTTTTAGAGGGATCCTAAAACCCAAAAGTTTTACAGCAAAAGATAGAAATTAAAAAAGTCCAGCTAACATGAAACTGCTATGAAAAGAAAAAACCAACAAAAGGCCAAAGGCTAGGAGGCAAAAGCCAGAACCCAAAAAAACTATAAGAAAAACCAAAAGAGAAATAGACTAATGGTTGTCCTTATCCAAATCCCGTAGAGTTTTTGTAGCTTCGTTATTCTTCTAATTGTTCGTTCCTTCCTGGTTCTTGTTTTGGGTTTCCACCTAGTCCACCTAGTTCACCTAGTCCTTGGAGTATTTCTGAGTGACCTATTCT
Source organism: Cupressus sempervirens (assembly GCA_028749045.1). Classification (NCBI taxonomy): domain Eukaryota; kingdom Viridiplantae; phylum Streptophyta; class Pinopsida; order Cupressales; family Cupressaceae; genus Cupressus; species Cupressus sempervirens. Next base: position 566,468,782 of record CM053787.1, on the reverse strand, counting down.
TGGCCAAAGTCTAGCCTAGTCTTCTACACCATGTCCCCACCAAGGCCTACTCTCATCAGAGAATCCCCTAGATTGACAATGTTTTCATTCAGGGTGTGCAGAGTGTCCACGATTTGTTTTGTCATGATCTAGTGGATGGAATCAAACCTCTAGAATTTTTGTTCAACCAAAGAGAGTCTATCCTCCTATTCATCTCTAGTGTCCTGGATGCTACAAATATTTTGACTGCCTTCCTGATCTCTCTTCCTTCCTGTGGTCACCTGGTCATTGCAGATATTCTGGCTAGTGTCCTAGTTTTTCTTATCCTTTAGAGCCTCAATTTCCTGAAACAACCATTTGATGGAATGAAAGTTATCAATCAAGCTATTCTTCATGTTGTTTAAGAGGTTGAAGTTAGTTTCCTGTGCATTTTTAGAAATGACCAATAGAGTAGGGTTAATTAGCTCATCATAGTGGGTTCTGCTATCAAGGTCTTCCAACACCTGGATGTTCATTGGCTCTCAAACAATACCCAAGCCCTCCTCCTATTCTTCCTAATCACCTCCCCACTTTTTTCCACCATAATTTCAATCATCTTCTCAGGCGGTGATGTGGGCAAGATAGGGCTAGGGGTCTCAGCACATTGGGCTTTTAGGTCTTCTTAGGGCAAGGCCTAGTTAGCTTTTCTTTTCCTGGGATTTCTCAAGGAGGTTTCAAGAGCCACCTCCTCCATGTTGCTTTCTCTCCCCTTCTCCTCTTCAATCAAATTATCCTTCCCCAGCTCCTTATCCTCATCCTTAGAGTCTGTGTCAGTCTCCTCTTCTTCCTCACTATTCACCTCCTGAGGCTTAGGCTTGGGTAGAGGGGGAGGGAGGCATCTAGGGCTCTTTCTACTGGGAATATGGGGATTGTGGGTAGAGATGGCTTTGGTGGCATTTTGCTCATCCTTAGTTTTCACTACTTGAACATCCCTAGAATCAAAACTGGAAATGTCCTCTGAACCACAACCTGGATCACCGAGGGATTTTCCTCTAGTTTGAGTTTTCAAAAACTCATAAACTAGGAGAAGAAGGCCTTCATGGAGGGTAGGGTTGATAACAGCTTTTTTCTTGAAACCTTGAATACTCTTGGACATGAAAGTGTAAAGATAAAAGGGAAGAGAAATTTTAACACCATGCCTAAAGTGGTTTAACAAAACAAAATGGTGCATTATGATAGTGTCAAACTTGGAGTTGAGAGTGATATACTCAATGAGGATCTTGAGAACATACCTCCAATTTTTTTTGATGGATTCTATGTCATAGTAGGTGTCAATCTTGACAAGTTTATCTTTCTCCATTTTGTCCTTGAAAAAATTGCTAACTACATTGGCCGACATCTTTTTGTCCCTGTAGAAATTCATGCCAAAATTTGATGGGTGACACCATCAATTTTGACTCTCCTATTGCTCCATGTTTCCACCATGATCTTTGTAACCCTAGCTTCAAAACCATGAAGCTTCTCCATGAACCTAGTGATGCCACCTTTTTTGAGTTTGTGCCACACCTTCTTCTCCTTCTAGCTCTTCGACTCCCCCTAGGGCTCTCTTCTAATCCTCTCTCTGATCATGGCTGCCTTTAACTCTGTAAACCCTATACCACTAACTATTTTACAATGCTTAATTTTCCTTGGGGTACTTTAAACAAAAACACTTCTACAACATTTAGTGGTTTTGTTCTTGCCAGCCCTAGAAGCGTGCCTTCCGTCTGCATAATTATGACTTGAAAAGGGCTCTACATGATTTCTAATAACTCCCCCTCTGACGTGTGATTTAGAAAATCCTTTCATTATTAAAATGGGACTATATTTGTACCCTAGATTCTATCCTATCAGATCAAATCAATCATCATAACTGAGATTTCATCTCTGTTCGTCCATGTCATCATCGAGTTTTTGGCGATGACATCATTGGCAAACCAATCAGCAATCGAGTTGGCTTACTAGTAAGCGTGCCTGACGTGAGTCTTTTTGAACTTTCCCAAGTCAAATTTGATGTCCTCTATGATGTTGGCAATCATCCAGGAAGGTGTAGATTGACCTTTGATGCAATTGATGATGTTTAGGGAGTTGCCCTCAAGCCACAAGTGCTCGATCTGAGAGGCCAAAGCCAGCTTAACAACATGTTTGGCCGCATTAGCTTCAGAAAAGTGGTTTGTTTGGTGACCAAGAGGGAATGAAATGGCCACAATTCCTCTACCTAAACTATTTCTAATTATGCCTCCACTTTTAGCTGGATTGGGGTTCCCCTTTGCCGCCTTGTCAAAGTTGGCTTTGTGCCATTCCTCAAGGGGAAAAGACCATCTTGCTTCCTTTTTTCTCATGGCCCTGTCTTTCTTACTGGCTTTTTTGATTCCACCTTCCTTGATATTTCCTCATTTAGTTATTACAAATTTCTCTAGAATTTGACCTTCAATTTTGTTAGCGATTATGAACTTTGGAGACTCTGTTTCTCTGAATATTCTATTGTTGCACTCTTTCCAGATTCCCTAGCAGAAGTGTGGGAGAGTCTAGGAGCTCATTAACTAAGAGTTCAAACTAGAGTGATGGCTTCTCCACTGGTAGAAGAAATCTAGGATACTAGCTAGGGGGTGCCAACTTAATCCAAGATCCTTAGTTAGGAAGATCCACACCTTGGAAGAGTAGGGGTAGTGGATGAATAAATGATTGATCATTTCTAGTTCATTCTTGTAGAGGCAACATCTATTGGGGATAATTTGGCCTCTCTTGGCTAAATTATCCATAGTGAGAATTTTGTCTTGTAGGAGGAGCCAAAAGAAAATGTTGATTTTAGGTGTGCGGCCAGAAATCCAGGCTTTGGCCTAAACAGGTTTCTCCATCCTGTCCCATATAGAGAAATAGCTACAAGCAATAGAATAAAGCCTGCTCGAGGTGTCTGCCCAAATGATGGAGTCCCTATCATTGTTAATGAAGGTGGCATTCAATAAAACCATCAGGGGGTTAAGGTCTAGGGATATCACAGACAGGTTGTGCCAACCATTCTCTAATCTATACTCACTAACTTTCGTGCCAAACCTTTCTATGCATTGCTTTGCCCATCTTTCATTGTTGGGGTGGTTGATTAGTGGTCCCTAACATGTCCAGTTGTCCTACCAAAATAAAATTTTATCACCTTTGCCTACTTTCCATTTGGCCTTGGATTTGTCTAGGGGTTTGGCCTTCAAGATCCCATTCCAAATGTAGGACCCCTGGGGAATCTTAGTCTCATAAATCAATAAAATGAGGGATTGTCTTCTCAGATATTTCTCAAACAGGATATCCCTCCAAACACCTATGCTTTGAAAAATGTGCCATAACTATTTAGCTAAAAGGGCATTATTGAGATGTCTAATTTTTCTGATACCTAGCCCCTTGTGGCATTTGGGAAGGCATTTGGTTGGGGTGATGTTGAAAAATATGAGTTTGCTAGGTTTTTCATTAAATTGATCATTTTTTTAGGACCTAATTTAATTTTTATTTGATTATTTCAGGGTCATATTTGATTTGTTTTGGATTTTTAGAATGATTTAAAGATTACTAGTTCTTAAGAAATATCGCATTTTTTTGTCCTTGCACCTAGCAAGGTGTAGGACATGTTGGATTAGAAATCTTGATAGATAATATGGATAAGCAATAATGCATAAATCAAGATGAAGGTGATCCTTAAGGATAATCTCCTCAAGATTACCCAAGCTATAGAAAAGGGTAAAATAATCATATGAAATATTTTTTGGATAAGCAATGGACATCAATGAGCGAGATAACATATAGGATAACAAATTAATGCCATGAAAGCATGAAGTCCAAAAAGAGAGTAGACACATTAAAAGGATTCAGTCTATCATGTTTTTCTTCTTTTGATCAAAACTAAGGAGTTGATTGGATAGGGTAGTGATGGGGTAGAACAATAAGGATGAAGCTCATTATGTAGGTTATGAGTGAATGATCTGGATAGACAATATCATGATAGGGTATCTAATGGATAAGATAGTCAATGCTATGGATAACACAATTTTGTCAAGATCAAAGGTGAGAAAGTGAACAGGTTGATTATGGAGGATTCAAAATGATGCTTATTTTCTAGGTTTTCATCAATATACTTGCCCAAGGTGCCACAAGAAGTGGTTTTCACCATAGATAGATCAATTTTTCTTTAATTTTTCTACCAAGGTGTATGTTTAAAAACTTTTCACCAAGGCACTATTTTCTTTATCTTTTTCATTTTTAAAAAATTTTTCAATTTTTTCAAATTTTTTTTTTGGAAAGTGTTCAAGCCTTTTTTCTTTATATAATTCTCCTCTTGAAAGGATATGTCATGATAGTATAGGGCCACTAAAAGGTATACACAAAGATGTTGGTTGATAGGGTGATGTAAGGGTAGAGAAAATAAAGGTATATGGAGGAGAAGGTTTTATGCTTTAAAAGGATAGAGAGATGGATAGTAGGTAAGTGTAGTTTTGAAAGGATTTTATAACGGTATGTGGAAAATTGGGAAAGATCAACATTGGCATGCTCCTTGAAGGGTGATGGAGGAATGATGGATGAAATAACTTGATTTTTTTATATATTAGATTGTATGTGACTTTTGGAAGACGATAAAGTGGAAGGTTTTGGAAGATTTTGAGGAAGATATTTGGAAGAAGATGGAGTGGAAGCCTTTGGAAGATTTAATATCAACTTTGATTTGTTTTCAATATTCAAGTCTTTCAAAAGATACTTGGGAGTCCATATAGTTTTTGATTTTTCTTTTCCTTTGGATGCTTTAAAACACATTTTTTCAATGATGGATTTAGGAACCCATATTTGCTTTGATTTTTTTTGTTGGTTAGTGGAACTTTTTAGTCTCCTAATTATTTTTTCTTTCTTTATATTCACATGTTAATTAGATAGAATATAGTGGTCTTCATTTATAAATAGATTCTTGTATTTATTCTTTCTATGTTGTACATCCAAATTACTTCCAAAAGACTTGAGATCTATGGATTAATGAGGCTAATATGGAGGGTTTAGATGGATGGTTGGATGGAGATTTGTCAAGGATGAATGCACATTTTTTAAATCTTGAGGTATGATGGGAGAAGTGGATGTCAAGCTAGGAGTAAAAATATAGGACATAGATGAATATAAGGTCCCAATATAGATGGAAGGTTTGAAGGTTTTATCTTTGATGGATAAGGACCAAGGATAGATTTAGAAGATTCAAATGGATAATGGACAAGAATATCAACATCTTTTGAGTGAGAAATATGACTAAGGCTACCAATAGGCTCATTAATATCTTTCATAGGAACAACGTCTTTAATAGGAGAAACTGAATCTTGAGAGTATTTCTTGTGCAAAGGCTTAGGAAAAATGGGGGATTTATGAGGTGGATATGAAGAAGCACTACAAAGGTATGAAGTCATAATTTTATCTTGAAAAGTAGATTTGGATATCATAGGAAGAATTTTGTTATCTTGATTTTTAATAATCTCATTAGAAGCATTGGAAGTGGCATCTTGATCTTTCTTAGGAGACAAACAAGACATACAACATGGAGGTATGTGTTGTTCTTGAGATGTAGGGATATGCTATTCTTGATATGGAGGGATATTTTGTCCTTGAGATGGAGGGACATGTTCTTAAGATGGAGGGGTACCATTTTAAAAGGGTATGAAGGGATCTTGATCTTGATCTTCTTTGATATTTGTTTCTTCATCTTTTTGATAGTTCTCTTGACATGGAGCCACTTTTAAGGAAAAGATAATATCTTGGGTTTTCATGATAGGATCTTGAAGAGGTGATGAAGGACTAGTTGGAGTAGGCATGATATGTATGGTAGTGCATAAAGGTTTGGGATCTTTGTTTGATCTTAGAAGCATGAAAAATGTTTGCAACCAAATGCAAATTAGCTTGGGTTTCTTTTAGAGGCAGCCCTTGAGGGTACACATAGTCCATATGAAAAGAATTAGGTCCTTTTTAATGAAGACATGTTGGAAATATTTGATGTTTTTAGAGATGCATGAGTGTTGGAAGTACTAGAGGTTTCAAGGGGACCATTACTAGACATAGGTTCATTAATATGATCTTTCTCAAGGGTAGCATATTCATGACACAAGTCTATAGTATCACCCTCATCATACAAGCCTTTAGAAGTTTCAATATCAATTATCCCATCATCAATAAGGCCTTGGATTTTATTTTTCAATTCTATAAATTTTTTAGTTTATGACTTTTATTTCTATGATAGTCACAATAATGATCATCATTCCATCATTTAGGTTTAACCTTAGGTTCATAAGGTCTAGAGTTTTTTGGTAAAGTGATGATCTTGTTTTTAACTAAGGTCTTGAGTACCACATTATATGCATCTCTCAAATGTGTGAAGTCACACTAAGGTATAGGAGATGAATGATATTTTGGTGATATAAAGCTGAGACCTAGGAGAAGAAGACTAGTGCATATATAGGACATGAGGAAAACTTATGTGATGATGTCATTCTTTATTTTATCCATTTTACAAGGCTACCTTGCATAGCCATGATGTTCTTAGTGAGACTAAGGTAAGTGAGATCATCCATTTCTTCTAGTTCTTTTTATCCAACATATAGGTCTTAAAAGTTGTATTAACTGCCCCTAGTTTACATTTTTGCTATTATTACTGAACTCTTTTAGGTTTGTTTTATGCTTGATGATTAGCAACATTACTTTGAGATTATCAGATATTGTTTCATATTCAGTTGTTTTATGATGAGATTTCTTGGTACTTTATATTTCATGTATGCATAATGATTATTATAGTGTTTTTAGTTATTGATGATGATTAGTTAGATGGATTATCATATGTTTGTTTCTTATGGATACTTACCCCATATTGCATGTGTATGGTGTGTGTGTATGTTTTCTTTATGTATGAAATTTTTGATGTGGTTAAGGAAGGGATTCATAGTCACCTGCTAGTTAGGATCTACACGATGCACCACTTCCTACCATTACCTGTTTAGTTTAGAATATTGTGTTGGTACATGTGTGAATTTTTATGAGATTGCAGGTACCAGGTATCAACTTTCCTGAATTGTTAGGAAGAGTGTACCCTATCACATTATCTCAATGGTAAGAGAGGGGAGATAAATTCTTAAGTCCAAATCCTAAACCTTTGAACCCATTTTTCCTAGAAAATTAGGACAAGTATTTGAGTTGTTTACCTTCCACATGTGTCATATGATGTTAATTCATGATGATAACCCTTTAGTTTGATCTTATATGTGTTTTTCTATGATGGGTTTTCGTATTTTGTTTGATGAGTCGTCGGTGATTTTTTTATTAATTAAGTCAAATTAAATGATTAAATTTAATGAAAAATTGTTATGTTTAATTAATTTGGAAAAATTAATTAAATAAAAATAATTAAATTTAAAGATAAAAGTTAAAAGTTTAATTTTAGTATGTGGTAATATTAATTTAATTTAATAATAATATATTTAGAGTTCATTTTTAAATAAATGCTAAATACTATTATTATTTAAGTTAATAAATATTTTATCAATTAATGTTTCAAAAATAAATTAAAAAGTGAAAAAGATATTAATTTATTAAAAGTTTTAAGATTGCATGAAGTATGCATGAGATTAAAATTTAATAAATTAATTACAAAGATAAAGTCAAGTGAAAATTAAATAAAGTTATTTTATAACTCATTAAACATGCATGGAAAAGATAAGGAAAAGATAAAGAAAAGATAATAAAGAGTTGAAGTCTGGTGAGTAGAGAGTTTTCTTTGGTGATCACACAATTAGTGCCTTGATTTTAGGAGAGAACTCCATATCACAATTGGAGGGTTCATTTTCAAGGGACCATTAATTTTGGGGAGGGAAAAAGAATTTTGGAAGAAAGAGGGTTTTGAGAGAGGAAAATTTCTCTCACAATCTTCTTGGGCGTAGTGATTAGAATCAAAGTCCAGGCAGACGCTTGTGATTATTTACTCAATTTATTATGCTCTTTCTTTCTTGTCTTCATTGTGACTATTGAATGTTTTTTTGAATAAATCTTGTCACGAATGTTTCATATTATGAGTTTCTAGTATGTTTGTTAGATCCTCTATACATGGAAAGGTTTAAATGATCAATATAATCATTCTTTCAATAGATTTAAAAAATGGAAATTGAACGAAAAGGATTTTTGTATTAATTTCAAAAATTCCATTTGAGAATTTGACTAGTTGGTCGTATTTTGTCTATCAGATTAAGACGACATTCTTTTATAAAAATATATATATATTACAAATTAAAAAAAGAGGAGCTTGTTGATTTTGTTTATATTAAAATAGTTATAAAAAAATATTATAGAAATTTTTTTTTTTTGGGTGAGGTGGGGGGAGGGGGGGGGGGGGGGGGGCAGGGCCACCACCCACACCTCCCAACACCAATGGCCGGTACCTACTGCTGCAGGTACTATGACAACTGTCGCAGGCCCTGCGATAGTATGGAGGGGACGCATGACCCTCCTTTAAAGCCAGCGAGCTTTTAAAAGAAACATGAAGGTTCAATTTTGTTTTTTTTTTTTAAATTTACAAATTTCAGTATTAAATTTATTTATTAATAAATTATTATTATTAATTAATAATATTTATTATTAAGTGTTTTAAAAATAAATTGTATTATTCTTTAATAATGATTATTAATAATGTTTTTAATTATTAATTGTTATTAATTTTGTATTACTATTTAATAAATAAATTTTATTAACTTTATATATTTTTAATAATTATTTAAAATATAGTTATTTTATTAATCTAATCAAATTTAATTTAATTAATTTATTTAATAATGAAAGTTATTTAAATAAGAATGAAGATTTATTTAATTATTAATAATTTTTCTTTTTAATAGAATTGTAAATTATTTTATTTTAAATCAATGCGATTATTTTAGTAATTTAAATAAATAAATAATTATCCTTTGTTTATTTTTAGAAAATTGATTTAAAATATAATGGGAGGATAATTTTATATTTTATTCGAAGAGATGAATGGGTTAACATTTAGGGTAAACTATAACTAATTAGAACTCCCTTTGGGAATGGGCACTCTTTTGGAATTTGAATTAGCTGGATCACATGCAGGTGGGAAACTAGTTGGGGAGAATCTAGCTAGTAGTACTGACCCTAGGGGAACGACAGAGGATGCTGAGAAGTTTATGGGGTTAGAATCTTTGGTTGAGGTGGACAATAGAAAGTCTTTGGGCAATTCTAAAATTTTGTGTGGTGGGTTCGTGTCCCACCTTGGGTTCCCTATCTGCTTCTCATGTGTGAGGACAAGATCTCGAGAAGGAGAATGAAAACGTTGTTTCTTTCAAGGAAAAGTCCTTTGGAGGGCAAAAGCAAGGGGCCTCAAAAGGAAAAACTTGGTCATCCCTATTTGGCAAGAAACCAACTGGAAAGTCTCTCTTCCCACCGGTTACTGCGAAGACCTGTTGGGAGAAAGGTGAGTTTCAAATTTTTATCTCAGACCCTTTAGTTGATTTTTCCATGTCTTCCATGGATTTCACTTTAGTGGGCAAATTTTTAGGCGCTAGACTAGATCTTGAATCTCTTAGAAAGATGGTGAAAAAGAAATGGGTTATTAGAGGAGAGGTAGATGTTACCCCCATGTTGAATGGCTTTCTTTTCATTTATCTTCAACGGTAAAGAAGACATGGATAGAGTTCTTTGTAGAGGGCCATGGTCTTTTGGTAAAAGTTCTCTCACCATTAAAAAATGGGAACCCAACATGGATCTTTCAGACTAATTCTTCTTAACCACTCCCATTTGGGCCAGACTTCCTGGACTCCCTCTAGAATTCTAGCATGAAGATATCTTTAAAGGTATCGCTAGTTCTTTTGGAGAACTAGTGGCTATGGATAATGCTACGGCTTCTACATCCAAACTTCAATGTGCCAGACTTTTTGTTAAGGTGGTAGACTTGAATCACCTCCCAACAAAGGTGGATCTGATCTCCAAGTTGGGTAAAAGAACTCAAGAAATCCTTTTTGAAGACTTTCCTAATTCTTGCTATGCTTGTAAGAAGTAGGGGCATTTGGTTAAAAACTATCCTTCTAAAAGTAAAAACTAGGCTAGCAGTGGTTTGGAAAGGAAAAAGAACAAGGTTTAGCATAAGAAAGTTTGGAAACCTAAAGAAGACCAATGCCAAGAAGAAAAAATTAATGAAAAATTTCAAGTTCCACAGGCCGAGGTAGAGAAAGAGCTCGCTTCTGAGGAAGCCAACTCTGAGAAAGAAGGTCCTAGTTTATAATCTAAAACCAGTTTACCTGAACAAGAATTGAAAAATTAGGAAAATATATCAAAAAAAATTGTTATTTATCAGAGGATAGAGGAACAATGGGGAGATATTGATGACAAAATTGTGCTTGAGGATGGTGAAATCTTGGATGGTATTGGAAATTTACCTGAGAATGGAGATCTTCCTTCTTCTCAATCTAGGGAGATTTAGGTGCTAACCTAGGTAGAAAATGACCCTTCTATGGTGGAGCCTCCTCCCTTGGGTGATGTGAAAGAAAATGGATCAATTCATAAACCTAACCAAAGGAAAAGGGCTAAAAAAAAGAACAATACTAAGGGGGTAGAGACTAGAAGCAACAAAATAGATCAACATATCAAGGCAAAACCTCCTATTTCTAATCCAGAAAAAATTGGGAAAAGAACAGATCAGCACACTAAGGTAAACCTGGATGTTGGTTCCCCGGAAAAACTTGGAAGAAGATCTACTAAGAAAACTAGAGAGCTAGAAAGTATGCAGAATATTGCTGACAGTAGAGAGGAAACTATTCTAGATTTTAATCCTAAAAATTGGATATGAAGATCATAACTTGGAATATTAGGGGGTTGAATAGTACTCATAAAGTAGACATTGTTAGGAATTTTGTTAGAGAACAAAAGCCTGATTTTATCCTACTTCAAGAGACTAAGATGAATAAAGAGAAAGTGAAACAGATTAAAGCTTTTAAAAACTATTCTTTAAATGCTAGCAGTTCAGAAGGGGCATCAGGGGGAACTTTGATGTTATGGAAGAAGAACTATTTCTCTGGAACAATTTTGATTGCTAGTAAACACCTTATGATAGCCAAAATTACTAGTTTAGACTAGAAGGAAGATTGGTATATTGTGAATATTTATGCTCCAAACTCAAAGCATTTAAGGAAAAAGGTTTGGGATTTTGTTTCTAATTTTAAAAGCAAAAACTATTCTGGTCGATGGATCATTATGGGAGATTTTAATGTCCATCTTTATGACCATGAGAAAATGGGAGGCAATACTACTTAGTTGGAAGGAAGATTGGATTTAATGGAGTTCATAAATAATGAGGGCTTAATGGATTTGGACCTCTATGGAATCCAATTCACATGGAGCAACAAGAGAGTTGGTAATGAATGTATTCAGGCTAGGCTTGACCGTGCTCTTATTTCTCCTGATTGGACTAAAGACTTCATTTGTAAGCTGGAAGCTTGTCAGAAAATTGGATTGGATCATTTCCCTCTTATATTCACTGCTGAGAAGATTAACCTCAAGAAGGATTTTCCTTTTAGATTTGAGAAGATGTGGATGTAACACCCACAATTTGAAACTAAATTGAAAGAATGGTGGAATATTGATTTTGAAGGCACTGCCCTCTTTAGAGTTGCTTCCAAGCTTAAAGATGTCAAAAGGGAAGTCAAAAAATGGAACAAGAACAACTTTGGGAACATTTTTGAGAACAAAACTACTATTAAGGAGGAAATTCTAAATATACAAGAAAAAATCCAGAAGGAAGGTTATACCTTTGATCTCCTCCTTAAAGAGAATGAAAAGCTTGCCTAATACCATGACATCATCACTAAAGAAGAAATCTATTGGAGATAGAGATCATGATTGTTATGGTTGAGGGAAGGAGATAAAAATACAAAGTTTTTCCATCTCTCCACTCTGAAGCATTGGGCCAAAACTCGCATATCATATCTTAAAAAAGGAGATGTGAAAATCGTTGAAGACAAGGCTATCACGAATGAGATGGTGACTTTTTTCTCTTCCCTTATTATGGCTGATTCCAACATTAATGTGGATAGTTAGGCTGAATTCCTTAAAGTGATTCCTCCACTGATTACTAAGGAACAAAATAAAATATTATGTTCAATTCCCAAGGATGATAAAATTCTCAAAGCTGTTAGCTCTTTGGGAGGAGATAAAGCCCCTGGCCCTAATGGATTCCCCATGTTTCTCTTCCAAAAGTTTTGGAAAGTTGTTGGTAAAGATGTTTGTGATGCTCTTAAGGAATTCTATGGGGCTAAATAGATGCTTAAAGAAATCAATTCCACCTTTCTGTGCCTTATTCCTAAGAAAGTTGGGGCTGATTCTCCACATCAATTTCATCCAATCAGCCTATGTAATTCTTTCTATAAAATTATTTCCAAAGTTCTCACCTCCAGACTTGTTGAAGTGATCCCGTTGATTATTGCGGAACAATAGAATGGTTTTGTCCCTGGTAGACAAATCCTTAACTCTATCATCTCTGCTCATGAGAATATTCATTCCTTGTCTTGTTCTAACAATTAGGGCTTCATTATGAAAGTGGACATTGCTAAGGCCTATGATAGAGTGGATTGGTCTTTCCTCTATAATATTTTTCTTGCTTTTGGCTTTGATCATAAAGTTGTGGGTCTGATCCGCCAATTGGTTTCTACTATCTCTATTGTGGTTTTGGTTAATGGTAGCTCCTCTCCTTTCTTTTTTCCTTCTCAAGGGCTAAGACAAGGTGATCCTTTATCCCCCATCCTTTTTTTTATTATGGCTGATTGCTTGGGGAGATTTATTAGGGACTTGGTTCAAAGAGGTTTGCTCAAGGGCTTACAACCATCTTCCCAACCATTAATTTGTTCTCATGGTCAATTTGTTGATGATACCATCTTCATGGGTAAGGCTGAAGTGAAGGAAGCTAGCATTTTAAAGCAAGCTATTAACTTATATTCTGCCACTTCCAGACAAGGGGTTAACTAGAGTAAAAGTTCTATGTTCTTCATTAACACCCCTATCCAAAAACAATTTAAAATTGCTAAAATCTTGGGATGTTCTATAGGATCTCTCCCATCCTCTTACTTGGGGTTCCCCCTAGGCTTGAAGGTCCTTGATGCTTTTTGGGAAGATCTTATTAACAAATTCCACAAATTTTAAGCCAAGCTAGTAAGTTAACTCTTCTCAAAGCCTGTCTCTAAAGCATTCCTACTTATGCTCTAAGTATTTTTAGAATTCCTTTTGAATTTTCTGAGTCAACTGATAAAATTCAAAGAAAATTCTTATGTATTGGCTCTGAGGAAAAGAGGAGAATGCATTTAATTTCTTGGGATCAAGCATATAAACCTCACAGTGAAGGGGGATTGGGAATTCAGAAAATTAGAAGTTTGAATAAAGCCCTTTTAGCCAAATAGGGGTGGAGAGTGTACCATGACAATAAAGAGTGGAGTACCATTTGGAAACATAAGTATCTCTTCAATGCTTATTCCCTTCTAGATTACATCGACTCTCCTGATGTTATTCACTCTTCCTCCATATGGGGAGCTGTTCAGGGGACCAAGAAAACTTTAGAAAAAGGATGTTCCTAGAAAGTTGGTAATGGACTTAAAGTGAAATTTTGGGAGGATACTTGGCTTATGGACCATCCTTTGATTGAAGATTTTCATGACAAGGCCTTAATTGATCGATGCAAGTAGAGATTTGGCCTTCTTGTTAGTCATTACTTACAGAATGATTCATGGGTGAATTTAACTGATGTTGGTCAAGGCTTTAGTAATATCTAATTATCCCTAAATGCTATTTCTCTTTACCCTTATCTTGAGGATGAGATTATCTGGTATGCTGATCCTAGTGGGAAATTTAAAGTATCTTCTATCTTTGCTTCTAAGGACAAGAGTAATCAACCTCTCTGGTCTCAAGCTTGGATTAAGGGTCTCATACCCAAAAGTAACATTTTCTTTTGGACTCTTCTCCAAAACAAAATTTTGATCCTTGACAACTTGCAAAAAAGAGGTATAAATTTGGTAAATAGGTGTTCTTTATGCAGAAAGGGAATTGAAGATAGAGATCATATGTTTTTGAGATGCTCTTATACCCAGGAAGTCTAGACTAAGATTTTGAATTTTTGGGGTATGACATGGGTCCATAAAAATAATGTGGATCTTTCTTTCAAGAGTTGGAGATGGCCCTCAAAGGATCTTGATGCTCAATTTCTTTGGAAACTAACCCTCCCCCACCTTTGGTGGGGCATATGGAAAGAAAGAAATAATAGGATATTTAGAAATAAAGATCTTCCAAGATGGGTGCTTGGTCAGAATATCATTAGAGCCTTCAAGGAGAATTTTAAGTCCCAGAGGGAGCCTGCTCAAACCTTCCAACTTGATTACCCTTTAAGATCTCAAGGATCTAACTTGAAAATTGATAATCCTAGATCGATTATAAAGTGGCTTGTTCCTCCTAGTGGATGGATCAAAGGGAATTTTGACGGAGCAGCTAAGGGTAACTCGGGAAAAGTAAGATGTGGAGGTGTTCTTAGAGATCATATGGGAAATGTTATTGATGTTATTACTATCCCTATTGGTCACTCGAATAGCCATATTGCTGAAGCTACTCCTGCCCACTATTTTAGCTGTTGAATTGGAGTACTCCAAATTATGGTTGGAAGGTGATTCTTTGAATATTATAAATATCCTTGATAATAAAAATTCTAGCTCTTGGTCTATAGAGGCAATGGTTATGAAAATAAAAAGCTTATTTCAAAATTTTGAAAAGGTGGTCATTTCCCATACTTATAGAGCAGCCAACAAGGTCGCTGATTGGATAGCAAATCATGTAGTTAAAATGGGGCAAAAGATGAGGTGGCTTGATGAATTAAACAAACATGTGGATCTTAAAGTGATTATTAATTATGATGTTATTCATTCTAGAGTGAGAAAGATTTGATTGGATTAGAAATTTAATGATTTGTGGGAGTGGCCTTATGACTGTCAGATTACCATCCTCGAGGAGGTACATTCATGTGAAGGCTATATGTTCTCTGCACATATCATCAAAGAGACATCCTCATTATCATGTCAAAAAAATTGGTCTCACTTCTACCTCTCTGCTATCAGTATCTGGGTGTCTTTGGTTTTTTGTTCGCTCTACAAAATGGGGGTGAACTGAGGAAGAAGGAACCCAAAAAATATGATGATTGGAAGGCTAGGCAGGATGTTCGAAAGATTCTCTAGAAAGGGAAGTTGGTCAGCTACTTAGAGCGGTTGCATGGATTCAAACCCCATGTCACCACTACCTTCTTCAAAAATTGGGTGGATGACAAAGTTACTTTACATCTAGTCTCTGTAAAGCTTAATGAGGAATTCATTGCCGAGGTCACTAGTCTCCCGATGAAAGGTATCAAATTTTTGAAGTAGACTAGTATTTCCAATGTGGCCTACAAAAAATTCCCAAAGACAAATGAAGAGGAGATGCAATTGGAGAAGAATGGAGACTTCTTTGATGTGCGATAGATTAAAGGTATTTGGCATGATGTACTTGGTTGTATTTGTGAGTATTTCATCCTTGATGGAAGGAATAAAAGGGTGCACAAATTCTACTTTGTCTTTCTTAACCATTTCAGACACAAGGACAGAATTTCCTTCCCTTTCTATTTGCAGTTTTCTTTGCTCCAAAGTTTGAATGCCCATAGAAAGAAACAGTCTCAACCCATCTTACATGAAGGTCTAATTTTTCTCATTATGAGTTTTTGTAAAATTAAATCCATTGCTTTGTCTCCATCCACTGGCAAGCAAAAGAGTCCTAAACCCTTAAAAGGTAAAATTGATGAGAATGTTAAAGAGAAAGTTAAGGCTAAACTGAAACCCTCCAGCTTTCAAAGACAAATTGAGGAAGAGGATATAGAGGTGGAGAGCACTAAAGGCTTAGATAAGGATGTCCCTGAGGAAGAGGAGGGGATAGATGCTGGGGAGTTTAGCTCTAACCTGGATGGTTATCTAGATACAAAAGAAAAAAATGAGGAAGGGAGAGAGGAGGATACTACTGAGGATAACTCAGAATAGAGCAAGTCTGATAATGAGGATACTCATATTGTGTCTGGGGGAGGTGATAAAGAGAAAAAAAATTTAATCGATGATCCATCCATTTTGAGTGAGGAGGAAAAAATGGGGATAGCTTCTACTCCTGTAAAGGAGACTGAGGGACATGATAAGGAGGGCCAGAGCCATCATATTCCTATAGAGCTTGGTGAGGAGGAACTATTGGATGGGGAGATACAAATTGATAAAGTTGGCCCCTTACCACACACCACTGTTGATGACGTGGGTGACTCCTCAATGAGGGAAACCAATCTTTCCTTCCTTCACTCTACTAAACAAAAAGCTAACTCTTTCCTTCAGGTTGACTCCTAGATTTATAATGAAATAATGGGGTTGAAGAAGAAAGTGGATACCTTGCAACATAACCAAGAGGCTGACCGGGCTATTATTCAACACATGGAGGTACAAATGGGAGATATCCCAAAAAAACTAAAGGATTATGAGTAGAATCTTAGAATGCTCATCAAGGAAAGTGGAACAAAAATGGAGCAGGTAACGTCAAGCATCTGTGCAGCTATGGTGACATTGGGCAAAAGAGAAAATTAAGGAACCGTATCTTTAGAGGGCCCTAGCAAGAGGAAAAGATAGAGTTCAAAGAAGAAAGCTTTGATTTCTGCTGCTTCTTTGGCTACTAACTCCATCCAGGACACGGCTAAGATTGGTAAGGAGGTAGTTAAGATGATTACGAAACTACAATAGTTTCCTGGGTCTTCTTTTCTAGTCAAGTTCCTGTTCAGGTCCTGTTAGCTGGTTGTTACTTCTGGTTCCTGTGTTTGGTCTTATTTTCTAGCTTTTAGTTTTTAAACTATAATGATGGTTCTTGGTCCTTGTAAAACCTAGGTACTTAATTTGGACTTTTTTGTTTGTTTCTATAAAACTAATTTTGGTACTGCTTCTAGTAGGTTTAAGGACTCTTTCCTGTTGGATGGCTTGTTTTTTCCTTTTTTGAGGATGTGAAAGGGTTTTGAGGTCCCTTCAAAACCTATTTTTATTGTAATCTAAAAACATGTAGGGTAAACTAAGAATATTTTACTTGAAACATACTTTGAAATGAAAATTGAAACCTTACATTTAACTTATCATCATGTTTTCAAAATCAAACCAAACTATAAAACCTACACTCTGTTTCTGTGTGTTGTCTATGTTTTGAGTTTGGGTTGATTCGAGTGTTGAACAGTCTTAGGATGTTACTAGAGGCTTGGGAGTTATGCATTTGTGAGGTTATTATGATTTGATTTTAATCTTTTATACTCAACCATGGTAATGTGTCTAGTATGATCTATGATGTGTGTTGATCTATTGATTGTTATTGCTTTCCAATGTTCTTGTGTGATGTTGAGGTGAATGTATGATCTATTTGACTTAACCATTTTTAGTCTTTGATTAATTATATTTGGATTTCTTTCCAACCACTTTTATAGCATTGAGGTGTTTGTATATTTTTTTTTGGTGATGTCATGCTATGACATATTTGACTTAACCATTTTGAGTCTTCAATTAGTATTTTTGAGGATGCTTTCTAGTTATTTGTAGAGAACTGATGTGTTATTGTGAATTATCTTTTGATGCTTTCCAATCACTTGTATAGGATTGAGGTGTTTTTATATGATTCTTTGATTTATTCTTTTATGAGCCTAGGTAGGTTATCTATATGTAATGTCGAGAAGTGGCTTGCTATGGAGGCTAGCACCCTAAGTGGTTCCCGGGGTAATCCATTGTAAGTTGTTTAATAAGTGAAAACACTACACTAAATGAGAGTAAAATGAACCTAATAAGAGTCTTTGTATGTTCTCACCCATGCCTTGAGTTCTAGTACAAACTAGGATGGGAGTAGAGAGAATGCTTGGTTGTGACCTTGCATCCATAGTATGCCTTGTCAGTATGAGAGGATACTAGTGGCCACATAAGGATCACTAGGGGGCTAGGGTCCTGAGAGATTGCTAGGGTAACTCTAGCATGATTCATTTGATGACACTTTCTTTCTTACATAGTAGGTTTCCTACGTGTCTTTGTGTGCCTCTTGGTATTGATGTCAATTTATCTTGGAACCTTTGAATTAGACTACTTTTAGGATTTTGTGGAATTAGAGAGTACTTTTGATATTTGGATTGTTATCCTATTTGGGACTTGAGACTATCTCCTTAGCACAGTGGGAGTGGGCCTTGTTGGGTTACCACGTGGTTGGATGGTAGTGCTTTTTACTCTTACCATTGAGATCCGTCTGTTTATACTGTGGCTAGAGTTTCCTTGTCTGCATTTCCTTTCATTCTATCTTTGTGCATTATGAGGGATGGTTGTATCTTTATGATGGTTAGTTATATCTTTATGATAGATGGTTTCAATTATTGTATTGTACTTGTATCATGGATCTAAGGAGGATGATGTAATCTATTTATATAAATATATATTCTTTTAGCCTTTCATACCCTGTGACATGTATAGTGGATGATTGAGCATTCTGAATTATGTTGCCAAGTGGCACTCGAAACAAATGTATATTATTTAAATGGACTTTGGAATTTTAATTATTCTTTCATGTGGATGTGTTATTTATTAGATTTAGTATTAATTAAAATTTAAACGTGACTCAATGTCTTGGGGTCCTTAAGGACTGTAATTTGTTATGTATGCTTATAGTTGATTGTATGTTATTGCTTCCGCTACTTTCTATTTGATGTGTATGTTGTTCTTTCTTATTCTTAAAAAATTAGTAAAAGCTTTAGGTTAATTCTTTTGGATCCCTTGGCAGGGCTTTACAAAAGTGCTTAGTGATATAGAGGAACTCATGATCATCTAGACTTGGTTGAGGTTTGGTAGAAAAAGATTTGAATCCCATAGCTTTGGATGAAAAATCAAGTATAAAGGAGAATAGAAGAAGTTTATAGGAAAACTAGAGTGTCCTTGATTTCAAAACAAGGAAAGTAAAGAGTACACTTGTCCAAACTAATAATGTAAAAGCAAAGATAACTTGTCACAAGATGTCCAAGTTGTGGTTTAATACCCTATGTATGACACTCATGAAAAATCAAAGAGATAAGATAAATGCATGCAAAAAATGATAATAAGAAAAGGTGTGAACAAGTGATACAATCTACTAACCATGGTTGTATTCATGTAGCTAAAGCTAACTTTTCAGAAAAAGGTAATCCTAACATGTTGAGACAAGACGAAAGGACAAAAAGAGCTATGAATGCAGCGACAAAGCTATGTTGACAATGTTTAAGCTTAGTTTGGAATGTTTGACCATAAAGACACATTTGACTTGTTATTTTGATGGTTGACTATTTTGGACATTTTGACTTGGACGAAAATGTTTTGAAATTTTTTGAGTCTTTTTGTTTTTTTTAGTGTTTTTGAAGTTTTAAGTTTTTTTTTGGATTTTTAAATAAAAACACACAATGAAATCATGCAAAAGGAAAAAATTCCTGAGGCTCAATTTTGTGGTTGTGTCCCCCTATGTTCCAATTGGGGAAGGTCTTAAATATTCAAGCACATCAAACACACCAACAAACTATTCAATTTTTGACTAGGATGTACAAGCTCAACTAGATGATGTCCTCAATATACACAAGGTATGCAAGGCCCAAATCCATAGATGAAAGAGAATACTATCAAACAACTAGGAGGAGACAATAACCCAATCTCCATCTCTACTTAACAAAAGTATAAAGTTCTTTGGGGCTTAGCTAAGATTGACAGTATTGATACTTCAAAGAGTCATGTCTTTAGATTCAAGTCCCGCTATTTATACTCCTTTGGAACATGGGAGTTGAGGTCATCCCCTAGAGTGATCACTTCTCTAGGCATGCCCCCTAAAAATAGAAAGTAAGATATTTTATTTATGATCCTTTTAACATCCTTAACAAGGATGCAAGAATAAAACATAAATAAGAAAATATTGGGAATTAAAAGACAAAAGAGGTTTATTTTAAGCCCAAATCCAAATGTGAATGATTGATTTTAAGCCCTTTTTTTAAATTTTGGGAAGACACACCAAACAATTTGACAAAAAGAATACAATGGTCAACATTTACAATGTACTTATAAGAAGGTTTGAAATTTTTGCACCTTCATTTCATGCTTTCCAATTTCTTCCTTTTTTTGCTCCTTTGACCTCCAAGTTGCCTTCACACACTTCAATCAAGTGCATGAAGCCATGAAGAAATATGATCATTCAAATAAAATATATATAACTATTTGATGCTATACAAAATGAGAACTCATATCATGCATTGAACTATGTGCAAATAAAGTGCAAGCTAACCATTAAATGCTCCTCTTTTTTGTTCATTTGCATTTTTTACATAGTAAAAAATATTGGATCTTTACGCTATGATTTTGGTCCCAAAAATAGAAATATAAAAAGAGACCCCTACTAAAAACCAAAGAGATTTAAAAAAATGTAATGATTTTAGAAAGATCTCTTTATTTGTGCTCTAGAGAGCCATTTTAACAAAATATACTAGATTTCATAAATTGACTATTTGAGCCATGTTATTGAATCTAAAGAAAAAACACAAAGAAGCAATTCCCTATAGAAGTATCATACCTTTCAAAAAATGTAAATTGTTTCACAGAATATGCTAATTTGTGACTAAAAATTAATTTTCATGAAAAATAAAGAAAAAATTATAACTTATAAAAAATGATTATAAAATTCTGAGTTTTGGACCAAGATAACTTGAATCCATCCCCAACCTACAATTTTTTTAGATGAAAATATATGATCAAATATTTTTAAAACTGAGGTTTTCTTCCTTCCACTCAACCTGCAAAAGGGTTAGCCTTAGAAAAACCAAAGTAAATGTGCAAAATTTGTGAGTTAGCCCCAAGGTGGGCAACAAAAAACATATGCTCAAAAGTAGACATGCTTCTACAAACCCTTCTCTCTAAGATATCCAATGAAAATGGAGCCTTGAATGATGGATTATAGATCTCTGTCCATGACATGCAATAATCTAAAGAGTATGAATGGTGGCTCTAAAATTAACCTCAAAAGGAGACTATTGCAAGGTGCACCATAGAATGAAAGTGTCATGCCCAAAAGTTCAGTGCAAAAAAACAATAATTTTTATTTTTTATTATAATTTTTTTAAAGGTGATAAAAACTAATTTAATACATATTAACATGAAATGTGTCATGGAAATATGGTAATCAAGTTCAAGTCTTTGAGGTTGCATAATTAGTTTGCTAGTGTCCTAGGGTTTTTAGTCTCTGATTAAAACATTGTCTTGGACAAGTATACATGAAAGGGTTTGGTCTTCAATGATATGCCATTAGGTCAAGAGGTTTTGGGTTCCCAAGCCCTTAAGTTGATTTTAAGATAAGTAGGTATAGCTTAATAATGTTAGGCTCACAAGTATCATTTTCTGTCATGTAGATAGAACCCTTCCACAATATTGATATATTTAGGTTTCAACCCTACATAATGTCTTAATAAACCTTAATTAACTATATTGAGTTACACATCATTTGATCTAATTCATAACATGAGTCACATTAGATTTGTTTCATTATCATACACTTGTTACAAAATACTAGATAAGTCCCCTAGAGAAACAAATCTACACATAAAGGTTACACTATCCAATTATTAACATAACCTATTAGAACTAAATAAAACATTAATTTCTTATTGTAAAATCAATTATGAAATTCAATTCACCTTCTAACATAACCCTATATCAACTATCAAGTTATAACCTTTTGGAACTAAATAAAACATTAATTTCTTACTGTTAAATCAAATACGACATTTAATTCACCTTCTAACATAACCCTATATCAACTATCAAGTTATCTATAATACTCTAACCTATACCACCTTCTAATCATAATGTAAGCACTTACTAACTAAATGACCCACACTTACAAATTCATGATGCTACATTAAGTCATACAAATGATATAAGGTTTGATAACAATACCCTATCATTACTTGAATATAGGAAACACAAATTGACAAACTATTTACATTGGCATGGTTATCAACCCTTATTTACATACTAACTAATTAATACGTTATTTATACACTTATATTTCAACATTGAATTATATTCTAATAGATTTATTAACCTACTATCTATTTAGTATTTTTAGTCACAAAGTAAGTTCAACACTTTAATTACTAACTTATTTCCTTAACTTTAACCAACTAATATTGTTTACTAACTAATTCAAACTATCTCTACCACACCCTTACTAAATAACATTACTTGCTAACAATATTTAAATATAAATTAATTAATGACATGTAACACACTTACTAAACAACTATACCACTAACTATTTCATGTATACTACCTAACCCCTTACTATTAAATTAACTAATTATTAGACTTACAAATCGATTCACAATGGTAACCACTAATTGGAAAATATGACTAACTTACCCATCCTATTTCTAACTTTTCTAGCATATAATCCCCTTACCCATCTAATTCTAACTCCGAAGTTCCTCTTTAACGTTCATGTGCCCCAACCATCACCCTAGGTGTGCGTGAATGAGGTGGCTCCCTTGCCTTGTCATGTGGCACCACATCTCTCCCCTTTGGTAAATGTACACAACCTTAACCAAGTTGGATCTAGTACACAACCCACTTGGAAGCACATCCAAAAATAGAATCTCTAACATGTACAATCACTTTAATAACTCTCTTGGGAGGAATGAGGCATAGAAAGGAGGAAAGGAAGAGGTGGGGCCCACCTTCCTTATCCAGTAAATATAATAACAAAAAAAATTCTTTACCTATCTACCCGTGACCCTTATTTCCTAAGCTCTAACCACTAATTAGTCCCTATTATCTAACTAACCTTTAACCAATCAAATATGGGCCGATCCTTATTTTCCCATCTTGGTTGATCACCTAAAACAATGTGACCTACCCTTGGTGAGTGGGGTTTGACATGTAGGTTAGGTCTATGACCAATGATGACCCAGCATAGGAAAATGGGAAGTCACAAGTTTGAGGACATAAAGCAAGGCCTGATTGCCTCATGACATGGAAAATTACCACTTGCCCCTTGCTTTGTGTAGTTTACTTGGAAGGAGAGTGTCCTTTCCATGAGTGGATCGTGTCATGCCCAAAATACAGGGGCAAAAACACATCAATTTTTTATTATTTAAAGATTAATAACACCATAAGTTGATAAGGGGTTTTGATAAAGTTTATTGTGTTTGATTTACTGATTAAACTATGGTATATTGCAAAGCAGATATATATTCCCCTAACATTACCTTAAGGCTACATCTTAGTTTATACCATCGTGAGGAATAGATTGTTAAATTAAAATTTCATTATTAAATTGATTAATTAAATTAAACAATCCAAATTCGATTAATTAAAAGATTTAACACATTATTATTTTTATTTACCTCTGAAAAACCAACAAAAATCATCAAGTCACTTAACCTACTAGTGAACCATACAATTACAATCAACCAAAATATTAATTAATCTCACAATTAAATTTTTCTAATACATCATAAATAAATCTAAACCTATAAAAAATCAAACTGAATAAAACTCTAAATTCAATATTAACTAAATCCAACACAAATCTTATAACACTTAATTAACTTATACTAACACTAACTTAAGCTTTTAATACAATCTAATAAATTAATTACAGTAATTTAAACATTAAATCTAAAACTTTAACTATACTAATTTAAAATATTTAAAATAAAACTAACTAAATAAAAAATATTAATTAAATTTCTTTAAAACAAAACTAACTAACTTAACATTTAATTAACAAATTTTAACTTTAAATTTTACTTAAACATTTAAACAACGTAACATACGCACTTAAACTAAAACTAAATTTATATTATCTAAACTTTCACTAACATTAATTAAAAATCTAACATTTATTATACTAATTTTAAAATTACTAAAATAAAATAACACGTAATCCTAACTTTAACTAAATTTAAAAACTTTATTCAATAAAAAACTTACTAACCTACCCACCCTATCCACCTACACTCTAACCATCCCCCTTAACCCCTTATCCTAGCTGCCAACACCCTAACCTCCTTTAACTCTGTGCACACTTTCCTCATGTAAGCATATTGCCCAAGGCTACTACTTGGGAGTGGACGTGAGTGGGAGTAAGGGTGATCCGACCACCCAATAAAGTTGCCCCCACCCCCTTTACACATCACAAACCCTACCCAAGGCAATGGGAGTGGTTGGTGCTAAATTTAACTAAACCCCTCCCTCCCCCTCCAACTGCTTGGCAAGATGTGAGACCCAATGACAAGGTGGCCCCCTCTCCCAAGATCCTTCACATGGATCATGATAGGAAAGTATGCATGGGGGAGGATGGAATGCAAACCCGTCAGCAATAAAGGCTTCCTTTGATAGCATTGAAGGTAAAAAGAAATAGTTAAGACAAGCACTAATACCAATCAATTTGATTGCCCTTCTCATGCCCCAACCTTCAAGCATATGTCAGAAGGAAAAAAGGTATTCAGTGCATGGGGTAGGGGAAATAAAGGTAAGTGGTTGGCTTTAGGAAGTTTGTAGAAAAAAGTTATGAATTGAAGTAAAATAGATGAATTAGGATTTTATTTTATTTTATTGTTTTCCATTTTTTTTTTTTTAATCTAAATTTAAAATATTTATTGAATTCATCCAAGGATAAGTAAGAGAATCTTCAAGGTTCTCTATTGAAAAGTGGGGCATAATTTTCTTTCTCATAGAAAAGACCAAACTAATTTATTCCAAGGATGGCCAATTTTCTTAAGATCCCATTTTTTTCTAAGTGTTAATTTTGAATTCAAGCTACTTTTTTATGACAAGGAGGTATATTTTTTTTCTAATTGGATTTATAACATAGGGTTAAATGTAATGCCTTAGAATTCAAATAAAAATATTTAACTTCCTCATACTCATGAATAATTATGAAATTTAAGTACCAATCAAATACAAATTCTCTTTAGCATGATTTGGTTTTGAAAATTCATAACTTTATATATTTCACTAATTTGTCCAATGATCATTAATCAAATGAATGCAATGTCAAAGTATATAAATGTCATAGTAAGATAAAATATCATTACGTCAAAGTTCAAGTAAACATATACAAAACTGAAATACAAGAATCTAATATGCAAGAATACTACTCAATTTTTTTTATTGAACCTTCTAATTCAAAGGCTCCAACAGGAAAGAACCAAGAAGAAAACTTGACATTGTAGCCATTTCCACAATAAGTTTAAAAATAACATTTTTACATAGTATTACTATCCCAAGGAGAAATCTCCCAACATACTTGAATTTCAATAACAATTCTAAATTTCCTTCTTGTCTCCACAACAGGGAAACCATTACGAAGTTTGAAACACATCAAGGTGATCATGGAGAGAACAAAAATTGATCAGGAGACAACCAATCTTAGCATGAAGACAATTTCAACATTCACTCCCATCCAGGTTTGCACAACAAGTTTGACATTGTACTGGACTAGGGAGAAGGTGGATTTTTCCAATAGGAGACATCGGTCACAACACCATAATAGGTACCCTTTTAGGGCTATAAACTCAAGAAATTCCATTCTTCCATTTCTTAAATTTTAAATTTCAAAACATGGTTTGTTATGATGAGTAGGTTCCCATAACACCATTCTCTCTCTCCCTCTCCTCGTCCTGAGAAGAGACTTTACATTAGCAGAGTCCAACTAAAAACCTCCTCCCATACATGTCCACTTCTATCCTATCCAAGGGTGACTAATGCCAATACAACCCATACAATCCCTTCAAAAATCAAAGAAAAATACAAAGGGAAAATATTTAAAAAAAATCCATTTCAATCCCTCCCAAACATATTCAACAAATACACGAATATACATATGCAAAAAAAATGACTTAAGCATGAAACACAACATGAACCAAAAGAGCTTGAAGGGTTCCTACCTTCATAATAAGGTTATGGTTATTGAAAAATTTGAGATGAGCTTCCCTTCCTTCTCCTACTCCTTCAATCCTGAATTGCTCTCTAAAACTAGAGGTTGGGTGAACACACTCATTCTCTCTCAAATTTTCCCCTAAATAAGATGCTAACTCAAACACCTTAAAAAATGTAATAACTTCCCCACTTGACTAAGGTTCTAGAGACTTCTAACTCAACTTTTCATAAGGCTAACCTCAAGGTGGAGTTTAACTTATCCAATTCATGATGAAAACATTCAATTTTCACAATAAAGCAAAAATAAGATATTTGGGGGACCATAAAAGTCAACAAAAAGGGCTAGGGGGGTGGAAAATTCCCCCAACCCATACCCATTCCCCTTAGGTACTTATTTTTTTATGATTTTTGGCCTTTAGGACTATTTAGGGACCTAATAAAAAGCTTGAAAATTTTGGACTTTTTAACAAGCTTCAAAAATGCAGATTAAACACTAATCCTTATTAAGGTAAATAATCTCATTTACTAATTCATTAGTAAAAAGGTCACTAACCTAGTCCAAATTAGATGTTTAGGTTACTCAATTATTCCTAACTATCATATTGAAATGCATATACAAATCATGAGTATCAAGTGACACTATAAAATCATTGTTACAAAACATTAACACTTATTGATTATAGAATGATACATTCATTCAACTCATGATACAAATAAAATATGAATAGGGTTTGCATCTTATGTTAGACTCAACCCTAGTTTCCACAAATGGTACATAGGGCTCTGATTCTCGATTAGATTTCTCAGCTAAAATATCTTGCACACTCCTTGCACACATCAGTAGCTCAATAAAATCACATGCATATATATATAAACTTATCAGGGAAATCACATAAAGTAAAACATCCATCTTTCAAATAACTAGTTGTTTATCTCATTTCTAAATTGCATAACCAAAGTCTTAATTCAGCATTTTACTTTCTACACCACTTCATCAATATAAATGCTCATAAAACATTAAATAGATATTTAAACATCTAAAAGTAAAATATTACACAATATAAAATAACATAATAATGTTCAGTGTATCTGACAGTGTCATGACATATTGAGTCATGAGTATCAAAATAATAATGTGTCAACTATGCTATGATGGGTTAGGGCAAGGCCTTACATCCTCCCCCACTAGGCACAAACTTCCTCCTAGAGTTCATAAAAAATATATGGGTACTAAGATCGCATCCATGCTGTATCCTCCCATAAAGCTGTGACCTCATCATAACAATCCCACTGGACCTTAACTTGGTCTAGCTCTCGGCCTCGAAGAGTGATGGGGACACAACCCACATAGAATGGACACAACAGAAAAGGGGAAATTATATTAACTAAGAAAATAAGCTAGTACAAATAGTATAGAGAAAATAAACTTCAAAACATGTCCTAAAGGCTTACAATAGCATAAATCTGGAGATAATTTCTCCTTTCAGTCCCTCTTCTCAAACTCCACCCCGAACTGCCTTTACAATGCCAAAAATCTCCTTAAATAGACTCCGAAGGGTTAAGGACTAGGAGTACATTCTAGAAAGTTCTAGTAGGCATCCACCGACCAAATAGAAGGCTCAAAAAGCTGCGTTAGAAGTTTGCACAAATCTAAAAGAATCTAGAAACGGTAATCGAACTTCTGGGAGGCATAACTTTTGAACCGTAGCTTTGATTGACGAACCATTTACATTTTTGGAAAGCTCTCAAAGCGCTCTATAGCTGTGAGGCCTCACCCAATCTATCATAGTACCAATGAGATAATTGTATTACTGTGATTTTTAATCCTATGTATTGATACACTTCTAAGACTGTAGGGTTATGTTATCTGCATTTTGATGATCCACAATTACTTCTACATATTATGACCTAATTGATGCATTTAATGATTCTATTCATGTTTTAAGCTATTGACATTTCTTTAATAGAAATTGAATGGTAGAAATGCTTGTAATGTAAGAATGTAATGTTTAAGTGGATATTAGAGTTAAAAAAATAAATAAATGCATTGAGACCTAACCTGCATACCTAGGAATTCAATAGTTGTGGATTCAACATCTTGTCACAATGATAAAAATAGACTATGAAGCTATTCATAATATTAAATTGACCATGTTATGATAAGTAAAGTTTGATGTTATAGTATTTTGAGCATTTTACATGGAAATTATTAGAAAAAGTAATTTAATTAAAAAGAATGAAGTATGGAACTCAAATGTTGAATGTGATATGTAAGTTTGATATTTTAATATTTTGAAGGTTATATTTGAAATGATTAAGAAAGGGAAAGTTAATTTGAGATGATGAAATATATGCAAGTCTAATGTTGAATGAGATAAAGATTATTTCACTTATGTACTTATTGTTTACATGATTTTCTTGGACTACTGATGCTTGAATTTAGTGTGCAGGAATTTGACCATGGGTTTAAAGGGGAATTAAGGCTCAAACTACTACAAATATGACATAGCCAAGGTTGAATCAGTGGAAAAGATTCAAACCTCATTGTAATGTGTTTTATTTTGTATATGTGAATTTATATGTGTGTAATAGCTTAGTTCATGCATTATTGGAGTTAAGTCACTTTTAATGTAATGTGTTGTTTTGTGTGTGTCATTTGACACTTTTGTTGTCCATGTAGAGATGCCATGTCATTCAAGGTTTGACAAGAAGTAACCTAACCTAAACCTAACCCCAATGTTGTACCCAAGTTAACCTCACATAGAAAAAATGCCATGAGGAGTCTCAATCAAAGGAAATTCGAATTTGGACTTGGCTAGGGTTTTTAGGGGTCATTAGGTGGTCCCTGAGTGTCTTTTAGGTGAAAATAAGTTACCCATATGATAGTACATCATGTCAGGGACCTATTTTTGATCATGTGAGTGCCTAGATAGCCTAGGGAGCCCCTTTACCCATGCATTCTTCCATCAATTCGAATTTGGAGTTGTCATATCCATGTTCCCACTTAGTCAAAAATAGAAAAGTTGGAGGAGACAAGTTTGTAAGAAGTAGTGGCTTAGTGTTTTTTCTAAAATAAGTTAGTGAGAAGGCTTTATTAGAGGGTCTTGGCCAAACTAGTGGGGGTGTCTACCCACTCTCTAATTTTAGAGACTGTTAGGTTTTGGAGGGAGATTAAGGGAGCTCTACTACAACTATCCTTACCATAGCTTGGACCAAGGTTGGTGCCTCAAAACTTGTTTCTTTCTCATTTCTTGTTTTTAGCATGGTTAAACAAATTTGCAAGTGTGTATGCATTTGCATTGTAAATCTTGTGATATGGGTTTTTGGGTATTGTGTGAAAGTGTGGTGTTCTTGTTGCATTATGAGCATTGATTATGTATTGTGACAATGTAAGAATGTGTGATGTTCTTGTAAATTTCTTGGTTCACCTTCTTGGTTTTGTTTTTGTTGGAATGGAAAGAGAATGTGTTTTGTGCTTTTGGAGATCCTTTCTTGGTTTTGTTTTGTTGTTCTTCATTTGTTTTGCTGTTGTTCTTGTTTGAATGTGAGTGTTGATTGTGATTATGGGTGTGAAGGCTTCACTCACCCTTGGGAGGGTAGAGAAGCCTTGGGTGAAGGGCATAAGTTGGGCTTGACATTGCAGGTGAGAAAGAAAATTTTGTTTTTACCTCATGATGAGGTTGTTATTATGGAGCTTGGGCTCCTTCATGGCCATGAATCTTGTTGTTTGGGAGGTATAAGGAGGTTTGGTGGATGAGGAGAAGATGCTTGTTTTGAAGGCGTTGAGAGACAATGCAGTGGTAATATGTTGTTTATGTTGTGGTGGCCTTTAGAGGCAAAATGTATTGGCAATATGATATTTATGAATTTCTCCTCCTTGAAGAGCCCACCTTCACCCAAAATTTTATGATTCCAATGGTGAATCATTGCGCAAGCCATGGGAGGGTGTTGATTGTCTTTTGTGTTGTGTCTTCATGCAAAATTTTGTGATGTATGTTTGAAACCCAGTTTGAGCCTTGTTCCCCTAGCGCAGGGGTGGTCTCCTTGGAGGCCTATGGTTGGGTGGAAAGCACCCATGGTCCTTGTTGTTTTCTTTGTGATGCATTTGCAGATTTATACCCAAGGGAGAAATGGAAATGGCTTGGAATGACCATCTTGCAAATTGATGTTTGGAGGAGAAAACTTGGCATTGTGCACCTCATTTGCGAATCATCTTTCAATGATCATGATACTCATTGTTCATGTCTTTCAATGATCATGTTTCATATGATTTCGAAAGGTCTCGTGTTGTCTCATTGTGATGAAAGGAGATTGTATCATTGTTACCTAATGTATATGTAGAGGAAATAATTGAAAATGTTGTATCTGTATGTTCCTTGTTAAGAAATGATCATGAGTTTTGGAAGAGTAGAATACCTTGGCATCATTGTTCCATTGGATAATTGTGGAAGGAATATGTCAGTAGGTAATGTGGTTAAAAGAAAAGAAAGCTACTTCCTATTGTATTTAGTTGTGATTGTGAAATCAATTAGAAAATTGTATACTGTTGTTCTTGTATGGAAATATGTTGTTGTATGAAAACATTGATTGTGAAGGAAGACATGTTGAAATCTGATGCACAAGTTTTTGCACATATGAACTTTTCTTGTTAGTTAAAGTCAATCTTCTCCAAGACTTTATATAGGATAATCCTTGTAACATTATGCAAGGTAGATTTAGCAAAAGTCATTGTAAGTTTTGCAATAAGAGATTTGATGTAATTTTGGAGAAGTTAAGTAATGAGACATTCTTTCTTATTAGAAATATTTCATAGATTATTGTGAGGAAGTTTTTTTTTTTTTCTGATATAGTTGTCTCAATTTGAAGCGTAAGTGATGGGCTTGTAAAATCCTATGTTATCAGAAGAAAGCATTATATTGTCAATGGAACATTGTATATGCATGGTAAATTGATTCATTTGTTTTCAAGTCCTACTAAGTCATTAGATGAAGAAGAAATATCAAATTTGCAAATTAAGAAAAAATAGTAAGGAATTCAAATCTAGTCATTTACAACTCACGGACATGGCCTCCTAAAATGAGAAAAAGAGAAAAATGCATTAAACTTGGAGTAAAAGTCTTCCTGTAACTACACCTTTTATTCTCTAGAATTTGTATGAAGATGAAAAGGAATGAGTTCTTCTAATACAGACCTATATTTTATTTAGGAAGAATATACTTAGAATCTTGCAAAAACCAATACATATGCTATAAGAGATAAGACCCAAACAAAATAATAAAAATAAACCCCCAACCCATAAGAATTAGCAAGTAAAGCCTCATGAAAATCCCATGACCATTGTGTCACTATTGCACAAGAAACAACATAAAATAAAATATATACACATATTTAATAAGATTATGTCAAGTCAATATGATGGAAGGTCTAGGTAACTACTCATAGACCTAATAAGGAAACCCAAGAACATTCATTCTATTAAAGCAATAAGGAAGGTAAGGAAATGAAAGTAAAACATAATAACAATAAAATAATAAGTAGAAGTACTTAGTGTGATAGGGATAGGGGTCCACACACACATTCAACCTAGGCAATGACACCATAAAAAAATAAAGAGTTTGATGAATGATTAAATGTCACCTTGACACAGTCAGAATGCCCTTGATCCCTAGGCGCCTTGGATAAAGGTGACCTAGGAATGGAAGCATAACGCCAGCGCAAGATTAGAGGACATGGGTCCCACAACTATCGAAGTTCCCAAGCATGTGTACTATCCCTTGTTT
This sequence comes from Cupressus sempervirens, assembly GCA_028749045.1. Classification (NCBI taxonomy): domain Eukaryota; kingdom Viridiplantae; phylum Streptophyta; class Pinopsida; order Cupressales; family Cupressaceae; genus Cupressus; species Cupressus sempervirens. Next base: position 566,436,963 of record CM053787.1, on the reverse strand, counting down.
GGCATATGGTTATGTTGCTTAAAAATGCAATGCTCTCCCCTTAGGCGCCATCTTTTTGGGAAAAGGTAAAACTAGTATTGTGTGTTTAAATGTTTATGTAAATGCTTTTCCCCATCAAAAATCGCCATCATGCCTTGGGAGAATCCCCATGTCATAACCATGTATTAACGCCTCCCTAGAAGCAAGGATACCTCCTGATTGTCTTGTCTTACTTCAAACTTTTCAAATTGATGCTTTGAAAGAAGTTATGCAGATTTGACCACATTTAGGGATAAGAGATAAAAGTAATTTCAAAATATTTTGAAAGCTTTGGAAAAGAACATGTGACTCTCTATAAAATTTGATTGGGAATTAAGAATAAAGTTTTGGACATAGTGGGTTAGAAGATTAAAGGTTGGGATGTTAATAGGTTGATAAGATAACCTTAATAGTAAATGGAAAATTGAAATAGTAGGTGTATATAAATTGGATAGAAATAAAAAACATATGACTAAATTATCTAGTGTAATTCTTCTTCATAGGGAAGCTTAGTGGAATAGAGTTAAACTTGAGATTTGTGGATGCTTGAAATAGCTAATGTTTGATTTCTTGATTTAAAGATTAATTTTTGGGTAGTAAGGTTAAATGGATGGATAAGCATTGGTTAGTATCATATGTTGTTATTCTTAAGGATTAGTGAAGTTAAGGGTTGGATGTTAGGAGGTGGTAGAGGTTAAAGTAAGATGGTTGTAATAAATGTGGAGATATTTACTACGGGTTAGTGAGTAAATGATCTAGTTACATTTATTTGGGGTAGTGGTAATTAAAGAAGTTAGACATTAGAAGAAAACTTTAATAAAATGAGAGGATGATAGTCTTAAGGGACACTATGCAAATCCTTAGTAATGATGTTGGGTTAAGTATAGGAATGCTATTAAAACTAGCTTTAAAGACATTAGGAGCAAATGGCTTCTAATTTAAAATAGAATGAATAATAAAAATGGTAGTCAGTATTAATTGGCCAATAAGATGTTTTAGGTTAGAATATGTTAGGGTTTAAAGCTAGTTAGTTTGAATATGTGGTATTGTTATATTGAATGTTGAGGTATTCCTTAGGAAGCAAAAAAAAAAAAAAAAAAAAATAAAAATTGTGTTATTCTTGACAGTAAATTTTGGGCATGAAAATAGCCCTATGGACCAGCTTCACTCATCCCCCATTTTTTGGCCCTTTTTGAGGCCATTTAATGCCCCTAACCTACCTTTGAAGCATTCTTAGGAGGTCTCCAAAACCCAAAAAATTGCAATAACTTTCAAACCGTGGGGCCTTTTGACCTGATTCTTTTTCTGGAATGCTCTAAATCACAATTACATTCATCTAGCCAATTTACACCTCCTAGTTTACCAAAATGATGGCCCAATTACATACTCCTATTTTTTCAAGATTTTCTAGCACACTAATAGTGGAACTGTGAGAGTTGGAACCTTTATTTGACCCAAATGGGTGTCCAAAAATGAAAACACATGAAACAGAAACTAAGTCTAAGTACATTTTTTTGGGTGACACAGGATTGCCCTTATACCTCTAGATGCTCCTGCATCAGACACCCAGGGTAGATTGAAAAGTGACCCTGTCACTTTATGAATGGTAGAGGAAATCCCAAATGGGAAACCTTAGCTGCTGAAATCCAAGTTGAGTCCTCGATCAATTGTCCTTTCTACTTCACCAAATACTCTTCATATTGCCTATTTCTGGTACTCCTACCCACACAATGATCTAGAATGTCTTCTATCTCCTCCTTCTTAGAAGCAGGAATTGGACATGGCTCTAACACCAGCTCCTCATCTGAACCATCATCATGATACTCTGTTAAGTCTGCAATGTTGAAAATAGGAGAAATGTGAATACCATCGGGCAGCTCCACCTCATATGCATTTCCTGAGTCATGTTTCTTCAAAATTTTGTAGGGGCCAAATGTCTTCATTTTAGCTTGTTGTAAGTACCGGTTGGAAATCTTTCTTTTTGTAAGTGCACCATGACTAGATCCCCTACTTTGAATTCCTTATGTCTTCTCCTTTGATCAACCCTAGCTTTATACTCTTGATTCATCTTGGTAATGTGTGCTTGAACCTCCTCATGTAGACGCTTGATATGTTCAAAAAATTCCTCACCTTCAGCACTTGTCCTCTCCCCTTGTCCTATCTTCCTCAGCTCTAGTGCAATCCTTGGGCTACTCCCATATACAATTTGGAATGGTGATTTTCCAGTACTCCTATTTACAAAGTTATTATAAGAAAAATTTTCCTGTGGTAGAATCAAATCCCACCCCTTGGGCTTATCCCCAACTAAACATCTCAGCAAATTGCCCAGACTTCTATTTACCACTTCTGTTTGGCCATCAGTTTGCGGGTGATGCATGGAACTAAATTTTAGGTCTATTCTCAACTTCTTCCACAAGGTCCTCTAGAAATACCCCACAAATTTAGTATCTTTGTCAGAAACTATGCTCCTTGGAAGACCATGTAGTCTTACCACCTCTTTCAAAAACAAGTCTGCAATATGGACAACATCATGAGTTTTGTGGCATGGAATGAAATGTGCCATTTTGGAGAACCTATTAACCACCACAAATACTAAGTCATTACCCCTTTGTGTCCTTGGCAATCCAAGAACAAAATCTATACTTATGTCCTCCCATGGCCTTGATGGAACAGGCAATGGCTGATATAGGCCAGTATTGTGACTAAACCCCTTGGCAACTTGACAAACCTAGCAACTCTGTACAAACTTCTTCACATCCTGTGAAATTTGAGGCCAAAAATAATGTTATCTAAGAATGGCAATGGTCTTTTCTTGACCAAAATGTCTTGCCATCCTTCCACTGTGTTTCTCCTTAATCAAATTTTCCCTCATGGAACTCCTTGGAATGCACAATTGACTACCTTTGAACAACATGCCATCCTAAATCAAATAGTCTAACTACTTGGTTCTATCCACAACAACAGGTTCTTTACAAGCTTTTCATGCTTCAGCAAAATCAGGATCCTCAGGGTACAAATTCTTGAGTTCATCAAACTCAACTACTTCAACTTGCATTACTATAAGCAACAACTATCTCCTACTTAGTGCATCTACAACCCTATTAGATTTTCCACTTCTATGCTTCAACACAAATGTATAACTCTGTAAGAACTCTACCCACTTCATATGCCTCTGATTCAATTTACCTTGGCTATTTAGGTATTGTAATGCCTGATGATTAGTATACAAAACAAATTCCTTTGGCAATAAATAATTCCTCCATTTCTTTAAGGCTTGAACTATTGCATAGAACTCTTGATCATAAACATAATACTTCTTCTTTGCATCATTCAATTTTTTGCTAAAATATGCAATAGGCTTACCTTCTTGGCTTAATACAGCCCCAATAGCACTGCCACTAGCATCACAATCCACCTGGAAAACCTTTCTAAAATTTGGAAGTGCCAACATAGGTTGTTCTATTACCTTCTTCTTCAACAATTCAAAACTTCTCGCAGCTGTTGCAGTCCATTTGAACTCTTTTCTATCCCCTCTTATTGTATCAGTTAGGGGTGCACATATGCCACTGAAATTCTTAATAAACTTCCTGTAAAAACTAACTAGACTATGAAATGATCTTACCTTAGTAGCAGACCTTGGAGTAGGCCATTCCAAGATGGCTTTTACCTTCTCTAGATCCATTTTGAGACCTTCAGGTGATATAACAAACCCCAAATAGACTAACTCCCTTTTTGAGAAGATACACTTCTTCAGATTAATTAATAGTTTCTCTTCCCTTAGCCTTTCAAGGACACTACGAATATGTAGTAAATGTTCTTCCAAAGTCATGCTGAAAATTAAAATATCATCTAAATAGACAATAACAAATTTTCCCAAGAACTTCTTAAGTACCTCATTCATGAGCCGCATGAAGGTTCTTGGGGCATTCGTCAATCCAAAGGGCATGACTAACCACTCATAAAGAACCTCCTTGGTCTTGAAGGCTATTTTCCACTCATCTCCTTCTCGAATCCATATCTAATGATAGCCACTCTTGAGATCTATCTTTGTGAAGTACTGAGCTCCACTCAACCAGTCCATAAGATCATCCATCCTTGGCAAAGGAAAATGGTACTTGATGGTTATCCTATTTATAGCTCGAGAATCTGTATACATCCTCCACTCTCCATCCTTCTTTGGTGCAAGTACTGCACATGGACTCAAGCTCTCTCGAATCAAGCCCTTCCTCAATAACTCCTGAACCTATCTATTTAGCTCCTCTGTTTCAGTAGAAGTCATCCTGTGAGCAGCCTTGTTAGGCAAACTAGCTCCTGGAATCAGATCTATCTGATGACTGATTTGCCTTACTAGTGGCAATCCATCTGGAACATTATCAGAGATAATATCTCCAAATTTCACTAGTAAATCTAAAATTTCAAGTGGTATTTCACTACTACCTTCTTTATCTTTCCTAGGAATCAAAGCATAGCACATGTGCTGATGTTTCATGCCATCTAAAAACTTCCTTTCATCAACAAGACAAATCCTAGCACTGCTACATACCTTTTCACCTTCCTTTTTCATGGGCTTCAATTTGTGGCGAACTCCATCCTTTGTCAAAGAGTATGTGTTTGCATGTCCATCATGTACTTCATGCCTATCAAACTACCATGGTCTACCCAACAATAGATGGCAAAGATCCATCGAAATAACATCACAGAGAACCTCATCATGGTAACTCCCAATTTTGAATTTCACTAAACATTGTTCACTTACTAGGACCTTATGATCATCTTTTACCCAAGCAATCCGATAGGGCTGGGGATGTTTCTCCCTCTTGAGCTTCAACTTAGAGACCATCTCTTCTGATACCAAGTTATCAGTGCTACCACCATCAATGATCACTTCACAACATTTATCCTCACACTTGCATCTAGTATGGAACAAACTCCTTTGTTGTCCTGGTTCAATCTCACCACTTAGTAGGACTCTTTCATTTACCAAGGTCTCTCCTCTTTCCGCATCCTCTGAATGTGATGATTGTGCATCCTCATCCACATGAGCAACCCTAGCTTGGCTCTCAGCTCTCCTATCTGTCCTTCCTTGTCATTGAGAGCATTCAAAGGCACGATGACCTTCTTCATTGCAATGGAAACAGGTACCACAAAAGCCTCCTCTTCCTTGTCCATGTCCTCTACCTCTTCCTCTATGATTTCCAAAGTCTTGGTCATGGGAGCGGTTGAAACCCTCATTCCTCTAGTTCTTGCTAGTACCCTCATCTTCATTTTCTTTTGGGTTTCATTGTGGCCTCTAGATGACCTACCGCTTCCCCTTCCTCCTTGATCGTGCCCTCTTTTTCTTCCTTCAAACCTTTTATTCAACTTCTCTTCAACTTGTAGGGAAAATTGGTATGCCTCTTCAATGCTGGTCATTCTTACCAAACTTAATTCCTCCTTGATGCTAGGTCACAACCCACTGATATAATGAGAAACCTTCTCCTTATTTTCTTTCGCATGCCTCGTTCTAATCAAGAGTTGGTAAAATTCCTCTGTATATTCTTGGACTGATCTTCCTGCTTGCTTTAACCCATGCATCTTCTTAAACAAATCAAGCTTGTAGTCCACAGGAATGAACTGCTTCTTCAATTTGTCCACCATGCGATCCCATCTTGTGATCTTCTCCTTTCCTCTTTTGTTTCTTTCCAATTGAACCTCTTGCCACCAAATTTTGGCATGGCCTTTTAGTTTGGCCTTTGCAAACTTAACCCTATCTGGGTCCCTAATATCTTCATACGCAAAGTATTCTTCTAGTTCATTGATCCAATCGATCAACTCATTTAGTTTCAGATTTCTTGAAAATACACCCACTTCAATTGTAGGTCTTTTCCCAAACTTAGTAATGGCCCTAAAAATCCTTTCCTCTGCATGATTCAGAACTTCCCCGTCAAATTCCCCTTTTGGGCCCATTTCTTCTTCTTCATTGTCATCCTCACTATCGTCACCTGTGGCAACATTTTCTCCTCTATGGAGCTCCTCTTGCAATGCCTATACCTACCTTTGGAGGGCTCTAACCTTCTTAGGATTAATAGCTTTGGCCCTTCCGCCATGCTCTCTTCGTGGAGGCATCTTCTAACTCGAACCCACAACCACACAGTCTTGGTGCAAACTGCCTCACAGTCGGCGCTCTATCTACAGACTCAGGAAAACTAGCTCTAATACCACTTGATGGGGACACAACCCACACAGAATGGACACAATAGAAAAGGGGAAATTATATTAACTGAGAAAATAAGCTAGTACAAACAGTACAGAGAAAATAAACTTCAAAACATGCCCTAAGGGCTTTCAATAGCATAAATCTAGAGATAATTTCTATAGCCCTATGGACAAGCTTTTCTTGTCCCCCATTTTTGTCCCTTTTTGAGGTCATTTTATACCCCTAACCTAACTTTGAAGCATTCTTAGGAGGTCTCCAAAACCTAAAAAACTGCAATAACTTTCAAACCGTGGGGCCTTTTGACCTGATTCTTTTTCTAGAATGCTCTAAATCACAATTACATTCATCTAGCCAATTTACACCTCCTAGTTTACCAAAATGATGGCCCAATTACATACTCCTATTTTTTTGGAATTTTCTAGCACACTGATAGTGGAACTATGAGAGTTGGAACCTTTATTTGACCCAAATGGGTGTCCAAAAATGAAAACACATGAAACAAAAACTAAGTCTAAGTACATTTTTTTGGGTGACACAGGATTGCCCTTATACCTCTAGATGCTCCTACATCAAAGAGCTAGGGTCTATAAGGAAATAATATAGATAGGCTCTAGAGCTGGCTGCCTATCTGACTCCACCTAGAAGGCATTCCAATATATAATGTGAGACTCCTCATAAATGTATCTCTAAGTACTAAAATGTGAAACACATTGTGGATGCATGATAGGCTAGGTGGCAAAGCTAGATGGTATGCAACTTGTCCTATACTCTCTAGGATCTTGAATGATCCAATGAAATGAGGCACCAACTTAGAGCCCTTTCTATATCAAATCGGACTCTTGTGTAGTCACACCCTCAAGAAAACTCTATCTCCAACCTGATATTTTTGATCTATCCTCTTTGCATCAACATATTTCTTCTACCTATCTTGTGCCTCTCTCAGGCATTGCCTAATTAGGGTTGCCTACTGTTCCATGTCTTTGACTAACTGAGGGCCAATAGACACTCAATCCTTGATCCTATCCCAACTCAGGGGCATTGTACAAGGTCTTCCATACAAGGATTCATAAGGTAGCATACCTATGGAGGAATGGTGCCCATTGTTATAGGATAACTCGACAAGATGTAAGTATTCCTCCCATTTGACCTCATGGTCCATTACATTTATACGTAACATGTCCTCCAAAACCTAATTCACTCACTCAGTTTGATCATCAGTATAAGGATGGTATGCTATACTAAAATTGAGCCTAGTGCCCAATGCTACCTACAACTCTCTCTAAAAAGATGAAGTGAATAGTGAGTCTCTATCAGAGATGATCTTACAGGGAATGCCATTAAGTCTAACAATGTTCTACAAAAATACCTACACTATGTCTCATGCTGTGTATATAGTATGCGTGGGTGAGAAATGGGAAACCTTGATCAATGTGTCAATTATCACCAAAATGACATCATAGTGGTGAGATGACATGGAAAGACCAATAATAAAATCCATAGATATAGCATCCCACTTCCACTCTGCAATCTCATGAGGCTGAAGAAGTCCACTACAATGACGGTGTTCTAGCTTCACCCTTTGAAACTCAAGACATCTCACAACTATGTTAGCAATCTACACTCTCATGCCAGGCTAGTGATATAACTACCTTAGATCTACATTTAACTTCTTAACACCAGAGTGCACTACATAAGGTGTTTTGTGAGCCTCAAGTACAACAAGCTCGTGCAAACCCCCAATGGAAGGTACATACATACATCCTTTATGATGCAAGAGTCCATCAAAATTCAAAGAATAATCTCAATACTTCCCTTCCAATGGTATCTAAGAATGCACCATTTGACTAACTTTTGCATAAAGCTCATCTGCTGGCAAGTGCTGTAGGATTTGCTCTCTCAAGTCAGTGCAAGTAGTCATAGATGGAAGCTCATGGCACCTTCTACTTAATGCATCTACAACCACATTATCCTTTTCCTTGATGTAATGAGCATCAAAATCATACTCACAGAGGAACTCCATCCATCTCCTTTGCCTAGCATTAAGGTTCAGGTGTGTAAATATGTACTGCAAGCTCTGGTGGTCAGAATGAACCTCAAATCTATGACCTAGGAGAAAGTGTCACCACCTCAATAAAGCATGAACCATTGCTACAAGCTGTATTTCATGAGTAGGGTAATTGAGTTCATGAGTCTTCAACTTCCTAGACTTAAAGGAAATAGGTCATCCCTCCTGCATAAGGACTGCCTCTATACCATTCAAAGATGTATCTATGCACACCACAAAATTTGTAGAAGGATCTAGCACTACTAGGATTGGTGCACTTGTGAAGGCTCTCTTGAGCTCTTGAAAAGCTCTATCACACTTCTCTATCCACTTGTACTTCTTTCCCTTTTTCTAAAGAGATGTGAATGGGTGTGCCAATCTAGAGAATCCTACAATAAAGCATCGATAATATCCTGCTCATCCCATAAAGCTCCTCACTTCAGTGATACTGGTGGGTGTTGGCCAATCCATGATGGCCCAAATCTTTGATGGGTCGACTGAGACTCCATCACCTAATATGACATGACCCAAATAATGTATCTCAAGTCTATAAAACACACACTTTGACAAGATGCCATACAACTAATTCTCTCTCAACTTTTGCAATACTTGTCTTAGGTGCTCTTCATGCTTCTTATCATCATGAGAATATATCAGAATGCCATCAAGGAAAACAACCACAAACTTATCCAAAAAGGTACAAAATACTCCACTCATGAGGCTCATGAATATAGCTGGAGAATTCATAAGGCCAAAAGGTACCATGATGAACTTGTAGTGACCATACCTCGTACAAAATGCAGTCTTGGGGATATCACTATCCATAATCCTCAACTAATGATAACCTGACTTTAGATCAATCTTTGAAAATACTCGAGCACCTTGTAACTAATTGAAGAGATCATCAATCTTGGGAAGTGGGTATCAGTTCTTGATGGTTACTTTGTTCAACTGCTGATAATTAATACACAACCTTAGTTATCCATCCTTCTTCTTAACAAAGATCACTAGTGCACCCCAAGGTGTCATACTAGGTCAAATATTCCCTTTCTCCAAGAGTTCCTCCAACTAAGTCTTTAGTTCATTGAGCTCATGAGTAGTCATCCTGTATGGTGCTTTCGATACTAGCTTGGCTCCTGGAACAAGATCTATATGAAAATCCACTGCTCTAGGTGGAGGTATTTCGAGGAGCTCTAAAAGAAACACATCTACAAGCTCCTACAAGATTGGAAAATCATTGAGGGATGGCTCTCCCTTTGAATCTTCTTCTCTGTCATTGATGGTGAGAGCAAACAACTAACATCCCTTTCACATGCACTGTCTAAGATACATAGTAGAAATCATACAAAGGGATATAGGTCTCTTTACTTTGAAGATCACTCTAGAGATCCCATACTCGTCCACACATTCCAACCTCTTCTGTCGACAATCCATCTTGGCGCTATGGGCATAAAGAAAATCCATGCTAAGGACACCATCATAAGAACCTAGAGGGGTAATGCATAGATCAAACATCATGGTCATGTCTCCAATCTAAATTTTCCAATTATGCACCATGGAACTAATTGACAGTCTGGCTCCTAAGGCTAACTGACATCCTGTCTAACTGCCACTAGCTCATAATGCTCCACTACATATGGAGATATAAAAGATCTAGTAGCTTTGAGATCAAATAAAAAAACAACCATACTACCATATATTATACTTGTGGCCTCGATAACTGTGGCCTAATGCTCAGCCTAGTGGTTGTCAACCACTACAAAAACTCTATGGGATCTACCCATATCACCAACTGTCGACTCTAAAATAGCCCCTCTCTGACCACCAGATGATTGTCCCTGTAGACTCTCTGGCTATATGACCCATGCCACCACAAGTATAGAATGGCCCTTGGGTATAAGACCATACACCCTATGATCTAGACTACTGTGGACCTCCTAACCTACTAGATCCACTATATCCACCTTGAGAAGACTACTGAGTCTTCATTGACTGTGATTGTGGGGCCTGTACCTTCTAATCCTATTTGGGACCCTATGACTACGACTACTTGGGCTTGGAGCCTTGGTAACCCTATGAGGGTTTTTGTTGTTGCTGTTGCTAAGGTTTATGTTGCTAAGATTGTTGGCCCTTAGAGGACCCTACTGTATAGTTTTGATTCCCTTTCCAAGGGGGTTTTTGCTAGGTAAAGTTTTAGTTCTGAGATCAATCCCATGACTCCTGTCTAGCTTGAGTATCCTTAGCAACTAGTACTATCTCAACTACCTGTCTGAAGGTGCTAGGAAAGGTCAAATAGACTACACCTTAGAGTGAGAAATTTAGGCCCATGATGAAGTGATGTACTCACAATTTCTCATCCTTCATGTATTCAACATAAGGAAGGAGCTCGAGAAACCTACTCTCATATTGAGCTACTGCGAGACCCCTTTGATATAGAGAATGAAATTACTCTATCTGTTTCTATTTGAAGTTCTCAGATAGGTACCTCTCCTAGAATCTAACCAAAAATGACTCCCATGTAAGGGTATCCATCCTCACTCCTCTTATAATTTCTTCCTGATGCCACCAATTGGAAGCATATCCCTTCAGCTGATGGACTGCTAGACATGCCTTTAGATTACTCCCATAAGGATGTAATCTAAAGCACTACTATAGACTTTGTAACTAGGTCTCTCCTACTATTTCATTAGTGGAACCGATATAGTATGATGGTTGGAGTCATATCAACTCCCTAATATCATCTCCTACATGTCTAGGAGGTCTATCGAGTGGGGGTCCTCTTTTATGTATCAACTCACCCTCATGCTCACCCTGTCCCTCTACCTACCTTGGTGGAGGGCTCCTCCTCCTCTCTCTACCATCGAGCTAGCCTCCTTTGGGTCCCTATGCTTCCTCTTTGGGAATCTGCTGCCCTAGATGTACTACAATTGGTAGTCTCTAATGAACTACTCCAATCAGTGTCTAAAGGGCATCCAAAATATCTTGACTCGAGTTTGGTGGTGGTGGTGGTGGAGGTGGTGGTCCATCCTCCTGTTTCACTCTACCACCTCTCACCCTAAGACTTCTACCTCATCAGTCACTTTGTGTAACAGGAGGCATCCTACAAAAAATTAAAGTTTAGATTAAGTTTCAGAAGCATAATGGTTTTAGGTTCCTAGTGTTGAAATAGGGGCTTTGATACCAAAATGTCATGCTAAAAATACAGGGGCAAAAACACACCAATTTTTTTAAAAAAGATTAATAACATCACTAAGTTGATAAGGGGTTTTGATAAAGTTTACTGTGTTTGATTTACTAGTTAAACTATGGTATATTGCAAAGCAGATATATGTCCCCCTAACATTACCTTAAGGCTACATCTCAGTTTATACCATCATGAGGAATAGATTGTTAAATTAAATTTTCATTATTAATCTAATTAATTAAATTAAACAATCCAAATTCAATTAATTAAAAGATTTAACATATTATTATTTTTATTTACCTCCAAAAATCCAACAAAAAACGTCAAGTCACTAAACCTACTAGTGAACCATAGAATTACAATCAACCAAAAAATTAATTAATCTCATAATTAAATTTTTCTAATAACTAATAAATAAATCTAAACCTATCAAAAATCAAATTGAATAAAACTCTAAATTAAATACTAACTAAATCTAACACAAATCTTATAACACTTAATTAACCTATACTAACACTAATTTAAGCTTTTAATACAATCTAATAAATTAATTACACTAATTTAAACATTAAATCTAAAACTTTAACTATACTAATTTTAAATATTTAAAATAAAAAAAAATAAAAAAAACATATTAATTAAATTTCTTTAAAAGAAAACTAACTAACTTAACATTTAATTAACACATTTTAACTTTAAATTTTACTTAAACATTTAAACAACATAACATACACACTTAAACTAAAACTAAATTTATATTAACTAAACTTTTACTAACATTAATTAAAAATTTAACATTTATTATACTAATTTAAAAATTACTACAATAAAATAACACTTAATCTTAACTTTAACTAAATTTAAAAACGTTATTCAATAAAAAACTTACTAACCTACCCATCCTATCCACCTACACTCTAACCATCCACCTTAACCCATTATCCTAGCCGCCCACACCCTAGCCTCCTCTAACTCCGTGTACATTTTCCTCATGTGGGCCTACTGCCCAAGGAAACCATTTGGGAGTAGATGTGAGTGGGAGTAAGGGTGGTCCAACCACCTAATAAAGTTGCTCCCACCCCCTTTACACGTCACAAACCCTACCCAAGGCAATGTGAGTGCTTGATGATAAATTTAACTAACCCACCCCTCCAATCACTTGGCAAGACATGAGACCCAATGAAAAGGTGGCCCCTTCTCCCAAAATCCTTCATATGGATAGTGAGAGGCAAGGGGGAGGAGGGAATGCAGACCCGTCAACAGTAAAGGCTTCCTCTAATCACGTTGAAGGTAAAAATAAATAGTTAAGACAAGCACTAATACCAATCAATTTGATCACCCTTCTCATGCCCCAACCTTCAAGCATATGTTAGAAGGAAAAAAGGTGTTCAACACATGGGGTAGGGGAAATAAAGGTAAGTGGTTGGCTTTAGGAAGTTTGTGGAAAGAAGTTATGAATTAAAGTATAAGTAGATGGATTCAGATTTTTTTTGTTTGTTTTGTTTTCCTTGTCTTTTTTGGTTTGTTTTATCTAAATTTAAAATATTTATTGAATTCATCCAAGGATAATTAAGGAAATCTTTAAACTCTCTATTCAAAAGGGGGGCATAATTTTCTTTCTCATACAAAAAATAGAACTAATTTGTTCCAAGGATGACCAATTTTCTCAAGACCCCATTTTTTTTCTAAGTGTTAATTTTGAATGCAAGTTACTTTTTTATGACAAGGAGGTATACATATTTTTTCAAATTGGATTTATAACATAGGGTTAAATGTAATGCCCTAGAATTTGAATAGAAATATTTAACTTCCTCATACTCATGAATAATTACGAAATTCAAGTACCAATCAAATCCAAATTTTCTTTAGCATGATTTGGTTTTGAAAATTCATAACTTTATATATTTCACCAATTTGTCCAATGAACATTAATCGAATGAATGCAATGTTGAAGTTTATAAATGTCATAGTAAGATAAAATATAATTATGTCAAAGTTCAAGTAAACATATGAAAAACTAAAATATGAGAATCTCATATGCAAGAATACTACTCAATTTTTCATTTATTAAACCACCTAATTCAAAGGCTCTACTGGGAAGGAACCAAGATGAAAACCTAACATCGTAGACATTTCCACAATAAGTTTAAAAATAATTTTGCTACATAGGATTACTATCCCGAGGAGAAATCTCCCAACATATTTGAATTTCAATAACAATTTTAAATTTCTTTCTTGGCTCCACAACAAGGAAACAATTATGAAGTCTACAACACATCAAGGTGATCATGGAGAAAACAAAAACTGACTGAGAGACAAACAATCTTAACATGAAGACAATTTCAACATTCACTCCCATCCAGGTTTGTACAAAAGGTTCAACATTGAACTGGAGTAGGGAGAAGGTGGATTTTTCCAATAGGAGACATCAATCACCATAATAGGTGCCCTTTCAGGGCTATAAACTCAAGAACTTCCGTTCTTCCATTTCTTAAATATAAAAGCTCAAAACATGGTTTGTGCTAATGAGTAGGGGTCCATAACACCCTAGTCTCTCTCCCTCTCCTCATCCTGAGAAGAGACTTTGCACTGTTAGAGTCCAAAGACCTCCTCTCATACATGGCCACGAGGGTGAGTAATGCCAATACAACCCATACAATCCTTTCAAAAATCAAAGAAAAATACAAAGGGAAAACATTTAAGAAAAACCCATTTCAATTCCTCCCAAACATATTCAAACATAACATGAACCAAAATACCTTTAAGAGTTCCTACCTTCACAATAAGGTTATGATAATTAAACAATTTTATATGAGCTTCCCTTCCTTCTCCTTCTCCTTCAATCCTGAAGTTGGGTGAACACTCATTCTCTCTCAAATTTACCTCTAAATAAGATACTAACTCAACCAGCTTCAAAAATATAATAACTCCCCCACTTGCCTAAGGTTCTTGAGACTTCTAACTCAACTTGTCATAATGCTAACCTCAAGGTAGAGTTTAACTTATCCAACTCATGGTGAAAACATTCAATTTTCGCAGTAAAGAAAAAATGGGATATTTGGAGACCATAAAAGTTAACAAAAGGGGCTAGGGGGGTGGAAAATGCCCCAACCCATACCCATACCCCTTAGGTACTTAGTTTTCATAATTTTTGCCTCTAGGACTATTTAGGGACCTAACAAAAAGCTTGGAAATTTTGGACTTTCTAACAACCTTCAAAAATGTAGATTAAATGCTAATCCTAATTAGGGTAAATAATCTCGATTACTAATTGATTATTAAAAAGGTCACTAACCTAGTCCAACTTAGACCTTTAGGTTACTCGGTTGATCCTAACTCTCATGCTAAAATGCATATAAAAATCACAAGTGTCAAGCGACACTATAAAATCACTATTACAAAACATTAACGCTTATTGATTATAGAATGATACATTCATTCAACTCACGGCACAAATAAAATATGAAAATGAGATTTGCATCTTTTGTTAGACTCAACCCTAGTTTCCACAAATGGTACATAAGGTTTAGTTCCAATTCTCCATTAGATTTTCTAGCTAAAATATTCTGCACACTCATTGCACACAACAGTAGGTCAAGAAAATCACACACACACATATATATATATATATATATATATATATATAAAACTTATCAGGGAACTCACATAAATTAAAACATCCATCTTTAAAATAACTAGTTGTTTATCTTGTTTCTACTCATATTCTTAACCATTAAAATTACATAACCAAAGTGTTAATTCTACATTCACTTTCTACACCACTTCATCAGTATACATGGTCATAAAATATTAAATAGCATATTTAAACATCTAAAAGTAAAACATGACACAACATAAAATAACATAATAATGTTCAGTGTATCTGATAATGTCTCAACATATCGAGTCATGAGTATCAAAATAATAATGTATCAACTATGTTATAATGGGTTGGGGCGAGGCCTCACAGATCGACTCCCTATAAGTATGAATTAATGTATAGTGTTTCCCTTGCAAGTTCCCTTTTTTCCTAGGCACAAGAGTTGACTTGTACTTGTGAGAGGAATATATATTTTTAAATAAAATTTTGTTTCCCTTGTCACTTGTGTAGGCCAGTTCGTTGTATGGGATCTATGACTTATTTTCACAAGTTGTGTTACTGGATATTTATGTACTATCCTCATTTTATTTTCAAATTGGTAATGTTATAATCTATAAATGATATTATTTTATTACTTTCCTACTTAGGGAGCATAAAGGAATATTCCTTTTACTATTTTATTATTCTGTTATTGGGGAACAAAATTATTTCTCACTCCCCATACATTTTCTAGAGAGCTTATTGCACTCTCCTAGACTATTATTTTGGCACATAATTTAGTTTTCTATTTCTCTTCTCATGTGAAATCACCTAATTCATTTTACTCTCTAGTAGGATGCTAGGATTTTAAATTAAAAATGTTAAAGCTAAAATTCTATAAAGTGGTTATGAAGTGTATTATTTAGTTAGCTATGAGAGTAATACTGAGATGATACAGATTAGCTTAGAATGTATATTTTAGAATTTATATCTACATGAGTTAAGAGATCTATATAAGGTGTAAATTAACAATTCAACTAAGGGACTCATTAACTCATTTCAACACAAGTTCATTATAACTGTGAACTTATTTACTTATTGAGCCAAATGCATTATGAATATCTTCCACAAAATCAAACATACTTGAATGCACTTCCTCATGACATTACATGAATCTATATTGAAATAACATCAATTACACAATTACATTGTTTTCAATAAAAATGATTACAATGGAATAACTTTGTTGAAGTGATTTCATGATGCATTACAACTACACCTATCAATGATAGTTCAATACTTCACTTCATGGACATGCAAATATAATACTGAATGACATAAATGAAGGTTTCAATGTTCAAATGCATTATAGAAATGACATATCCCTTCCTTTCTACTATGCATTCATTCATTTCAAAAACATGAATAAGATGGAGAGAGACTCTCCAATACATGTACAATACATAATGCCAAGTCTTCTCCTTCAATAAACTTCTACAAGATGATCATTCTAAGCTTTTTCCATTTCTTCCTTGAGTAAAAAGTCTGAAAATACATTGCAAATAAAAAAACAAGAACCATGGATACTCTCCACCCAACCATAGGCCTCCAAAGAGACCACCCGAAAGCTAGGGGAAACAAGGCTTAAACAGGATACAACATACAATCTTGCAAATGCATAAAACACCATAGTGAAATACTTGAACAATCCCATCCAAAGGAACTCATAATGGTTTAAAAATGTAACCATGAATATAAGGTGAAGGTTTTCTTTTCAAATAGGAGACTTTCCATATCAAACAATACCTATAATAAACAATTTCCATGCCCTTTTAGGGCTTTCACAGTCAACAATTTCCATGCCCTTTCAGGGCTTTCACAATCAAAATTTTTTTGTTCCCTTTTGGGGTTTTCACAATCATCCTCCTCTTCACAATAAATTTCCAAACACACTACCATCAACTATAGACTTCTTGGATCCCATACTCCATAAACTTTCTCTCTCCACCATACTTCCCTTATCACCCCCAAAGTAAGATATGAATGATTATGGCATACAATGGAGCCCATAATCCAAGGTTGTCAACTAAATTTTCAAGCCCAACTAAGCCCTTCACCCTGGACTTCTCTTCCCCTCCCAAAGGGTGAGTGAAGTCCTCACACCCATTAACGACATACATAAAAAAATGGAGAAACAAGGAGAAAATCAAATTCATCAACACATTTTCATCACAATATTTCCACAACATGAATCATAATTCCAACATCTACATGAGTGCTACATCACAATAAAACACCTTGCAATCTACTTACAATATGAACTCACACTCCTTCATGCTCATGAATAAAATACCATTATGTATAACTTTTAAATATCAATCCCACATACCTCTTGATTGCTTAGTTTGATGAAGTGTGATCACCTGACCCATTGGGTGAAGTGATCCCAACTACACTTGATTTTTTACAATCCTCCTTCCTCCTCCATGTCTTTTTCATCTCATCTCATCTCTGACATTTTCAATATCTACCTTGCCTTTACCTTTTTTGAACTCTCAACTTGGTGCCTTTGACCTTCTTGGATAATACTACATGGGCAAGAAGCACCAACCTTGGTCTTTTGCAAATGGTAATGAAAGATTGTAGAAGAGCTCCCCCCAAGCTTCCAAACCCTAAGCATCTCTAAAGTTAAAGAATAGGTATACAAATCACCAATTTCCCCCAAGCCCTTGGAAAAAGCCTCTAACTTCCCACTAGCTAAAAATGACCCTAACAAGAAGCCCCTATTTTCTTTCATCCTCGCCCCTTTCTAAAATTATAGTCTTGACCAAGTAGGAGGTGGTGGGAGAAAACATGTGAGCACCCCAATTTCGAAATTGTAAGAAAGTGACTTTTTTTGGAGGGTTTCCAAGGTCATCTAGGCCTACTAAAGATTAAATTTAGACCCCCTACCCATACTACTATCATGTGAGCACTTATTTTTCACTAAAATAACCCCCGAGAACCACTTTCTGATCCCCAAAAATCAATAGGAAGTTGGAGTTTGAATTTCAATTGGATGGAGACTCCTCATAACATTTTTCCATGTGAGGTTAACTTGGGTACCACATTGGGGTCAGCTTTAGGTTAGGTTACTTCTTGCCAAACCCTAAATGACATGTCATCTCCACATGGACAACACAAGTGTCAAGTGACACATTAGAACACATTACAATTCACAATGCCATGTCTCTAATTTATCATGAAATTTAATCCATCACACACATATAATTCACATTTACAAATGAAAAACACTTTATAACATGGTTTCAAATCTTCTAAAGATTTAACCTTGGCTTAATCATGTTCATGTAAGTTTGAGCCTTGATTCCCCTATTTAATTCCATGGTTAATTTCCTGCACACTAAACTCAAGCATTAGTAGTCCAATGAAAATTATATAAACATAAATGTATGTATGTGCATGAAAATTCAGTATTGCATAATTCACATTAATTAGTATATTCACTTATCACATTTAACTTTCTTTTTCTCTAATCATTTCATATAAAACATTCAAAACATTAAAATATCAAATTCTACATATCAACATTAATATTTAGCTAACATAACCAAATTAAAATTCTTAATAACCTCATAATCTATTTTCTATCATAGTGATGAATCCATGACTATTAAGTCACCTGATATGTGAATTAGGTCCTAGTGCATATCACAATCCATCCTTTAAAACTAATTTCCACTTAAACATTACAATATGACATTTCAAGAATTTCTATAGTTTAGTTTTTATCAAAGCAATTTCAATAATTTAGAACATGATTTGGAATCATTAAATATATAAATTAGGTTTTGATGTGTAGACATACACACAGGTCATCCAAAATGCAGATTTTAAAATAACATAACCTTATAGTCTCGAAAGTGTATTCAAAACATCAAATTAGAAATGTCATAATGCAACTATGTCATCTATGCTATGGTAGATTGGGTGAGGCCTCATAGAAAGATTCAAAGATAAGAGAAAGAGTGCTGACATCCAAGAACTTCAAGTGAATGCAAATGCAAGCTAGAATGAGAGTAAGCTAGATGAGTATGAAAGATTACTCTAAATGATATGAAAGTACAAGAAAAATATAATTCAAGTATAATGAAAGTAAAGCTAATCTATTTTCAAGGAAAGTAAAGCTAATCTAAAAACAAGAAAGTGAAACTAAGCTATCAATGCAAGAGTAAGCTACAGTGAAATCTGAGCTAGTATGGATGTAAGAGTATTCAACTAGAATACAAGAGTGAAAAAGTGCTCAAGAGAAAGTGCAAAAACATAAAAATAGGATGAACATAAGATATAAGAGAGTGAGGAAAGAGCCTCATTTTGAAGAGCAATAGATGATTATAGATTAAGAGGAAAAATTTATGGTGGATAATAATCCTCATTTTGAATTTGTGCACAAGATTCTCAAGAGGAAAATCAATTGATGTGGTTAAGAGGAAAAATATGCATGGGAGAGATTAAGAGTCAAAAGGGATTCCACTAACCTTGGAAAGTGTGCATTCAATGTGTAGACAAATTTTTTTTTTCTTTTATTTTTAAATTAGGAAATTCCTTTTTCATGCACACACATAGGGTAAAGGGGATTTATTTAATTTAAAGGGGACATGTTCTTATAATTAAATAAAGACATAGGATAAGGTGGTCAAGACATAAGTATAATTGAATAATAATATGAATAATTTGATCAAGGAGAAATGATTGAATAATTATGCAAATTTGATTAAGAATAAGATGTAGTCTAGCATAAAGATCTAAAATGTTGAAAAGGGGGCTTATAATTTATAAGAACATTTTTTGCATGATTACAAGCTATACCTCTAGAGGATGAGGATGAAGTTAAAGCTATTTTGGATTAGTTATACAAAGGAAAAGATGAACAAAAAGAAGTAAAACATTGTGAAATATCATATGAGAAATATGGAAGGGGTTATAAAGTGATGAAAATAATGGGATACAAAGGAAAATGACATGTTGAAAAGAATAAAAAAGGCTTAACTAATTCAATTGAAGCTAAATTCAGGATGCCTAATGATAGAATAGGTCTAGGTTTTATAAAGACACCATCTCATCTAGGAAGGAACAAATTTGTACCAGTCCCAAAGAATCAAAATGAGAGCTCAAGTGAGGAAGATATGTTTTCTTATCTTATTCCTAGAAACATATCTAATATGCTTCATGCTCATGAAGAGAAAATTCCATAAGTAAACACATCTAAAAGGTATGATGAATCAAATTAAACTACTTCAATCCATCATATAACTCCTAAACAACTACATGCTATAAAAAAAACCATTCTAGAATAACAGGGTGAACTCTATAGGCCTCCATAATTTTAAATACGAGAATCTAGTAAAACACGATTGATGGAAGGAATTGAATAATATCAAGAAGATAATGAGAGTGAAGAATCGATAGCTATGACTATAAAGGAGTATTTGAACCTACCCTCTTGACAAGATTCTTACAAATATGAGCTTGATTCATTTTCTAAAGCTACTACAATAAAGGATATAGATATGGTTCATAATTGTGAAAACCACCTCAAAATAGGAGAAGGGCCTTGTGTTAGGTAAAAAAAAATTGATTGACTTATGTTAACAATTTTTGATGGCATTAGGTCTTATTGTGATTTGAACCCACCTTTACATGAGATCACTTTAGGTCTTGACTTGTTGGTCTATAGTTTTTACGATCTTACCACAAACATTATTGAACCAACCTATCCACTTCCCCTCATGCATCCCAAGCTAATTGATTATAACTCTAATGAAACATCCATCAAACTCCCTATGTTCTAAAATAACTATGCTTTGCCCTGTTATCTGAATGTTGTCGAATGTGTAAGGTCTTCTATCAGTGAATCAAATGAGAATATGATAGAGGCAGACATTAAATATCTGTCTCAAAATAAGAAAAGAAAAGAAAAAGCATTCTTATGGTGAAAACAACATTGTGGTATTGTCAAAATAAAAAATAGTAAAAACAAAGGACATATTTGAAGGTCACAACCTCATTGAGGTGCCTAAAGATGGGATATTTGATGTTCTCCCAAGTCACTTCTAGGACTAGTCATCAATATTGATAGAACTAATACAACTAGTAAATATGGGAACAAAAGAGAATTCATAGATCATACACTTGGCTGAATCTCTATTAGAGGAATAGTTCACAACATTCTTTAAAGAAAAGAAGATTAATTTTGCATGGACATATTATGATATTGTGATATTGCTATCATGACTTAATTATGTGATTTTGAATCAAACTCATTGACCCATGTTTCATGAGTAGTGATTCAACATGAATCCATCTCTCATGAGAATAAATGGAACACTTAGAACTCATTGGATCATTAGATCTATCATGTTAAATCCTAATAGCAATATCACAACTTGACTTATTGTGGAAATTATCTCCTACTTAGCAATATTATGACATGCTGGGTCTCTAACCTAATATAATCATACATCATTTATCTATTTCACCTAGAACAAAACTTGTAAAATAAAATCTAAGGAAGATGGATCCTCATGCTGCATTACTGATCAAAGTTAAATTAGAAAAGGTTTTTAAAGAAGGATTTGTTAGAGATATTTACTATGCTAAATGGATCTTCAATATTGTACCTCTATCTAAACCTAACAAATCAATAAGGGTGTGCACAAATTTCTAAGATGTGAATAAGGTGTGTCCTAAAGATGATTTTTGCTTCCTAATATATACATGATAGTGGGCATGACTACCACATATGAAATATTCTCACTAATGGATTGATTATTTAGATATAATCAAATAAAGTTAAAACCAAAAAATTAAGAGAAAACAACTTTTATTTGTTCTTGGGTAACATTATCTTGGAATGTTATGCCCTTTGGTCTAAAGAACACAAGAGAAATGCATCAACATGTCATCATGACTATAATTAATGATATGATGCACATGACTACATAGGAATATGTGGATGATCTACTTTAGCTAAATTTATGGAAATAAAAACACATCTAGAGCATTTGAGTCCAATATTAGATTGAATGAAATAATTCAAACTCAGATGCAATCCAAAAAAATGTACATTGAGAGTTACATTTGGTAAACTATTGGGCTACATTGTGTCAACTAAAGACATAAAAGTAGATCATGAAAGGGTAAAAGCAATAATGGAGATGCAACCAACATGAGACATTATTGAAATAAGAGGGCTACAAAGAAGGCTAAAATCTATTAAAAGGTTCATATCACAACTGTAATCACCCAAAAAATGGTCTTATAAATTATAAGAACCTTTTCAATAATTTAAATCTTTGTGCTAGACTTTATCTTATGCTTAATCAATTTTTCATATTTATTTGATCACTTATCTTTGATCATATAATCATTTTATTATTTCCTATGGTTTGACCACCTTATTCCAAGTCTTTATTTTATTATAAGAACATGCTCCCTTTTAATAAATAAATCCCCTTTATTCTATGTGTGCACATGAAAAAGGAATTTCCTAATTTAAAAATAAATGAAAAGGATTTTTTCTCTACAAGTTGAATGCAGATTCCAAGGTAATGAAATATCTATTGCCTTGTATTTTCCTCCACATATCTTTTGTCTCTTAACCATCTCCATTAATTTTTCCTCTTGAAAATCTTGTGCACCAAAATAAACATGGGGATTATCCTCCATTGTATATTTTTCCTCTTGATCTCCTACTATCCATTATTATTTAAAAAGAATCTCTCTTGCCACTCTCTCATATCTTATATTGTTAGAATTAATAATCTTTCTTTGGTTGTATTTATTTATTTATTGGGATAAACCAAGGTATCCCTTATGTATTATTTATTTTTCCTCTAGTCCACATGTAAAGGACATGTCATTCCTGTCCTATTGTCCGCTTGTGAGGACAACTTATTTTTGTATTTCCTTTAATAAGGAAATTAGATATTCCTCCTTAAGAGAAACTTGACACTTTGCACACACCTTTTATGAATGTGGCATTCATAGAAATGGAAGATACACATGCAAAGACATGCAACTTATTTTTCATCTCTTTAAAAGAGGTGCTTCTCTCTCTAATTTTCATCTAGTCTCCATTATTCACATCAAGTTTTTGATGCTATTGTAAATGAGCTATTTTGCTCCATTTCTCCTCTCCCTCTCTCTCTCTCTCTCTCTCTCTCTCTCACTCTCATTCTTAGGCTTTTGCCTCATTCATAATACTCACAAGAGGTTTTCTTTACTTTCCCTTTATCAAATCCTTGTCTCTTGTGTTGCTTCCTCTTTGGTGTTGCTCCATTGATCTTGTATCATTTGTATGGTAAAACTCTTCTTTCTTTCTTGGATTAAATCTATTATTTCATGCTATTTCATTTTATTATATTTTATCATTTCAATCACTTTTTCTTACATGGTATTAGAGCTACTAATCCTTATTTTGAGCTTGTGTGAAGGGTTCATTAGAAGAGCTTGATATTGTGAAGATCTTGAAGTTTAAAATATTGAAAGTCTTATCTTATTCTTTTGCAGATTTTCTTCTTTCTTATTCATTCTAACCCTCTTTGGAAGGCTTGCTACCAAAGAGTTCTTCATTTTTTATTTTTTCTAACCTCTTTTGGAAGGCTTGCTGCCAAAGGATTCTTTATTTTTAATTTTTTTTATTATATCTAACCCTATTTCTGTTGCAGGCTTTTTAAGTTTTTGAAATTCAAGTTTTTTTTTCTATTTTTTGTTTTAGAAAGGAAAGTATAGCAGTTCGTATTTTTTTTATATCTAATAATCTATGATCTGAGTTTGGTTGAAATTTTAATAGTATTTATAAAATATAAAAATAAAAAAACCCTTTAAATTTCATTTGTATCAGAATAGTATTGCAAAAGTTATTATACTATATGAGTAATATTATTTGTTTTTCAAGTTTTAAGATAGTAGTTCGTATTTTTATGATATCTCTCAATCCGTGATCTGGGTTTGGCTGAAATTTGAACAACATTTAGAAGACATAAAAATAAATAAAATCTTTAAATTTTATTGAAAATAGAGTTAAATTAAAAAAGTTATCACTCTCTGTGTGTAACACATTTTTTTCAATTTTTCAATTTTTTATTTTTTCTATTTCTTCAATCTGACCAGTGGTTTTGCAGGGAACATTTTAGTTTTTAATTTTGACTCTCTAAATTTCTTAACAATTATTTAACATTCTTGTGGATAATAAGTCTCACTTTTTTATTTCAAATCTATTATTTAAATTTTAAACGTAATTTTAAAATCATGTCGACTTTAATTCCATAAATCAAGTTAAATAACTCAAACTATCATGCTTGAAAAACTCATCTATCATTTATATTTCATTTTAAGCATATTTTAGATGTTTCTACTAACCCTTATGTAGTTCCTGGTACCTCAGTTACACAAGATGAAAAAAATGCATGGAATACTAAAAATGAGGAAGCCCTTGGCCTCATTGGTATATCTCTTAACCCAAATTTATATGTTCTAATTTTTCATTGCACTAATGCCCATGAAGCTTGGGATATTTTAAAGCAAACGTATGATAGGCCATCTGAATCATGTAAGATTCAATTGCAAGACAATTTGAAAGACTTAAGGTATATTGATTTCAAATCTATGGATGAATTTTTACTTAAATTTGATTATATTAAAAGTCAACTAATTGGATTAGGTGTTACTCTCACTGATATTAGATTAATTACCATTATTTTAAAGAAATGTCTTCCTAGACAATTTCAACAACTTATTACTAATGTGCATTCTAAACTTGCTATTCCTACTTTGTCTACTCAATTAACTTATAGTATTTTTCAAAAGTTATTGTATCAAGAGGAAGCTAAGTTATTACAATTTGGTACTCTTAGATCTAATGAACATGCATTTGTGTCTAAAAATCAAAATCAAAATCTTAGATCATCTTATCATGCTCCAAATAATAATCAAAATCAAAATTTTAATACTCACAATTTCAATAATAATCATAACAATCATAACTTTAATAATTGTCACAATAATAACAACCTATTTAATTCTAGACCTTCTTTTAACAACAATAATAATCAAAATACAAATTGTAATAATAACCATCCTAATCAATATAATAGTCCTAATAAGAAACTTCATTGTACTTATTGTGGGAAAGATGGTCATTTGACTAACAATTGTTTTAAAAAGCAAAATGATAAGCAACCTAACAATAACAATAATAAAAAATCTCATGGTAATCAATCTCGTCATGCTTTTACTATTAGTTACAATGCTTCTAAGTGATTAGGGTGGATAGTTGATAGTGGTTCTTCTCAACATCTTACATCTCATAAAGAAGTTTTTGATTCTTTGCAACTTGATCCTTTGAATACTCCAATTCAATTAGCTGATAATCATAGTTGCAAAGTTGAAAGATTTGGTGATGTTAATTTTCCAAATGTAAAGTTACATGATGTTCTTTATGTTCCTGACTTGAAAACCAATCTCCTTTCAATTTCTAAATTATGTCAAGATTATAAAGTTGACTTTCATAAGGACATGTGTTCTATTATTGATCCTAGCACTAATACTATTGTTGCTAATGCTAAGTTGGGTCATGATAACTTATTCAAGTTTTATGAGTTTACCTCTTCAAGGTAATCTTTGCAAGCAAATATTGATTTTAATGTGTGGCATGAAAGGCTTGGTCATTTGAATTCTGATTATATATCATTGATGCTAAAATCTCATATGGTTGAAGGATTACCTCATATTGTTCCATCTAAGATTACATGCACTGGGTGCATGAGTGGAAAAATGCATTGGGAGCCCTTTCCCCATGGTTCATCATGGAGGGCATCTCATAAGTTACAATTGATTCATAGTGATCTTTTAGGACCTATAGAAAATATCTCCATTCAAGGATCAAGGTATGCTCTTACTCTCATTGATGATTTTACTAGAAGAATTTGGATATATTTATTACATAATAAAGATCAAGTACTTGATACATTTTTTGAATTTCATATGTTAGTAGAAAGGCAATTTGATTCTAAGATAAAGATTCTTTGAACTGATAATGGTACTGAATATGTTAATAATGCCTTTGATTCTTACTTAAGATCATTTGGTATTAAACATTAGCTTACCATTCCTTATACATCACAACAAAATGGTGTAGCGGAAAGGAAAAATAAAACTATTGTGGAAATGGCTAGATGCATGTTACATGCAAAAAATATGAATTATAAGTTTTGGGCTGAAGCTATATTCTTAATAGAACTCCTACTAAGGCTTTGAGGGATATAACTCCTGAAGAAGCTTGGTCAGGTAGAAATCCCAATTTACAACACTTAAAGATATTTGGATCTATTGCTTATGTTCATACAACCAAACAAAAAAGGAATAAATTAGATGCTAAATCTTCTCCATTTATATTTGTTGGGTATGATGAAAATACTAAAGGTTATAGAGTCTATAATCCTCTTACTAACAAAGTTCAAATTGCAAGAGATATTTTTAGTGCAAAAAATGAAGTACATGATTGTTCTAAGGTTCAAGATGATGAATTTAGTGGAAGTAATATTGTAGTAGTGGAGGACCAACCTCCTTCTCTAAACCCTACACCTTCTCTAAACCCTACTCCTCAAGTATCTTTTGTTATTCCTCTTATTTCTTCTAATTCTAGTAATGGTGTTGATACTAATGATGCATTTATAGATCATGACTCTTCTTCTAGTGATGAATCTATTACTAATAAGAGAAGACCTAAATGGGTTCAAGGTTTACTTAATGAAAGAGATGATTATCTTACTAGATTTGGTGGACTTAAACCTAGGAGAATTAATTATTGTAATTATAGTTTGATGACTTCTCTCATGAACTCTAGTGATCCTCAAACCTTTGAACAAGCTAAGATTCAACCTCATTGGTAAAAAGCTATGCAAGAGGAATATGATACTTTAATCTCTAATGAAACTTGAGATTTAGTCTCTTTGCCTCATGATAAGAATTTAGTTTCATGCAAGTGGTTATATAAAACCAAACTCAATGCAAATAATGAAATTAGTAAGTTTAAAGCTAGACTAGTAGCTAGGGGATTTTCCCAAATTGAAGGTTTAGATTACAATGAAACTTTTGCACCAGTTGCTAAAATGCCTACTATAAAAATTGTGCTTTCTTTAGCTTCAAAAATGAATTGGCTTATTCATCAAATGGATGTTAAAAGTTCCTTTTTTAATGGTGATTTACATGAAGAAATTTATATGACTCAACCACTAGGTTTTATCAAAGAAGGTAATGAGCATTTAGTATGTAAACTAAAGAAATCTATTTATGGTTTAAAGAAATCTCCAAGAGAGTGGTATTCCAAAATTAATGCCTTTTTTATTTCTCAAAGATTTTATAGAAGTAAAAATGATCTTAACTTATACATTAAACATATTCAAGATGATATTATCATTATTATTCTATATGTTGATGATTTGATTCTTACTTCAAGTTCTAACACCTTGATTTTTGATATTAAGTTTCAACTCAATCAAAAATTTTAAATGACTGATTTAGAAATTTTACATTACTTTTTAGGAATGCAAATATGGCAAACACCTAAGGGCATTTTTCTTTCTCAAAGAAAGTATGCTCAAGATCTTTTGGATAGGTTTAAAATGAATGATTTTAACCATGTTTCTATTCCATGTGAATTAGGAACTAAGTTAATGGTTGATACAAACACTTCTTTTGTTGATGCTACCTCTTATAGACAACTTGTAGGAAGTTTAAATTATCTCACCCTTACTAGACCCGATATTGCATATAGTGTTGGTTTAGTTTCAAGATTTATGTCCAAACCTCAACAAACACACTTTAAAGTAGCTAAAAGAATATTAAGATATATCAAAGGAATTCTTAATCTAGCTTTATTTTATGATGCCAATTCTACTTTTACTTTACAAGGATTTATTGATTCTAATTTAGGTGGAGATCGCAACGATGGGAAATCTACTTTTGGTTATTGTTTCTTTGTTGGTTCAGGTGCTATATCTTGGAAAAGTAAGAGAGACACCTCTGTTTCTCTATGTTCTACCGAAGCTGAATATAAAAGTTGTACTTATGCATCTAAAGAAGCTCTATGGCTTAGAATAATTCTTGAAGATTTGGGTCTACCTCAATAAGAACCTACACTTTTGTATTGTGACAATCAAAGTGCAATAGCCTTGGCAAAGAATCCTATCTACCATGCAAAGTCGAAGCATATTTCTCTCCACCACCACTTCATTAGAGAACACATTGAAGAAAAGAAAGTGTCCCTCATCTATTGCAAGGGTGAAGATCAAGTTACTAATATTTTGACAAAACATCTTTCTAGAGAGAAATTTGAATTTTATCGTAAGAACTTGGGTTTGATACCCTTTGATGTAATCTCCCCAAGTAAAGATTAAAGGGGGATGTTAGAATTAATAATCTTTCTTTGGTTGTATTTATTTATTTATTGGGATAAACGAAGGTATCCCTTATGTATTATTTATTTTTCCTCTAGCCCACATGTAAAGGACATGTCATTCTTGTCCTATTGTCCACTTGTGAGGACAACTCATTTTTGTATTTCCTTTAATAAGGAAATTAGATATTTCTCTTTAAGAGAAACTTGACACTTTTCACACACCTTTTATGAATTTGGTATTCATAGAAATGGGAGTTACACATGCAAAGACATGCAACTCCTTTCTCATCTCTTTAAAAGAGGTGCTTCTCTCTCTCATTTTCATCTAGTCTCCATTATTCACATCAAGTTTTTGATGCTATTGTAAATGAGCTATTTTTCTCCATTTATTCCTCTCTCTCTCTCTCTCTCTCTCTCTCTCTCTCTCTCTCTCTCTCTCTCTCTCTCTCTCATTCTTAGGCTTTTGCCTCATTCATAATACTCACAAGGGGTTTTCTTTGCTTTCCCCTTATCAAATCCTTGTCTCTTGTGTTGCTTCCTCTTTGGTATTGCTCCATTGATCTTGTATCATTTGTATGGTAAAAATATTCTTTCTCTCTTGGATTAAATCTATTATTTCATGCTATTTCATTTTATTATATTTTTATGCTGCAAATTTTATTATAGAGCTATTGGAGCACTTGAGAACTCTTGTTGCATTTTCATACTTGTATAATAGTTTAATTTCATTTTAGCTTACTAACATACTAGCTTACTTCTATTTTTGCATTATCTTAGCTCACATAGCTTAAATAGGAGATATTGTAATCTCGTTCTTGTTAGCTTAGCTTTCTTTCTTGTCATTGCATTGCATATTATAATAACTTGCACTCTTCTTTAGTTTCATTTGCATTTGCATACTCTTTTGATTCTTGGATACTAGCATTATTGCTCCTATATTTGAATATTCCATTCTATGGCTCAACTTGCAATGGTCTCCTATTGAGGTTCATTTGAGAGTCATGCTCGTTATTACTATTTTCTTAGTTTTCCCTTGCACGTCATAGATATGAAGCTCTAAGTTATCATTCAAGATTCCTAATCCATTGGATCTCTTGGATAGAATATCTTAGATAAGTGTGTCACATTTTTGCCATATATTTTTGGCACCCATTGTGAGGATAGACTCTAGGGTTTAGCTCCTCATTTTTATTGCATTATACTATCATTTGTTCATCTCTAAATTTTTTTCTTGTAGGAATATCCTACAACACTTTCCAATTTTTGCAAGATGATATTTCATATAATTGTTAGGCGATCCTTACCAATTTCAGGACCATGATATGGATTCTTTGTAATATATCATTTGGCTTTTGAAAAAATACATGTATTTTTTTAACACAATATCACCTAGACCTTAAGTGTCATCTAGCTTCTGTGAGATGTATTGTACACCACTCTAACACTCTATGAAGTGTCATCCAGATTCACTTGCTTGCACAGTCTGAGACTTTTAGTTTAGGTTTCTTGCATTTAACTTTTATTTTAGTTTTCTAATTTTCCTAATAGATTATAACATGTGTTTTTGCAAGGTTCTTTCTTTCATTTGTATATTTTTATGCCTTAATTTATGATTTTGTAGGAACTTTCTTGCTAAAGGAGATTGCATCAAAAAGGGATACTAACATTTGGTTTTGTAGGGTTGTCCTAAAAGAAAAAGAAAAAAGAAAAAATTTTATTGTGTTTTTATTTGATATATTGTGCTTGTTTGTATTAGAGTTCACTTTTAATTAGGCACTAACTCACAATTGAGGGTTTTCATTGGTGGTAGGAAAGTGCACTTTTGTCTTTTTGAGGCAATCATAAATCTTAACCCACTAGTGTCAATCAAGAAAGTGAGTGGAGAGGTCACTCTTTAGTGGATTTAAGTAACTTGCTTGACATTTTTGGGAGATCCATTTAATTTGGAGTAGGAGAGTACACTCTTTTCCTCTTGAGGTAAATCATAAATCTTGGCTTCCTTGTGTGGATTGACTTTGTGTCTAATCTCTTAGTGAGATTGTTCACTTTAGATGACCTTATATTGAGGGAAAAATCTCAATAGGAACAATCCATGTGGGAACAAGAGAACCCAACTTCAAACCCACTATAATAAAAAATCCCTAGACAAAGGCCAAAGCCTTGGGTGACATAGTATCTTATGTTCACTCTACTAAGGATGTTTATGGGATTGAGATCATGGGAAAATTGTTATTTTGAATTTTTTTGTTGTTATGAGGCCTCTATTTTGTATCAAATGCAAGAGGGGTGCTATGAAGAGACCCTTACTAGACAACTTATATTAGAGGCCACCTTATTTAACCACTTAATATCTTGGTACAAGGATCGATCCTAGTGGACTACCAAAATCACTCCAAGATTTGACTTACCATATGTGTTCTTTTAGATGTGGGGACCACCCTATG
The DNA here is from genome assembly GCA_028749045.1 of Cupressus sempervirens. Lineage (NCBI taxonomy): Eukaryota > Viridiplantae > Streptophyta > Pinopsida > Cupressales > Cupressaceae > Cupressus > Cupressus sempervirens. The sequence goes on along the minus strand of CM053787.1, from coordinate 566,406,035 downwards.
ATAAAGCAAATATCTAGTGTGGGTAACCACTTTGTATGAGGTGAGGGAGCATCAAGTTGTGGGCCAAGGTATTGAGTAATGAATCGTGACCTTAGATAAAATATACTTGATGTGTCTTTGATTGTGATAAGACCCATGTAAATTATTGGAATACACATGATGGTAGTGTTCATAGGGTTTTTCTTTCAAACTTCCCAAGTGCTTGTATCATGCAAGGTTGCTTTGTCCCTTGCTTGATTTATTGAAGACTACTATTTGTATCAAAATTGCTTATCAAAATTTTTCTTCTAAAACTTCAAACTTTCTATAAACTAATGAATACTTTCTATCAAAATGAGCAATACTATCAAAATGCTCCTTCAAATTAGTGTTTTTTAGTCAAAGCTTGTTTTTTTCATGATTACTAGTCCATTATTGTCTATTCTAGTGAGAACTATTATACAATATTACAAATCCTTCTTAACTAATATTTTTCTTCCTGAGAAGTGTCATCTACCTTTACTATGAAATATCGCCTATCTGCTGTAATGAATATTGAGTAATGAATTGTGACCTTAGATAAAATATACTTGATGTGTCTTTGATTGTGATAAGACCCATGTAAATGATTGGAATAAACATGATGGCAGTGTTCATATGGTTTTTCTTTCAAACTTCCTAAGTGCTTGTATCATGCAAGGTTGCTTTGTCCCTTGCTTGATTTATTGAAGATTACTATTTGTATCAAAATTGCTTGCCAAAATTTTTCTTTTAAAACTTAAAGCTTTCTATAAACTAATGAATACTTTCTATCAAAATGAGCAACACTATCCAAATGCTCCTTCAAATTAGTGTTTTTTAGTCAAAGCTTGTTCTTTTCATGATTACTAGTCTATTATTGTCTATTCCAATGAGAACTATTATACAATATTACAAATTGTTCTTAACTAATAATTTTTTTTCCTGAGAAGTGTCATCTACCTTTACTATGAAATATCACCTATCTGTTGTCCAAAGTGTCATATGATCCTAAACTATCACCTGAGTTCACTATGAAGTATTGTACGATCTTTCTAGCTGTCACACTATCATCTGGTTTGTTGAGTTTGGTTGCCAAGTTATTGATCCAAGTTGGTCTTTCCTCATTTTTTCTCTTACCTGGTTTAGGAACCACTTACTTGACTTTTCTGGTCTCCTAGTCTAAAACTTTCATATTGGAGATTATTTTTAGCTAAAAAAGGATTACCTTGTTCTATTGATTACATTCTTGACTAGTAAGGTTTCCCACTTGTCTATCTCTTTTTATCTTTCTATTTGTTTTGACTTTATCTCTTGAATCAAGTCACAAGTGTCATACAAAGGGCATTCTAACTCATAGCTTGGGCACTTTGTGATAAGTCATCTTGATATTTCTCTTTTGACTTTCTTTTTCTCTTTTAGATAACTAAACTCTTTGCTTCTCTAGTGTGGACATCAAGTTTTCTTGCATCATCTTGATTAGCTTTTTAAATTTTCTTTCATGTTAGTAGCTAATAGACATCAAATTAGTCAAGGAAAGCAACCTCCAATTAGCTTTGAGAAATTGCCTTTTCCAACTAGCCATCAACTTCATCAACACAAGGAATCTCAACCCATTTTTGACAAGGAAGATGGTAATAGTGAAACTTGGTTTGACCCTTTTAGAAACTTTACAAATACCTTTAGAATCACCTTTGGGAGTACCTTAGAGACACCTCTTTCTTCACCTAGATTTGGAATATTTTATCTTTCACCATGGCTAGGGAAGAATATAAAAAATGTTTCAATGTCCTCTTTGCAAACAATGAGTGATTTAGATGAATTGAGCTAGAGAAAGAGGCTTACTTGGATGAATACCAAACTCATTTGGCTAAAAAATTTAACAGCAATATATTTGGAAATGATGGAAACAATACACCTCCTAGATCTCTACCAAGGTCACACCATAATGGGTTTGAATCTCCTAGGTCTTCACATTCTAGGCATGTTTCACATGTCATCAAACATGACAATGACTTAGATCAAGAAATCACTAATGAAGAGCTCTTGAACTTTCAACAAGATAACTGTTACCAAAATATTATGTTAAAAAATTTAGAACAAAATGTTGACCAATTGTAATGCCCCATTTGATAAACCATGAGAAAATAAACTAGATATACACAAAGTTGAAGCAATCATCTTTTTTCAAATGTTAGAAGTACAAAGTACAATCTAGGTGTGAAAGCAAGGTAAATTATAACTTTGTTAAAACAATAAATAATATTAATCCATATTTCTTACTCAAAGGAACCTAAGGCATGAACAATATTGACTACACTATTAGGTTGAATAACATTCCAATTATACTGTGGAAAAGGGGTAGAAAGTTGGGTGGGGGGGGTGGCTAGGGGGGTATATTCATCCCAAAATAACTAATGTATTACTAAATTAATCACATTTTATTTATATCATAATACTTGATAAGGTTAAGAGTATTTAGACTAACCTTAATTAGTGATACATACCTAAATATCACTAACTCATTGGTCTCTAATGACCACCATGTCCAACACTTGACACTATATACTAAATTGATATAACACATTAGGTACATGGTCATGAAAAAATATATCATTAATATAATAACTATCTTAACTACTAACTAAGAAGAAAAATAATAGTGTTAAGATTTTAAAGACAAAAACTAAGGGATTGGACCTAAGCCTCGGGGGCTCATAATTGATGGCATTTCCTATGTTCATGATCAAAGACATCATAGTTTGACTCTTTAATATTGAATGGTGTTGAATTAATTAACAATAGTATATTTTTAACATTATATGATTTAAATAAATAAGAGCTAGTATGAAACCCTTTCAAAGGTAGAATTCCCAGACAATTTCATCATGGGCGTCATCTACTTTGAGGATGAAACTGTACAAATAAATGATTTGTGTTGAAAATGTTTATTTCAATTAAAGTAATCCTCAACAATATCATAAAAAAAAATTTTATTTGAACAAACAAAGAAGACATCCTAAGATGTTTGTAATGAATACTACAACAACATAGATTTATCTTTGGGTAGGCATATTTTGTGTGAAAGATTGAAAAAGAGATATTTTATTATACTTCCTTGAAATATTTGACAAGAAAATTATTAATATATAAATTAATGCACTCTAGAAACACGTCCAAAAAATAATTCCAAATTACTTGTAGATCCCAACTATCCATTTAAATTAGAATTGAATATTGGCAATCATGTAAAAATTGGATTGTAATTGTTTTTGTCATCCTCACCATTGTTATTACTACAACCATAGGGTCTATAAAAGAAAATAACATATCTAAAATAAATATGTACCTTATTATAAATTCAATTTACCTATATAAGTATCTTTTAAAACATGCCCCATTTATTGCTAAGATATCTTACTACTTTAAACAAAACTCAATTAATATCTTATGTGGTTTATAATATCTATTACCCAAATCTTACATTATTCACCTTAAAACTCAACACCTCTTGGAAGCATCTTAGTGTCATTACCAATATAATAGGATTACAAGTTACAAGTTCATCTATATTATATATTTCCCATAAGTTTAATGTCATAGATATTTAATTACTTCTAAATTGTTAAGTTGAATATGATTTTTGGTACCATACATTTTTAAATTTATAAAATAAGCCTAAGAATTTAACTCAATATAATAAATAATATTTTATCATAACTCAGTTGATCTGATTTAAGAAATGGATCAAAATACAATATCTAGTGAGAATCAAGTACCTGCAATATCAATGTTCAATTTCTAGAAAAACTTGCAAAAAATTGAAAGAGTTGTATGCAAACTGAGAGCCATCATATTATTTGAAAATGTAAGAATATATACAATGATGGAATATAAAAAGTCACCATAGCCATGAATTTGAAATGTATATGTGGCTATAATAAAAACAACAATATTTAACTAAAAACTATTCAAAACTAGGTGTTTCTTTACCCCAACTTGTCAGGGTCATAACTTTTGACCTAGAGCTTAGAATTCAAAACCATTTACACCATTGGAAAGAAGAACTAAAAATATAATTTTAGTCCCTAATGTAGGGAGCATTTGATTTCCCAATTTTAGGGATTGATAAAAGTTTCAACTTAAAAATTTGAGCATAAAACCTCTGAAAAACCCATTAAAAAATACCTAGAATTTTTTTAAAAAGAATAATGAAAAAGTTACAAAAATTTGATCATTCTGGATAATCTGGATCATTCCTCCCCACTTAAGAGGCAATGGGCCCCATTTCATCAAAATTTTGCAATAGATGAGGGAATTGTGCTCCAATTTGTTTCTTGGTTAACCACTTGCCTTGATGAGGGAATTGACCAACTCGAACCACCCGATATAGAGGAATTTTCTGATTTCTCAAATATTTTAGCATGACTTCAATGATATGATCACACTGTAATGGATGGATTTAATTCTATAGTATGAATATGTTCAGAAACTTGAGAGATGCCCAATAATGGAGGAAATAAGGACACAATAGTTCCACATTAAAAATTGGATGTAATCCCAAAAACTATGGAAAATCAAGTTTAAAAGCATTCTCATCAACTTGTTTCTTAATGGTATATGGGCCATGCCAAATACGATGAAGCTTTCTATTAGGTCCTTGGAGGTTCTCCTTCTGAATATATAGCCATACCTTATGACCAATCTTGAAATGACAAGGAGTTCTACACTAATCATGTCTTTCCTTATACTTCTTATTGCTTTGCTCTATGTTTTTTTTGCTTTATCTGCCTCCTTTTCAGTATTTAGTGACTGACTAGATTGCAAGATAGGTAGTGCTACATCTATAGGTGCCAATGGTTGATACCCAAGAAAAACCTCAAATGGATTGTGTCCTATAGTAGTGTGGAGTGCATGGTTGTAGCTATGTTGCACATAAGGCAAGCTCTTATCCCATGTACATAGGTGTTTGGAGTGATACACTCAAAGGACATGGATAATCATTCTATTGACTACCTCTATTTTTACATCTTTTTGAGGATGGAATGCTATAGACTTTGTCAACTTTGTTCCATTTTAGCCCATAGTGAAGACTAAAAACTACTAATGAACCAACTATCCCTGTCAGAAATAATGCTTTTTTGGCAACCCAAAATGAACCCAAACATGCTCAGAAAATAGCTTGATAGTCTCATCTACTAAAATTATTTTTTTACAAGTCACAATGATAGCCATTTTAGAAAATCTATCCACCACCACATATATACAATCATTTCCCCTTCTTCTACTTAGAATCCTAGACATAAAATCCATTGAAATAAAATGCCATGGTTTATCAGGGATAGATAATGGCAGATAGAGACCCAATTTATAATTCAAAGGCTTTACAATTACACATGCTACACATAATTTTATATATAAAATGATATCCTATTTCATTTTTGGCTAATAGATATACTTTTTGATAATTGCAGTAGTCTTACCAATACCAAATTGTCCTACCACCCGACTATAGTGTGCTTCCCATATCAATTTCTTTCTTTCTTTACTAGGGACACATATGTGACCAATATGAAAAAGTAACCCATCATGTATATAAAATTTAGGAACATGCTTCCCTTCTAAGACTACATTGTAAATGTCACAAAAATTAGGATCATCATCATATAGTTGAGCCCAATATTTTGTTTGATGGCCATAGGAATCAAACACCATTGTCAAGCCTTTGATTAGAGGCCTACTCAAATAGTCTATTACTTTATTATTGCTTTACTTTTTATGACAAATGTTGAGGTGAAATTGTTGTAAATAAGCTGACCACCTTTGATGCCCATTGTTCTGTAACTTCCCCTATGTTTGCAAGCATTGAAGAGGCTTATGATATGTATGTATCATAGTTTCATTTCCCAAGATATAGTGCTTCCACTATTTATAGGCCCAAAAAATGGCATACAACTCCTTGTCATAGGTGGGGCACCTTTGTACTATATCAAAAAATGTCTCACTATGATAAAAAATGAGGTGTTCATATTGCATGAGTACATCACCAAGAGCATAATTTTATGCATTTGTTTCTATCTCAAATGATTGTTGCAAGTCTAGAAGGACCAATACTACAGTTGAACATAATCTTAGTTTTAATTTCTCAAATTCTTTTTTTTTCTCTATCCACCAAAATTTATCTTGTGCTCCACTCTCGAGTGGCTGATTAAGAGGCCATGATAAATGTGAAATGTGATAGAAGTTAGCTAGACCTAAGAAACTATAAAGTTCTATGAAATTTGTAGGAGGTGACCAATCTCTGATTATTTGTATCTTTGTAGGATCCACATTAACACCATCATTATCAATGGCATAACCTAAGTATTGGATGCTTTTCATACCAAAATATCACTTTTCTATGTTGGCATAGAGTTTATGTTTCTACATACTCAAAAGTATATGTTCAACATGTTGCAAATGTTCAGATTAGGTTTTGCTAAAAATGAGGATATCATCCAAATAAATAGCTACAAAAGAATCAATGAATGGTCTAAGCACATCATTCATCAACTTCATAAATGTAGTAGGAGCATTTGTAAAGCCAAAAGACATAACCAACCATTCAAAAAAACCTTCCTTGGAGTTAAATGCAATATTCCATACATTCGCTGGATCAATTCGTACTTGGTCATACCCAGATTTCAAGTCAATTTTTGTAAAGAGCGTAGCCCCCCTAAGTTAACCCAAAAGATCATCAATTCAAGGAATTTGATATCGATTTTTTCACAATAGTTCTATGAAGTCTCATGTAATCAATACAAATTCTCCATGTCCCATCTTTCTTTCTTTCCAAGACAATGAGATTGCCACATGGTGAAGCACTTGCCTTGATGTGTCCCTTTTCAACCAGTTCTTGAATCCATCTCTTAATTTCATCATTTTCCAAAATTGACCTCCTATATATTGAAGCATGTGGTAATGGTGTTCCTAGAATTAAATTAGTAGAGTACTTGACTTGATAGTGTATTGGAATCCTTACTGGTGATTCAGACACACATTAGTACTATTAATTTTTTTATCCATCTCCTTTTGCTGGTCAATTGTTGTGGCCACCTTAGAATGTGTGTTAAGAACAACTAACTTTTTTTTCTCAAGATGAATCTGTGTGCTAAAATGTTGTCACACTTCTATGAATCATTACATGTAAGAAAACTCAAGAATGAGCCCTCACAAATCAATCCATAGCTCTCTACTCATAGAGTGCAAGGGTTTGCAATGGAGGCCCTCAGTTTGACCTATTTTTGTGCCCATGCAAGTACACCATGAGATGAGAGATTCAAAGAGGAAAATCAAGAATGCTAGTCTCCATGATCTTCAAATATGCATGAAAATAAGATCTAATCTATGAAAGCAAAATCTAATCTGTAAATGCAAGATCTAAGCTAAAAGCCCATGATGGGTGCAAGAGAGAAAGAGACAAGAAAATAGAAGTTCTCCACAAAAAGCTTTTGTATTCAAACTCCTTCAAAAATTGGTCTTCAAACCTGTAGCATAACGATAGCATAATCATGGGTGTGTAACATGAGGAGAGGGCTCTCCCTTATAAAGAAAATTATGGAGGTGAGAGGCTTCTCACAACCAATATGGGATAATAGAGCTTGATCCATGTGAGACAAAATTCCACCAATGAGAAAAGAGGAGTGGTTGAGGAGAAAGTGGAAAGATAAATCCCACTTAGATCACTTTTTTTAAGTGTAGAGAAATTAAATAAAAAGAATTTATTTTATTTCCTTTTTTCATCAAAAGAGATATTTAAGTGGGATTTTTATTTAATTAAAAGGAAGCAAGTTCTTTTTAATTAAATAGAAGATATTTAATTAAATTAAAAGAGAGGTTTTTCTCTTAATTAATTAAATGTGGATGAACTGTTTAATTAAAAGAGAGGTTTTCTTTTAATTAAATGGGGATTTTATTTTATTTAATTAAAAGAGAAGATTTTCTTTTAATTAAATAAGACTTGGAATAAGATGATCAATCTTAGAAATGAAATAAATCGAATTTGATCAAGGAAATTGATTTGAATTGATTTAATAAAATATTACAAACCATTGATTCAGAAAATTTGATAAATTGATAAATTGAATAATGGGGGCCCATAGTCTAGGCGACCATTTTTGGGTGCATACATTTGCCCCTCTTTGACTAATGTGTGATCGATTCGGGAACACATGTAGTCAAAGAAAGAAATTGAAGTGTGAGGTCAATTTGGGATCACAAAACAACCCAGATGTGTGGTCGACTCGGGAACACATCAAGACAAAGAATACAAATAAATTTTAACTTGAAAAAGTCGAGGATAAAATTGATAAAACTGAATCAAGGATTGAAATTGATAATTACTGCCCCCTCGTGATCGAAATCGAAATGAGATAGAGGAGAAACAACAAATTGATAAATTTGATCAAATCGAACAAAAGATAAGGTTCTTGATGTAAGATGAAAGATATAAGAATCATAGAACCAAGGTAGATCATCAAGCATGAAATATTATGCCCCAAAGGTGATTTAGAAGAAAAGAAGTGGGGAAAAAGAAAATGGAAGATAGAAGTTTGAAAGATATGGAAAGAAAAAGAAATAAGAAAAGAAAATGCTCCAAAAATCAATCAACTGTTTAAGATAGAAATTTCGATTGAGATCACGAAAGAAAATAAGGAAATGAAGATCAAAATGTGACCACAATTGATTAAATGTCCACAATAAAGATGAAAGGAGAACCCTCTCAAACTCATAATGCAGCCTAAAAATGCAAACTAACATGAAGTCTAATAATGCAAGCTACATGAAATGCAATGGTGTACTTGCAAAAGAGCAACTGTAACATAGGATTTTGTTGTTGCTTTTAATAAGAAACCTTAAGATTTGATATGAATGTGATTTATCTTTTATAATCCTCATGTTAGAATGAAAGATAAGACATACCCTTCTAAACTGTCATGCTAAGTATGTCAAATCTCAAAAAGGCTATTTCATTAAAGAGATTATAATCCTCTTGCATCTCTTTGTATTCAATAATGTGGAGCTATCAACATTTATATATCTCATCTTTTTTCGATAATTCTCCATTCATTTGTATCATGACATGATGAAAGAGTCACCTTTTAAGCCATGTGTTGCTTCATAACTAATTATTATAGAACAACATCGATTGGATGCTAAAGAGATATGGTAATTTAGAGCATTCTTTGTTATGGTTAGTAATTATGTATCTTCTTGAAATGTAAATAACCATTACACATCAAACTAATTTATTATATTAAAATAGCTAATAAATAATATTTGAAGATGGACTATTTATATTGTTCTATAATACTATTATATTTATATTTATATTTTTAAAAGTGAAAATTATACATTTATGTATTTTTAATATAGAATGGTAATATTGGCTTTTTAGAATCTCTTTTCATACTTATTTATTAAAATTAGTAGAAACATTCATTTTATAATTATAAAGTATTCAAAGTTTCATACCTTTCTTAATTAATAATTTATTGACTAATAATGTTACAAAACATATTGTGATTTATTATTTAAAATAATAGTAGTTTTTGAGAAATAAATATATAAATTAAAATAGTTACATTTATCTTAACATTCCTAACTAGAAAATTGGTATAATTCTCAAAGTAGTACATTTATTTATTAACTATTGAATGTAAAGGTCGCATAATAAAATTAGACATTATACTTATTTATATAAATGTGCATCAATAATATTAGAAAATATGGATGGTTGACTTACCTGTATCTCTCCTTACTAGTTTTACTTATCAAACTCATTCTCTAATTTGGAGCTGGAGAGGCACTACATCCTCCCCCCCTTAAAACTTGACTTACTCTTGGAAGTCAAAAAGGGTTAAATTGCAAGAGCATCCTAAACAATATAAACTAATTTCCATGATAATGACTAGACATCACACATAAAGATAACAATTCATATTAATATCAATAAATATAGATGTATCAAATGAAAGCACATTAACTAATTGAGTCATCAACAATAAGGAATAGAATTATAGCTTAATAGAATGAAAAGTTAGGCATAAGTACAACAAATTTCAATATCTTTGAATAGTTATGAAAGTGTACGTAAGGTGCTCTACTCTTCTATGAATATATTATTATTAACATATTTTATTATCCATAAAAGATTAAGATAACTTATTCACATCTTACATAACATAAATAGAGAGATATTATTTCTCACTATGCAAATAATAAATACACTTATTTATTCACTATTACTTAATTTACATTCACCACTTCATAAATATATCTATAAGATAAACAACTTGGAGTATTCAATCTTCCTTCATATGGATCACCATTTTCCAAAACTCAATTTCATCTATGTTTGAACTTTATAATTTACATGGAAATAAAAATACATTATACACAATGATGCAAAGAGGATGGTATAATTATATCTCTATAATGCAAACAATTAACATTCTAGATATATATTCTAAATAAAAACATACAAGTCCACATCACTGGGATAACACATCACAAGGCTCACAAGAAGTTGCCTCTTTGGACAGGCTCTCACTCCAGGGTACAACACCAGTCTCATCTATTCTATAATGATTATCCATAATCCATGATCCATATGGTCAAAACCATAATACATGATCCAATCCTCACTTAGTGGCTTGATGGTGCACAAGCCTCACACACTAAGAGGTCACCCATAGAAGACAACATGCCTTGTTCCTTGTTTGTATAAGATGGTTAGCTTCCAAAGAATATACACCACACATAGGTGGATAGTGGATAAAATCTACATAACAACCTCTCATACCCCCATCCTCAAGGGTTCCTCATGTCTTCTTTCTCGTATACACTCAACAAGTTTTCCTCATGTGCCCTTGATGAGGCAATCACATTAGAACACATGATCGACATTTGAAAACAAAAAAGAAATTAGTCTAGCCACTAAATAATAAAGAAGTAGTAAGATAGGAGAATTTTTCAATACATTAAAAAAATAAATATAAGATAAAGTTCATAGATTGTGGCTAACTTTCATAAACAAAGATAAACAAATTTATTGGTCTACACAATCAAAGATAAAAATAATCTTAAATTTCACATTACATCACTATGTGGCTATACATAGTCACTTCACAAGGAAGGAGGGAACGAAGTCTAGCTATTGAAATATCCCTTCATGTGGGGCACCCTAGGTGCATTGTCTACATGGCATAGGGTGTTCACCTTAGAAATATCCCACATCAGGTGCACTCAATATGACCATACACCAAGTAGAGATGTAACGCCCCACCAAGGGATCCAAAGAATTAACCTAAAGTTTCACTAAGTTTGGTAGCATTTTTTTTTTTTTAAAACATGAAAGTTAAAACCATTTACAACTTATACATAGTAATGTAAGAAATAACAACAATACAAGTGAAAGTAAATGTAGCATACATAACAGGTTACAATCCTTAAGGATCCCAAGATGGTGAGTCACATTTAATTTAGTTAAAACTAAGACTAACAACTACCACATCCACATGAAAGAATAATGAAAAGTCCAATGTTCTTAAATTACATTTTTGATTGCTCAATCATCCATTGTACATGCCATAGAGTATGAAATGCTTAAAAGAATATACATATGTGAAATAAAGTATATCATCCTATTCTAATCCATGATGCAATTACAAGTAGTAAATAAAACCACATGTCATACATGATACATCATCATAGAAGATATAAACATCCATCATAAAAGATAACCATATATCATCAAACATAATTACCTAAGTGCACGGTTCCTCCCAACCATAAATAGCATCATTAGACCATTGTGGGCCCTAGCCATCCCTCCGTGCATAACATCCCAAGTCACTAAAGAGATCATCGGTAGTATAGTAATTAGGGATGTCACACTTAAAACATACTACATCATATGCAGAAAGAAATCTAACATGCTACAACATATACATAAAGAAATCTAACATGCAAGGATAAAGCATAAGATAAGTAAACGACATCATCTATCACATGATAAACATCAATGTAAGGATACATGTCCACCATCATAATCCATGATCAGAATTAAGATAGATGCCAATGAAGAATGCATTAGCCACGGTGTCTCAAATGGATCTCAAATGATAAGAGTGGAAAGCACTACCACCCAACCGTGTGGAACCTAAATGGTCCACTCCCACTACGCTGAGGAGATAATCTCAAGTCCCAAAAATAGGATATCAAATCACATAGCACAAACACTTTCTAAGTCTAGGAATCCTAAAAGTATACTAAAAGTATTCTAACTCAAAGGTTCCAATCACAAACCGACATCTAATCCCAGAGGCACAACAATAAGTACACCACCAAAGATACACAAAATCTATAGAGGAGACTTAGGCTAAATACTAGGGAGTGTCATCACATGGCTTCTTGAGTTACCTTGGACTAGTTTCTAAATAGACCCCAGACCCTCAAGCGTTGAGTTACCCTAGACTGGTTACTTTGAACCCTAGACCCTCAACGTGGCACATTTGAAAACCAAAAAGCCCTCTCAAGAGATGAGGCACTCATCCCATTCCCATCCTTAGTCTATACAAGCACTCAAGGCATGGGTGGATCAAATATCTCTAACTTATCTTTTTAGTGTGTTTCCCCCCATAAATTTTAATTACTAGATTATCACTTATTACATAACTTGCATTAGGTTACCCTGGTATTGACCACTTTGGGTCCCAGACCCCTATGCAAGCCACTCCCAAAGTCATGTACCTAGACAACCTCTCCTAAACACATAAATCCACAGTTGTGTCCCATACCACAACACTCATAAAGAACAAACTTGGTTCCTTAATAGGCAACCAGATAATAAGATGGTTCTCCCATCCAAGAACACATAAAAGCTCCACAAAATAAACCTCATAAATATAATCTCCAATATGAATCACAATATCCATTGGTTCTCAACAAGCAACCAAAAAGTATCTCAAAGCAATACTAATCGAAGACTCCAAAATGGTTGAGTCAAAACATGTCACAACATGACATCATCAATAAATAAATCAACACTTCAGTCCCATCACGGCGACTGGAAAGTAATCCAAGGATAACTGATCGATGACTCAAAAATGGTTAAGTCAAGTGCCTCAGATACATATAACTCAGCTTCACTCAAGAAGACTGATGAGCAATAACAATCAGTAAATACAAACATCTCATAGAGCATACCATCACATAACCATGGTTGGGTTTAGAAAGATCGAGACCAAATAACATCAACATGCCATCACATCTCATAACCCCCGAGCCTTTGCTAGACATCCTATAACTGGTCAACAGCTAGTCAACCCAAAAACCCAAAACAAGAAGCATAGAGAAAACACAATGCAAGCACATGTTTTGGTTTGCTAAAAACACATAGTTGAATTAAGTGTGGAGGTTTCAGTTTCTATTTGCAAGTATACTTCAAGTATATAAGATTTATCATTTGACCTACAAGTCAACCCGTTTGTTCCCTCGATAGCATTATCCTTCCATTGTTTTAAAACAACTTTTTAAAATAATCATAAGATAATTATATACTTGTATAAAACATTGCACTAGCACCCATTGACTTTTAGATAAAATCACTCACACTATTCAAAACATTAGAATCAACTTTTCAAATAATTAGTTTACAATTTCGTTTAAACACTTCAAGGACAATCATTTATTTAAAATAATCCTCATTGATTTTAAGTAAAATCAATCTCATTAATAATTCAATTATTTAATTCCACTAAACACTTATTAATATCTCTTTTCTTTTAAATTGACCTCATTTAAAAATCCATTTACTTAAATTAATAATTAATTACACTTCTTCTACTATTAACTAATCTTAATTAAATTAAATTTAATTAAATTAGTTAATAAATCATATAAAACTAATGCACAGTAATAAGATTCTATTCAAACCTGCTGTAGTGGCAGAATAGAAAGCTTATGCGGTAGGAAGTCTAGTGGTGACAAGAAGATCGCATATAGAACTATAAATCCAGAATTGGATCGCGATAGAAAGTCTAGTGGCGACAAGAAGATAGCATACATAACTATAAATCTAGAATTTCATTGTGATAGAAAGTCTAGTGGCGACAGGAAGATAGCATACATAACTATAAATCCAAAATTGCATCGCGACAGGAAGTCTAGTGGCGACAAGAAGATAGCATACATAATTATAAATCCAGAATTGCATTGCGATAGGAAGTCTAGTGGAGACAGGAAAATAGCATACAGAATTATAAATCAAGAATTGCATTGCGATAGGAAGTCTAGTAGCGACAAGAAAAATAGCATACAAAATTATAAATATGGAATTGCATCACGACAAGAAAAATAAAGAGTGCAAATGAAATATGCAAAAATCATGAGTGTATCTGGATACTGATGCTAATTTTCTATGCCTCAAAAAATCGTAGAGAAGCTCCTCCCTTCAAAATCTTGCCCTTTCCAAAAATTCCTTCCTTCTCCAACATTTGCAATTTCTCCAAGAACTGAAACCCCCTTGAAGTGATTAGGAGTGCTTATAGAAGCATAAGAGGATGTAGAAGCATATGAGCCTCTCAAATACTTTTTTTAGCTTCCCATACACACTAGGAGAGCCTCTATATAAAGGCCTCTAAGATGCATCTAGAATGTGTCTAGAAAGAACTAGGAGATAAGCGTGACAACTAAACACATAACTTTCATGATAAGAAGACAAACATGATGAGGTCTCTAGAATGTTGTAGACACCATGTGCTCAAATAATATGCTAACTCCTAAGTGTAGACAACACATGCATAATTAGAGTGCAAACTCTTGTGTTGTCAACATGAAAACTCCCAAGAGCTCGCATACTCCTATGTGAATAAATATTAAAATAATGCACATTAATTTATTTAATATTCACTTTTCTCTTTTCCAAATAATTTATTTATTTAAATTAATTAATTAATTTAAATTAATTTATTAATTTTACATCTCATGCACTCACTTTAATAAATCCACTTGTTTAATCTTAATATATTTATATTTTAATCACATGCACACATCAGGCAATCTAGAATCTTTAATAATTATAATATCCTTTCCACTTTTAAATTCATTTTTGAAACTTAATTGATAAAATATTTATTAAGTTAAATAAATATTATCACATTCCAACTTTAAAATTATAACTTTTATCTTCAAATTCAATTATTTTATTTAATTAATTTCCCAATTAATTAAATAAAATAAATATTAAAAGTATCATATTAATTTTCTCTTAAATTAAACCATTAATTAAATCTTTTAATTAGGCTCAATTGATAGAAAATACACTAAAGGCTCATAAATTACAATACAAAAACCCATCATAGCCAAAATACATACAAAATGAAACCAAGGGTTAATATCATGAATTACATCATCCAACGTATTCGAAGGGTACTTGACTCAGATACTTGTCCTAATTTTCAATTAGGACAAATGGCTTAAAGGGTTGGAATTTGGACTTGAGAATTTATCTCCCCTCTCTTATCATTGAGATAATGCAATAGGGTACACTCATCCTGGCAATTCAGGGAAGTTGATACCTGGTACCTGTACCCTACATAAAATCCACACATGTACATACACAATATATACGAAGCTAAATAGACAATGGCAAGAAGTGGTGCATCGTGTAGATCCCGACTAGCAGGTGACTACGACTCCCTTCCTTAACCATATCAGAAATGCCATACAAAAAGAAAAAAAATATGCACACCATACACATGCAAGTATGGGGTAAGTATTCATGAGAAAACACACAGAATAAACCATCTATCTAATCATAATCAATAACTGAAATCACTTGAATAATCATCATGCATACATGAACTATAAAGTACCAAGTAATCTCATCATATAATAAACTGAATCTAAAACAATATCTAATAATCTCAAAATAATGTTACTAATAATCATCAACATAAAACTAGCCCTAAAAGAGTTCGACAATGATAACAAAAATGTGAACTAGGGGCAGGCACTACAAGAGAAGGCACACATTGGTTGTATGTCTCATGGAAATGTTCCCCATAAGTACATGTGCAGGACACACCCCACTAGAGCTAGAGGTATACATGGATAAGGGTCACCCATATTCTTATCACAAGCATCCATGGGTTTCCTTGTACATGCATGCAAGCATCTCTAATTGCTTTGCATCAAGTAGAGAATAAACAAGTCTCACATTGAGTATTGATATTAAGCTTTGAATTATGGGGATTTGGCTAACACTTATGAACCTTACATATGGGTTCATCATAAGGGGAAGACTAGAAGTATTTGATTACTTCCTTCCTTGGGTAGTGGAAGCTAAGGCCTCTTTACACTGCCATTATTCATATGTTTCCCATACTACCCAAAGAAGTGGTAATGATGATACTACCCCTTCACATACCGAGTTCTAGAAATATCATCAATTACTCCATCCCTTGAGTAGTGGAAGATAATGTTTCTTCATGCCACAATTATTCATACACTAACCATAATACAAGAGGAATTGGTAACAATTACTACTCTTTATAGACAACCCTCAAGTTGGTACTTGGTGGGGTTGCAAAAAAGCAAGAAACACATAGGAGGTATGGATTCCCCCATACCTATGCATAAACATAATTCCCATGGATGGGTCCTTTATTATACAATAAGATGATGGGGTCGACAAATGTTCACATGATTAACTAAGATTAAGCAAGACAACGGGGTCAAAAAGTTTTAGGGTTTAACTATAATGGAACTAATTGTGATTAATTGTTACGACCTTAAGGATGCTCTAATAACTAGGCTCTCACTGCTAGATGAATAACCACATTGTCGCTACATCTTTAATCCATTGCCCTAGGCTTAATGTCATAAATTACTACTTTCAACTTCATTCAGATTACCCTTTAAAAAAAAAAAAATTAAATCCAAAGTCTAAACTAGCCTAAATTTTTCTCCAACTTACTCATAACCATCTACTTGATTAATTTATTGTTTACCATAATAATTGATGACAAGAATGAATTCAATAAATGTATATTTTAATCTAAACTTTGTTTGAATTATTTGCAATTTAAGTTCATATTACAATCGATCTATAAGCTTGTAATAGAACAGATCTAATGAATGAGACATCAAATTACAATATTCAATTTCAGGAAGATACCTTTTTACTAGAAACTAATTCAATATTCTAACATTTAATCACTTACCTAGTAATCGAAGCTAATCCAAATTTTGAATTAGACATACCTCTAAAACTATCTAAACATAAACATTAATTAGAATGACCATGACTAATTTAATTACTACCAAAATAAATTGACCTAAATTAAATTTTAAACTAGCATAATCTAGTACTAAACTAAAGATATGACCAAACTGAATTAAATTTCAAAGTAAAATAATACTGCTCAACTAATGCTTAAATTTAACACAACTTAAGCTAAACTTAAATAATAAATGAACTAAAAACAACAACTCCTTTAAAATTAAAACTTATAATAATAAAACTACAAATAAGCAATTGCTAACATACTAACTAAAAAGAGACATGGCTAACACCAAGCTAACAACAAAACAATATTACTAACTACTAATCTAATGGGATGATTTATATAAATAAAGAAAACTAATAACAATACTAACTAATTTTAATCCATGAATAAATTTTCAAGATAAAATTCCACCAATTTTTTTTTTAGACTAAAAATTTAAATGACAAACAAACTAAACTAAAATAAGGTAGCCAACATTCTAACTTAAATGAATTTATTCTAAAACTAGCCTAAAATATAATCCTACTAAAACAATAACTAAACTAACAATCCCCTAACTTACACTTGGCAAAGGGGACAAGTGGACTGTCCCATCCACTTTCCCCATTCTCCCCTGTGAGAAACACGCCACCCTAGGATGCTTGGCACGCTACTCAGGGAGTTGGAGCGCTGCCCAAAACCCTCCACCTTAGGGAATGTTGGAGATCCCAACAAGGAAGGTGGTGTCAGCAAATAAATCATTAAACCTTTGCTTGGGTTGAAGGCTGCCCCACCCACTTGCCTTGGACGTCCACCAAGGAAGTGACACACTATCCCATGAATGAATTTCACAGCCCAAGTACACTCTCTCCAAGGAAGTACGCTATGGATGGTAGAGGGGTGAAGGAAAGAATTTGGAATAACAACTGCACAACATTAATGTCTTTATCATTCAAATTGCCATATCTCATGGTCAAGGCAAGGAGGTTGACAAGAATTCACTGGTTATGAGGAGAATTAGAATTAATTGCATTGTCCTGAGAGATACGTCTAGCCTTTCCTCACAAATTTATCTTTGTATAGACATAGAAGTCTAGGGTCACAAGGGTTAATAGCAATCAAGTCTAGTGATTAGTTTTAGGATAGATATAAGGAGGTAGTGAATGCATAAAGTTTTTTTGGTGAGAGGTGTCACAAGATGCCCATATGATATCTTAATTATAAATGCATTTTATCTATAATCCTTTTTAAAAGTTTAATATTAGATTTTGGTTGCAACCAAAGGAATAAAACAAGGAATATTCTTTGTGGCCTAAGAGGGAATTAAATTGTTTTCCCATACATTTTCCAGAGAGGTCTTTTAAGCCTGGAGGTGCACATTTTGTTAGAAACCAATTTTCACTAAGAAATGGCATAATGTTTTCTTTACTATAAATTCATTTTATTCTCAAGAGTGCAAGGGATATAACTTGTTTTACATCTACTAAATTATGTCTTAATTGTTCCTTATGCCACAAGGTGAATCTTCCTTCTTTTCTGAATTCAAGAAATAGATGATCTCTAGTTCAATTGATTATATTCAAATGGGACTTAGCAATGAAGGTGTTAACTTTGTGATTGCAAGGTAGGATTTCTAATTCATCTAATTACTTAACCATATATTGCAACATCAATATCTCAATTTGCATTGTATTAACAAAATTGGAACTTGGAGATTTATAATTTAGTGTCAATATCTATCAATTTATTTTCTCACAACATATGCAAAATTTGAAACCACTTAAGATCAATACAAGGGAGAATTCATGATTAATTTCTTTCTCTATTATTCATCTTGGTTCAAGGCTCCATCGGGAAAGAACCAATAAGAAAACTCGATGTCTTTGCCACTACATAAAATTCAATTACAATTTACACAATATTACAATTCAAGAAGATTTCTTCAAGGATTCCACAATAGAACTTTTATCAACTGACTTCATTGCATCAAGAGTAAACATGGAAAATACAAGAAAACAACATGGAGATAACATCACAAGGAGATAAGTAAAATGAACATACATTCCCACCCGGTTGCACAATAGGTCCAACAATGAACCAATATAGGGGAAAGGTGGATTTTGTCAATAGGAGAAGTCAATCACCATACCTTCACTTAGCCTTTTCGAGGCTTAAAACTTCAAGAATTTCCATTCTTTCTCAAGGCCCTTTCGAGGCTACATCCACAAGGATTTTCATTCTTTACCATATTCAAGAATTCTCAATAACAACAAGGTATGGGATGACAAGTAGGGGCCCATACACCCTACCCTTTCTCCCTTCTCCCTCCATGAGAGGAGACTCTACACTATTGAGGTCCAACTAATGCCCTTTCCCCAAGCATGGCCACTTCTTCCCTACCCAAGGGTGAGTGTTGCAAAATAAATCCCCATGAAAATCTCTCAAAAACAATCAACACACCAAGAAGGCATAAGAATAACTTCAAAGAAAACAAGATAAAATCCCTCCCAATACCACCCTCAACACACAAGCAAGAAATGCATATCTACACATTGTCTCCAACATGATTCAACAAGATTCAAAACATGAACACACACAAGGAACCATTCATGGAGTGAAGAATTCCTACCTTCAAAAAAAAGGGTTATGGCAATGGTGGTTTGAGAAGAGCTTCCTTTTCTCCCTTCAATCTTCAAGACTTTCTCCAAACTAGAGGATTGGGTGACAAAAAAAACTAAAGTTCCCCCAAAAGGCCTCTAAATATGGTCCTTAACTCCAATAGGATTCAAGTAACTCAAGATGGAGGTTGGTTTTACTAACCCAAGTAAAGGACAACCCATTTTCGAAATCAGCCTATAATAGGGTTTTTAAGAGACCCTAAGAGTCAACCTAGGAGGCTAGAGGGTTGGAAAGTAACCCCACCCATACCCTTATCCATAGGGGTGCTTAAATTTAATGTTGCTAAGCCTTAAAGGCTTATTAGGAACAATTTAAAAGTTAGGAGGATAGCAAGATCAATTTACAACCTTTAAAGAATTATAATATAAGGTTAGCACAAAATTAATAAGTAGTTTAGCTTCGCTTTTCCGTTGATTTGTCTCAGCTAACTTTTCTGCACACTCATTGCACACATCAGTAGGTCCAAAACCATATGCATAATGCGAATTAGATATTAGAGGGATTATATAAATTAAAGCATCCATTTCTAAGAATTAGTTGTTCATCTAATTCTACTCATATTTCTAACCTTTCGACTTGCATAACCAAATGTGTTAGCGTTGCATACATTTTATTTCATCATTATACATATTTATAAGCATTAAATGGCAAAATCAAATAACTGAAGTAAGCATCATACATCGCAAAATAGCATAACAATGTTCAGTGTATCCAATAATGTTCTGACATGTTAGCATGAGTATCAAAATAACAATGTGTCATCGGTGCTAGGATGGGTTGGGGTGAGGCCTCACACCATAGTAGAAATGACAACCTTTATTGTGATTATCATAGGAACAAGAGTCATAAAACTGAAAATGCATAAAAAGGAAACATGCCATCGAAGATATAATTGATGAAGAGAAGGTTTTAGTTGATGGTCATGTTAAACATTCAGATTATAAGGCTTTTAAATACCCATTCTCTAAATATGACAAAGGGGATGGAAAGATTAACTACATCTACACAGAGAATGACAACATTATCCATATGCTTAAACCTATGAGTGAGGTCATTAACATGGTGAGGCCTAAAGCTAATGCACCCAACTATGATTTAGATGTTGATAAGGAACCTGAAATCATCTTAAGAGGTATTTCTTCTTCAATGAAATCCCAATCTTCCAATGTACATAAACTTATTATCATGATTAGAGATGTCAATTCTCCTTCACATGCAAAAAGTCTAAATATTGTCACTAGAAGTCAACCTAAGATCATGCATATGGTTTCTAATTATTCAAAGCCAAATAATTGTAAGAAAGTGGGATAATATTCCAAAAAAGTCTCTACTTCTATCAAGTTAACCTACAACCTAGTGGATCAACTTCAATGCGCTCCTGTTGAAATTTTGATCTTTGAGTTACTTGAGTTATCACCTACTCACAAAGAGATCTTAGAGAAGGCATTACAAATAACTAGTTTCCTTATGATGTTTATAGGAACCAATTCCATACCATGGTTAATAATATTGCATGTCCATACTACCTTTCATTGCTTGAAGAAGATGACATGTCCTTAAGCCACCCACATAATCTTGTCCTTCATATTGAGTTCCAAATCTATTAAACCTAAGTCAGACACATGCTAATAGATAATGGAATTGGGTTGAATATTTTCTCTTTCAATGTGGTCAAACAAATGGGGTTAGAATTGTACATTGATCCTAGAAGGAAGATTGTCATTAAGGATTATGATGAAGTTCAGAGATCTTCTAAGGGATTGGTTGTATTACTAATTTGAGTTGGTCCAATTGAGAAGGACATAGTCTTCCAATTTCTTGACATATCTGTTGCCTACAACTATCATATCCCCATTTTAAGATAGATTTTTAATAATAATTATATAATACAATGTTATTAATTAAATAATAAAGCTATATTAAAAATAATACTAAACTATAAACCAAGGAAATAATAATTATTTAATCTATATTATTAATAAAATAATATTTAGTATGATATTTTAAATAATTAAAAATAAAATAAAATTTCAATGAGTAAAGAAAGAAAGAAAGAAAATTAAATACAAGAGACAATATTGTAGAAAGTATGTTAACTTTCTAAATAGAATTTAATAATAAATAAAATAAGCACATATAAGTAAGTAAATAAATAATATAACATAGAATAATATAAATTAATTAAATCTAATGAAAATTCAAGAGATATTTAACAAATAGACATGAATCCTTAAAATTAAGATATAAAAAGGAGGAGAGTTTATTTTAGAGAGGGGAGAAAAGGAAGAGAAGATGAGAGGAGTTCAAAAGGAAAAATGGAAGAGGAAAGTAATATGAGAAAAATAAGGAAGTGACTTTCTAAAAAGTTATCAATGATATTTAAAGGATGTGAATCTTTGAAAGGGTCATAATTATGAACAATTTTGACTCTTCAAATATATTTTAATTATACGGTATTGGGACTTTTCCAAAAGATTTTAGTTATGAAGGGTTGTGACTATTTTGAAAGGATTATAACTATGAAGTGTTGTGACTTTTCAAAGTATTTTGTATAATGAAAGGGTGTGACTCTTGGAAAAGAATAAGGTAAGAAAGGTATGTTTGTGGATTATATTTTTTAATTATGTTTATGAATTTATTTATGAACAATTCTTGTGGATAATATTGTGTTAGCTCATGGGTTAACACCATTGATATCGATGTGAACTCGAAGCATGGACCATGTAAGATATTAATATCTACATTGTCCGCCATGGCTGAGATTTGATATCAGAGCATGGAGCATGGAGATATTAAGATCTCCATTGCCCACCATGGCCAATAATTGAGTAATAATACATTAATCTATTAGGAGAATTATAAGACTCGAAGCATGGGGGTAGCAAGGTATTAACACCTTGAACCAACTACCATGGCCAAGAATTCTCCATGTTGTTAGAATAATCTGATGTTGTCAAATATATGCATATGTCATTGGCCTTGGATAGAGGATGCCCATCCAAGAAGAATCTTAAGGGGTACACTCCTAGGATGACAACAAAGTAGCTATAACCTATGAAGCCCAATCTAGAGAGGTCCTTAAGATTGGGGTTAATTTAGAGGGTAGACTAATATATTTATCATTATTATTGTGATTCTAACATTTATTTTTATAGGTATTACTTGTCCCTAACTAACCCTATTAGTGGGGACATTACAGCGGTATCAAGGCATGATCTTGCCATGCTGTAGGGTTAAAGAGGATCTAGAAAAATAATTTATATAAAAGATTAATGTAGGGAGTTAATGACTATTAGAAGGGATTCAAACATATCCATGATAGAAACCTAATAATTTGGACTAAAAGAAATATATATCTCAACTCAACGAAAGAAATTATCTAATTGCTTGAGGACAAGCAATTTGAGGAAGGGTGGACTGTCCTATCCCCATTTTAAGATAGAATTTTAATAATAATTAGATAATACAATGTTATTAAATAAATAATAAAGTTATATTAAAAATAATACTAAACTATAAACTAAGGAAATAATAATTATTTAATCTATATTATTAATAAAATAACATTTAGTATGATATTTTAAATAATTAAAAATAAAATAAAATTTCAATGAGTAAATAAATAAATAAATAAAATTAAATACAAGAGATAATATTGTAGAAAGTATGTTAACTTTATAAATAGAATTTAATAATAAATAAAATAAACACATATAAGTAAGTAAATAAATAATATAACATAGAATAATATAAATTAACTAAGTCTAATGAAAATTCAAGAGATATTTAACAAATAGACATGACTCCTTAAAATTAAGATATAAAAGGGAGGAGAGTTTATTTTAGAGAGGGGAGAAAAGGAAGAGAAGAGGAGAGGAGTTCAAAAGGAAAAATAGAAGAGGAAAGTAATATGAAGAAAATAAGGAAGTGACTTTCTGAAAAGGTATCAATGATAGTGAAAGGATGTGAACCTTTGAAAGGGTCATAATTATGAATAGTTGTGACTCTTCAAAAAAAAACTAATTATAAAGTTTTGAGACTTTTTCAAAGGATTTTAGTTATGAAGGGTCATGACTTTTCGAAAGGATTATAACTATGAAGTGTTGTGACTTTTCAAAGTATTTGTATTATGAAAGGGTGCGACTCTTGGAAAAGAAGAAGGTAAGAAAGGTATGTTTGTGGATTATATTTTTTAAATTATGTTTATGAATTTATTTATGAACAATACTTGTGGATAATATTGTGAACTCAAAGCATGGAGCATGTGAGATATTAATATCTACATTGTTCACCATGGCTGAGATTCAATATCGAAGCATGGAGCATGGAGATATTAAGATCTCCATTGCCCACCATAGTTGATAATTAAGTAATAATACATTAATCTATTAGGAGAATTATAAGACTTGAAGCACGGGAGTAGCAAGGTATTAGCACCTTGAGCCGACCACCATGGCCAATAATTCCTCATGTTGCTAGAATATTTTGATTTTGTCAAACATATGCATATGTCATTAGCCTTGGATAGAGGATGACCATCCAAGAAGAATGTTAAGGGGTGCATTCTCGGGATGATGATGAAGTAGCTATGAGCTATGAAGCCTGATCTAGAGACATCTTTAAGATTGGGGTTAACATAGAGGGTAGAATAATATAGTTAGTTTTATTATTATTGTAATT
Source organism: Cupressus sempervirens (assembly GCA_028749045.1). Classification (NCBI taxonomy): domain Eukaryota; kingdom Viridiplantae; phylum Streptophyta; class Pinopsida; order Cupressales; family Cupressaceae; genus Cupressus; species Cupressus sempervirens. The sequence goes on along the minus strand of CM053787.1, from coordinate 566,381,367 downwards.
CTAACATTTATTTTTGCAGGTATTACTTGTCCCTAACTAACCCTCGTAGTGGGGAAATTATAACAACATTCTATTAGGGAGACCATAGATCCATGACATGTAAGAGGTCCTTTCTACCTACCATCAATGCATCAAGTTTCCCTCCAATGGTACTAATGTTTTTATTCTAGGAGATAACTCCATGTCTATCAATACACTTGCTGGTGAATCCTTAGTTTTGCATAATAGAGCAATTGATCATGAGGCTATATCTAATCTTAATTATTTCTAGAAGAAGTTAAATATGCTAAATACTAGGATGGGGAATATCGACTAGACCCTATTACTAAAATTTTAGTTTCTCCTCAATCTTATTGTAGACCTTTAGAGGCTATAAAACTTTAGTCTCCCATAATAAAAATCTATGGGACCTTACTTTAGTCCTTAGTACCTCTAGAAGATTAGAAGGAAGAACAAGATATTAGGGATTAGATCTATAGATTTGAAGGACTTGAAGAAGTCACTCTTACTGCCACAATTTATCCCAAAAGATATGACAAAGATTATGAGTCTCTCATTAATATGGGTTACCTAGGTCATGGATGCTTGAATGATAGGAAAATTTCTCTTTCTAAGCAATTGAGTCATACTAATGGAAGAGAATCTAAGGATAAAACTAGATTGGGATACTCTAATGCTGATTCACAACCTGTGTTTGATCCATCTCCTGATAATGCTAGTGCATCTAAGGAAGAGATTATACCTACCAAAATCTATGATCAAGATGAAGATAAATTTATCCCCTCTACTATAATCCTATGGAAGGAATAGGGAACTCTACTAGGAAAAAGATGATGAACCTTCTACCTCTCACCAAAATGAAAAGTCAAATGTTGATGGTCCTAATAAAAAATGCATCCACAGGAAAACATCAGACTTCTTTCTAAGAGATGAAAATATTGACTCACATCAATATGAATGAAATTCTCTCTTAGTTGAGTCAATATAGGTAGGGGTAGATGTTGTTCATTCTTATGCTAACCAAATCAAAGTGTTCAATGAGTCACCTATAGTTTCTAAGGAGTCAAACTTTCATATTTCTTTTGTTGATCAAGTTGACTATGATAGGACTCAAATTGATTTAGGTGCCTTTGATGAGGAATTTATAGGTTCTAAATATCTTGCCATTTGAGATGATATCCCTCATATCAATACTTTGGAACCTCCCACTTTACTTTCACTTATCAATCACAATCTCATTGATTGGGTGTAGTAGAACCAACAATCTAAATCACCTTTCTTTCAAAATAACTACATAATGAATTGTTACCTTAATGCTATTGAACTTATAGTTTCTTCCACCAATGAATCAAAATGAACATTACTAAGATAGATATCAAGTATCTTAGTCATACATTAAAATAAAATTAAAAATAATATGCACTCTGATGGTGAAAACCACTTTTTCGTGGTGTTAGAGCCAAAAAAAGTAAAAATAGAAGAAATATCTAAGGATAAAAACCTCGTTGATGTGCTTGACGGTGAGGGGCATGGTAGCTTTCTAAGTTACTTTCAAAAGAGATCTTTAGTACTGATAGATCCAATACAATTGATCAATCTTGGAACAAAAAAACACCCAAGATTATAAATTTAGCTCAATCTCTACCAGTGGAGGAAAAACAAAAGTTCATTGAATTTTTAAAGGTAAAGAAAATCAATTTTTCTTGGACATGTGCAAACATACCACAACTAGACACTAATCTCATTATGCATCATCTATCCACAGCTACTGGTGTTAAACCAATCAAACAAAAATTAAGAAAGATGCATCCAAATGCATCTCTCTTGGTCAGAGTTGAATTAGAAAAACTCTTGAGTGCTGGATTCATATGAGTTATAGACTATGCATAATGGATCTCAAACATTTTCCTGGTATCTAAATATGACAAGTACATTTCAGTGTGTACAAATTTCTAAGATCTAAACAAAGCTTTCCCAAAGAATGATTTTCTACTCCCAAATATAGATGTAATAGTGGGCATGACTGCTATATTTCATGATATGATGGATTTTAATATGGAAGATTATGTGAATGATACCTTGGAAAAATATAAGAAAAGGAATACAAATCTTGAATATTTGAGCTTGATCTTAGATCAAATGGAGCAATTCAAACTTAGATTAAATCCTAAGAAATGGTCTTTTGTTATCACATCTAGAAAACAAGTAGGATATATCATCTTCGCTAAAGGAATTGAGGTTGAACCAAAAAAAGTCCAAGAAATATTGGAAATGCCACCTCCCAAGAACATAAGTCAGTTGAGGAGCCTTCAAGGATGACTTTAGTCGATCAGGAGGTTCATATCACAACTTTCTAATAGATCCCAACCTTTTAACAATAATATGCATAAAGGTAGATCTTGTACATGGAATGAAGAATGTGGCAAAAGATTAAATAAAATAAAAGAATGTCTAGCCAAGCCTACAATTCTAATGCCTCTTATTCTAGGAAAACAACTTATTTTATATATCTCAACTATGGATACATCCTTGGGGGAATTTCTAGCACAAAAAGACATATGAACATGGAAAGGAATGAGCTAATTACTATATCATTAGAGCTATAGTAGCCTATGTGATCAATCAAAATACCATTGAGAAAGCTTTCCTTGCTATGATGTTTACATCTCAAAAATATTGACACTACATGCTTTCACATACTACACATCTTGTGGCTAAGATTATTGAAGTATATTCTAGGCAAGGCTACCCTTACTGGTAGGTTAGCTAAAATGAATGAAGATTCTCTTTGAATTTGACATTCAATATATCAATCATAAGGCTATTAAGGTATAACCTATAATGAACTAGTTGGTTGATTTTCTACTTAAAGATAATGCTTCTACCTAGATTAACTTCCAAGATTCATCCATTATGTACGTGATTGAGTGAGCACAAAATATTTTATTTTATGGATCTCACACTCAAAATGGTATTGGTGTTGGTATTTTATTTTTTAAATCTCATGGATATACATTTCCAAAGTCATACAAGTTGCTATTTCCTTGGACACATAATATTGGAGAATATGAGGCCTTGACAAATGGAATTAAATTAGCTATAGAATGGAGGATCACTAAGCTTTATATCTTTGGAGACTCTCAGCTCATCATCAATCAAACTAATAATGATTACCAAAGAATAAATGAGAAATTAGTTCTTATAAGAAAATTATTGATGATTTTAAGGGCTACTTCACTTTTGTCACATTCCAACAGATTCATAGAGCTGTAAAAAAGGTGACTAATGTTATGGCTACTTTGGCTTCCATTCTCTAGATGTAAGAACATGAGCCTAGATTAAAATTCCTAATGGAAGAACTACATCACCTTGCCTATGATTCTCCTAATAATCATGTCATTTTCACTATGGTTGGTCATGACTCCTTTTGTTATGCTAATATCTACTCTTAATTATGTGACCAAACCATTCTTGATGGCCTAACATGTAACAAAAATAGATAGATCATCTATAATTCTTACCACTATACCTTCATCTCTAGTGACTTGTTTAGGAAGGGTCTAGATGGAACACTTATTAAGTGCCTAGAGAAAGATGAGTTTGAACATACGTTGGTTAAAGTCGTTGATGGAGTATGTGGGTCTTACTCTAATGGTCTTGCACTATCTTGAAATCTACTAAGGGTTGGTTATTATTGGCATACCATGCTGAATGATATTGTGTGATGTGCTAAGTCTTGTAAGAAATTTCAAATGCACATGAGTCTAATTCATGCTTCAGGATGAGAACTTATTCCATTTATTACACATTAGTCTTTTCAAAAGGGGGCTTTTGATTTGGTAGGCTAAATACATCCTACTTCATCTAATGGACATAAGTTAATCATTACCACTACAAGGTATTTTAGAAAGTGGATTGAGGATGTTTTTCTTTCTAATACTATTGGAAAAAAATTATCTCTCTTAATACTGAATCACATCATTTGTCACTACAACATACCTTACTCCATAGTTACTAATAATGGAAGATAATTCTATTGGCATAAAGTTATTTGCCATTAGTGACAACACTCATCTCACAATTCTAACTGAACACCGAGTAATACAGTTCAGACTGAGTGATGGCAACTCAGTTCAAACCGAGCACTGAAAACTTAGTTCAAATCAAGCACTGAAGACACAGTTCAAACCGAGCATTGAAGATACAGTCCAAACCGAGCGTCGAAGACACAGTTCTAACTGAGTGAAGAAGCACTTAGTGTTAACCGAGTGAAGACACACTTAGTGTTAACTGAGTGAAGAAGCACTTAGTGTTAACTGAGTGAAGATGCGCTTAGTTGTTAACCGAGTGAAGATGCACTTAGTGTTAACTAAGTAAAGAAGCACTCAGTGATGACTAAGTGAAGAAGGACTCAGTGATAACCGAGCTCAAGAGGTTAATGAAGAAGTTAGTTTCTACCGAATGACACTATATGTATCGAGTCACCATTGGTTACCGAGTTTCAGGCAACGTTGTATGACTAGTATGAACCGAGTCCCTACCTCTACCGAGTGCATGATGATGTCGAGTAATGTAGTGGATTATCAGAAGGTCATCAAGTCTGTCTAAAGAACCCAAGTTTATTTTACTATTTGGCTGACTCAGTTATATTTTGTTTACTTGTGTTTGGCCAACCTTGCATGAATAATTATTGGAATGGTATATATATGTAATGTATTATATCATTCAATAGATAAAAAAAAAGATATAGAATATTGCACAAAAAAAAAGGGACATAAGATATGATATGAGAAGTGGAATATATGGAATTATGATAATGTGAATTCATCAGTAGTAAAGAATACTCAGCAAGGTCTACAAGGAGCAGAAATGATTTCATCAATCACAGAAGGTGATCTACAATAAAGAATCTAGTCAAGTTGTAAGTTGATCTGTTGGTTCATCCTAACACGTGAATCATTCTTGTAAATCCTTTAATAGGGTAGACTTAACCATCTTTATTCAAATCTCCTAACAGAGTGCATACTTGTAAAGTATGTTTGTAAATCCTCTAACAAGGTGGATCTAGAAATCCTCTGTGCTCCTAACAAGGCAGATCACCAGAAGTGATTATTGTAAGCCTTAATCGGCCAACTTCATACTGCAGTAATGAAGCTTTGTGGGTATCATCCCCACCCCAGTTTTACTTTCTATTTTGGAAGGTTTCTGGGTCACCAAATCTCTATGCATATATGGTTTAAATGTTTAATAGTTCTTTTATGCAGCAGGCTAGATGAGTGAATGTTGTATATGGTTATTCTAAATTGACTTAAAAATTTTATTGTTACTGATTCACCCCTCCCCTCTCAGTAACCTATTATATCTTGAATATTTCCAACAATTGGTATCAGAGCTTTTTGGTTCTCAGGACAAAGTTTGACAGCTTGAGCAAAGATCTAAGTTATGGAGATATTCAGACTGGAGAAAGTTATTGAAAATAAAAAGTTAAATCTAGAAATGGCCATGGTTCAACTCAAAGAAGCAAAGGAGCATCTTTCTCAATCCCGAAAAAGAAGAAAGGAACTTGCAAGACAAATGAATGACCATCACTATGTTGAAGAAAAGATTGAAGATTTGTTACCATCAAGTAGTTCAGAAGAAGCTGACAAGGCAATCAAAGAACTTCTAGAAAAGAATGGATCTCTACAAGAAGAGGTAAGAAAGCTTAAAAGAGAGCAAGAAATATAGTCAATTAGGCTATGTGAAGTTTTGGAACAAAGAAAAAAAGCACAAGAAGAATTGGAAGATAAAAGCCATAAAATTCATAATCAATCCCATCAGCATGAAGACCTTATAGACCAACTCTCTAATACAAATGAAGAAATCAGGATTCTCAGAGTACAAAACGAAAGTCTATAGAATGATTTAAGAACTAAGAGACAAATGAATGAAAGCTTGGAAAATGATCTAATCTCTGAAAGGCAAGTCAATGAAAGAATGATGAAATCCCAAGCAGATATGAATCAATTAAATCAACAAAATGAGGAAAATCTTTATAGACATAAAGGTAAAGATGGTCTTGGTTACAAGGAAGAAGGTGAATCCTCCAAACAAGGTGAACAAAGGAATAAAAAATGCACTTGTAATCACTGTGGCAAGTTAGGTCATACATCAAACAAATGCTAGAGCAATGGAAAAGCAAAATTCAATGGTAAATGCTTTAATTGCAATCAGCATGGTCACAAAGCAAATGAGTGCAAAGAAAAACCAAAATTTGAAGGCAACTGTCACAAATGCAAAAAACATGGTCACAAGGCATTCCAATGTAGATTCAAATCATTCAATCCAACTGAACAACTTGTCAAAGCCATATTTGGATGGGACTACAACACCTGGCGCAGATGTCACTATTGTGGAGAATATGGACATACTGGCATAAATTGTGCAAGACATCACCTAAGGAAGAAAGACACTACTATAAGGTGCTATACATGTACAGAACTTGGTCATATAGCTAGAAATTGCATGAATATAGAAAGAATTGAAGATGAGAAGAAAATCAAAGTAGACAACATTCGTAAGCAAATGAAGCAACAGTGGATTCCAAAATCTACCGAACAAGATAAGTCAAGCAATGGCAATATCACTCAAGAAATGAGTGACTCCACCATTTTTGATTAATATTCATAAAAGAAAGTATGGAACTGCATCCTCCAAGAATTATCCTAAATAGTTCCACAAGAAGAAAGATGATCAGAACAGTATTCAGATACACTTTGATCCTAGACTTAACCGAGTTCGGTCGGGTGCAATAAAGTTTCACTTACTGAGTTATATCAACTGAGCAAGGTCGGTTTGTGACCTTACTAAGTTAGGTTGGTACATCAATGTTTTCTTTTGATCACTGAGTTGATAGTATCTACCGAGCAAGTGGATGAGAACCTATCATTTCATCTACCGTCGTACCAAGCATTTATGACAAATTTTTTGTCAAAAAGGGCAAAATTTGATCTCATTCTTCACTATGAACTTAAAGCTAAGTTATCTTCTATGATTCCAGAGAAAGCTTAGAGCAATTTTGAGAAAATTTTAAAGGGCGAAGAATCTGTTTAGAATTTCTCTTCACTTACCAAGCAGCAATGGCATCCGAAAGTAGCAGCTCCAAGGCAAAGAGAGGCTCATAAATGCTAGTTAAAGGTGTGGAATGGAAGGCGCCGAACTTCAAATTGGCACCAGTAATTGTAGAATCACTTGATCCTAATAGTGCTCAATCTTAAATTCCTCCAAAGGTACTCCTTATAAATGACATTTGCTCTCATTTCAAATGTTCCATTCAAGAACTTGGAAACCTAGAAATTGATAATGCCCTAGGAGAAATGAGCATAGATGGAAATTTGAAACTCGAGCATAAGCATCTTGAAACAAAAGGGTTAACCCACATTTCACATTTGCCAAGGAATTTTCAAGTTAAATGGGTTAGGTATGTACTCAGTCGGGTTCACAACGGGCAATTGTGGTTAGAGAAACCAGTGCTTATCACAAAGAAAATGATTAACAAGATTACTGGCCTTTCCATGTTGAGTAAAGCTAAGTCTACCAAAACCCCAGGTCGGGAAGAATTGCAAAGGCTAACCCAAGTAGAATGGGATGGTAGAGGACTTAAGCTTAGTATAGTAGCTGACGCTGAATTAAGATTTGGTATTCACATCATTGCTCATAAAATTTATAGTTCGAGCCGTCCAAACAGTGTACCTTGTGAAGCAGTAGATTTAGCATATAAGGTAGTAAAGACGAATGTTGAGTTTGATCTGTTTGAATTGCTTTTGTCTCAATTTAATAAAAATATGGAAAGCATAAGGACTTCAAAGAACAACTCCTGCAAATTCGGTTCACTTTTGATCTATTTATTTTTCTATGTTCAAAAGTCTTTTCCATCAAAAGGATCAGTAGTATGGGGAAAAGATATTCCCGTTCTTTATCAAATAAATGAGTTCATTGCAGAGTTAGGTAAAAATTTTGACAGTGTTTTGGATAATTACTTTCAATATTTTAAGGAAAGAATGAACAATAGGTTTTGGATTCCACCTAAACTGGTTGAGGAATACAAAGAAGATGTATGCTTTATGGTAGATTGTGACAAAGTATACATACAGGCAGTCAGGCCCTGAGTTGCATGGGTGAAACCTCTTCCTTATTAGGTCAATATTGATGAAACCAGAGATATCATAGAAGCACTAGTGAATGAACCAGTAGACCCAAAGCAACCAGTTTTTGGAACTTATGATGAAGCTAAGGCCAGAATTGAGATTCAAATCAAAATCCCTCAGGTCATTAGCAAAGGAAAGAGGAAGATTGCAAAGCTAAAAATAGAAGTTGGTCCTCTGATGATTACTAAAGTGAAAGGAGAAGATGAAGAAGAAGAAGAGGAAACCAAGTTAGAAAAAGAAGAGGAGCCTCAACAGTAGAAAGGTAAGGTGATTATCACCAAACCTAAAAAGCAAGCTACTGCAGTCTTCTCTAGGAGAACAAGACAGGGGAAGAAGGAACCTGTACTTGTCAAGCCTCCACTCACATTTGAGGAAAGGTTGAAGGAATTAGAAGAAGGTGCTAGCTTCACAAACTTCAAAGCATTGAATTTTGAAACAAGAACAGAATAGGAGAAAATGCAGATTGAGGAATTGGTATTGAGTAAAATGGGAAGATGGAAATACTCTCTGGATGAGATTGCCTCTCAGATCCCTAAAGAGCTATTGGAGAGGTTGCAACCAAGATGGGAAATTTCAATCAAGACTGTCAAGGATATCTTTGAGAAAACCCTAAAGAATCTCCTGCCGAGTCTCACTGATGCAAAAGTAAAGAAATCACTGAAAGATCATGAAGGTAATATGATGATTAGATTCCACACTTGTTTGATACTAATCAAAGACATTGAGCATGTTGTAAATAATGCAACAAACATGTGGAAAAATATCTATCATCTACATAAATCCAGTGAGGATATTGTTGAAATCAAGGACAATGACAGAAGTGATGATGATGATATTGAAGATATTCTAGGGGATCTACATTCAATGATGATAAATGTTGAGGAAGAAGACAAGGAAGATGAAATGGAGGAAGAAGAAGCTGAACAAGCTAAGGAGGAAGATGATCCTGTAAAAATTGCAGCCAAAGTCATTGCATCTCTTCCTCACTCTCCACCTAAAGTAGCTACATCAACTATGGAGATAACTTCTACTGGTGAGATTGTGTGCACACCAACCTTATCAATTGCTCAATCTTCACCTGTCTCCTCTCAGCTCCGGGTACCATCTATACAAGTTTCTACCACTTCATCAACCAAGCTGTAGCCATCTCCATTGACTGAGGCATCATCAGCTACAACAGTAAGTTCATCAAGCATATCAACTTCTACTACAAAGTATATAGTAAATGTACCCACTGGTACTTCAATTTTGACAATTTCATTTGCTCCAATTTTTGCATTTTTTAGTTCTCCCATTCCAACCTGTACATCAATCTTGGGAGGAACATCAATTTTTGATACTATTAGCACTTCTCTCAGCCTTCCTCTAGTTAGTCCTATTCCAGTTTTTTCAGCTAGTCTAGCCTCATCAACTATTGTTTCAGTTTCAAAGGGAAAAGGTGAAGTCACTGCAGGAAAAGCAAAGAGATACATGTTTTCTAGCAAGGCAGTGGATGAGGAAATAGACTTGGATAAGGACATTTTCATTCCTAAGATAGATCTGGATACTGCATCAGTCGATGAAATGAGAATGATCAGTCAACTATTAGAGCAAAAGGCAAGGCAAAAACAATTGAGGCATGAGAGAGACCAGGAATATAGTATTATTGAAAGTGCTAAGAATATTCTAACAGAGGCTATAGGTGTTGAAGTAGCAGAGGCTATAGGTGTTGAAGTAGATTCTACTCAACACATTTTGATTTAGTTAGAAGAGGCTGTATATAAATTCAATGAGGATACCTCCGACCAAGAAAAATTGATTGAAAAGGCAAAGAAGAAATTTGACAATAAGGTGCTTGAGCATATTGCATTAAAATAGGTAGAATTGTCTACAATTTTGAGTAATTTTGAACATTCTTTTAATAATGTAACTTCACTTTTTGGAAAACTTTGTGATGTTACCGAGTATACTAAGGAAATCAAAGAAAAGTTGAATAAAATTGATGAAGATATGAAGGTCAGTGCCCAAATGTTGCAGCTTGACCATAGTTCAAGTTCATCCCATCATCTTAGAATAAGATTTTTGTTAGAGAAACAGACAGAATTGTTGAGAGAGGAAGCAAGGATCAGGTGTACTCTAATTGACATCCAAAATATGATCCTTCCTATCATGGACACAATGCAGAAGTGTAGTGCCCATTCCAAAACATTGATTCATGAAAAAAACTTCTCAATTGCAGATCATATGATTGAACTCTCTGTAGAAGTTCAAATAGCACTCTCCACCAGCAAACTTTTGCAAGAAAATTGGGATAAGACAGTGGCTCTTATTCTCAAGGTACATTCTGAGTTTATCTCTCATTTTGGAATCTCTGTGAATATATATATTGTTTAATTTGGCATTATTGTCAAAAAGGGGAGATAGTACACTCCAAGAGATAATTGTGCAAGAGATATGTGTAAACTGTGCATATTGTATGGGGGAGATACATGTAAGAAAGATATGTGTAATAAGACTTGCAAAGATAAATTTTTAAAATTAAGAACTGTATGTCAATTTTTGCATATAAACTTTGAATCATAATTGTTTTTGTCACTAATGCCAAAGGGGGAGATTGTTTTCATAAAGTTATTTTCCATTAGTGACAACACTCATCTCATAGTTCTAATCGAGCATCGAGTAATATAGTTCAGACCGAGTGATGGCAACTTAGTTCAAACTGAGCACTAAAAACTCAGTTCAAACTGAGCACTGAAGACACAGTTCAAACTGAGTTTTGAAGATACAGTCCAAACCGAGCATCGAAGACACAGTTCTAACTAAGTGAAGAAGCACATAGTGTTAACCGAGTGAAGATGCACTTAGTGTTAACTGAGTGAAGAAGCACTTAGTGTTAACTAAGTGAAGATGCACTTAGTGTTAACCGAGTGAAGATGCACTTAGTGTTAATTGAGTAAAGAAGCACTCAGTGATGACTGAGTGAAGAAGGACTCAGTGATAACCGAGCTCAGGAGGTTAACGAAGAAGTTAGTTTCTACCGAGTGACACTATATCTACCGAGTCACCAATGTTTACCGAGTTTCAGGCAACGTTGTATGACTAGTATGAACTGAGCCCCTACCTCTACTGAGTGCATGACGATGCCGAGTAACGTAGTGGATGCCACGTATTAGAAGGTCATAAAGTCTGTCTGAAGAACTCGAGTTTATTTTACTATTTGGCCAACTCAGTTATATTTTTTTTACTTGTGTTTGGCCGACCTTGCATGAATAATTATTAGAATTGTATATATATGTAATGTTTTATATCATTCAATAGATAAAAAAAAAGATATAGAATATTGCACAAAAAAAAAGGGACATAAGATATGATATGAGAAGTGGAATATTTAGAATTATGATAATGCGAATTCATCAGCAGTAAATAATACTCAACAAGGTCTACAAGGAGCAGAAATGATTTCATCAGTCACAGAAGGTGATCTACAATTAAAAATCCAGTCAAGTTGTAAGTTGATCTGTTGGTTCATCCTAATAGGTGAATCATTCTTGTAAATCCTTTAACAGGGTAGACTTAACCATCTTTATTCAAATCTCCTAATAGAGTGCATACTTGTAAAGTATGTTTGTAAATCCTCTAACAAGGTGGATCTAGCGATCCTCCATGCTCCTAACAGGGCAGATCAGCAGAAGTGATCATTGTAAGCCTTAATCGACCAACTTCATACTACAGTAACGAAGCTTTGTGGGTATCATCCCCACCCCAATTTTACTTTCTATTTTGGAAAGTTTTGGGTCACCAAATCTCTGTGCATATATGGTTTAAATGTTTAATAGTTCTTTTATGCAGTAGGCTAGATGAGTGAATGTTGTATATGGTTATTCTAAATTGACTTAAAAGTTTTATTGTTACTGATTCACCCCTCCCCTCTCTGTAACCTATTATATCTTGAATATTTCCAACAAATTCAGGAACAATGATGTCAAATAATTGTATAAGAAGTTTAAAATTAAGAAACACTAGTCCTCAATATACTACCCTTAAGGTAATGGCTAGGATGAAGCTTCTAATAAGACACTTCTAAAAATCTTACATAGAATAGTTAAAAAATTAGGTAGAGACATGAACTTGAAAATTAATCCTGCAATATGGGATTATATTACAAGGATTTAGACACCTATTGGAGTTTTCCTTTTACACTTATGTATGGATCTAAGGCTATTTTACCTCTTAAAGTAGAGATACCTTCTTTTAGGTTTTCCTTGAACGGCCTCATTACAAATGAAGACTACATGTCCATGCATATACAAGAGTTAGAACTTCTATATGAGTGTAAAAAAACTCCATTTGATCATATAAGGGTCTATTAGAAATGGATGTCACAAAGCTACAATAAGAAGGTTCATTCTAGATAATTTCAGGTTGGAGAACTTGTCTTAAGGGAGTCTTCTAAGAATCAACAAAATAGAGGACAAAAATGAAAGTTTGAACCTAATTGGCTGGGTCCTTATATAGTTATTACTGCTTTTGGGCCTAGTGCATATTATCTTTCTACACTTGAGGGAGAATAGCTCACTGAACCTATAAACATCCTTCACTTAAAGAAGTTCTATGCATGATGATTTTTCTATTCAAATCTTTGTACATTTCTTAATGTCCTAAATAAAATCCAAAAAAATCCAATATGGTCCTAAATAAATCCTACAAAGTGGAATGTCCTGAAAAAATGATCATCTCAGTGAAAACCTAGCAATAGTTGGGCACTTTGATGTATCACCAAAAAATTTAATTATCATAAAATACAAAAAAAGTCCTTAAAAAAAGAAAAAAAAAGGAAAAAAAATCAATCTGGCAAGTGGTGAAAATGTGGAAACAAACACTACTTGAGACCTATGTTCTTATATCTATCAAACTTTCACTTTGTGTTCTGAGCCCTTTCACTTACATCTCTTACTTTTGTTTCTTTAGTATGGAATTAGTCTTTGTTTATGTCTAGGGGCACAAACTATATCTTACTTTGGCCTCTTGTGTGCATTGGTGTTTCTTAGTGAGTCACCCCAAATAGTGTTTCTCAACACTTTCCTTGACATCAAGTGTTTCTTAACACTTATCAAATATCCTATCTTGAGTTTATGCTTTGTTAAAATTTAGGATTGTGCAATATTTCTCACTTTTCTTTTTCACATTGTGCTTAAACTAAAATGACTATAACATGTATGACTTATTTTCTTTGTATGCTGATTGATGATGATTTTTTGTAGAGTGTTCCCTCAGTTTCTCTGAGATGCCATTCAACTAGAGGATTGGGGGCATGCAAAATGTTTTACTTTGATTTTTGTTTGTAGGTGTAGAATTGCTAATATTAGGTATCTCTTTCTTTTACCCCTTGGGCACTTAGGAGAATTGGGGCTATGTCCTTGTTTGTTACATTGTATTCACTTTTCAAGACCATGCTTATGGCTATCTTGACATAATCTTGCTACCCAAAACCTAGTGAATCTAACTGCACTGTCATCTAGACCCCTATGTCTTTGATGCATAGGTTAGATGCCCACATCCTATTTGATATAGATCATATTAATATATTTAAAATCTTGCACTAGTTATAGTTTTATGATCTTGCAATGTCCCCAATAAAGCTTGATGATAAAAACTAGGACCTCCTTAACTGACCCTTGTAATTGTACTTTGCATTTTCATGTTAGCTTTTATTTTAGGGTTTTATTTATAGTTTGTATTTTGATTTGGGATAGATTCATCCTTATCACTTACATGATGTATCATCAATTGCACTTGATCATACTTTCTTATATCTCTTGATCATGTCTTCATCACCTTTCTTGGTCTTTCACCATCATTTCTCTATCATCTCTCTTCTATCCTATGATTATAAGGGATTAATCATATCATCATATCTAATATATCCAGAAGTGTTAGCTTTTAAATCATAAGTGCATATACTACATATCAGAATTTGAGTATAAACAATTATGAGAGCACCATATATCATGATACTTAGAACAAAGGAAAGAGACATGGGCATCTATCAAGATCACATGAAGAAGTAAAGTGCTAAAAGTAAAGATAAAACCATGATATTCATGAACAACATGATTTTAAAGTAAATGAGGAAAGTACACAACAATGATCAAAATTTGAATCTTGTATCTCATGTATATCATGATAAATTAATACAAGTACAAGATAAAAGAAAAATCTAGATCAAGTATCTCAAATTATCCAATGCCAAAATATGGGGAATCCTAATACAATCTAAGACTATCTCCCTCTCTCCTATGTAGGTGGTGGAGGTGGAGGATCTCGGGTCCTATCTAGTGGCTACACTATCCCTTCTAACCTTCTTGCTCTCTAGGAGTAATGAGGAACTTGATAGTCTAAGGGTAGCACTGCTATGTATGTTGCATAATAATACACCACCCTGACACTATGTCCTTCTACATCTATGAAGGCTTCTCCATACTCATCCTTGAGTTCCTACTCGATAAAATAGGCCTCTATTTTTCCATCTATCAATTGTGGATCTCTCATGGCTATATTAGTACTAGCCTATTGCAACTTTACATGTGCTACCCTCAACTCTATCTAGTAGTGTCACTCTATCATTGTTCCTCTATTCCCTCTACTATGGATGAGTTGGCTACCTCTCCCCTAATCTATATCCTAACCTAGAGACCCTCTCCATTCATGACCTTCACACTAGTCTCTCCTTTGGCTCATCCTCCTCTATATCCACCACCAAGCCCCTAGTCCTAATTAGGTGGATGGTCTCCTACTAGAAGGGGCACTACCCTTGACCTTATTGGTACTACTTCTTCCTCTCCCTCCTCAATATCCATCTCAATCTCAATCTCCATCTCCATCTCCATCTCCATCTCCATCAGCATCCTCCTCCTCCTAGGGCATTCCTTTGGGTGGGATTTTTAAATATTAGGAACAAATTCTTTCAAAGCTATTTATTGGTAGTAGATCCCATGTCAGTCGCTATAACTATCAAGTCTCATGGAGACACCCATCGAGTCTTAGCATAGTGGACCATCATGTACCAACTTCTATAGGATATCTCACATAATTTTTGACCTCTATGTTTACTCCCTACTCTTGTCCACACTACCACCATACCTTGCTAATAATGAGTCTCTCTACATGTCTCCCCACTAGTGGCCAATTTTCAAACATATATCCTAGCTCATTTCTCATCTTGACCCATTTCTCACACTCCACATAAGGTCTCCACTCCACTAATGATAATTCATCTAATATCCTCCACCATTATGGAGTCTTACCTATATGTTTCTACTATAAGAAACTTGAATATCTATAGATATAGGGTTTACCCCTTAATCTTGATCATATGCTAAGGTAGATCACTATTATATGCTCCCACGCCTAGATCTATGCTAGCACTTCTTCATGGGCCTAGCTCTTCCTCTCCCTATAGACTATCTTGTGAATCTCATGATACATGTCTGCCAAGAGAGAGGGTCCCTGTGCCATCAAAAAAGGGTGTCATAAAGGATGCATCACAAGGCAACCCCATCTACAATAGAAGCCCTTTTGGCTTCTATCTATACCAAGTAAGTGGTCAATCAGTGAATATAGAATGCATGTAGCTAGATACTCATCAACATAATCAACCATCAGATGCTCCCATACAATCACACCATCTAGAATGTTATTGTCACCAAAAATTATCCACATGGATACTATCCCCTTATGAGGAGACTAATTAAAGTATACTTGTATCACAAAACTTTCAAGTATTATCAAATCATGTGGATAAATCTCAAGAAAGGAAAGCAAGACCATAAAGATAATCACTTGATCATTGTGGCAAGGAATGAAAAGAATCTAATATACATCCTCTAGGGTGATCATAATCTCTCCTATCAATAAGTGGAATGTGTTATGTTCGAAATGGAATCTCTTTGCTTGTGTTATCAATAAACCATGGTTTGCCTGTAGAAGGGGCATTTGTAAGAGCTCTCCAAATCCCATGGTACTCAAAGTTCATTTGTCCTCAACATCTAACTATGGTACAAGGCTCAATGTGACAAGATAAGGTTCCTTAATTGTGAAATCTATAAATTTTTTGTACATCATAAATATAAGAAAGAAAATGCATAAGAATCTATCAATGGTCTATCAGAAAGTGACTAAGGACATCAAGGAATCATAAGAAATAATTACAAGTATGATTGATAAAATCCTAAAAGTAGTTAGAACCTTAATTTAACTTGGACAACATTTCACTTTCTGACATAAGATCATACAATACATCATTGTGAGGCTGGATGATACTTTGCCTCTAACAATGCCTAGGTGACTTGCACACAAAAAACCTCCAAAAGATCAGAGGGCATTATGTTTCCATTAGATCTATTGTATGACTATTCACATAATTGAGATGTGATATTCTAGAATATCGTACAAAATTTTGCACAAAAGTACTAAAAACATGAAAAAATGGACAAAAAGAGGTCAATTTGGTAAAAATTTCAATTACTTACTAGTGCGAGATAGTGACAAGGCCGTTATGCACTCAACTAAGCTCAAATTAGTATTGATGGAAGAGAACTTGCCTCTCTACCATTGAAATCTCTGTACTCACTATGAACTCATAATGGAAAAATGCACAAATGAATTGAAAATGACATTTTTGGCCCCTTATATAGCATTTTGACCTAATTCCTCAATGTCTCATATTTTTGCTAAAATTGCCCCCAACCTGATTATGACATCCTGGATCCATTTGTAAGATCAAAATTATAATTTAACTTTATCTTGATTATCAAAATTGCATTCTAAATTTTCTTCTTCTATACGTAGTTGACTAACTCTTTTGAGGCTAATCTTTCAAATCTTTTGTAGAAATCTTCATATTTTCATCTCCCCTTTGTCTTATCATTCATTCCATTCTATTTAATTTTACCTTTCTTCTTGCTTTGACCTAATCTTGCAATCTATCTTTTTGGTCAAACTTAGTCAAACTAGGGCATATCCTTAACGCTTTGTGGTCAACCTTAGTTTTATTCTCTTTGAATCTCTTATCTATCATCATGGACCTTATCTTATCTTTATTTCATCATATCTATCTCATTTATGCATTCCTTCTAGCTCATTTAAATTTTGATCTCAAGTGGGTATGAATAATCTATCACCTATCTCGCAAATTAGTTCTACTATATATCTATCTTTTGCTTTTCCTAGGGAAGACTCTTGATCTATCTATTTTGGATGTATCAGTTGTTATTCTCTTTGTTTTGAGTTCTAATTTTTCTTTATCTATCTCTCTCTTAGACATATTACTTCTTATCTTATCATTATGGTCTCCAATTTGTTCTATCTATCTCTTTGTGGTTTATTTGATTAGATTTAGAGTCAGATCTCATATCAGCTATCTTGGAATCATCATTCTTTGAATTAATGTGCTCCCATATCACCCACACATTAGTCAAAGAGGGGAAAATGTAATCACCCAAAAATGGTCTAGTAAACTATATGCCCCTTTTGAGTATTTTAAATCTCTATTCTAGAATTTATCTTATGCTCAATCAATTTTGCATATTTATTCAATCACCTATCTTTGATCAAGTCATCATTTTATTATTTATTTAATTATAACCTATGGTTTTACCACCTCATCCTCAATCTTTGGCTCAGTGCAAGAAGTTGGGTCTCACTTTTGGCCAAAAAGTGGAAATGTTTTTCCTATTTTTGAAATTTTTTGTCAATTGATGTCAAAATTTGAGGTACTTAGAGATTGAATATAAAAAAACTCTAGGAATAAAATTTTTAGTGTTTGGAATCTAGTTTTTGAATATGTAATTTATTTGTGTACCCATATAATAAATTATTTTTTTGGTATGGATCTTTGAAAACCACTTTTTCAAAA
Organism: Cupressus sempervirens; assembly: GCA_028749045.1. Lineage (NCBI taxonomy): Eukaryota > Viridiplantae > Streptophyta > Pinopsida > Cupressales > Cupressaceae > Cupressus > Cupressus sempervirens. The sequence continues at coordinate 566,363,289 of CM053787.1, read as the reverse complement.
TGCTTGTTTTAGGACTATACCACACATGTACAGACACCATAATTTGACACAAATAAATGACTTTAAGGAAATCCTTTTAAAGGGAGTTACCTAATACACCTAAGATTGATGATAATATTTTTCTTTAATTTTTTATTGAATAATTTTTTTATTATTAATTATTAATTGGCTATAAAGGTAAATTTTAAAACCTCTTGTGTACGAACCACATAATTTGATCAAAATCTCACTGTTTTCAAATTTTTTTTTTTAACATCAAAAGAATTGTATGTAGATTGATTACATATAAATTAATTTAAGAAAAATTATAAAATAAAAAAGTTATTAAAGTTTTAGTGAATGTCACTTTTTAATGTTTAGGAGATAGTTTTGATTAATAAATAATGGAAAAATAGAAAATAAACTAATAAAACTATAAAAATTCCATTTTTGAAATTTGAACACTAAGACCTATAATGGGTTTTTGTCTCATCAAAAATTCAATGGGGACGATTATAAAAAAATTATGACAATAACAGAAATTGTCGATTAAATGCCTTAGAAAAAAATAGATCATAAAGGCATGGCTTGGTGGGACCAAGCCTATGCCATGCCTTTCCCCAATGCAGAACCCCATGCAAAAGTCATGAGCCATACCAAATTCCCGCTCATGTCTCAAGAATTAGGCACCTAATTTGTAATTGAAAAATTGAGTGCCTGATTGCTTTCAATCATTGTACCTACTTTTTTAAAAATCGAGTACTCGATTCTTTTTGAAATCAAGTACCCGATTTATAAATGGGTACCTAATTTTTAAAGAATCGGGTACCCGATTTTTAAGCAATCGGGTACCCATTTCTAATGTACCCGTTGGGCCCCAAAAGCTGCCCCATAGACCAAGTTTCAATGATTGAAATGATTGAATAATAGTTTCAATCTGCAACAATGAATTTTGTCATGCTTATTCTATTTTCTTGTCCTCTTATACAATTTGCAAGCTACTAATTCAAATTCAAAATTGGTGCAAACATGAGATCAAAACAACAAAGAAAGAAGAAAGTAAAGTTCTGACAGATGAGGAGATTGCAACAAATAAAGAGAATGAAGCACGATGTCAACGAGAGAGAAGACAAAGAATTAGAGACTTGAACAAAGTTTCAAAGGAGAAAGACATTGAGGATACCATGATGCATGAAGAGGTCAAAGAAGAGAACCCAATACACGAAAATTCAGGTGCACATTCTAATCATGCATTCAATATAGGTGTCTCCAAACCTGCGAATTTTCTCTCATGATGGAATTGGTGATTTTTTAGAAGCATGTTATGATTTAAATGATTTAGATTTTCTTCATGAGAAGAAATTGTCAAACAATCATGCACAAAAAACTCCAATTGAAATGCATGCCCTAAAAGAAATACCAAGAAAATTTGAAAATGATATTCAAATCCCAAATAACAGTGAAAATAGTAAAGTGTCTGAAAATAAAAATTGCATAAATGTAGACATGGAAACACCAACTACTGAAAAAACATGTTAGAATGATAGTAAAGTGTCTGAACATAATTTTCATATTCTTAATGATGTGTTAGATAATCTTAAGGGATTCATTTCATGGAGACAAATTAGGACACATGCTAATAGATTGTATAGGAATTTTTTTTATAATAAGAAATTTGGGTTTCAATGTCAGCTAATCTTGCAACTAATTAAAATGTCTAAAATGCGAAAAGTAATGAGAAGGTTGGGAATGTATGCAAAACACAAGAATAAAAATGAGTCTTTAGAAAAAGTTGTATCCACTGTTGCTAGTGCCTTTGATGTTATCGAAAAGAGAAGTTGATCTAAAGATAAGAATGCAACACGATGAGCAATAATAACAGCTTTAGTTAAAAAATCAACATCTGACAAAAGATTGATTGGAAACATAAGTGGATATCTTAATGTGAATCGTAAGACTTTAGAAAGAGTTGTAAAGAGAAGGGTTAACTTTGAATGTGATCCAACAAATATTTTATGGACTTCTAGTGGTAGACTCATGAGATGTGATATGAAACTTACTAGTGAAGTCAAAAGTTTGATTGAAATTTTTTGGCATGATAATACAAGAGTATCACCTAATTCAAGAGATGTTTTTAAATTGAGAATTGGCTCAAAAATACGTTATCCTCATCCTAAACACCTTTTAGACATGACTCAAATTGAATTGTTTGAAAAAATTGTAGATGGTAAGGTATTAAATATTACCATTAGTCAAAGATCTTTTGAAAAGTGTAAACCATGGTATGTAAGGATTAACAAGGAAAGAATCACATGTTGTAAAACTCATATTCAATTTTTTTACCATTATGATGTATTTCGATCTATATGTGGTACCATGCATAGTAAAGAAATGTTGCAAGAATGTGGTATAAAAATACCACCTCAAACTATAAAAGATTTCATATTAGGTTTGTTTTGTAAGCCACCTAATGATCAATACTTTCTTTTCAATGCATGTCTTTCTAGTACACATGATATGTGCAGCAATCTTTCTTTGTTAGATGAATGTTTGCATGAAAATTCTTTGACTACTTTTGAACAACAATTAGTTGAGGTAAAAAGATTCAAAACTATTGAATATCCATTGAAGAATGGGAAGATTGGAAGGAGGTGTGATCTAGTTACAGATAAAGTTAGTTGTCATGTATTTATGGATGAGTTTAAGAGTGTGATCATACCAAAATATGTTAAACACTCTCAATATTCTAGCTGGCTTGATGGACAATTTCACATATTTAAGAATACATTTCCAATTGGTACTATACTTTCAGTTGTTGGCTTTTCAAAGAACTACACGCTTGCATTGCAAGAAGAGGTACAACCACAATATTACAATTTAGTGCAAGTAACAATTTATGTTCATATAGTTTATAGGCATGCACTTGATAGTATAGAGGAGGATCAAAAAATATTGAGAGAGTACCATTTTTATATAAGTGATAATAAAATCCATTCATCTGAGTTTGTCCAATATTGTTTCAAGGTCTTTTATGACAATTTAAAAGAGAGACAAATTCAAATGACACAACATTGGATATGGTCAAATAATTGTATAGGACAATTAAAGGATGCTAGAATGTTCTATTGGTTGAGTAGGACACATAGGCAAACTAACATCCAACATGTGTGGAGTTTTATTGAGGTTGGACATGGTAAAGGAGAACATGATGGTGCTGGTGCATGCGTGAAGAGAGCCCTTAGTAGAGAGCAATTAAGATTTGAGGAAAAATCTAAATTCAAAAATGCACATGAGATTGTCGAATGGTGTAACAAATATTTATAAATGGGATCAAGTTAGAACTCTACAATCAAACGTTTCTTCTACCTAGTTGAAGAAAATAATATCCCTTCAAGATATGACTGTGATACAATTAGTGGGTCAACTAAATGGCATTCATTTAGGAGTTTAGATTCTAACACTTGGACTATATGGACTAGGGAGCTTGCTTGTTTTTGTCAATTTTGTCTTGCAGGTGAATGGGAAGAATGTGAGAATACAGAATGGGTTGAAGATTGACAACAAAGATCATTAGCACCTACTGACATGCATTTTGAAGATGATATAGTAAATGAAGGCTAGAATGTTACTTTTGCATCAGAAGACTATTTTCGTATTTCAGACCTCATAGAACCTAGTATGCACAATTTAATTAGGTTTTTTTGTGATCTCATGCTTCAATTTATATAATTTATATATGTACACTCATGTGATTAAAGTGTTTCTATACTTTATCTTATCTTATAGGACATGTTTATGCTATTATTGCAACTAGTGATAATGATGAATAGACTGAGTATTGGCTAGCTAGATGTGTGGAACCTAAGAAAAAATTGACATGTCATCAAGTAGACAATGATGGTTTTGAGTATCCAATTGGGTCTGTCATTGTAGCTAGCACCTAGCTACGTAGATACCTAACAAGAAGAAATGGTTTACTAGCATTTGAAGACTACCAAACTGAAAAGAAGATTTTACACTATTCTCATTTGGTTGTGGCAAAAAATATCAAATTAGAAAGATACATTTTTTATACACTATAAATTTAACATATATATATATATATATATATATCATACTTGAGTAGTAGCCAATGTCACAAATGTGTGTACCTAAAAAAGGAATTTCCTAATTAAAAAATAAAAGAATTTTTTTTTTTGTTACAACTTTAATGCATAGTTTCCAAGGAAAAAAGTCTATTTTTCCTCTTATTTTCCTCCACACATCTTTTTTCTCTTAACCAAATCAATTAGTTTTCCCTCTTGAGAATGTTGTGCATCAAAGTAAACTGGGGATTATTCTCCACTAGATATTTTGCCTCTTAATCTCTTACCATCCATTTTTCTTTAAAAGGAATCTCTCTCTCACTCTCTCATATATTAGACTCTCATGCTATTGTTATGTTGTAGGTTTCATTCTAGAGCTATTACAAAACTTTAGTATTCTTGTTTTATTCTCATACTTGCATACTGGTTTACTTTCATTTTACCTTACTTGTATACTAGCTTAGTTCTCTTTTTTCATTATCTTAGATCACAACTTAAAAATGAGGTATTGCAATCTTGTTCTTGTTAGCTTATTTTTATTTCTTTCATTGCATTGCATATTAGATTAGCTTGCACTCTAATTTAGTTTCATTTTCATTTGCATACTCTCTTGATTCTTGGATAGTAGCATTATTTTCTCTTATCTTTGAATCTTATTTTCTACGGTGCACCTTGCAAGGGAATCCTATTGAGGTTCATTTGAGATACATACTCATTATTACTATTTTATTGGTTTTCCCTTACACATCATAGACATGAAGCTCTAATTTGTCATTCAAGGTTCCTAATCCATTGGATCCCTTGGATAGAATATCTTAGAGAATTGTGTCATGTTTTTGACATACAACAACTAAAAGACAAAGCACAACCATTCACCAAAAATCTACATAAAGGAGTCACCTACAATTGGAATGAAGACTATAAAAAGAGCTTATATCAACTAAAACAATATCTTTCTAGTCCACTAATTCTAATGTCTCTAATTTAGGGGAAGTCACTAATCTTGTACATGTTTTAAATGGAAAGGAGTAACTAAGAGGGGATGGGTGAATCAGTTACCACAAAAAAAAATCCAAAAGTCCTTTTAAGATGTCAACATAGTATAGAACCAATAACTTGTTGTAACTTGATTAACACTGAATATTCTATTATAACTCGGTTAACACCGAATATTTTAGTTTCACTCGGTTATCACTAAACATGAAAAAATTAAGATATTTAAATGCAATCAAACTTAACTTAGTTGCATAAACATAAAGAAAACAACATGAACACAAGAGATACTAAGATTTAACATGGAAACCCAATTTGGGAAAACCACCAATTGCAACTAGTTACTATTTTCACTCTTCTAAAATGAGCCCTATTAGGAGCCAACCCAGTTAAAGGTTACAAAACACATTGTTAGGTGTGACCTTATTAGAGGATTTATTTCACCCTATTAAGAGTGGCCTTGTTAGAGGTCTTTAGACACTTCAATCTAGAAATGCCATCTTGTTAGAGGATTTGAAAAATAACTATTAGGATAACTCTGTTAGGAGATTTGATTCATTGCTACAATTATTAGAGACTAACAATGACTTGACCTAATTTTTGATGTAACTATCTTTTCTGACTTTAGATCTTTGTTTAGGCTTGAATACTTGATCCTCGATCAAAATGTTCTTTGAAGCTTGGTCAACTTAGATACTTTGATATCCTTCCAATTCACTTTGTTAATTTGTCCTCTTTAATCCCATGCTTCACACTCTTCAATCCTCAACTTGACCTTATACATATATTTATAATCTTGTCTAGTCGGCTTGAATATACTTTTATTTAAATAATTTTCATCCCTTAAGCTAACTAGCATTAACCAATAAATCAATCAAACTTAATATACTATTAGTCAGTTAATATTGAGTTGAGTACTTAGTCAACATAGGATAATCCTTTGTTAACCAACCCAACTCTTTCAATACTGACTCTGAGCTAACTTCTCTTCAAACTTCCTTTGGTAATCGAGTGAACTCTATTGATACTGTCTTCTAATAAACTTCCCTTCGTAATTGAGTGAACTCAGTACTGTTCCTGTGCAATCTTTCCTAGAATGCTTGGCATACACAAGAAACTATCTTCAATGCTCGTGTGAGCTCAAAAAACACTGACTTTCTTGGTAAGGCTTGAAATTTTGTGTAACATCAAAGAAAACATACAATTGCATAATTTTTTTCAATAGTACATATCAACAACTTTAATGTTGCCAGAGTCACTTCTAGTACATGAAGATACAAATAAGAAGGAAAGAGAAATTTATTATATCAATATAACTCTAGTCTCATATGAGATGATGTACAATGGGAGCTTTGATAAAAAAATCTCTCGGTGACCCTCCCCAATATAATCAATGCTGGTGTTCGAGAAAGACACGTTGTTCAGATTTTGAATATTGGCACCAGCATCGTTTCCATTGAGAGGGTCGTGAAGTCATCCCGATTGCTATGCAAGGGCTCTCTCCCCCAAGTCGTCTCTTTGCAACAACTTCTTCGGTACAAAATTGTTGGAATGGTTTGGCAGTGGTTGTCGTTCCAATGGTGCTAGTCTTTGCTTCTCAAAATATTAGACACTAAATGTTATCTCATTCTATTAGTAGTCTTTACTTCTCAAAATATTTGACACTACATGTTATCTCATTCTATTAGCTAATTGCAAGGATTGATCCCTTTAAATATATGTTGACAAAAGAAACACTTATAGGAAGGTTGGATAAATGGGTCATAATCCTCAATGAATTTGACATTGAATATGTTGACCAGAAAGCTATAAAAGGGCAAGTAATTGTTGATCAAATAGTAGAAGCACCATTGCACAATTATCAATCCCTCAGTTTCAAGTTCCCGCATGTATCTATTATGCTTCTCATGAAACAAACATGGAATATGTTCTTTGATGGATCTTTCATGCAAGAAGGATCTAGTGCTGGAACTCTATTTATCACATCACAACATTATTATCTACCTAAGGGGTACACAATGCTATTTCCTTGTACTAACAACATTGCAGAATATGGAAGCTTGATCAATGATATCACAATGGCCATTGAATACAAAGTGGATGAATTTCATATATGTGGGGACTTACAGCTAGTGATAAATCAAGTAAACAACATATAGTAGACAAAAGATGAAAAAATCTTACCTTATAAAAGGATATTAGATGATCTAAAAAAATATGTACTCTATGTTACTTTTAATAGATTCTAAGAGCTTAAAATAAGGTATTTGATGCTATGGCAACTCTTTCATTGATATTATTGATGCTAAGGAATGATTTTGTTATGAATTCCTAGTGGGGATGTTATTCTGCCCCACAAATGATACCCCCAATTTCCAAATGGTCTGTCTTGTTGTGGAACATGACTCATATCACTACCATCATATCTAATCCTATAAAAGAAGAAATAAAACCTTATTTCAAATGCTTCATGATATTTAGTCATAGAAAAATACTTATATAGATAATGTCTAGATGGTACCTTACTAACGTGTCTAGAACATGACAAGTCTAAATGTGTATTAGTTGATGTACATGAAGGAATTTCTAGATCCCACTCAATTTTTTTTGATATTAGCTAAAAATTACTTAGAGTGGGTTACTATTGGCATGGAATAGAAAAGTAAGGAGAAAAGTTTCTAAATCTTTCAAGTAGTGCTAGCTTCATGGTAATTTGATCCATCCTCCAACCAAGGAGATGATACTGTTTATCATGTGTTGGATATTTCAACAATGTGCCTTTGATCTAATTGGAAAAATTTACCCATCTTCATCAAATGGACAACTAATTTATAATTACAATAATTAAGTACTTTACAATTTGGGTAGAGGCAATACTCTCACTGAAGTCATAGACAAAAAAGTATAAGTGTTATCTTGAACTATATCATTTGTAGGTATGGTATTCCCTCTTCCATTATCATAAATAATAGGGGATAATTAACAGAACTAGACAGAGCTCTAGGAAAAAGGTAGCTGAGGTTACTAGAGGATCCACTACTAATACCATCCAAAGCACTATGGAGGTAGGAAAAGAGGTGGTGAAAATGATTAAAGAGCTACAATAGTAGCTAGTAGTGTCATTGGTATCTAGTCTTTGTTTTTGTAGTGGTCCTGGCAATTGGTCACTGATCTTTGTTATTTTATTTGGTTTTTGTTTGTTGTAAAAGTTAGGTTCTAGGAACTTGTAAAACCTAGGTTTGTTTTATGATCTTTTTATGTGGTTTTAGGTCCCTGTAAAACCTAATTTTGTCACTATTAAATTGTAGGTTTTAGGTCCTTGTAAAACCTGATAGTGCTTCATGGTTTATCTTTTACTTTTTTGTTAAGGGTTTCGGGTTCCCTTCGAAACCTATTTTTACCTTAATCTAAAAAATAAGGGATAATTAAAAAATAAAGATATCAAGTAACTCTTTTCTATTTCATGATAAAACAACACTAGCCTTCCATTTACTATCCTTAGGGAAATGGACAGGCAGAGGCATCGAACAAAAACTTACTAAATATTCTATATCACACAATTAACAAATCTAGAAGGGACTGATACCTTTAACTGAATTCAACTTTATGGGCTAATCAAACAAGTATCAAATCATCTACTAGGGATACACCCTTTTCTTTGGTGTATGAATCAAAAGTTGTAATATCTATTAAGGTCATGATCCCCACTTTTTAGGTTTCTTTGAGAGGTTTTATTATTGATGATGATTATAGAATGTCTAGGCTACAAGTGCTTGAATTACTAGATGCATATCATCAAATGAAATTTTATCACTTAAGAGCTTATCAAAAAGAATGTCTAAGAGCTACAATAGGAAGGTATGACCTATAGAATTTCAAGTGGGTGCTCTTGTTCTAAGAGAAAATCCATAATATTAACAAAAAGGAGAATAGAAGGGTAAGTTTGAACCAAATTGGCTTGGTCCATTTAATGTTACTACTATCTTTGGGTCTAGTGAATATCAGTTATTAACTATTGAATGATAATAGCTCCAAGAGCCCATCAATACCGTTCACCTAAAGAAACTCTACAATTGACGTTATGAGAAGCATTTTGCATGTATATAAAAGCCTTGGAAAAATGATAAAAATTAGAAAAGTTCAAAATAAATTATCAACTTGGTTAAAACCTAGCTATAAGTGCCTTGATAATATCAAAAACATCAAAAGATCTTATATATATTAGAAAAAGAATAGAACAAAACAATAGAAAAAGAAGAAAAAGTGACTTGATGAAAACTTCACAAATAGGCATCTTGGTAGTGAAATTAGAATCTTTGCCAAGAAAGTGAAAACCTAGTAAAAAAAGACCTCTTATTTAAAAAATGTTCCATCTATCAATGTGTCTCTTGGCTATTTATTTCTTTTCTCTACTTATGTATTTTTTCTTGCTTTTGAGTGATTTTATTTCCTGCATTTATAACTTTCATCTATTACTTTAGCTTGTAAATAGCTTTGGATCACTTTTTTGATACTGCTGGAATCATTATGGATTGAAATTGATCAATATTATAGTTCTTGAGAAATTAGCATGTACAAGGGGGAAATGACCTAAAATCTAGGTCACGTCATTCTTTGGGTTAGTTACAATTCATCCAATTTGAGTCAGATACCTATCATCCAACCATTGAAGGGTTTTGAATGCTAGTAGCTTGAATGTCAAACATGATAGAAATTTTGAAATATGCTTGAGTTATACTAGAATTTTCTTTATATCTAATTTCACTTGTTATTCACCTTCAAGAAACTTTAAGATGTCTATCTTAAATAAAGGAGCGATGACTAGGGGCATAATCTTTTCTTTGTTTCTATTTGTTGGTTATGTTTCAATGGTCCCCAGAGTCATAGTAAATTGCGGGTCCACTACAAGGGCCTCCATCATGTGTTGGATGGCCATATGTACCTTGACTCATTTTATTTGGATACTTTTGGTGAGGTTGGATATTCTCCTTGTCTATATAGTGACTTCTCCTTCATGAATAACCTTAGTGGAAAATATTCACCAAATGACTAATTTCACTCATTGATGACCCTAAATTTGGTGAAAAAAATTGCACTTTGGGGTGGCCATGTCACTTGCACTTTATGAAAATTAAGTCTCGTGCTTAAGCCAATCACCAATTAAAAACATAACTATTTTTATTTTGGTGATGACTTCACCAATGTAATTTAATATTTTCAAATTATAAATTAAATATTTTTGCCTATAATTACCAAGGTTTGTCTTATTCGATTGTCACATTTGTCAATATGTGGTAAAAATTTAAGTTAGGTTATGTGTTAAGTACATATACTTGACACATATCTCTATTTACTTTCTATGTAAGTTTTTATCCTTTTAATCTTTGGCCCAAAATAGATTTGATTTTAAACATGTGTCATTATTTTGGGGACTTTCTCTAAAACTTGTTGTCCTTTAACATTTTGACCTAAAATAGGATTTATACTGTTGATTTAGGATCGTTTAACAATTATTGCAAAGGGTTACTATGTTTTAGATGATATAAAATTATAGTTTCTAGGTATTTGTATTATTGTCATGATTTTCTTCAATAATTAAAGATTCACCAAGGTTTTATATAATTTTCATACAATAGAAAATAAATAACCAATAAAATTAAAATCCCCCCTAAATAACGTTGGATTCACCATTATTTTATATATTTTTACAATTGATATTTCTTAAAGTTATCCATATTCTCCTTTCTATTGTAATCAAGATACCTACCCTAGGATGTGGATTTACGGGTCACAATGAGTAGATGAAGTTAATTTTTGTCTTAGGTCATGAACAATAAATGGTCATTGCAAACAAAATAAACAAAACTACATAATATGAGAAGAATCTCTAGCATAGCTAATATTCTTCTATGCAAGAAACATTCTAATCATCTTGTCATTTACGCCTTGATGCTTATGTTTGCTAGCTCAATGAAAATGAAAGGATATTCTAGTCATCCTAGATACTTGCACCTCAATTCTTATGTCTACTTCTTACATTAATCCAACGAAAGAAAACCAAAACCAAAAAAGAGACAAGTTTCATATGCATATCATCATGGTGGTTCTAGCCAATGAGTGTTGTATCAACATTAGGCATCCATAAAAAATATCATTAATGAAAAATAAGCTGAAATTTTAGGGACTAAAATCCTAGATTTGCATTCATTTTAGATTTTCCGTTTAATATATTTAGTATGCTAAAGTTTCTCTATGAAAAATAAGGGAAAGGAGTATTAAAAATGTCAAATTCTCATCAACACTTGTACAAATGGTCAAATGCTCATCATATCTACAAAAACATGATTAAGCATCTGTCATGAATGAAAAACATCACTTGCATGAGGTGTTAGTTGCATTCATGTTTGCATATACATATAGTTTCATTTACAAGGTACAAATCCATATAAGAACAAATATCTTTATTTCATATTATATGAATCAATGAATATTTGCATTGCATCACATCATTTATTAAATATGAAAGATAAAAAAAACATCATTACATTATCCACACATATCATATCAATAGAATTATATAGAAATGTTGTATGCTACATCTATCATAGATCATTGAGAAAGGTAAAGTGCATTCGCACATAGCATGATATCACAATAAAAACAAAAATAATCATGAAACATGCAATGATATCCAAATCAATATATAATCATCATATATATCATCAGAGTATTGAGGTGATACAATAAAAAAGATAAAAAATGAGTGCTATCAGAGCACTAACAATATCAATGTCTCAAAATGATACAAAAGGTATAATGGATTCTATACATCAGAATAATAGAGAAAGATACATAAGATAAAGTGATATAAAAAGAAGAAGGAAAGGCATCTAGCCACAACACTCTCCCTCACCATCAAGAGGTGGAGGAGGTGGTGGAACTTTTGTGTGAGCAGGAGGGATTGCAACCTCTAACCTCTATGAGTACCATGAGAACCCACATCACCTATCTCTCAAGGGGCACCACTACTAAATATGTTGTATAGTAGTAAATAGCCTTTAGGTTTGGAGAATATCCCCATCTCACACAATATGTATTTAAGTAGTCAAACTTAAGATATCTTTGTCATAATTTTCTATCCTTCAATCTCTCATAGTTAGATGCATCTGTAGCTCTTTAACCTTTCTTTGCATAGCTCTTAGTCTACTCTATAGTTCTTGAATGATATCCACTATTGTGAGATATCCTTCTCCTGATGGCCCTAGTCCCTCTTCTCCTCATCACCTATAACACCCCACGAAGGGATCCAAAGAATTAACCTAAAGTTTCACTAAGTTGGTAGCATATTTTTTTTTGAAATATGAAGGTAACCATTCATAACATAGTAGTGAAAGAAATAACATCATTCCACTAAAAGTAAACATAAACATACATAACAGGTTACATTCTTCAAGGATCCCTTAACGTTGAATTACATATAAATCAACTAATATTAATGATTCCATCTATTACTACATCCACATAAAATAATAATGAAAAGTCCAATGTTCATACATTACATTTTTGAATGCTCAATCATCCACTGTACATGCCACAGGGTATGAAAGGCTTAAAAGAATATACATGTGTGAAGATAAAGTACATCATCATCCTTATTCTAGTCCATGATGCAATAAAGTAAATGTAATCACATGACATACATGATACATCATCATAAAAGATATAAACATCCATCATAAAGGATAACCATTTATCACAACATAATTAACTAAGTGCATAGTTCCTCGCAACTGTAAATAGCATCATTAGACCATCGTGGGCCCTAGCCATCCCTCTGTTTGTAACATTCCAAATCATCAAAGAGATCATTGGTATTAACATAGTAGGAATGTCACTCCTAAATCATACTACATCATATGCAGAAAAGAAATCTAACATGCAAAGTAAAGCATAAGTAAACAACATCATCTATCATATGCTAATCATCAATATAAGGATATATGTCCACCATCATAATCAAAGAATGTATCAGCCACATTGTCTCAAACAGATCTCAAATGGTAAGAGTGAAAAAGCACTACCACCCAACCGTGTGGTACCTAAATGGTCCACCCCCACCATGCTGAGGAGATAATTTCAAGTCCCAAATAGGCTTTCAAATCACATAGCACAAATACTCTCTAAGCCCAGGAATCCTACAAGTATACTAAATCAAAGGTTCCAACACAAAATGACATCTAATCCTAAAGTCACACAAAGACATGTAGGAAACCTACTATGCAAGTAGGAAAGTGTCATCGCACTGATCATGCTAGAGTTACCCTAGTAGTCTCCCAATAGACCCCGACCCCCTAGTGATCCCTATGCAACCACTAGTATTCTCTCGTATAGACGAGGCATACTACAGAATGCAAGCTCACAACCAAGCATTCTCTCTACTCCCATCCTAGTCTGTACTAGCACTCGAGACATGGGCAAGAAATTTTTTAAATCTTTTTAAGTCCATTTAAGTCAATATTAGGTGTAATGTTTTCACTTATTAAAACAACTTACAATGACTTACCGTGGTAGCCTCTTAGGGCCCCGACCCCCATTGCAAGATACTTCCCAACACTATAAGTAGATAACCTACCCTAAGCTTGTGGAATCATAAATCAAAAAATACTAAAAGATAATCCACAATATAAACATCAAATCTCCATGAGCAACTAAAAAGAATCCATAGATAATCATCACCACAACAGTTCTATTGGCCACTAAAGGTATCACTGATAATCACAATAATCATTGGTTCTTAACAAGAAACCAAATAGTATCTCAAGTAATATTGATCGAAGACTCCAAAATGGTTGAGTCAAAACATGTCACAACATGACATCATCAAAATTAGATTAATAATTCAATTTCATCAAAATGACTGGAAAGTAAACCAATTTCAACTAATCGATGTCTCATAAAAAGGTTACATATATTACAACTTACACAAGAAGACTGAAGACAATATCAATCAGCATACCATCACATAACCATGGTTTGAGTTAAAAAGATAGAGATCAAAGACATCATCATGAAATCACAATTCATAACTCCCAAGCCTCTGGTAGACGTCCTATAACTGGTCAACAACTAGTCAACCCAAAACCCAAAACAAGAAGCATAAAGAAAACTCATAAAACAAGCACATGTTTTGGTTTGCCTTTACATTCACATGGCCAAGTCAAATATGAGATTTCAGATTTTGTTCCAAGTATAATTCTTCGTTTAATCTACAAGTCATCCCATTTATCTCTTTGATTTAAACATGGAATTATTTCCCCATTAGTTTATAATAATTTTCTAAAATCGATATTATCGACATTTATATTAGTTATAAATCTCTATTGCATAAATTAATTATCAATTAAAATTTAATTGATTCTATAACTAATTTAAATTAATTAACAAGTTTTACTAACATCTCCTCTTATTATCTTTCATTCTAGATAGTATCAGATTCATTGAAACAAAAGCAATTATTTATTAAGGGAGAAAACCATTAATTAAATTTTATTTATAATAAATATAATAATTATTAATTATTAATAATAGAATTTATAATATTTAATATTTATAATTTAATAATAATTAATAATGTTATTTATGAAAATCGATTTCATAATTCATATCACATAACATATAAAAAAAATAAAAATAAAAATAAAAACATATTAAAGTTGGAGTTTGTTTTCTTTTAAATAAAATCGCCACCCTTGGGTAGTGGCCATGCAACCCTGCATGCTGTCACAGGGCCTGCGACGGCTGTCGCAGTACCTGCAATTGCAGGTATGGTGCGTAGGCTGCAACATAACGTGGGGTATATCCCGCCCCTCCCACAAATATATATACATTTTTTCTTTTTTATAAATGTTATTAAAAATGTTTTCCACCAATGCGATTCGCAATTTGTTTTTCTTTTTTATTAAAAATATTTTTTCTCTACTGTGATTTTAAATAAACATGTATATATATGTATATACATATATGTATATACGCATATGCATATATATACACAGTTCATTATCACGCATCACTGCATTTTAATAAACACACACAAACACACACACACACACACACACACACACACACACACACACACACATGTATGTATGTATGCAAATTATATATATATATATATATATATATATATATATATATATATATATATATATATATAAGAGAACATATACCTTGTTTTAAGCCAAAAAAAGAGCTTTCCAATCTGATGAATTAAGAATTTCTCTTAAAGGTAATTGTTCTCTAAATTTACCCATTATTAATTGTTTTAAATAGAATTGTTCATATGCATCTGAAAACCCTAGCCCCATAGTTTCTTTAGATCTACACATATGAAAATTTTCTTATATAGAATTTAACTACCCATAACAAAATGCATACAACCAAGATATGAAAATCCTCAGCAAGCATTTAGAAGACACGAAGAAGACAGGAAGTGCAAGAAGCGAAATATCATAAGCCAAAATCACAAGTGTCTACTTGGACACTAATGCTAAATCGGTTCTCCTCAGAAATTGCAGAGCAAGCTCCTTCCTTCTCCAACGTTCTCGGGTCCTCCAAATACACCCTCTAAGCTTCTAGGAGTGCTTGAATATAAAGAATTCTCAGGAAGCACCTAGAATGTCTCTAGAAACAACCAGAAGGTGTTGACAACTATGCATGGGTCTTTTCCAACCTTCTAGATGAGTCACAAGATTGTAGACATCAGTGCTTAATTTGTGCGCTAACTCCTGTGTTGTTGACATTTGTGTAATCAAAAGATGCATTTACTTCTAGGTAGAATTATAACTTTTATTTGAATTCTTTTATCTTTTCTATTATTATTATTTATTTATTGTTTTATTATTATTATTACTATTAATTTTAATTTCTTTTATTTAATTCTTTTTCTCAATTAATTTCCATTTAATTAATTAAAATCAAAAAATCAAAAGATCGTGATATTATATTAATTTTTCCCAAAATAATTAAATCATTAATTAAATCTTTTAATTTAAGACTCAATTAATAGAATATTCACCATAGACCAACAAAATAAAATATAAAAACCCATTATAGAACAATCCTTACAAAATCAATCTAAAGGGTCAAAATCATGAATTATGTCATTCGACACATTCATAAGGTAAAGTATCTCAAGTACTTGTCCTACCTTTCTAGGACAAATGGTTTAAAGATTTAGGATTTGGACTTGAGAATTTATCTCCCCTCTCTTACCATTGAGATAGTGTGATAGGGTACGCTCATCCTGGCAATTCAGGGAAGTCGATACCCGGTACCTACGACCTACATAAAATCCATGCATGTACATTATATATATATATATATATATATATATATATATATATATATATATATATATATATATATATATATATATATATATATATATATATATATATATATATATATATATATATATATATATATATATATATATATATATATATATATGTGCTAAACTAAATAGGCAATGTCAGGAAGTGGTGCATCGTGTAGATCTTGACTAGCAGGTGACTACGACTCCCTTCCTTAACCGCATCAGAAATGCCATACAATAAGAACAAACATGCACACCATACACATGCAAGTATGGGGTAAGTATCCATAATAAAAAACATGTGATAATAACCATCTAACTAATCATCGCCAATAACTAGAAATAATGTAATAATCGTGATGCATATATGAAATGTAGAGTCTAAGTAATCTTATCACATATCAACTGAATCCATAGCACAATATTTGATAGTCTCAAAACAATGCTACTAACCATCAACATAAAACTAGTCTAACATAGTCTGACAATAATAGCAACAATGTGTCCAAAAAAATGTGAACGAGGGCAGGCACTACATCACCCCACCCTATTGTTTCTCATATTCCCTAGTGTCATCTCCTTCTTGCACATAATATCTTTCTCTCTAGGCATGACAGATGGCCTGCTCCACAAGACTCACTCCCTCATCCATATCACCATCTATACCTCTACTAGAAGCTTCCACTATCAAACCAATGGAACTTAATTCCCCATGCTCCTTTTGGGATCTCTGTTATGGTAATCTCTTAGCATTCTTGCTAACTTTGGCACTAGGATCTAATATAGCTTTGCTTCTGGTAATATGAATAGCGGAAAATATTATAGCACGTACCTATCTATGCTCCATAGGTGGAGGTCCATCAACTCACTCTACTCTAGCTCCTCTTTCAACTAGATCCATAAATTAAAAGGTGTGTGTAAATAGATAATCCCTATACCTAGGTGCTACATTTGTATCCCCACCTCTGGTAGATAGTCTCATATCTAAGTTACCAACCATTGTACTATTCAATTTAAAAGTCTCATTAGCATGAAGTTTGTAAATTAGTGCTGTCTTTGATTGAGAACTAGTCAAGGAAGATGTAAATGTTACAAGTTAACACTACCATCAGTAGAAGAGTGAACCAATTTACATGCATGTAGTAATATAACCTTAGTCACATCAACAAAAAGACATGTAGGCTAGTTTATCATAGATTATCTAAAATTATTCGCCATGGATTTGACAAGATACAAGGTTAGTCATAGTTGACATGTAAATGACACAAGTTAAAGCAGTGGAAGAATACATGGAAAAAGGCTACATATAGGCTCATAGATGGACTAGAAGGTCTATCAGTCTAGATCTTACTAATAGGTGTCATGGGTTTTCTATAAATATCTTGGGCATAAATTTCAATTTGAAAATAAGCATGATTTTGTTTTGGCTAACTACACCCTAACATTGTAGAGTGTATAAAAACACTCAACCTTTACTAGTGAAGTTGTTGTTAGTCATAAGATAGTATTGATGCTATTATTCAAAGTTCAAGTTGGTGAAGAACATAGTTGTAGAAGGTAGGGTAACAATAGATAGGATATTCTAAAACAAAAAATAGAGGTGAGACTAAAGGGCTTATGGGGAAAGTAGGGTAAAGAAGAAGATCAATGCCTCTTCAAGGATATATAATGGATATCTATAAGGAAAGATAGTGCTATTCAAAGATTATTCACTAAGATCTATTTATCACCATTGCATCTATTTTTAAGCCTTTTTTAAAGAATGAACCTAATGATATTCCCATGGGGGAGTATTTTAGCATTATTAGTGACATGACTTAGAGGTTGTGTATTACATTCATGACAAAGTTTGTCATTGATATCAACATAGTAGCTATTCTATGAAGACAAACAGTTCAACATACAAAATTTGGTTTCATGAGGTTTGGGGAAAGTAGATGAGCTTATGCATAGTTGAGGATATATTATACATATTTTCTACATGCTATAGTTAAGAGCATGCACAAAAAATATGAAGATTGGATAGAGATATGATGGATTTAGTGAAAGAAATGTTTAGATAGAGTTTTTGTGTAGCAATTACTATTGTTTGGATTCTATCTCATAATAAAGATGAAATCTAGTCATGCAGATTTTGATAGAGGTAGAAGACATGATGAATATGATATGGTCAAATGTGCATTTCTAGATGACCATAGAGTGAAGAGTTATGAAGAATGCAAGCAAACAATTTGAGTGGAAAAATGTAATATTGTAATATAATGTGTAAATATAATATCTTAAGTTGGTCCTAGATTATTATTGTAAATCAGGAAAGCCACAAGGATAACTTAATAATTTGTTTTAGGACTTTGTATAGAGGAAATATGTTTTCCCTTGTGGTAGAGAGTGTATTGTATTGTGTAATGTGGGTATGCAAACTTGTATGTGAGATCCAGTGAACCTAATAACAAATATCTTTTGATTAGAGAAGTGTTTGGTGTAGTGAGGCATAGTGAGCTAAAAAAGAACTATATCTTCCCAAGAATTTTATATTAGACATGTTGAAAATAATTATTCAATTTCATATTTTCATTGATTTAAAAAAATGTCACACTCTAAGTAAGCACAACTAGTGTTAGCCAATCTTAGTTGGGTACCAAAGAAGATTCCAATGTCAGCCAAGCCGAATTAAGTAGGAACCAAGTTTAGTTGGTCAGCAAAGGAAGTCAATATTAGCTAAGTCAAGTCAATTACCAAAGGAATTCAATATTAATTGAGTTAGGTTAATTACCAAAGGAATTCAACATTAATTGAGTGATTCATTTCAATGTTAACTGACCAATAACAAAATAATTTTGTGGGTTGAATAGTTAATTTAAGCCAATTTAGTGGATGTTGATTTTTTGTTTGAAAGGATATTCAAGACAAATTGAAATTAGGTTTCATATATATTAAAATTCAAGTATTGGATTGAAAAGGAGACATGAAGTATGAAAAATATGTGAAATAAGAAGAATATTTGATTGGAGACAAAACATCCAAGTGTTGGAAATATAAGAGGAGTAATTGAGAGGGAAGGGGTGAATCAGTTACCATTAAAATTTTTCCAAATCCCTTAGATGTCAATATAGAATCTCTTATAACTCACAACTTAGTTAGAATTAGAAATTCACTATAACTTAGTTAAGAAAGAAATCTTGAAATATTAATGTGCATTAACCTTTAGTAACTTAATTGAAGAAAGATAAAGCAATAATCAAATAAAATGAACACATGAGAAACTAAGATTTAATATGGAAAACCCATTTGGGAAAACCACCAATGCAACTAGTTACAACTTTTCACTCTTCTTTAGTGAGTCTTGTTAGGAGCCAACCTTGTTAAAGGTTACAAAACACACTATTAGTTGTGACCTTGTTAGAGGATTTAAATCACCCTATTAGGAGTGGCCTTGTTAGAGGTCTTAGGACACATCAATTTAGAAATTCCACCTTGCTAGAGGATTTAAAAATGACTATTAAGTCAACTATGTTAAGAGATTTATTCATTGCTTAGTTGTTAGAGAATAACAATGATTGACCTGATTGACAAAGAAATTGGATTGCATATTTAGATCACTATTTTTGTTTATCCTCTAGATACTTCTCGATCAAAATATTCTTTGCATCTCCTTGGTTATTCTTCCCTTAATTAAGTCTCCTTCTTAAATCACATCTTATCTTCTTTAACACTTTCACACTGTTCAATCCACATCTTGAACTTTCATATATATGAAATACAATGTCAAGTTGACTTGAATATCCTTAAAAATAAATAAATATCATCGATTAAGCTGGCTTGCATAAAAATAAAATAAATAAAATAATTTTGATGTAGGTAAGCTTGAACTGAAACTGAGTTACTTTGTTACAACTAAGTTACTTGGTAACTGATTTGACTCAGTTTACACTAAAATTCTAACTTAGTTACAACTGAACTCCTTTGGTGACTAATCTAGATTGGCTTCAACTAGATCACTAAACTTGTCTTCTTATTGACTAATACAAGAGTCTTCTGAGCTCAGTTCCAACTTGTAGTGCTCAGTTAGAGTATAACATTTGTGTAATATCAATGATAATATACAATTTAATAATTGTTATCAACACCAAGGAGCTGCAAAGAATATTTTGATGAGGAAAGATCAAATTGATAAACCAAGATAGTGATTTGAATTTGTAAAGTCATCTTCTTCATCAATCAGGTCAATCATTGTTACTCTCTAACAATCATAGCAGTGAATAAATCCCTTAACAGAGTTGACTTAACAATCATTTTATAAATCCTCTAACAAGTTAGAATTTCTTGATTGAAGTGTTTAAAGACCTCTAAAAAGGCCACTTCTAATAGGGTGATTCAAATCCTCTAATAGGATCACACCCAGTAGTGTGTTTTGTAACTTTCAATAGGGTTGGCTCCTAGTAGGGCTCACTTTAGAAGAGCGAGAAATTGTAACTAGCTGCATGGTATTTTTTCCCAAATTGGGTTTCCACATTAAATATTGGTGTCTCATGTGTTCATGTTATGGTTTATGTTTCTATAACTAAAGTTACTAAAGGTTTATACACATAATATATTAATATTTCTTTCTTAATTGAGATACAGACAATATCTAGTTCTAACCGAGTAGTGCAAGTATTTGGTTTAAAGAGTAAAATTTTGTGTTAACATTAAAGGGACTTGGATTTGTTTTTTTGGTAATTTATTAACCCTTCTACATTTCCAAAAAGATAAAGTTGATGTACCATTGTATTATTCAATAAGGATAGTACTAAATTTGTTTGGACAATGGGCCCATCTATCTTCCTTAACAACTCCTAATAGGGTCAGAATCTCCTAATAGGAATTCAAAGTCTCCTAATAGGGACTAAAATGTATTGAATGCATTTGATTAAATCCTAACGTCCATCCTCTTACAAGGAACTTATATACTAGTACATCATTTTGTGAGTACCATCCCCACCAAGGTTTTCCCTCTAATCAAGGGTTGCCCTAGTTAACAAATAGTGTTATTGTGTATGGTGATCTTTCTATGGTTGTTGCATCTACTATTTACATATTTTAGAATTAATCAAGATATAAGGAGTTATTTTAATTGCATAATTGATTCACCCTACCTCTTAATTATCTTGGTGGACTTTTTTTTTTAATAATTGGTATTAGAGAATTAGGTCCTTAAAGGAAAAACTTAACAACTTAAGGAGATGTATGATGTAGTTTAGGAAAGAAATTTTGAAGTTTAATGGAGTTAACTATGATAGTGGAAGGAAAATATGAAGAAACATTTGTTATGCATCCAAGTTATTAGTTGATTACTAAGAATAAAAATAATATGATTAAAGAAAAGGAATTTGAAACTATGATAAATATTAGAGAGATATATTCATGCTAAATATTCTTTCTAGAGAAGCATTATTATCAGCTCTTCCAAAAACTGAATTAACTTAGGTAAAAACTTGATATTAGCTCATGAAATTTGGATTTCTTTGCAAGTTACATTTGAAGGTGATGATCACGCTCAGAAGATTAGAATAAAAAATTAGATATACCTATATCAAGATGCTAAAATGATGGAATATGAATCTATAAGAAGTTATTTAGGTAGAATTAAATGGAATATATTGAAGACTTTGACACATGTATACATAAAAATAACATAAATAATTGACAATAGTTATTCCCTTATCAAAAAAATTTACTAGAGAGACTCTTCTTGGAAGATTATAGTCAACACAAATGTGGATGAGAGACAATGAAGAATTTCTTAATGTCAAAACTTCCTTCAACACATTGAGTGTTTAGCCTATGTTGACAAGGAGTGCAAGTACAAATGGAGATTATGCTAGCAATAAGTGAACAAAAACTGAAGAAGAGAAGAAGATTGAGGAAGACTTTACTTTCTTATGAAGAGAGAACCTAAAGGTAACAAAATCTTTAAATGTTGGACATATAATGAATATGCTCATTCTTCTTCTAAGTGCATACTCAATTTGTGCACTTCTCTAAACCCT
This sequence comes from Cupressus sempervirens, assembly GCA_028749045.1. NCBI lineage: Eukaryota > Viridiplantae > Streptophyta > Pinopsida > Cupressales > Cupressaceae > Cupressus > Cupressus sempervirens. The sequence goes on along the minus strand of CM053787.1, from coordinate 566,340,829 downwards.
TCTATCCAAGATATCCCATAGATTGGAACACTTCAAATGCAAATTTAGAGATCCTTATCCATGGAGTGAAAAGGTGTGTTTTTGAACATCTAAGGAGCTCTTAGCTGAGCCATAGAGACACAACCCTTGCTAGCAAACCATGCAATGGGAGATTCCTTAGACAAGAAAAAGAATGCAGTTGTCCAAAAGAACTCTCAAACATGCAATGCAAGAAATCAGATAAGCTAGAATGAAATGCAAAATGAAACTATATTAAAGAAGATGAGTATATTAAAACCATTGTTAATTAGACTATGTGAAATTATACTATGCCATAGGAAACCAAGATATTCTAAAAGAATCTAGTGCTGAGATGAAGGATGCAAGAATGAGATGAGAAGACTAGAAATTCTCCACAAGGCTCTAAGAAAACCTATCAAGAAACTTGCAGCATAAAATTAGCTCAAAATAGCATCCTTAGAGAGGGAGAGAGCTCTAAAAGATGGACACTCAATTTGTACACTTATCTAAACCCTTATATCCAAGATATCCCATAGATTGGAACACTTCAAATGTTGGCTTAGAAATCCCTATCCATGGAGTGCAAAGGTATGTTTTTGAGCATATGAAGAGCTCTTAGCTATGCCTTAGAGATACAAAAACCTTTGATAGTAAACCATGCAATGGGAGATTCCTTAGACAAGAGAAAGAATTCAAGTATGAAAAATAACTCTCAAACATGCAACACAAGAAATGTGGTAACCTAGAATGAAATGTACAAGCACAACTATATTAAGAAAGATGAGCATATTACAATCATTGCTAATTATATTATGTGAACTTATTCCATGCCATAGAAATCAAGCTATTCTAAATAAATCTATTGCTAAGATGAAGGATGAAAAAATGAGATGAGAAGATTAGAAATTCGCATAAGGCTCTAAAAAAACTTGTCAAGAAACTTGTGATATAACATTGGCTCAAAATGAGATCCTTAGAGAGGGAGAGAGATCTCTCTTTTAAAGGTAGATGAATGGTTGAGATCAAGATGAAGAAATGGATGATCAAGGGTGGCGGTTGACTTTTGACACGATCCATGTGCAAGATGAGGTCAACCATTGAAAAGGAGTTGACTTTCATGTGAGACAAAGCCTTTTCTTTTAATTTGTAAATAGGAAAAAGACTTTATGTGTGAACATTGAGTGGGTTAGAAGAATGGGTTATTTGATTTAATTAAAAGAGGACATGCTATTTTAATGAAATATGGATTTAGGATATTATAGTCAAACTATAGGTTAAATAAAATAAATTGTTTTTTAGCAATTTGGCCTAGGGAAATGATTAATTAAATTAGCCAAAATAATAAGAAGGGAGCTAATAGCCTAGATAACCATTTTTAGGTAATTATATTTGCCCTTATTTCACTAATGTGTGATTAATTTGGGAATACATGATGTCAAAGAATAGAAAAGCCAAGTAGGAAGCCATATATAGATAGATCTAATTCCAAAGAATGAAATGCAAAATGAGATAGAAAGTCTCGAATGCGTGTACACTCAAAAAGTGCACTTCTCTAAACCATTTTATCTAAGGTATTCCATGAGTTTGGAAAGCTTGAATGGTAGCTTAGAGCTCCCTAGTCATGGAGTACAAGAAGCATAAAAATGAGCATAAAATGGCTCTTAGCTGAGTCTTAGGAACACATCCCTTCCTAGTAAACCACAAGATCGGAGATTCTTTAGACAATAGCAAGACTGCTAGCATCAAAGAACTCTAAAAGCATGCAATTGCGAGAATGAAACTATGTTACGGTGAGATGCACAATGCAAGTTATGCTAAACAAGATGAGAATGTTAGACCCATGTTAATTAAACTATGTGATCTAACTATTCACAAAGAAGCTACACTAACATGCAATATGATTCTAAGACTAATATGAGGTGGATGAGAGAATGAGATGAGGATTAGAAGTTCTCCACAAAATCTCCTTCAAATATTCGAACAAGAAACTTGTAGCATAACAATACTCAAGAATGGATCGATCCTTTGAGGGGGAAAGCTCTCTCCCTTTTTTAAGTCATATGGATGGTAGAGATCAAGATGAAGATGGTGTACACACAAGTCAACCAATAGAATATAAGTTGACTTGTCATATAAGAAAAAAGTCACAAAGCCTTTTCTTTTAATTTGAAAATTAGAAAAGGACTTTATTTGGGAACTTTAAGTGGGTGAGAAGAATGGGGTCTTTTATTTAATTGAAAGGGGACATGTTCTTTTAATCAAATAATGAACTTAGGATAACATAGTTAAATTATAGGTTATAATAAAATTAGTTGATTATTAGCAATTTGGTCTAGGTAAATGATTAATTAAAGTAGCAAAAATGTTGAGAAGGGGGCTAATAGTCTAGATGACCATTTTTAGGTAATTACATTTGCTCCTCTTTGACTAATGTGTGATCAATTTGGGAACACATTATGTCAAAGAAAACAAAAGCCAAGTAGGTAGTGATAGATATAGATATCTGATTCTAAAGAATGAAATGTAGAAAGAGATAACAAATCTTGAATGTATAGCCTAATAGCAGTAGTATTGAACACTAGGAAAAAGGAAAAGTTAGAATTCAGGAAGAATGATAACACCTAGCAAAGAAGATAAAGCAAGTGAAAAGATCAAACAAATGCTCCTAAAAAATAGATAGTTGTAGTAAGCAGTGATAGAGTATTTCTGCCCCCTTAGGATCAAAATTGAAATGAGGTAAGGGAAATGTAGAAACAAGTGAGATATGAAGAAATCAAGATATAGCGATGTCCAAAATGACAGATAGATGAATAGAATAAAATAGTGACAATTAAAGAGTGACAGAATGCCCTAGTTTGACTAGAGTTGACCCTAAAGGATATAGCATAAAAATTAGGTCAAAATAATTAGAAAACTGATTTTAGACATGAAAGAGGAAATTTGAATTTATATGAAGCATGAAAATGATGAAGACAGGATGAAATGAAGCTACACCAGTGATGATTTGAAGATTAGACCTCAAAAGGTCAGCTAACTACTCAGAAGAAGGTAGAATTTTAAAATGCAATTTTGACCATCAAGATGAACTCAGATTTTGATTTCAATCTTGAAAATGGATCTAGGATGTAAAAATTAGCTAGGGGTGCAATTTTTGTAGAATCCTAAGGAGTTTGAAAATTAGGTGAAAATGAGGTGGAAGGTTATAAAAGGGGGTGCAAGTGTCATTTTCAAATCATTTTGTCTTTTCTGATTTGTTGAGAGCTTGTGAGTGGTCCAGAGAGAATCATGGATTTGGCAAACATTAGACTTCACTGACACTATTTTGAGTGTAGCCAGTTGCACAACCAACTAGAGCACTATAGCACACTGGTAAGTGACCACTTTTTTGTCATTTTTTGAGCTTTTTTGGTGTTTTTTGCACATTTTGAGGGTTTTAATGAAAAATATTGCATGATATTTTAAATTATTGCATAGGTACTTTAACAAATATCGCGTGATATATTTTGTTACAAAATGTATCGCATGCATGTTTCATAGTTTATAGTATGAGACATACCCATTTGTCACCCACACCGATGCGAAATATTGCAGGACATAATTGCATCACATGGCTTTAGAAAAAGTATTTCACAATATTTTTCTAGCATATTGTATCCCCTACAATAGGAAAAAGTATCTCACATATGGTTTGAAGCATGTTTTTGTGATTTTTTGTGTTGTGAGAACGTTTGCAATGTGTTATTGATGATTACATGTTTTATGGTTACATGAGGTATTTCTAGCACTTATCATTAGGGCCCCCAAAGTGGTGGGGTTGCAGGTTATAAGGCATTTGACTAATGATGAGAAGGTTGCAATATTGAACATGGGGTTGGGATAGGTTATTTGGATTCCCCATATAGGGTGGAGCTTGGGTTGCTAAACGCACTTGTTGAGCAATGGCATAGCGAGCATAACACCTTCCATCTACTGATTAGCAAGACCTCGATCACATTAGAGGATTTTTATCACATATTGTGAGTGTAGTGTTATGGTGATCTGGTAAGTTGTACACTTGATTACTCTGTCATGTTTTAGCTAGTGGATTTTGACGGTATACTGATGTTAGGTTTGATGATGTCATAGGTGTACTATAACCAAACCCCAATAGAGGGGTGAGCTATGATGCAATCGCTATTTTAGGATTTCACCATCCTAGACCACCATCTGAGTTGGAAGTGATTGATTGCTAATTATGGAGTAGATTATCCACTTCCTAGCTTGTTATGTTCTCTAGTAGCACAAGCCTTGGTGATAGACAGGGGCTAGAATGGCTTCCCACTAGGATGGGGTTGATTGGTAGCAGATTTGATTGCACAACCACACTAGATGTCATGGTGCTAGTGATACTAGCTAAGATGTATCATGAGCTCCATGAGATAATATACCATAGTGTCACTCTTGGGCATGTAGGGTGGTGTTGGCATAGATTCAGGCCTGGGAGCACATTGCTATGATCTGACCATGGGTGTAGCCATGAGAATGAAGCTAGCCGTACATTTTTGGGTATAGAGGATTTTTCCCCCAAACTCATAGTGGGGATGTGACATATTACTAGAATTTTTTTGATAAGTTGAGAACGTTCACTTGATGAGTGTACAAAGATTGTCATAGATGGTCTGATATTGGGGAGTTGGATTATATGTGGTATAGTAGGCCACTGGTGGGGAGGCATGAAGAGGTTGTGGAGCAGTTTGTGATCAGTCGGGTATGGTGGCAGTTTGCAGAGTGATAGGTGATATCAATGGAGACTACCACTATGCTCAGATGCATTCTAATGAGGCATATTGATGGTTATTGATGCTGGATTATCAGATAGTGATTCAAGATATCACTACCTTGGTGCAGACTCCTTAGGACTATCACCTAGATGTGGCAGATGCAGGGGCAAACCCCACATATTTATATGAGAGATAGAGACACCCATTCCCTCAATTTATAGAGCTTGATGCACTACCTATAGTGGGGGACATAGAAGTGGTGGAGGTAGATTTAGAAGTAGGGGTTTCAGACAAATGGAGGTTAGAGAGGGGTCTTAATCAAGGAGGAGGAGGATGAAGGCATAGGCCATGAGGGAGGTGGAGGAGGATGAGGAGGTGCCACTGAGGTAGTGGCAAGTAGGGAGAGTAGAGGCAGAGGTAGAGGTAGAGAAACCAATTAGGGGGGAGGATGAATGAGATGTGAGGATCTATGCCTTGGAGGTAGAGCTACAGACAGCTCGGGTGGCTATTGCGGTGTGAGATTAGTAGCTCATAGATGAGTGGGTATGAGGGGATGAGCTCTAGAGGGAGTAAGATGTTGTGAGGTGAGAGGCAACACATCATGGTGTATGTGTTGCATATTATTATGTCACCTACAAGGGTGCAGTGCCACCAAGGTAAGGACTTCTTGATTATTCAGAGCAAGTTGGTAGATTAGAGGGCATGGTACAACTACCATATGGGAGATAGGCTCCACCACCTGCTATAGAGGGTGGGAGTCAGTCATAGGCTTATTATGATAGTTTTGACATTTTGATTGTACACCATGTATTCTTGAGATAGATATCTAGATTTTGGATCTCATTTTTGTATATGTATTGTGACACATTAATATATATATATATATATATATATATATGAGATACTGGATTTGATTGGCAGTTTTGAGTACTTGTCTCAAATGGATGTTTCTACATTTTAGTTTTTGTGTGATGTTTCAATTTCTGTTTCTTTCTCATGTATGTATCTCTCTTATATATGATGTTTTTAGCTATCATGTGTATGATACAGACTTTATATTTTTGAAAATATGTGACACTTGGATAGATTGAATGTGATGTTTAGATTAACCCCTTGTGATGATAGGATAGCAAGATAGAGATGAAATGAAAGATCAAGAAAGTGAAAGACATGATAAAGAAAGCAAAGAAGGATGTGAAAGTAGTTTAGCCAATATGTCCACAAAAAGGATGAAGAGAGAGCTCTCACCATATGCAGGAATGTAAGACTAGACTAGAAAAATGAACCTAGCGTGCAAGCTAATATGCAAAGTGGTTTACCAGCAAGGGACACATAAATTTTGGACTCTTATTACATCATTGAGCATTTATTAGGGACATCATGAGATCATACAATCATCACTAGTATAAATATGAGGATATGAATATGATCGATACTAGATAGGTATGTGGAAATCTAATTTAATTATCAAAGACATGTAAGTCAAGATAACTATGTGATTAGGTTCCCTAAGTTTAGTATAGCAAGATTACACCTGTATCAAGGCATAAGCACCAGGAGAACCCCTGAGTGTGAACTTGCAAAATAGTCAAGGATTATAAATTTATTAGTCAACTAGGACAAGCATTAATTCTTAAAACACTATAGACAAATAAAGTATACCCACAAGTAGAAATAAAGAAAACATGCCCCATGCCCCCAGTCTTGTAGTCAATGACATCCTTGAAAGACTATTAGGAAGGGAATGCATAGTAAAGAAATCATCATAGAAAGCACACAAAGTAGATAAAGATCATCATAGCTCAGCCATTTAAGTGTTTAAATGCACGTGTGGAAGTTATTTGGACATTTCTTCAAGACTTGATTCTAATAGTGAGAAATATCACATTACCGAAGATCTATCCTAAAAATAGCTTGGCAGACTACCAAGTACCTTATCTATAGGTTCCACAAGGAGTTTTTCACCATTAGATACATCTTTACTTTTACTTTTTTGAGGGTTAGATACTACCACAGTGTGGTTTTCACCATCTGACCACTTGTTTTTTTCTTTTAATTTAATGACTAAGATACTTGATATTTGATTTTGTCATCTTAACTATAGGTTGCTAGTGGAAGAAGTGACAGGTTCAATGACATTTAGGTAGCAAGTGATCTCATAGTCATTTTGAAAAGACTATATTTCAAGTCTTTGATTTTGGAGTGACCAATCTATGAGATTAGGGTGGACTAATGAGAGTGATGTAGAAGCTTCAAGGTTGTTAATGCAAAAGGAGTCATCTCTAGTGACCTGCGAAGTCAAGCCTATAGTGAACGTTGCAAAGGAGTCTAGATCAAGAATAAATCTAGAGGGTCCAACGTGATCTACTAAAGCATGTTGTGAGACAAACTCATTTAACCCTATACTAGACTCGTCTACTACATTTAGTTGGGTTGCATAGGCATTAATAACATCCACTCATAATTCACAAGATGTGTCTAACAAGCTTTCCCATTTGTGCTCTGATCTCTAGTAATTAGACAAGCAATATTTTGTCTAATTTGGCCTCTATTCATGTCTTCATGGTCAGATTCATCTAATTCTAAGCTTCAACATCATCATTGGTAATTAGATCTTCTTCTCCCCAAAGGACAAAAGTTATAGGCATGAAGTCCTCCTCTTGGAAAGTGGTAGCAACAAAGGGAAGATCATCATCCTTTGAGTTTCTAGACATAGGTGTGCTTCTATCAAATGTTGGTATATCATCTTCTAACCCAAAACCTAGGCTAGTGGTATCTTGAGTATCACAACCTTGAGTATGAATTAAAGGTTCAACAAGAGCTTTTCTATTACCAGTTAAGGACCCATGGCCTTGATAGCTCATGTTTGTAAGAATTTTATAGTCTTTACCATAATTTTTAGGGGAAATTGGAGTATTGACTGTGACTTCCTCCTCATCCCCTTCATCTCTATAAATCTAATCTTTAATAGCTTGTTCTTGTTTCTCTTCTTCTAGAGGAATTGAGGATTGCATAAAAGTGCCAAAAAGAGTCATAGTGGAAGTAGAAGGCTTTTTTTTGGTAGACAGTTTCCTATAAGGGTGAGAGGAAATAGGTAGAGTAGCAATAGAGTCTAGAGTGTATTCGCCCATACCAAGGCTTATCATTTTCAATTTTTTTTCACATTCTATAAAAGATGATGTTTTCTTGTGAGAAGAGCGATTATATGGGACTAGTGTTTCAGTAGTAGAGAGGGTGTTGATAGACATAGAATTGTCACTAGGGACAATTACTTTAGTACTATTAAAAGGGAACTTGATGCATTGATGGTATGTAGAGGGTACTGCTTCCATGTCATGAATCCATGGTCATCCCAACAACAAATTGTATGCAAGTGGTATGTCCAAGACTTGGAAAATGACATTCTTCTCAATTGGACCAACTCTGATTGGAAGCATAATTAAACCTTTGGAAGGTCTTTCAACCTTGTCATAGGCTTTTATAGTGATCTTTTGTTTAGGGTCAATGGAAAATTCATACATGCCCAACTATTGTATTACATTGAAAAAAATGATGTTTAACCCTACACCATTGTCTATCAAGACTCAATGAACATGAGTACAAAAGATTTGGACTTTGACATGGAGAGAAAGGTTATGGGGATGACTGAGAGCTTGATCATCTTCTTTAGAAAAAGTTGGGTAGTGAGGTGAAGAGATATGGTTCACCATAGCTTGAAATTGTTCTGCATCAATATTTGTGGGAACATTGGCAGAGCATAAAGCTTTTTTGAGGATATCCTTGTGCAAAGGGGATAATTCTAACAAATCAAAAATGGAAATTTGAGCTGGTGTACATTGTAGTTGGTTAACAAGGTCATAGTGGGAGATCCTGGAAGTAGTTTTTTGTTTAGAAGATGAAGCATTCTCAGGATCATTAGCAACTTTGAAGACAACCTTAGATTGTCCCCTAGTGATGGTGTTAAGTGTTTTTTTTTGTGAAGAGGAAGATTCAACCACTCAGAGTACCACCTTAGGTCTGGTATTAGTATGATGTTGAGGAGCGTTGTGCATTTTATAAACAAATTTTGGTTTTTTAGTCTTAGGTTGGTTGTCATCTTTAGAACTTGCCATGCATAAATACTCAATGGGCTCAAGCATGCCTATAACATTATCTATGTCAGCATAATCATAGCTGATCTTAACATCATGATTATTTTTATTAGCTTTGAAGGTTTCACCTTTTTTGTATTTCAGCAAGGGTTGTTTAAAGGCTTTATGGTCAGCATTTTTGATGAGGCCATCAGTGACAAATTTGCTAACCTTCATGAGATCTTGAATCACGTCTTTGAGTTTGAAATAGTTTTTTGTGTTGTGAACCTTGCTTTAGTGATAACTGTAAGTATGGTCCTCTCTCCACCATGGAGGTTTGATAGGTGGATCATAAGGATGAGAGTTGTATGGTAAAGTAACCAGTTTTTTTGCAATTAAAGTTTTTAAAACCACTTCATAAGGCTCAATCATTGGTGTTTAAACATGCCATTTTTTGGTAAACTTAGAGTTCTTATCAAAGGTTTGTGGCTTTGAACCTTCTTATTGTTTTGTAGCTGAGATTGCATTAGAAAGGTTAAACATAGGTTCCTTGGTCTTAGGAGTGTCCACTACCCCATCATTGAAAACATAACTATTTTTATTCCAAGATTTTCCTTTGTCTTTACCGTTTCCATTGTTGGTCTTGTCCTTGTTTATAAAAATGTCACCCTTTTTGATAGCAAAATCCTCAATGTGATATGAACTCTCAACCATGGCATTAAAGCATGTGAATAATTATTTTCTTAGATCAAATTATAACTCAAGTATAACCATATTAACAAAAATGTCAATTTTTTCAGCCTCAGGAACTTGTGGAAAATACTGTGAGTATAAGGATCTCCATCATTAGAGGTATATTGAAAAATGTTCTCCTAGTTTTTACTTAATTTGACATAAGTCCAATACAGTCATAGGATGTTGAATGTTGTAGGAATATTTTTGGATAAAGCATTGTGCAAGTTCATCAAACATCTTGGGGGGGGGGGGGGGTGCTCAGTTTTGTAAACCATTCCATGGCTTGTGCTCTTAGACTTATAGGAAATAGACACATAAGAAAGGTTTCTCCATGCATAAATTCCATGCTAATAGCATAAAAATTTCTCACATGATTGTGAGGGTTACCATTTCCATTATATTTGTCATACTTAGGAACTTCTATATCCTTAGGAAATGGTAGCATGTATAGACTATGAACAAATGGAAGAGCACATATTGATTCAACAAATGAAGTTTTAGGTGGCTCTTTTGGAGTTTGAAATTATGCAAACTATTTCCTTAGTTCTTGTATTTCTTCCCTTAGAATTTTAGCCTCAGTGGGCTCTCATTTGTGAATTATTTTTTCAACATTAAAACCTTGGGGGAGTTTCTATCCTCTTGCTACCATGTATTAGAGGTATTGGTTTCCATCTTCTTCTAAGGCTCTAAGAATTGATTTTTGAGAAAAGCTATCTTGTTGGAATTTGATCACATCTTCACCAGTTACTTCTTCATCACTATTGTGATGGGATTATCTATGTGGTGAGGAGCATGTGCCTGTGGAAGCTCTAGGAGTCCTTGGAGGTGTGTTGTTGCCACCATTGCCATCAAAATGATTTTGAGAACAAGTTCCTTTATTCCTTTCATAGCACACATAATTATCAGTTTGACTCATGGATTTTCTCTCTCCATAGCTTATATATCTTCCAAGGTTCTTTGATTCTCACATGCTTGTTCTTCTAAGCAACATTTGATTTCATTAGAGTGCACCATAGTGACCAAACCATTTTCACCTTTGGGTGTACCAAATGGGTTTTCAAAGCTGTAAAGTGGATTATGTCGAACATTGGCCATTTGTGTTTGAGTAGCTTCAAGATTTTCTCATAAGGTTGTTTGTGAGGATGTTTAGGTGGTGTCTCCAATTTCTTGAAAAAAGAAGGGGTATGGTCATCGTTACCAACTTGATGTCTAGTTGTGACTAGCATGTAAAGATTTGTCTTTGTTTAATAGGACAAGAGAAGTATGTTGGATTTGAAGCTTTTACAACCAAGACTAGTCACTTGTCAAAGTGTAATAGATGGCTTGTCAAATAGTGCTCAAGAACTTACAACACTAGTGACTCAACCGAAGTGAGCAAGCAAAAAGATCAATAGTGAATAGCTAGAATAGAGTAGTAACTAGATTTGACAAGTGATTCATTAGGGATGTTTCAAGACTTACATTTGATAGACTAAACCCATCTTTTCAACTTAGGAAAACTTCCTAACACATAGATTTGCAATGAGGACCAGGAAAGACTATAGTGACACACCCTAGACTAGAAAAAGTAGAATGCACACACTATTTTGATAGTAAATAATTCTAGGTGATACTTTCTTAGAAACTGGGAAAAAATAGGACAACATAAAATGTTGTGCGATACACTTCAGAATAGGAGAGTGACACTTTTCTTATAGATTATAGTTTTTTGGAGGTGAGATGATAGAATTTAGTAAATTAGGGCAACAAACTTTACAGTAACAGGGTGACACAATTTTTTCAAAATAGTGTTGCACAATATTTCTCATAAAGATAGGTGATACAGTGCCAATTTTTGTGTACAAAAATTTTTGACTCCAAAATTTGTGTTTCAAATAATCAAGTAATTTTTAAAATTAGATAGTGTATGTTTCCAATTAGTGTTGATTATCAACAAGGTTTGAAAATAGTAAGTGTTTTAACATGTCTCAAATAGTTGAACAAGGGTAAAAACAACCTTGCCAACATGCATTTTTGATATTAGAATAGCCTTCCTAACAATATTACTAAGATGTTTGATTTGCAAGAATGTTAACAATGGTCAACACATTAAAAAACAATAGCCAAGAAATCTACCTTAAGGTCATGGTTCATTACTCAACAACTTGGCCCACGCTTTATTTTGCTTTACCTCACATGAAGTAGTTGCCCAAAAGAGATATTGGCTTTGTCATGGAGGTGCCATAAGAACAAACAAGGGAACACATATGGTGAGTGTAAAATCTTGTGGTGATCTAGGTAGTCCACTAGGATCGATCCTTGCACCAAGAAGTTGAGTACCTAAAAAGGGTAGTTACTAACTTAGAGTGTTTAGATAGGGCTTCCAATCATAATGTTAATCTTGTACCTAATTAAGGGACACCCCACCTTGCAGTGGGTAATAGAACTCATAGCCACAAGAGCACCTTAAGTGTTCTTTCCTAGTGATCTCCCTATGGTCAAAATCCCTTAGGCGATCACACTAAGTGAAGACAAGCACTACATCTACCAAGGTTTTATGTCCTTGGTAGCCTTGAGTTTATAGTGGATTGGAAGAGCCAGGTATTTTTCTTGTCCCCACTTGGGTCATTCCTCTTAGATTGTCCAAGAGTAGGCCTACTAAAGGATTCTAACTAAACATTAAGTAGATCAACTTTTGGAAGTCAAGATTTTTGATTCACCTCAAGGGTGAAGAGCATACTTTCCTATTCCAATCGTTCACCCAAACACACCAAGAAGACTCAATCATCTGCTTGCTTTCGAAACCCAAAGGTAACTCAAGATTTTTGATTCACCACAAGGGTGAAGAGCATACTCTCTTATTATCAAGGGGCCCCAGTTGCAAGTTTTAATGTGCCTAAAATGAACAACTAGTATATGCCACATGTGAAATTAAAAAAAAAAGCAAATGTTTTGGTTTTTATGCATTGAGCAGCCCTACAAACAACTGTTAGTAATAATTTTTCATTTGAAGCTTTGACATGCATTCTTTTAAGCAATTTTAAGGCTTTCAAGATGGAAACCTACAAACACAACCATCAATACCATGGGTTATCTTTAAAAACAACTTAAATCTGTAAACGAACCTCTGTAAAATAGTAAAAGACCTGCAAAACTAGAAATCAACAAGTAGAAGTTGAGAACTGACTAAAACACCTCAAACAACAACCAAATCCCTATTAGGTGATAATTTTTTTTGGAAGACTATTGTGCGATATTTCATAGTATAGCTGCATGGTAGAACTTTTCTATGCAATATTTTTTCTTCAACCAGATGATAGAGATTTCTATATTGAGGTGATGGAGTCTAGTATGGTCATGCAACACTATTTCCAAAAAGGTATCACACAACAATAATGTGAACTATCATACAAAACTAGAGAAATTTCACCCAAAATTGTGATTGTAAAAAAAGAAAAATGTAGAATAGTAAATGAAAAAGGCAATGAAAACAACAAAAGAGAGGAAAAAACCCACTATTTTGGCCCCATGGTGGGCACCAAAAATGTACTCTTAAAAAGTACACTTCTCTAAACCATTTCATCCAAGGTATTCTATGAGTTTGGAAAGCTTCAATGACATCTTAGAGCTCCCTAGTCATGAAGTACAAGAAGCATACAAAATGAGCATAAAATGGCTCTTAGCTGAGCCTTAAGAATGCAACCCTTGCTAGTAAACCACAAGATGGGAGATTCTTTAGATAAGAGCAAGAGTGCTAGCATCAAAGAGCTCTAAAAAAATGAAAATGCAAGAATGAAACTATGTTAGGATGAGATGCACAATGCAAGCTATGCTAAACAATATGAGAATGTTACGCCCATGTTAATTAAAATATGTGATCTAACTATTTGCAAAGAAGCTACACTAACATGCAATATGATTCTAATACTAATATGAGATGGATGAGAGAATGAGATGAGGAGTAGAAGTTCTCCACAAAAGCTCCTTCAAATATTCGAATGAGAAACTTAAGACATAACAATACTCAAGAGTGGATCATGTTGGAATAATCAAATGGGAAGAATACTTCTGAGCAGGGAGGGTGGGGGGGGGGGGGGGTGAATCAAAAGTATCACACTTTTAACTTTAAATTTTTTTAACTAAAATTAAACTTCATGCATGTAAACATATCAAATAACCATAAACTAAACACATGCATCAAAACACATAATACAAAATTTGGTAACCCAGAAACCCTCCAAAATGAGAAGGTAAAACTGGGGTGGGGATGATACCCACAAAATCACTGCAGCAATAATGTTTGACAACTTTTGATGGTCTGCCCTGTTAAAGGCTTGCCCTATTAAAGGCTTTACACTATATCAATAATGACTTGTTTAAAGGATTTACAAACACTTTACATGAAGTGTCACCCTATTAAAGTATTTTATCACCTTTTCAAAGGATGTACAACCTACCTGTTAAGCTAACCTATCAACATAGGATTTTCCTTCTAATACAATTGCTAGATAGTATTAGACTAATAAACCTGATAGCTTATAATCATTGATTGTTGAATTCAAGCACTTGATCTACTCTCTCTCATCTCGATCCTTCAAGATCTGATATCTATTCAATGTTTTGATACTTTGTTCTTGATCAACTGGATGTTGCAATGCTACTCTCTTCCTCTATGTCTTTCACACTTCCCACTGAATTTTTCTATAGTTTACCCTTACTCTGCTCTTCATCCATGCATATAATGGGGTTTTTTCCTCCTTTTAAATATATTGAAGGCTTAGGGTTAGGTATGGATCTATGATCCATATTGAATCTTTATTTCCTACCCATTCCTTACACTTTTCTTATTGGTTGCATGCCTTCTCCATTTTTCTTATTTGTTGCATCCTGATTGCATAGGAAATATAAAAGATTATTTCTTATCCTTATTATCCTTCGAGATTCTTCTTATGTCAGCTCAAAAAATGGTTTACATATGACTTTATGAAGGCAAAAACTCATATGTTGATTTTGTGTTACTCGACACATACTAGATTATTGGTGCTCGACACATGTATGATTTTGGTTTTCTCAACACCTATTGCATTTTGGTTTGCTTGGCATCAACTGTGACTTAGCACCTGAAGTCACTTGGAACTTGATCTTCACTTGGCACTTGAAGATTACTTGAAACTTGATCTTCACTTGACACCTAAAGATTTCTTGGCACTTGAAGATCACTAGGCACCCATTGGAATTCTAGCTCGACACATATAGTGTACTCAACTTCTATATGAAAATTGGTTAAGTGTGTTGACACTCAATTGTCAAAACTATTCTAAGACCAACACTCTCCCCCTTTGACATAAGTATCAAAAACACTTAACTAAGCATTATATTTGGTCCTATAAGTACATTATCCAATCTGTTCATCATATATACAAACTTTCAAAAACTTGTTCAAAATTTTGTAAAGAACAATATACCTCAAAATTCTTATAACTCCCCCTAAGTTGATGTGCCATTTCTATTCCTATAACCAAAATTCTTGTGTTGAATTTGTCTCATGCTGATGTATTTGATACTCTTTGCCTTTGCCCTATTTTTGTTTCCTGTGCTTGCTTGCTGACCTGTTCTATCTATTCTATTTTCACTTGTTTTGCACTTGCAATTTTTTTATATTCATATCTCCCCCTTTTATATGTCTCCCCCTATTTTGGCTAACATAGGATATGTACAATCTTTCTCCCTTTATTCTCCAAAAGAATGAAATAATGTAATGACTTAGTATTCTCCCCCTTTTTGACACTAATGTCAAAGGGTGTTAAGGGTTAAGACCATATTTTTCCAAAAATGTACTATTTACCTCCATAATCATCTTAAGAGCTACATCCCAATTCTCCAAAGTAATTTCCAATGACTTGTGCTGGATGGCAGCCTCTACAACAAGATGTACAGTCCATTTGAAGTAGAAAGATTAGGATCTTTCTTTAAAATAGTCTTTGCATAGGCTTGTTCTTTATGGAGTACTTCTAAGTGTGGGGTAATGGAAGATTGTATCTGCATCAATTTGGCCTTGATATTGGCCTCTTTAGTTGTTAGTGTAGCTAGTTCATTCTATGTATGAAGTGTTTGAGAAAAATGCTTCTCACTTTGAGCTAGATCTTTTTGCAACTGAGTGCTGGAAATCTTTGAACCTCTCTCCAAGCTCAGGATTCTTTGGCTTGTCTCTTGTGTGAAATAGAAAAAATCACATAACTTTTTGTATAATGAGAATACATTCTCAAATACATTTTTTATCTTTTCAATCTTTTTGGCCAATTCTACTTAGGAAAGTGCTATTTCACTAGCTATTTTCTCATTTACTTTCCCTTGGAATTTCTTCTCAGGCCATTCCATGAGTTTTACATTGGTTTCCTAGTCATCATTTGTCACATGTTCTACAATTTTTGATAATTGTTCCATTATTGCTTGGTCTCATCAAGTGACTACAAGCTGAAGGCATCCAAAAAGATGTCCTTGATCTCATGTAATGCTTGCTTCTATTTATAGTCCTTCCTGAGTATCTATTGCCTTTTTCTTCTGTTCAAGGCTTCTTGCATCTCATTAATTTTCTCAATGCTCATTTTTTTGAGTCATAACTAGGTATGACTATCTCCTCATCTAACTCAGGGTCACCATAGTAAAGTACCCTTGTCAACTTTATGGAGCTTGAGATTGGTATAGATATTTGCAATGGAATTGCATTGGTGCTCAATTGTTTTTGAGGATTCCCTAAGGTAGGAAAGTTTATTAATGTTTTTATTGCCTCCTACTCCTTAGGGGTTTTCTCTGCTTCTTTCTCTTCTTTTCTACTGCCTTGGTCAATTATGAAAATTTGAGGATGTACACCTAAAATCTATGTTGTAGGAACATCTTGTCCTATTGATTCTTTTGTGGGCTCCTTGATAGTAGTTTTCATCCTTGTTGTAGAGTCAACCTTAGCAACTTTTTCTAGTACCTCTTGCTCTTTAGGTTGATCTGTGGGAGGTTGTGTTGATTGTTCTTGAGTAGTTTCCTTCTCCATTGTCATTGCTGATACAACTTTTTGTAGCTCATAAACACTCACCAATACTAGATTTGTGCTTAATTGTACTTGTAGGTTGATTGGTGAATAATCTTCTTGAGATCCTCTATAGCTAAAGAGTTAATGTTTTGAGCAAAAGTGTCAAAAACATCCTTTACAATAATTTTAACTGTAGGTGCTATGTGTGGAGGACTAGAAGGTGGCAATTGTGTGTCTTCTATACTCTGTTCTTTCTGTTGCTACTATTGATCAGTTGTTTCCATTTCATCTTGTTTCTCTAACTCTTCTTCTTCACCTTTTTCTATCTCCTCTTCCTCTCCTTTCTCTTCTTCTCTCTTCTCTTCTTCTCCTTTTTCTCCTTTTCTTTCTCTTCCTTCTCCTTCTCACTAGCTTCTACCTTATTTGCATCTTTATTCTTTTCATTATTCTATCCCTCAAAAGGATCTTCTTCTCCATCCTTGATAGTAGTCAAGCCATATACCAATTTCCACATTCTTATTCATTTCTAGACAACATCTTCAACTTTATTCTGCAAGATGCTAAAGGCTCTATACTTTGGTGCAAACTTGCTTCCATGTTTCTTGTTAGCCTTAGCAATTTGACCTCTAGTCAATTCTAGCATTACTTGTGCTAATGTGGATTCTCTTATTTCCTTTTCCATCTTTAAACAATAATGCCACTTATTTTCAACAATTTCATATAAGTCTTTAGGCATTGTATTATCCAATTCAAGAGGTGTGTTCTTGAATTCTGCCATCATGGCATATACCGATTCCTCTACTTTATTCGAATCCTCTCTACTTGATTTCTAAAATCAACCTTTTTTAGATTAGAAAAATCTACATTCTTCCTAACATTATCACATATTTTATCAATGTTAGACTTAGGAGCATGGCTTACCATTCTGAATTGGCTGATGTCTTCTAATTTTTTCCTTTCTTCATCATCAAATTCTAGTTGTTCTACATATTTCCTCCTTTGCTTCTTCTGCATTGTACCAGTCTACTCAATGACCTTCTTCTTCTCTTTGACTTGTTCCTTTTTCTTTTGAGTTGAGGCCCTTGTGGTAGCTCTTGTCACTGGTATAGTTGTCTTTGCTTAAGTTTTCTCTATGGCCTTCTTGGCTTTGGGTTGGGCTATAGGTTGAGCTTTAACTTTTCTTTTCTTGGGCTTGGCTTGAGCTGGTGCTTCCTCAGCTTCTTCTTCATCTGCACCTTCTTCCTTTTCTTTATTTTCACCTAAGCCTTGTGTTAATTCCAATGGGTGTTACCTCTATTCATCTTCTTCACTTTCATCTTCTTCTTCTTCCTCCTCTTCAGCAGCCCCTTCAATTCCTTCTCCAAATTTATTCTTTAGTTTCTTCACCAATTTATCTTTCTTCTTTATGGTGGATTCAATCTTCAACTCCGTATCAACTTTGGAATGCATAACATCATATGTTCCACAGTGAGGTGCCTCCTTATCAATTTCTTCTACAAGCAATGCTATGATTACTACTCATGTCCTAATGGTCTTAGCCATCTAACCCTTGGAACTATTGCTTGGATATAAGTGAAATCAATGTCAACTAAGAATCAAATATCATTGATATGTTGTTCCACTAGGGAAACTAGTATCCTCAGGCTTTTGTTCATGGATTTCTTGAAATCCTCAAAGTAACTTGTCATTAGGGAGTCAAATTTGTCTCCCATTTTCTCAATTTGCTCATTAATTTGAGTAATGGCTAACTTATCTGATTTCCAGTTAACTTTTCCAAAAGGACAAAACTCTTCCAAAATGTAGAAGAATATGCAAACAAGAACTGAACCAGACTTACACTGAGCACCTTTGGATCTTCTAATTACTCCTAGATTCTCCATGATTTGTTGCAACAACAATTCTGCTAGATCATATGCATGATATTTATTGAAAAATTTATATGCGACATCCACAACAATACATGGTACACTATTCAATCTACTAGATTGATAAAACTTGTGAGATATGATTCTCAGTAAAAAATCCAGAGGGGGATCTATGATTGTGTCAATGGTCATGCCCCTGTTGTTCCATTTAGCCCTGGTGTTCTTTTCAATAGTTTCTTTTGAATCACTACACAGGGTCTTGTGCCAATCTAGGGTTGGAAAACCTGTAACCCTATGCACTATTCTCTTTGTTATCTTCATGGGTCCTCCTTCTAACCATAAATAACCATTATTTATTCTATTGAGAACAATTCTTATCCACTCAGTTTTGAAAATTGTGGGGAAAACTAGGGCATTAGTCAAACCCTCTTTCTCAACTATTTGAAATTCATCCTTGAGCACTTGATTTTCACACAGTTTATCATATGCTTGAAAAATCTCAAGGTCTCCTATTGCTCCTATGTTACAGTTGTAACACTTCCTCACATCCTGCACCATCACAAATTTGGGTGGAATAATGGATAATGTGTCAAAAGGGTCATTTTTATAAGCAACTTATAGAATTGGCCTAAACTCTAGTTGTTTGACCTCATTACTAAACAACTAAACCTTGAAACCTTCCTTTTCCTTAGGATTTTTAGAACTACATGCCATTTTGTAAATCTAGGGTTTTAAAAGATATCAATTTTTATGATTGCACAACTTGGCACTTGAAGAATACCTTAGATTGATGAAAAAGATGTTGAATCTTGTCAAAATCCATGCAAAAGGCTTCAATGCTACTCTTTAATCACTTTTGCACTCTTCTCATTCTTGCTCTGCATTCGAATGATGAGAAATAATTGAAAATTTAACCTTATACCTTTCAAAACATAGCATTAAATGCTTAGTGCATATAGCTGTACACTTGGCTCTCAAAGATTTCAACATAACTCAGCTTCCATTGGTTTTCCTTTACTTAGCTCCAACTAAATTTATTCTTCACTCAGCTTCTATTGAAATTCCCCAATTCGGCATCAACTATCAACTCGGTCACAACTGACTACTCAGCATCTAAGGACATCTTGACAACACTTGCAAAGATTTTAAGTTTTAACTTTGCATCTTTTATCATATTATTTTCTTCTTGCAGTGCTTGTTTGTCTTGGAACTGATGTATGATATAACTATATATATTAGTCCCATACACCTATTCTTGCTTAGTTGGATGAGGTCTGACCACTTGACCTGTTAGGTGAAGTGATCCCTTCATTTAATGAGCTACACTCATCTTTCTTCTTCCAAGTCTTGTTCATTTGTCCTTTGATGTGTTCAACATCTACCCTCTCTTTTCCTTTGTTGAATTTTGACCTAGGTGCCTTTGACATTGTTGGGCAATTCCTACTGATATGACTAGTCTTCAAGCAATTCAAATATGTGGTTTGACTTAACCATCTACTGTAGTTCCCTCTGAAATGTGTCCTTATGCAATTTTTAGGAATGTGTCCATATTCCTAATAGTAATGATAGTTATATCTGTAGAACCAGAATCAGTATGCAAAGAACATTAACAAATGAAGTAAACGTTCACAAACCAAAAACTAAATTCACATATATGCTTAGACTAAGAAAGAAAATAAGAAGTGCAAACCTCACAAGAGAAAACACTCCATGCTTTCTTGATTTTGTAGATGTGTCCTTTTTTTGTGGATGTATGCTCAAGATGCTCAAAAGCTGCTTCAATGGAGATGGGTAATGGCAAATTGGTAGCTTTGTGAGCTCTCAATTTGGCATTATAAGGGTATGGTTGATGGCTTTGGTTCTCAAAATAGCATGGTAACTTTAGCTCAAAGATTGTTGATGAAATGGCTTGGGATGGGATTTAATTTATAGGCTAAGGGGTAGAGGGATGGAGGGCTTAGATGCAAGGATGGATGAAGGCTTAAGGAGGGCTAAGATGCACTCAAAGGGGAGCACATGGATTGTGCTTGTTTAGCACCAATGGGAAGGTGACACTTGTCACAAGGAGGAGGAGTGTGAGAGGGTAGGGTTAAGGGTTGGTTAAAGTCATGATGAGTGGGGTTGAGTATGTAAGAGGGATGTAAGAGGAATGAGTGTGGAAGAGGGAAGAGTTTGTAAGATGGATGTAAGAGTCATGAGTGGGCTTGTAAGAGTCTTTATGTTTTGTAAGAGCACTCATGACTTAGTGGTTGGGTTTTTTTGAGGGGAGACTTTGGTTTGGATTAGGAAAGTTTTAAACTTGTTTAAGGAATGTGACAACATTAGGGGGTGGATTAGGCTTGGGTTTAGGATTAGATTAGGGATGTTAGAGATGTGCAAGTGGATGGCATTAATGAGGGTGGGTGAGTTAGTGGCTAAGCTTGGTTAGTATGGGTGGATGGGGTGGATTAGGCTAAATGGAGGATTAGAGATAGGTTAGGGGTTTTTGAATTTTAGGATTTCATTTATCAAATAGATTTATTTAATAAATGAGGATTTTTGGAATTAGATAGAAGAATAGGATTTAATTGATAAATAATAGATTATTTGATTTATCAATTAGGACTATAGATGATTAATTAAATTAATCAACTAGGGGATGACAAAGGATTAATTAAATAGAAATTTAATTAATAATGCCTTTTTAGATAACTAAATAGGATTACTAAAATAGTGTAATCAAATTTAGGTGTCTACAATATCTAGTGTTATAGTCCCAATTATGGTGATGACCATGGTTACCTTCTCTTGTTACTTGATTTGATCTCCACAAAGGCTTTGATCTACACACAAAAGCTCTATGTCCATACTTTTTGCAATTGTAGCAGTGACCTTCAAATCTTGGTGTCTTGATAGTCCTAGTCCTACATTCATGAGCTTGATATCCTTGCTTCTTGCACTTGTGAGAGTAGCTTGTATTCTTAGGCTTATCATGCTAATGGGAATTTTTTCTCCTGCATACATTATAAGTATGTCCCTTTTTACCTCAGAAATGATAAGTGAATTTAGTGTTCTTACCTTTGTTGCTCCTTTCTTCTGCAGTCTTGGATGACTCTCCTTGTTCAATGCTGGTGTAACTAAGTCCTGAAGTGTCATTAGTGGTCCTTGGTGATTTTAGTAACTACTCAAAGTACTTGATATCCTCATTGGGTTTGTTGAAGCTTTCTGCAACTTCCTTCTCTCTTTTTAGGTCATTTTGCTATTGTTCATTCTGTATCTTCAGTGCAGAAATCTTAGTATCTTTCATATTTAGCTCATGATGTGCATTCATCATTTGACCTAAGTGTCTAGCTGCATGTTTGAGATTATTTCAAACTCAATTTTCTTTTCCTCCAATCTATTGGTAAGATTGCTCTTGTCATCTTCTAGCATAACCTTGTCTTCAATGGTTCTTTTCTTCTATTCAACTACCTCACAAAGTATTATGGCTTGTGATTCTTGTTCAAGCTTGAGTATTCTAATTTCTTCTACTTAAGCTCTATTCTTCTCCATCAATTCTGCTATTGCTGCATCAAATTCTTTGGAATCTCCATTGATGAACACTTTTGTGGTATCAATCTCCTTGTAGTGTGTGTCATTTTTAGCTATGGCTATATCCTTCCTTCTTTTCAAAGATTTTCTCAATTCTTCTCTAGCTTCTTCCAAGTTGTGTAGGGTGACATACACATCAATCACTTGATTCTCTATGATCTTCCCAAGTTTGAAGACTTCCATCTTCAAATATTTTCTCTAAGCTATTAGGCTTCTTCTTGTGATAACTATGCTCTGATACGAATTGTTGGAATAATCAAATGGGAAGAATACTTCTGAGAGTGGGGGTGAATCAGAAGTATCACGCTTTAACCTTAAGAACTTTGAACTAAAATTAAACTTCATGCATGTAAACATATCAAACAACCATAAAGTAAACACATGCATCATAACACATAACACCAAATTTTGTAACCCAGAAACCCTACAAAATGAGAAGGTAAAACTAGGGTGGGGATGATACCCACAAAATCACTGCAACAATAATGTTTGACCACTTCTAATAGTTTTCCCTGTTAAAGGCCTACCCTATTAAAGGCTTTACATTGTATCAATAGTGACCCATTTAAAGGATTTACAAACAATTTACATGAAGTGTCACACTATTAAAGGACTTTATCACCTTTTCAAAGGATTTACAACCTAGCTATTAAACTAACCTATCAACATAGTATTTTCCTTATAATAAAATTGCTAGAGAGTATTAGAATAATAAATATGATAGCTTACAATTCTTGATTTTTGAATTCAGGCACTTGATCTACTCTCTCTCATCTTGATCCTTCAAGATCTGATATCTATTCGATGTTCTGATACTTTGTTCTTGATCAATTGGATGTTGTAATGTTGCTCTGTTCCTCTATGTCTTTCACACTTCCCACTAATTTTTTCTATAGTTTACCCTTACTCTACTCTTTATCCATGCATACAATGGAGTTTCATCCTCCTTTTAAAGATATCAAAGACTTATGGTTAGGTATGGATCTACAATCCATATTGAATCTATATTTCCCACCCATTCCTTGCACTTTTCTTATTGGTTGCATGCCTTCTCCATTTTTCTTATTTGTTGCATGCTGATTGTATATGATATATAAAAGATTCGTTATTATCCTTATTATCCTTTAAGATTCTTCTTATGTAGGCTCAAAAAATGATTTACATATGAGTTTGTGAAGGTACAAACTCATATGTTGATTCTGTGTTACTTGACACATACTAGATTACTAGTGCTTGGCACATGTATGATTCTGGTTTTCTCAACACCTATTGCATTCTGGCTTGCTTAGCATCAACTGTGACTCAACACCTACATATCACTCAGCTCATATGGTTCACTCAACACCTAAAGTCACTTGGCACTTGATCTTCACTCAGAACCTGAAGATCACTTGGGACCTATTGGAATTCTAGCTTAGCACATATAGTGTACTCAACTTCTATATAAAAATTGGTTAACTATGTTGACACTCAATTGTCAAAACCATTCTAAGATCAACAAATTGATCCATTGAGGGTGAAAGCTCTCTCCCTTTTTAAGTAGTACAGATGGTAGAGATCAAGATGAAGATGGTGGATGATGAATGGTTGAATTCAAAAAGAGGGATGATCCATGTGCACACACAAGTCAACCAATAGAATATAAGTTGATTTTTCATATAAGACAAAAGTCACAAAGTCTTTTCTTTTAATTTGAAAATTAGAAAAGGACTTTATGTGTGCGCTTTAAGTGGGATAGAAGAATGGGGTCTTTTATTTAGTTAAAAGGGAACATGTTCTTTTAATCAAATAATGAACTTAGGATAACATAGTTAAACTATAGGTTATAATCAAATTAATTGATTATTAGCAATTTGGTCTAAGCAAATGATTAATTAAATTAGCCAAAATTCTGAGAAGGGGGCTAATAGTCTAGATGACCATTTTTAGATGATTATAATGGGTAGCTTGGTAGCAACAATATTGAATACTAGGAGAGAGATGATATAAGACTTCAAGAAGAGTACTAACATGAACAAAAGTAGATAGATTGAGAGAAAATGAAAGAAGCAAGCATATGCTCTTGAGAAATAGATAGCTATAACAAGCAAGCAATGATAGAGTAATTTTGTCCTTATGGGATTGAAATAAAAATGAGGTAAAGGGAATGCATAAATGAGATAGATATGAGAAAATTGAGATATAGAAAATTCCATGAAGACAGATAAGTGATGAGAACCAAAGAGTAACCATAAGGAAGTGAGAGAATATTTCAGTTTGACTAGAGTTAACCAAGGATGAAAAGGTATAACAATTAGGTCAAATAAAGTAGAAAGATGATTTAGGAGAGAACTACATGAATTGAAGTTGGTATAGAGTGTAGAAATTATGAATACATGGAGAAATGAAGATGCTCCAATGAAGATTAAAAGACTAGATCTCAAAAGATCAGCTAACTACATAGAAGAAGGTAAAATTTTGAAATGTGATTTTGACTTGAAAGATGAACTTGAATTTGAATTCAATCTTGAAAATGGATCCAAGACATCAAAATTAGCCAAAGATGCAATTTTTGTAGAATTTTGAAGAGTTTGAAAAATGAGTCAAAATTAGATCGAAGGATTAAATAAGGGGTTTAAGGGTCATTTTCAATTCATTTGTCTTTTGTGATTTTGGAGAGCTCTTGAGTGATTTTGAGAGAGATCATGGCTCTTGCTAGCATTTAGACCCATAAAGACCATTTCAAGCATAGTTGGTTGCACAACTGACCACGCAACTATGAGGCCCTGGTGAGTCTTCAAAAATTTTGTATTTTTTGATTCATTTTAGCACATTTTAAAAGTGTTTTTATGAGTTTTTGAAAAAATATCGTGCGATGCTTTAAAAGTATCACATGGGTATATTGAGAAGTATCATGTGATGCTCCTCCTACACAAATTGTATCACCCTCATTGAGAAATTCCATCATATCAGGTATATGCTCAAAATGGTGTGAACTATCTCATGACACAAAAGTATCACCCAATAGTTATAATAAGTATCATGTGATACTTAGTCAACAAAAAGTATCACTTTTATGTTTGGAAAAGTATCACCTAGTTATTTATTGAGCATTTTTACATGTGTAGGAGTAGCTTTTGAGCATGAGATTGTTTTTTTTATCCTTTTGATATCTTTATGATATCACTAATGTATTTGTAGCTGATACTAATGTTTAAATGTTTTCCTAACTCAATTATGTAGATTGTCTTCCCCACACTTTTGATCAGAGCCCCCAAGGTGGTAGGGTTGTGTGTCCTTCATCATCTAGAGAGAGATGAGAAGCTCATCATAGATAGTATGGGGTTGAGGTGGTTACTACTTATGCTACATATTTGGGCAAACCATGGATTATTGACCATATTAGTTGAGCAGTGATATAGTGAGCATAATACATTTCACTTTCCCATTAGTGAGGCGACCGTTACTCTGGATGATGTATACCAACCATGCCATGGAGACCCTATGAGTATGATTGTTATGTTTTAATAATTGTCACATGAGGTGTGTTGATACGAGTTTGATCATGCCATAGGTTTACTATGATTAGTCACTGACAATGGGGATATTAATAGTGCAACATATATTTTAGAATGTGACCATCCTAGACTGACATCTCAGCTGGGAGAGGTTGATAGATGAGTATAGGGACTAGTATCCCTTAGTCTATCTTCTTTTCTCATTGGTTTCCCAAGCTCTGGTCACTAATAGGGGCTAGAAGGGCTTCCATCTAGGATTAGGTTGATTGGTTGCTGACTTGATTAGGTGGTCCAAGAGGATGGCATGGGGACCTATCACTCTTGCTGACATGTACCATGAGCTTCATAGGATCGTCTACTAAGATGGGTTGACTTGGGCGTGTAGTATAGTGCTAGCCCATATATGGGCACAAGAGCATATTACAGTGATCCAACCATGGGTGCAACCATGAGAGTGTAGTCACCCTTATAGTTACTATGTGAATTTATACTATGCCATAGGAAATTAAGCCATTCTAAATGAATCTAGTGCCAAGACGAAGGATGCAAGAATGAGATGAGAAGATTAGAAATTCTTGACAATAAGAAAATGTGTCAAAAAACATGCAACATAACATTAGCTCAAAACAAGATCCTTATAGAGGGAGAGGGCTCTCTCTCTTTTAAAGGTAGACGGATGGTTGAGATAAAGATCAACAAATAGATGATCAAGGGTGGGGGTTGACTTTTGACATGATCCATGTTCAAGATGAACTCAACCAATGAAAAGGATTTGACTTTTCATTTGAAAAAAAAGCCTCTTCTTTTAATTTGTAAATAGGAAAAATACTTTATGTGTGCACATTGAGTGGGTTAGAAGAATGGTGTCTTTTCTTTAATTAAATGGGACATGTTCTTTTAATCAAATATGGACTTAGTATATTATAGTAAAACTATAGGTCAAATCAAATAAATTATATTTTTGCAATTTGGCCTAGGTAAATGATTAATTAACTTAGCAAAAATAGTGAGAAGGGGGCCAATAGTCTAGATGACAATTTTTAGGCTATTACACTTAGTGTCCTAAGAGAGTAATAAAGACTAGAAATCACTTCATATCAAGAAATCCTAAGGAATTTCTATTTTCAAAAGATGAGGATGAATTAAATTCTCAGGTAGAAGAAATATTGAGTAAAAGTGATGATAAAATATGTTTTTTCTACTATTAAGGAAGAAAGCCTGGGAAAAAAAGCACTTAGAGAAGAAAAGGAATTAGTATCTCAAGCTGAAAAGAAGAAATATGATTGGATTATTGATAGTGGTTTTTCCCATCATATGACTAGAGATATGAATAAGTTTGTTGAATTATAAAGCTATGATGGAGGAATTGTTAGAGTAGGAAATACTACAACCTATCATATAAAAGGAAAATGATCTATTACACTAGATGAAAAGAATAATAATGATGATGTTTTCTTTGTTGATTATTTAAACTATAATATTTTGAGTGTTGGACAACTAGTGGACATGGATATCAAATACAATTTACATAGAAGGCCTACATTATCAAAGAAAAAGATGGGTATTGGTACAAAGACAATAGGTAATGTATTTTAGTTGAATCATATAGATATGAAATGTTTATTTTCTAAGTTGGATGATAGTTGGTTGTGGCATAAGTGATTTTGTCATATCAAATTTGATAACATTGTGAAGGTCAGTACTACATTAGTAGTTAGAGATTTTCCTAAAATTGTGCAACTTGCTAACATGGTATGTGAGGAATGTGTGATGACAAAATAGAAGAAAATTTCATTTCCAAACATGAAATTCACTACATCTATGAAGTTGGAGATTGTTACATAGAATTGAGTGGTTCTACTAAGAAAAAAAATTCTATGGTGAAAGGTATTTTATGATTCTTTTTGATAATTTCACTAGAATGATGTGGGTAGCATTTCTTAGAAAGAAATTTTAAGCTTTTGAGAAGCTTAAGATATTTAAGAGTAGAGTTGAAAATGAATCTAGTTTGAAGATTTAATGTTTGAGATCTAATAGAGGTGGAGAGTTTACTTCAAATGAGTTTGATAATATTTGTGAAGAAAATGACATCAAAAGATAACTTTTCATCCCCTTAGACACTTGAACAAAATGGGATGGTAGAAAGGAGGAATATAAAAATGAAAGAATTAACAAGTACAATGATACTTGAGAATAATGTATCTAAGATCTTTTGGAGAGAAGTAATTGTACAATAGAATTGTGCACTCCTCTAAACCATTCTATCCAAGGTGTTCCATAGATTGTAAGGCTTGGATTGTGGCTTAGAGATCCCTAGTCATGGAGTGCAAAAGAATGTTCATAAGCATAAAGATAACTCTCAACCGAGCCTTATAAATGTAGCTCTTGCTAGTAAAATATGAAATCAAAGATTTTTTAGACAAGAGCAAGAGTACTAGTGCAAAACAACTCTCAAAGAATGAAATAAAAATGTTAATATGCTACAATGAGATGCAAAGATGCAACAAAGCTAAGAATATGAGAGAGTTACAATCATGCTAATTAATCTAAGTGAGCTTTTCTATTGCAAAAAAGGAAGACTAAGAAAATGAACTAAACTAGCATGATTATGCAAGAATATGAAGATAAAATATATAAATTCTCCACAAAATGCTCCAAGTAAGCCTATGTGAAAACATACAACATAACAATAGCTCAAAATTGGGATCCTTAGATGAGGAGAGAGCGTTCCCTTTTAAAGGTGTACGAATGGTTGAGATCAAGATCAAGAGGTGATGGATCAAAGGTGGGAGTTGAATTTTGACATGATCCATGTGCACATTTGTCTACTCCAATAGAAATGAGTTGACTTTTCATATGAGGCAAAGTCTTTTCTTTTAATTTGTAAATAGGAAAATGACTTTATGTGTGCACATTAGAGTAGCTTTTATGAATTGGGTATTTTATTTAATTAAAAGGGGACATGTTATTTTAATCAAATATGGACTTCGGATATTTTAGTCAAAACATAGGTCATTTTTGAATAAATTGATTTTTGATGATTTGATCTAGGCAAATGATTAAATAATTTAGCCAAAATGCTAAGAAGGGGACTAATAGTTTAAGTGACCATTTTTAGTTGATTACACTAACAAGGGTTTCAAGAAAGGGGAATAATAACATTTATCTTATTTTTCAATCATTTATATTTACATTTATCAACTATGGTTAATTCCTTAACCTAGGGCTTGACCAAGGAAAGCTTTCATCAAACCCTAATGACAAAAGCCTTCTTTTCTATGTTGATTTGCATGATACCATTCAATGCTTATAGATCTAGAACCTACTTTTTGGGAGCTTTCTAGAGAAGTCAGTTTTAGGTCATCAAACTATGTCAACCTAGTCATAAGACATCCTTCCAAGTTGAACTATTCCTTTAGTGTCCTTTTCTAGGAAGATTTCTTAGCTTTGTTTCTTTCATCATTGTATTCTAAGATATAGGGACAAATATTCATAAATAGATCAGCTCTATGAGTTTTAAAGCTAAAATACATCTTCCTTTACACATTTCAAGGTTTTTATTTTATATTCTATTTCATTTTATATTTTTACCCTAGATCCATATTTGAATTGGGCTAATTGTATACACATAGCATCTATATTTACATTATTTAAGAAATTACTTCAATTTCACATTCACATTATCTTATCAAGGGCCAAAGAGTATATCTCCTTATATTGTATTCCCATTTATAATTTGAATTTAGCATTAGCACCCTTCTTCCTTTGGGTCCTACCTAAACTAATTTAGATCATAAGTGGAATCAAATTTGGAAATTCCTCTCTTTCCCTCACATACATATTTGAATGGCTTAGTGGTCCAAAATTTTGGAGACCTATAGTCTTATTAAAGTTCCTCATCACCCCCCCCTCCCCCCCACAAACAACCTCTACATGGGTCCAATAATAATCTCCAAGAGTATTCATATGTAGACACATCTTTATACTCCATGAACTATAGTTTTCCTTGGAAAACTTTGGCACATCTCTTTTAAACATCTTGATCTTTTCCTCTTGCTATTAAACTCTCATCTTTTGAAGACCTAGGCTTTGACACAAATTGTTGGTCCTACTATAGGTCAATATATTTAGGGGGGAGGGGTGAATTAGCATACTCACTAGTTTACAATTTTAACTCTATACACTTCACACTTATCTATGGGCCAGTGCTAGCTATAACTTAATCAGTCAAGACTAAGAAAATATATAGAACATGAAAATTGAAACACATAACACAATATTTATCTTATGGAAACTTGGTTAGGGTAAAAATCATTGTGCATGAGCTAATCCTTAAAATTCTTGGACTCTTTTAAAGTTCACTCAGTCAAGAGCTTATCCCTATCAGAAGATTACAAATACACTATTAAGTGCCACCCTATTAAGGGATGTTGATAAGACCTCTTAAATTATTTCCCTATTAGGAGTAGTCTAGTGAAATTACTTTAGAACACAATTTAATGTATCACCCTATTATGGGATTTTCAAAGGAACCTATTAGGTTCCACCCTTGATAGGATTTATGATTATGAAAGTGGGTAAACAATAGGAAATGATCTAAGAAATAATTACTATGCTTAGTTTGGAATATATCCTTATTCAATTCTATTGATATGACTAGAACTTTGTTATTCCTTCTCTTGGCTCCGCAACTTCAAACCTTGATCATTTACATGCCTACCTCTCCTTTTTCTTGAACATGATTACCTTGTGGTCTTCAGTCTTGATAGCTTCTCCTCAATATGATAACTTTTAGAAGGTGATTTTTCTTGTATGATTCATCTTTACTCCTTGAGATTCCACTTAGCTCAGATCTTTCAGCTCCTTAGATAATCACTTAACAATTTGACCTTAATCCTTACAATAATGCCTCCTTTAATACTTTCTACCATCTTTTCTTGGAATCCCTTATTAGTGAATTCAAAAATTGAAATCTCACCCCTGCTACTAGCTCTACTTCCAATTGTATTAGTGGGCCACTCTTGTCATATGTAGCATGTTCTTACAATAGTCACATCTACCATGTATCCTCTAGCTTTCTTATTATTGGAAATAATTTAAATCTGTATTTGTTTGATTATTCTTTGATCCATTCTCCCATAACCATTAAATGTGAGGTTGAGTTCATTTTTACCCTCTACTTGAATAGGTAGTCACGTGTTTCTTTCTCCATGCTTATCTTATTGACTTGGAAAATCCAAATCACTAGTCTATCTGCTTTCCTTTACACTCATCCTCTTTCTTATTCAAACTTCATTTGACATACTATTTATAAGTGAATCACCTCTATCATTGCCTCTTTTAGGCCCACACTTTCCACACTTCTTCTCTTCCCTGATCACCCTTGTGAACTACAAGCACACATAATTTTTCTTGGCCAATTGCACCTCTCTATTGATCTTGGTTCCTCTGTATGTGTTCACATAAATAAAAACACCTTTGATGATTAAGTCCACTAGTTTGTCTACCAGTTAGTATTCTAGACACTCCAACACACTATATAGTGGAGGAAAAAAGTTGAGAAACATCTAAGTTTCTCTTAGATGATAGTTGAAGATGGTGGTCATGAGGTATCTCACGTGTAGGTTCTCTCTTTTAAGAATATAAAGAATAATAAAATTTTACTTGATCATGTTTTACAAGTTATTGAAGTTGAGATGGGTATACTAGATGGAAGGGAGAGATATCTAATAATGGGTCAAAATTTATAGGAAGGATCAGTATAGGATGAAATTTTGGATTGTGAGATTTTGGTCACAAGATAGGTAGAATTTTTTAGATTAAAAGACAAATGATAGGTAGTCAAGAGAAAGAAAGACACATTTCCAAGGAAACTGGATATGGTTCCTAGGTCTCACACATAATGGGGTTTAGTTGATGCTTTTCTCTATTCTCTAGGTTTTGTGATGTTTGAATCTATTCTATGTTTTTTAGCCTTTTGTTTGGATAGTAGAACCCTTGTTTCCACTCTTTCCACTGGAAAAGATAATCCTAACTTGTTTTAATAAATAAATATTTATTATTGATATAAATAGAATATCATCCATCACATAATGTATATCTCATAATCATAATGGCAATCCACAACATCTCAAAACAATAAGACCAGTGATAATCTAGCATCAATATCATGCATCTCCATCATGGATCCATAATGGAGTACATAACTCATAAAGATAATTATATAAAACATAGAACAAATATTGAGTAACATAATCCACATATATAGAATAATATAATAGAGATCACAAGGCCACCAAGTAAATTAAACTTAACAAAATAATGGTCATCACCCCTTTTTGGTTAAAAGGCATAATGATTGACAAAAGTAGTCTTACTTAAAGATACACCCGAAAACTATATACAGACTAATCAAGATAGAAAGATGCTTATATATTTTTAAATGGAAAATAAAATCCCATAACCTCTTGATCATAATTCCTAAGAGTAAAATCCAAACCCTCAAATAACCATTAAAATACAAAAAAATACACATACAATTATCATATTAATAATACAAGTTTAGTTTTGGAATAAAATTAGTTTATATTCTGAAATCCACTTTGACTATAAGAGTTTATGTTCAATAACATCCATGAATACTTAAGGTATAATTGTAAACAAATTCTTCATGTGTATTAAATCACTGTGTTTAATAAGGTTAACAATTTCCCAAATGTAAATAAAATCTATAAAATCTTGTGTATAAGGATACTATACTAATGATAATATTTTTTATAATTCATTAAATAATTTAATAATCAACTCAAAAATTAATTCTTATTTAAATACTAATTATATTAATATTTTATCTATTCAAGATATATCATATTATCATGTTATTAATTTAAATAATTTTAAATCATAAGTAATTTAGTTGATAATATAAATCATTAGATTAAATATTAAGACCAATTCCATTTTTAGAGTGTAACTCTCATCTAAGTCCAATATAATTATTTAATTTTTGTTTTAATTTATAATTCAGTTATTAATAACCCAAATTTAATAATTAATTACAAATGAGTTATTTAAAGCTCCACCCATAATATTAATTAGACATAACTAAATGATTATATAGTGAACTTCATTATAACTTCTTTTAAAATATTACTAAATCATAATTAATTTTTTTAAACTTATAACTACACTTGCATTAATAAACATATAATAAGATGATATCCAACCAAGATTTTAACTATAACTCATTTTATAAATAAAATACTATTATTAAGTCCATGAATGGGCTCCCTAAGGTACCAATCAATTGGAAAAAACTACATAATGGATGGTGTAAATATAACTTCAATGGAGCTTCTAAAAGCAATCTAGGTCCTTTAGAGGTAGGCTTAATCCTTGGAAATGATAGTGGTGACATTATAGCTCTAGGGGAAAATGGTTCAAAATGGGATAAATAATGTGGCAGAAGTAGAAGCAGCATTGTTAGGAATTAGAGCTTCTAAAAGCCTAGGGGTAACAAAACTTCTTGTGGAAGGGGATTCGTTAATTTTTATCAATGAAATCATTAAAGATTCAATAGAATCCTGACGCCTTCAAAATTACATTTCAAATATTATTCAAGAATTGGCCACCTTAGAAGATTTCAAAATTTCCCATCTAAAGTGGGACTATAATGTAGAAGCTATCTAAATATCAAATTGGGGACTAAATCTTAACATGCTCAAAGTAGTTATAAAAGATTCCAAAATTTACATTTTCATGATGAGTTTTGATGTGTTCCATGAACATTATGGGGTTAAGGAACACAATACTATTTGTAGTTGTTATTTGGTTAGAAAAGCTCTTTGCAAAATGTGTTGCATGTAATATGGTTAAGTTGATGGGAATTGCATCAATGGCATTGTAACTCATAGCCTTTTTCTTCAATTTCTTTAATTCAATCAAGAGTAGTATCCCTTATTGCATCATTTTCTTTTCTCTCATTTGAGAAAATAATTTTTTTGGGTCTAGTTGAGGAGTGTATAGGGAGAAACAATTTAAATGACATTTACCCTTGAATACACTAAACAAAAAAATTCATTCTTGGTTTGGTAGAGAAAGAAAGGATGGATGATGTTTAGATAATTGAGGGGGAATCAATTATATCCAGTTATCCTATAGGCCCTAAAAACACTTTAGTAACAATCCACTCTACTTTAACTTTCAAATTAGTAACTCAATAACCACATCAAACTTCTTAAAATAAACTTATAAGTTTTTTTACATCACACTGTTATTTTATTGTTCCTTACTATACTAAGTATCAGTGTAATTACTTAGTTTATACCAAGTTGTAGCAATAGATAATTAAAATGAAATAAACTTGTAGTATAATAAGAAATCACACATTTGACACAAGTATTTAATGTGGAAACCTTGTAAAGGGAAAAACCACCTGGGAACTAGAAACCAAACAAAATAATTTTAGTCTTCTAAAGTTAGCTTTGTTAGATTTTACATACTCTAACCTTACTTTCTTTTCTTGTACTTGCTCCATCAAGTAATGATACTTGATAAAAATATACTTAGTTTTTGCATTCATCATAGGATTCTTAGATATGCTTATTGTACTAGTATTGTCACAATAGACTATGATAGGATCTTTTACTTCTTGTTGCATTCTTTCTAATAATTTCTTGATCAAAATGATATTTGAATTATTAATTGCAACAACAACATACTCAACATCAACTATAGATTGTGATATGTAGCTCTCACTAGTACATTAGGCCTCCATTTTCAACCAAAATTTTTAACGATAGGCTAATTTGACTTGTTAAATTCATTTTAAAAAATATGATCCTACCAATGTCAAAATTTTGATGATTAAGTTTCTTGTCAAAATTTCAATGTTGTCGAGATCATATTAACAAAAGAAAAGTGAAACACTTCATTTTGTTTTCACATGGTAGATTGTGGGTGGGAGTTTGGGTCAGGGTTGAGAGGAGAAACTATGAAAAGAGGTAAGGGTCAATTTTATGCTTGAAGAACATTGCATTTTTTGTTTGTTATTTGATTTAACTCTAAATGCTTGAATAATTTTGGTCTTTTGTATAGTAGAGTCTAGTGAAAATGTTCTAATGGTGTTATGAGTGAGTATTATTAATAGAAGTGTGAAGGTGAAATGTATCTCTATTTGGTGGTTGTGTCTAAATAAACTATAGGGAGTTTAATTGTGTTATTTGTTTGGATATTTTTTTCTCAATGTTGCAATCTATGGTGGGTTGATTGCCTACCTACCTACCTTAGTTGGAAGAAGGAAGGACAATGATTCTAGGTGCACCACCTCCTTGGCACTCTTTACTATTGGTCTAGGGTGGGTGGGAGAAAGAGCTATTCTCATAAATGAAACTTTATAGATAGTTGACCACACTATAACCCTTATCAAATTTGAGAAGCACAAATTGTGGCACAAATATTCTCAGGATGACTTCTTATTAGTACTAATTCACAACACAAATACAACCCCCTGGCATGATTATACAACATGTCCATTCCATAAAATTCATGCATTCATTTAGTATATAATTCACAACACAAACACAACCCCCTAGCACATCTATACAACATTTCTAAACCTTGAGCTAGACTCCATGTAAACATGTGCATACACATGGTATTGATCAGGTCAACAGAAGAAAAAGTTACCCCCATCTTCCTCTTCCTATTTAAAAATGTGTGGTAGATATGATTTGATAATTACTAAATTTGAGAGGGATCTAGAAGAAGGAAGCCCTAGAATTCCCTATATCTACATCATCATTAAACTCCAATTCTAAATTATTTGCTGACTATTGATGCCAAAACCTAGACTTCCATCTAGGGATTTGCTAAATATTTGCATAAAATATAGAGCCATTTTTCTTGAATTCACTAGATATTATTTACTATAGTTCACAGAAAATTATTTACCTTCTTGAATCCAAGTGTTTATTTCATTTCCATATAATTCCCCTTTATATAATCATGTAATAAAATAGTCAATAAAACTTAATAATCTCTACTTTATTGTTTGAATTTTAGATATGCCTATAATTAGCTTGTGATCAGGATACTAATAATTTACCATACATCATTTCTATCTTAGCAATTCTTGTCTAGATCTAAAATGGTAAGGTTTAGTGTATCTAAAGGATATCACCAATTTTTGTGAGGGAAGATGCCCTAGAATAACTTTTGCTAGTACAAATTGTATACTTATTACCTTCCCATAGTCAAAGGCTCAAGCTTTAGACTTTAGGTCCACCTTCTATGTTTGGGGTTTACAAAAGCCTTGATCACATTTTTTTTTTCCCTTATTATTGTTTACCATACTCTTTGCATTATTATTTAGACACGATAGGTTAGTTTTTTCCTTTCCTATCCCTATTTATCATTGCCTTTATTATCTGTCAATTTATAAATCTAACACCTAGTGTGTGGTTATATTGTTTTGTTGTTTCTTAAATTCATTATTTACTATACTTTTTATTTACTACCTATTTTATTAGATTTAATGGTTTGATAAATTCTATTATAATTATAAATAACCTAGACAATTAAAGGCATAAAGATACTTAGATATGTGACTAAAGAATGAATGATTCTGATGAGTTTTCACTAAAATGGGAAACAGTGCCTCTCTTAATTGATGTTACCTCATGGATTTTTCACCTTTAGGTATTCCTACATTTGAATTAGTTTGTCTACATCATAGATGTGACCTACTAATTGCATACCATTCACCCCTTTCAAGATAGATTTTGGCTTAAAGCATAGAAGAAATTTCCTAAGAAAATTCATACAAATCAAAGTTGTGATCAGTTGGAGAAATTTAATTACAAATAGTTTGATGCAATTTTAAATAATTCTTTGTTTGGTACAATGTGATTCCCAATTTTCTTAGGATGACTTCCTGTCAACACTAATTTATTACACAAACACAACACATGGCACACATATCTAGTTTTTAATCTTCAAATTGATTTCATATTTATGTATTTGTTATGATTTCTTTGGTTTTATCTAACCTATAAACATATTACAACAAATTATAGATTGTTTGAAAGACTATAGGGTATAGTTATGAATAATTCCATCATACAACAACTTATAGATTGTTTGAATTCCATGCTTTATTTGGAAGCGCCAATCTTAAAAATTGATTGGAAAATGAAGTTCAATTTGTGACTCTTTAGTGGAGACTCTTCACTTCCTATTAGAAATATTTCTAATTGTATGTATAATATTAACTTATTTGAATTTTACTTATATGAGCATTATGTAGGCATAAATAAAAGTTTGTCTATATAAAAAAATTGATAAAGGATTTTTTTATTTCTTTCAAGTGACTTGAGCTAATTGATCAACAAATATAAGTCAACACCATTGAATGAGTCTTTGATATTCAATATTGCGAATGCTTTATAAATCTATTCACTTGTCACTAGAAAAATTTAGTCCTCTAACACTAATACCTAATTTCTTAAACTCTAAATTGATGCTACCTAATGAATGTAAGGTTTAGAAAAAATGAAAACCAAAAAATGGTGCAGCAATGAAAACCAAACAACAATAGACAACCTCTAGATAGCTAAACAATATATATAGTACAATATTGAGACCAACAAAGATGAAAAACCTAATAGCGCCAAAGAATGAACATATAAAAGATTGAAAATCTTCTAAATCCAAAAAATTAGATCCACTTGAAGTGGTAAATTGAATCTTGGGATCAATCTTGAATGGTA
This sequence comes from Cupressus sempervirens, assembly GCA_028749045.1. Classification (NCBI taxonomy): domain Eukaryota; kingdom Viridiplantae; phylum Streptophyta; class Pinopsida; order Cupressales; family Cupressaceae; genus Cupressus; species Cupressus sempervirens. The sequence goes on along the minus strand of CM053787.1, from coordinate 566,303,561 downwards.
ACATACTTTAGGAATAGTGATCAATTTTGAAGAAAGGACCTTAGACCTTGTGTTCACCACCTTCTAAACCTTGAGATTGCAATGAATATGATATCTCAAAAAATAATGAATTCATTTAGGATATAAAAAATTGTAATATTATAATAACAATTAGTTAATTAAGATAAAATTTTGTAGCTAAGACTATACTAAAATCTTGAATAACAACAATATTACAAACTCAAATGTCAAGGCTAATTTTGATGCAATAAGTTTTCATGAAAGCTGATCATATGTCTTGGAGTCTTCTTATTGGGATCACTACTACATTTAGCATTGGATTTCTTTTCCTCTAAAGAACTAAGAGGTTTAATTTTATCTCAACCTATTCTCTTAATGTATTTTCATACCAAGATGAGGAAGAGAAATAATGGTAGTTCACCACATAGGCTATATTTTGAATGTTGTTTTTAGTGCACTTAATAAACTGTATGGGTATGTTCTTTAGGTCTTCAATTTAGAACTTAGCCACAAAGACATTTAAATATGAAGGTTTAGGAGGAAAATTTGGTGGTTATGTAAATGATTACATGGTTGGACCCAACTATGATTTTGATATAGCAGTTTTGGGAAATGAAGGTTTCATAAGTTAATATGGGATTGATTTGGAGTGATTTCTCTATTTTCTTCAATAAAATAGAACAATAAATATTTTAGTTTAAGTTATAGGCATTGTATCATTTTTGGAGTTTCCTTGTGTGCTCCTTGTGAGTGACCTTAACTTTTATACTTTTGAACCCATTTAACTATTTGATTAAAAATCTTGCTTAGGGTTCTTCAAAAAATCCACAACTATCATTGTGCTCAATACTTGAAGATGGATGGTACAATATAGGATTAGGTATAACCTTCTCTATTCACAAAAAATAATTAATAATTTTCTCACTATTGAACTCAAAATTATTAAATTATTAAACTAGGGGGCTACACAATGGAAGCTTTTGTTGAGTTGGGGGAATGTAAGGGAAACTAAAAGTTATAAACTATGCCCCCACCTAGATTTTATAGTCATTCATTCATTGAGGATTCAAAAATGAATATATATTTTGTCTTTTGTTGTGCCCTTGTGATCTATGTCTCGATAGTGATATTATTGTAATGAAAGCTTTTCTTATTATTATTATATGTTTATATTATATAATTCATTTGATTTGTTTAGATTCCTCCCTTATTGAAGAGATAGTAATATTTAATTATTTAATTATTTTTTAATTATATACAAGATACTACCACTACCTGTATGTTTATATTTGATATAATTTTATAGCTTGAATATTTTCCTATGAAGAAAGTCCATGCCTAAGAATATGAACTTAGAACAAAACAAGGTGACAATTGCTAAATTGTGGTCTCAGTTCAAAAGAAAAGGTGATTGAAATTTTTATTGTCCATGCAAAAAATGCAAGGGCTTAAAGAATCGAATAATTCTAGTCACAATTGCTTAGAAAAATTGTAGGCAACATGATTACATTGAAGGGGGAAAGGATTTTTGTCCTTTGGTGAATGTGCATTTCAAATTGATGGAACATGGAGGTGTGCATATCAAAGTAGAAGGTAATTCTCCCATAGAAGAAGACGATTCTAAGGTAGAGAACACAATTGAAGATGTTGGTATTGGCATAACTAATAATGTGCTAGAGAATAGGATTGAAGAAGATGTTATTAACATAACTGATGAAGATGATGATAGTAGCACATCTAATGATGATGGTGAAAATAACCTTGGTATATTTGTAATTGAAAAGGCATATGGACCCCTATACCAAGGCTCCCAAACAACTCTTCTCTCTGTTGTATTATTGTTGGCAAACTTCAAGGTTATGAATGGTATATCCAATATAGCAATCTCACATATGCTAAGGTATAATGTCATTTTTGTCATCTTCTATGTTTGCATACCATTAATGTTCTTAATATTTAAATTTTTTTTTCATAGGTTGATAGGTGAGTGCTTGTTACCACCAACAAAATTCTACCTCTCTTATTGAGAATTATCAACCATTACGAAGGATATTGGAATGGATTATCAATCAATACATGCCTATCCCAATGATCATATTATCATAAACAACATGAATTTGCATCGCAATGCCTAATTTTCACACTAGTAAATAGTGATCAGATCAAATAACCAAAAAGGTACATTGAAAGGTTCTTTGGTACTTTCCTATTATTCCATGTCTACAACGATTATTTAGGTACACTAGCTTGGTACAATTTATGGATTACTATTGTGGTTCCACAATGCATGCCCCATTCCCTAGTAGGAATAGGGACCCCCTACTTTATTTTGGGCTTTTTTGGGGCCCTAGTCTAGGGTCTAAGTTGTTTTAAGGCCTTATCTAGTCTCCTAGCTTTTGTTCAAATTCCATTGGAGAAACCTAGAAGCCAGAATTTCACTTTTGACACTCAATAAGATTTTGCATTTTTTGACCTCAAAGGTTAGCTAGTGAGCTACTGCACTTTTTGGAAAAAAATTTTTTGGAAGAATTTTGGAGAAGTCAGTGGTGAGTTGGTGAGCTAAGAATTGGTGAGTTAGTGAGTTGCAGTACTTTTTGTCAACAAAGTGTTGGAAGAATTTTGGAGAAGTCATAGGTGAGTTGGTGAGCTGGTGCACTGGTGACCTGGTGTGTTACTGCACTTTTTGGCTACAAAGTGTTGGAAGGATTTTGAAGAAGTTATAGGTGAGTTTTTGCACTAGTGCACTTCTTTTGAGGTATACTTTTCCAAAGGTGTGATGACAGTTAACTGCTAGTGCTAAAAATAAAGCTTTCCATGCACTGAAAACATATTCTAGCAGTAGTTTAACTCTGACTGATGCCCTGTAAAGGGTCAACTTCTATTTTTGACACTTCTAGACACTTCCACATTGATTGAAGGATCTCTTCTTCTTATTTTCTCATAAATTATTTTTTTATGACATGTAAAGGCTAATTCATCCAATTAATGAATATAAAATGGATGGAGTCCTACTAAGCACCAGTTAGATTGTTAGTTTGTATATAATTAGTTTGTTTTATTAAGTTAAAATCATATTATTGCATGAAGATATCTTTCATACTCAACAAAAATTTAGGAGATTATTTTCTTATAAATACCAAAATTTAATATGTATTTAGGGCCATTGTTGTTTTGCAATAATATTATGCTTTTGGTGGTCACATTTGGAGTGTAGTGATTCTTGCCTAAATGTGTCATTGTTTTGTGAATTTATGTTCATGGAATTGTGATTGAGCCAAAAGTTTTTCTTTTTTTTTGTTTGTGCAATCTTTTAGTTTTGGTGTTTGCTATGGTTTTAAAAATTCTATTGACATACCTAGCTTGAGAAGAAATCATCAAATTGTACCTACATAACACCTTTTTTCACATGAGCACACTTTCTGTGGCCTTGCAATTTGATGAAGAGTGAAACATAATATGATTATCAAGTTTCCCATCCACAATTACATCAGTGGAATTAAGGAAGCACTACCCCTACTTTCATTGGTTACCTACTGATTTCTTTAAAAACTTAACTTGTAGATGTATTGTTTTCTATAGCTTATGTCCATTAGGATGTTATTTTCATGTTATATGCTTTAAACTTCTTGTTATTTTCTTTACTGACCCCTTGTTAAATTAGGAATTCATATTAGTGTTGGCATTAAGTCAAGTTTGTTGTTAGTGATAACACTTATTTAGATTATGTATGGTTCCCAAGCTCTTCGATTAGTCTCCAGTGTTTGCAATGTAATTCAGTGGTTACCAAGTTTCATAGTTCTTATCGAGCAGTTCAATTGTTACCAAGCTTTGTAGTATCTACTGAGTCATCAATTCTTGTGAAGTGAAGTTAGTGTTAACTAAGTGATGAGATGATTAGTGTTTGTGGAGTGCAGGCATGGTAAACATGGAATTCAGTTTCTATCGAGTGACACTATATCTACCAAGTCACTAGTTTATACCGAGTTTGAAACTATGTTGAAGTGATTAGTATGGATCGAGCCTCTACTTCTACTGAGTGCATGATGATTCCAAGTAATGAAAGTGGATGTTGGGTATCAAAAATTCACCAAGTTAGTTCTCAAAACCCAAGTTTCTACATTTGGGCCAACTCAGTAATATTAGTGTTAAATTTTGTATTGGCTGACCTTGTAATAATGAGAATTGGGTTGGTATATATATAATGTATTGTATCATACCCAAGTGTAATAGTTTTGATGTAAGAGAATGTGAATATGATGATAAGCATGTGAATGTGAATCAACAACAGAGCAAAGTGTATTGCAAGGTCATATCAGAAGTAGTAGAGTTACATTTATTGCATAGAGGTGATCAATTTTTCAAGGATTTCAATTAACAATTCAATTGTAAGTAAGAGATCTATTGTTTCATCCTAATAGGTGAATCAACTTCAAATCCTTTAACATGGTAGATTGAAAAGTCTTTTCTTTAAATCTCTTTACTGAGTGCATACTTCATTGTATGTTTGTAAAACCTCTAACAAGGTGGACTTAACAATCCTAATTGCTCCTAACAAGGCAAATCATCAGAAGTGATCATTGTAAGCCTTAACAGGCCAACTTTATATTGTAGTATTGAAGTTTTGTGGGTATCATCCCCACCCCAATTTTACTTTTTATTTGGAATGTTTCTGGGTCACCAAATACTGTGTTCAAAATGTTTTATGCTTTTAGTTTCTCATGCATTCAGTAGATTAGATCTATTGATGATAATTGGATTATGTTATTAAGTGCTAAAATTGTTAAAAGTTTTGAGGTTATTGATTCACCCCTCCCCTCTCAGTAACCTAGCTAGTCTTGAATATTTCCAACAATTGGTATCATAGCATTGTGGTTCTTAGGATAAAGTTTGACAACTTGAGCAAGATCAAAGACAATGGAGATATTCAGACTTGACAAAGCTATTGACAATGAAAATCTAGATCTAGAGATGGCCATAGCTCAACTCAAGAAAGAAAAAGAGCATCTTTCTCAATCCCTAAAAAGAAGGAAGGAACTTGCAAAATAGATGAATGAACACTAGTATGTTGAAGAGAAGATTGAATTTTTTTCCCCTCAAGCAGTTCAGATGAAGCAAATGATGTAATCAAAGAACTTCTAGAAAAGAATGGCTCCTTGTAAGAAGAAGTAAGAAAATTGAAAAGAGAACAATAAATTTAGTCAATAAGATTGTGTGAAATTTTAGAATAGAGAAATAAGGAAAAAGAAGACTTGGAGGTAAGAAATAATGAAATTCAAAATCAATCCCTTTAGCAAGAAAATATTATCAATCAGCTCTCCAATGCAAATGAAGAAACCATGAGTCTAAGATCTGAAAAATGAAAGGTTAAGGAATGACTTAAACACTAAAAGGAAAATCAATGAAAAGATGAAAGTTGATCTAAACTCTGAGAAGCAATTCAATGAAAGACTAATGAAATCCCAAGAAGACATGGATCAATTGAATCAACAAAATGAGTAGAATCTTTATAGGCAAAAGGGTAAAGCATGAATTGGATACAAAGAAGAAGGTGAATCCTCCAAACAAGGTGCTCAAAGGAATCAAAGACCTACATTCAATTACTGTGGCAAGATAGGTCATACATCAAACAAATGTTAGAGTAATGGAAAGGAAAAATTCAATGGAAAATGCTAGAATTGCAGTCAACATGGTCATAAAGCCAATGAATGCAAAGAGAAACCTAAGTTTGAAGGGAATTGTCACAAATGCAATAAACAAGGTCACAAGGCATCTGAAGGTAGATCAAAACCATTCAATCCAACTGAACAATTTGTAAAGGAAATATTTGGTTGGGACTACAATACTTGGTGTAGATGTCATTACTGTGGAGAATATGGACACATTGGCATAAATTGTGTTAGACATCACATAAGAAGAAAGAATACTACCATAAGATGTTGCACATGTACTGAACTTGGTCATATAGATAAGAATTGCATGAATATAAGTAGAGTTGAAGATGAAAAGAAGGGAAAAGTTGATAACATCAAGAAGCAGATGAGACAACAGTGGATTCCTAAATCTACTATGCAAGCTAGTTCAAGTGATGATAGTCATGTCACTCAAGAAGTGGGTGACTCCACCATTTCCAATTAATTTCTTCAAGAAGAAATAGAACTATATTTTCAAGGTCACATCTTAAATAGTTCCAATTGAAAGGAAGAAAAAGATCCAAATTAGTATTCTAGATACAAGGAGATCACAAAATTTTAGCATCATTAATCACCAAGTAAGGTTGGGTCATACCAAGTGAAGTCAAGAGTAACAAAGTTATGTTTGGTTGCCGAGTGATAAGCTTTTACTGAGCAATTTGTGTAAATAGTGGATGACAGGCTATGATGCACTATGTCATTATGGATCTCATTGTACCAAGCATTAATGGGAATTTTTTTAAATCAAAAAGCAATAAATTGACTTTATTTCCACCATGAATTCAGTGTATTGAGAACAGTGTGATTTGCAGAGCATACCAGCGATCTTGACTAGAATTTGTAGCAAAAGTTTTTTGAAGAATTTTCTTAGTTTACCAAGTTATCATGGCATCTAGTAGTAGTAGTAGCAAGGTGAAGAAAGGATCTAAAATTTTGGTGAGAGGTGTTGAGTGGAAAGCTCCTAACTTCAAATTGATGCCAGCGATTGCTGAAACCATCAACCCAAATGGAGCTCAGTTGCAGATACCACCAAAGGTACTTCTTATTAATGACATTCAAACTCATTTTAAGTGTGTAGTTAAAGAAATAGGAACCCTAGGAATGGATAATGCCCTAAGTGAACTCTATGTGGATGGAATTCTCAAGTCTAAGCATAAAAACTTGGAAGAAAAAAGCTTAACCCATATTCCTCACCTGCCGTGAAACTTTCAAATTAAATGGATTAAGTATATCTTAAGCCAAGTTCATAATGGTCAACTATGGTTAGAGCAACCAGTTTTCATTACAAAGAAAATTATTCATAGCATTATTGGTCTCCCTATGCTTACCAAATCTAAAGTCACAAAAACCCTAGGTTGAGATGAGCTACAAAAGAAAACCTTAACTGAGTGGGATGACAAAGGAATGAAAATTAGCAGTGTATCAGACATAGAACTCAAATTTGGCATTCATGTAATAGCACATAATATTTACAACTCAAGTCAACTCAATAGTGTGTCATGTGAAGTAGTTGACTTAGCTTATAAGGTTGTTAAGAAGAATTTCTCATATGACCTAGTATATTTGATGTTGAAGCAGCTAAACAAGAATATGGAAAGCATTAAGAAACTCAAAGAATAACCCATGCAAGTTTGGTTCATTGATGACATGTTTTGTTTTCTATATTCAAAAGTTTTTCCTCTCTAAAGGCACTATTGTATGGAGAAAAGACACACCAATCTTATACCAAATCAATGAGTTTATAGCTAAAATGGGTAAAAATTTTGATAGCATCGTGGATAATTATTTTGAAACTTTCAAAGAAAAAATGAATAATAGGTTCAAAATACCAAAGAAGTTGGTTGAAGATTATAAGGATGATGTTTGTTTTATGGTTGATAGTGACAGAGTATACATCTAGGCAGTAAGGCCCAGAATTGTGTGGGTAAAACCTCTTCCTTATGACGTTAATATTGATAAGGAAAAAGAAATAATTGAAGTCCTCATAAATGAGCTTGTAGATCCAAAGGCACCTCTCTTTGGAACCTATGATGAAGCTAAAGCAAGAATAGAACTTGAGATCAAGCTTCCACAGGCAGTAAACAAAGGAAAGAGGAGGATATCAAAGTTGAAAACAACAAGTGCCCCTCTTATGATTATGAAGGGAAAGGGTGAAGATGTGGAGGAATCTAAGAATGAGGGAATTTGAGAAGGAAGAAGAATAAACAAGGAAGAAAGGCAAGGTGATTATCACCAAGCCACCCAAGCCCTCTACTATTGTATTCACAAGAAGATCTAAGAAGAAAGTAGGAAAATATGATAGTGATGTTGTCTTCAACCATCCTCCTCCCACATTTTAGGAAAGACTAAAAAAATTAAGAGAAGGTGATGGAATAAACAACTTCAAAGCACTCAAATATGAGACCAAGACTCCAACAGAATAGAAAGAAATTGAAGATCTGATCATGGAAAAGTTAGACAAATGGAAATTCTCTCCTAATTAGTTTGCATCACAAGTCCCTGCAATTTTGTTGGATAAGATCAAGGTTAGATGGGAAAACACCATATAGACTATCAAAGGCATTTTTTGTCAAACTCTAAAACAATTGGTGCCCAACTTAATAGATGTAGAGGTGAATAAAGTATTAAAAGACAATGAGAGAAAAATGACTTTGAAGTTCAACACTTATCTTGTTTTAATGAAAGATATTGAGTATGTTGTGAAGAATGCTACAAACTTATGGAAAAATGTGCTCCATCTTCACAAACCAAGTGAGAATCCAATTGAAATCAAAGATGATGACAATGACAATGATAAAGAAAATGAAGAAGACAATACTCCTTTTGCCACTATTGACGCTGAAGAATATCAAGAATTGACGAAGGATGATGAAGAAGAAAAAGAGGAAGAAGCTGAAGAGGAAGCTGGGCAAGAAGAAGAAGAGAGTGATCTAGTTAAGATAGATGTAGCTATCATAGCCTCCCTTCCTCACTCTCCAGTAAAAACTACAACATCATCAAGCATGGAGACAACTTTAGTAGCTTTGATTGTGACAACCATTTATACATCAAATGTCCAATCACTCCCTACTACCTCTTAGCTCAGCACACCATAGATAGAAGTGTCTACCACTCCATCCACTAAGCTACACAATCCTTCACTCACCAAGCTAGTCTTAGCAATGGATACAAAGTGTTCCATAATTTTGAGCTCTTTAGTAGTAAGTATAGTTTTGACTACTTCAATTTTGCATGCTCCAATAAGTACTTCAATTATGCATACTTTTGTAAGTACTTCACCTATAAATACTTCAATTTTTAGAAGTTTAGAAAATACATCAATTTTGGATTCTTTTAGTATCTAGTAAGTATTCCATCAGTGGGAACTATACAAGTTTTCACTACTAGCCCTACTATTTCCACTATTGTTTCTATTCCAAAATCTAAAGCATTAATCTTAGAAGTTGAACCAAAGATTCAACCAAGACTTTTGCTTAGTGGAAAGGAAATAGAGGAAGATATAGATCTTGATAGGGATATTGAAATTCCTAAATTGGATTTTGACAATGCTACTGTAGATAAGATGAGATTAGTTAGTCAGCTCCTTGAAAAGAAAGCCAAGCAAAAGCAATTACGAGAAGAGAGAGATAGAGAATTTAGGATTATTGAAAGTGCTAAAAATATTTTGATAGAGGCTATAAGTGTTGATTTTGATTCTTCTCAACACATTTTGTTGCAATTAGAAGAGGCAATTAGCAAATTCAATGAAGATTCCAATGGTCAAGATAAGCTAATGGAGAAAGCAGAGAAGAAGTTTGATAATAAAGTGCTTGAGCAATTGCTCAATAAATAGCTATTCAATAGGTAGATCTTTCTTCAATTTTGTCAAATCTTGAAACCTTCTACACAAATGTAACATCTCTTTTTGCTAAGTTATGTGATGTTACCAAGCATACAAAAGAAATAAAGAGAAAATGAATAAGATTGATGAAGATTTGAAGGCTAGTGCACAGAAGTTGCAGCTTGACCCCAGTTGAAGCTCTACACACCATATGAAGATCAAATTCTTATCAGATATGCAGGTAGAATTATTGAGAGAGGAAATAAGGATTTGGTCTACACTCTTAGACATATAGAACATGATCCTATTATGGATACAATGCAGAAACACATTGTTTATTTTAAAACATCGATCCATGACAATAATTTTTCAATTGTAGATCATATGATTGAGCTTTTTGCAGAAGTCCAAGTTGCACTTCAAACTTGCAAAAATTTGTCAGAAAATTGGGATAGGACCTTAACTCTTATTCTTAAGGTACACTTTGAGTTTCTCTCACATTTTGGTGTCTTTATATAAATATGGTGTGTATAAATCTTTGGTATTATTGTCAAAAAGGGGGAGAGACATGTATATAATCAAGGCGAAGAGATATTTGTATATATCATGAGAAAACAATTCCATACCAAGAGATAAACTTAGTATGACACAATATGCATATTGTATGGGGGAGATATATGTAGAATGTTTATAGAGTAGAATTACAAAGACAACTTTTGAAAAACAAAAAATCAGCATGCCATATCAAGTCAGTATCACACTATGTTGTACATAAGTTTTGGCTAATAAGTGTTTTTGTCACTAATGCCACAGGGGGAGATTTTGTGAATTAAGTCAAGTTTTTTATTAGTGATAACACTTATTTAGATTATGTATGGTTACTAAGCTCTTTGATCAGTCTTTAGTATTTGCCATGTAATTCAGTGGTTACCAAGTTTTATAGTTCTTATCGAGTAGTTCAGTTGTTACCAAGCTTTGTAGTATCTACCGAGTCATCAGTTCTTGTGAAGTGAAGTTAGTGTTAACTAAGTGATGAGATGATTAGTGTTTAGCAAGTGCAGAAATGGTAAATATGGAATTTAGTTTCTACCAAGTCACCAGTGTATACTAAGTTTGAAACTATGTTGAAGTGATTAGTATGGACCAAGATGTTGAGTAATGATAGTGGATGTTGTGTATCAAAAATTCACCAAGTCAATTTTTAGAACTTGAGTTTCTACATTTGGGCCGACTTAGTAATATTGGTGTTAACTTGTGTATTGGCCAATCTTGTAATTATGAGAATTGGGTTGGTATATATGTAATGTATTGTATCATACCCAAGTGTAATAGTTTTGATGTAAGAGAATGTGAATGTGATGATAAGCATGTGAATGTGAATCAGTAGAAGAGAAAAGTGTATTGCAAGGTCATATCAGAAGCAATAGAGTTACATCTATCACATAGAGGTGATTAGTTTTTCAAGGATCTCAATTGGAAATTCAGTTGTAATTAAGAGATCTACTATTGCATCCTAATAGGTGAATCAACTTCAAATCCTTTAACAGGGTAGACTTAATAGTCTTTTATTTAAATCCTTTTATGGAGTGCATACTTCATTGTATGTTTGTAAAACCTCTAACAAGGTGGACCTAGCATTCCTAATTGCTCCTAATAGGGAATATCATCAGAAGTGATCATTGTAAGCCTTAACAAGCCAACTTTATACTACAGTATTGAAGTTTTGTGGGTATCATCTCCACCCTAGTTTTACTTTCTATTTGGAAGGTTTTTGGGTAACCAAATACTTTGTTCAAACTATTTTATGCTTTGAATAGATTAGATCTAATGATGATAATTGGATTATGTTATTAACTATTGAAGTTGTTAAAAGTTTTGAGGTTACTGATTCACCCCTCCCCTCTTAGTAACATAGCTACTCCTGAATATTTCCAACAATTAGTTTCATCATTAGATTGCATTCATTGGAAAACATAATAAATAAAAAACCATAGTTCTTTTTTGCATGTTTTATTTTGAAGCATTGAATAGATTCTACATCTCATCTAAAATCAAACGAACCAACAAAGGACTCACAAGATTGAATTTTCAAGAGAGGAGTTCGAAAGAATTCCTGCCATTTAGCATCATGCATAATGACATCTCAACAAAAGTGGTGCTAGAAGGAGGGCCTAATTTTGATTTTCAAAATAGAAGAAAAATTTGTCAAATTTTTGAAATTCTACACCTTTTACAAAGTTCAAAGAAATTTTTTGAGTTTTTTGAGAAATTTAGGTGCTCTAGTGTACTACTGCACTAAAGTCTATGGTGCACCCCATTTTGTGAGAAAATGTACTTCTATAGAGGTACACTCTTTCTAGAGTTGATGCAAACTAGAGAATTTTGATCCAAAATCTCCATTTTAGTGAGCTTTAAGGTCTTCACCAAGTTCACACAAGTTTCTTGAGCTTACCCATTTTTGCAAACCATGCAGTGATAAAGGCATACCTTGAATTCAACCACTTCCATTCGACCTTTGATCATCTTCTTCAACTCCCCCTCCACTTCAACCACCTAGTGAGCCACCAAATAATCCAACAATTCTACTTCCACAACAACCACTTTTAGGTTCACCAAATCCTCTAATGGTCTTTTTTGCAAATGCTATAGATTCACCAATAAACTTGAGAGGTGCAATCCATGACCTTCCCAAGAATCCTGAGAAGTTTTTCCTAAGGTTCATTTATGGAGAAACATGAGCTGCTAAAGATCACATCAAGGTATTCAAAGAAATTTGTAACTAAAAATAGATTGCTAATGAGGATGTGGTTCTTCATTTATTCCCTTACTCTTTGGGGAAAATTGCCTTTAATTGTTACGCTAATTTTCCATTTGGATGTATTGGAGAAAGTAAAAAAAATGTTCATGGAACAATTCAAAACTTTTATCAACCTTGCCTTGATACATTAACAATTCATATCAATCAAAAGGGACCTAGTTGAGATGGTTTCATGCTTCAACCATCACTTTCACATGGCATATCACAAGCTAGAAGTACCATACACTATACCAGTTGAAGCTACTATCTAGATTTATCTGAATGCTATGGACCATCTTATTTCTATTTTTTTGAGAAGACTTCTTGTAGAAAATATTGACACATTGGATAAAGTCTTCAGAGAAGTGATTACCTTCACTAAGAAAGCTAATCCTAATGGAGGAGGATTAATGCTTCTAGCTCAAGCAATCCCAACCATGATTAAAACATACCCTGTCAGAGTACCCACGATGACTAGTCAATTCATACCTATGAATCCAGTTCCATTACAATAGGCACATGCTTCGCAAAACCTTACTCTAGCATATCTAGGGTATGAACCTCTAAAAGTTGCCTTCTTTGAGAAAAAGGTAGTAGTGCTTGCTGAAGTAGATAATGGCTTTGTTTTAGAATTTGGTAAGATGAAAAAGATTGTCACAAATGAACAATGACCTAACTCATCTAAGATTGTCACAAGGACATAATAAAAACTTCCAAAGGAACAACACTGGTCCTTACAACAACAATATTGTCCAAAATTATAATAGGAACTTCAGTGGAAACAACAACAATAATGCAAGAAACAACATTGGGGGGAACAATTTCAATCCTCCTGATCATAAATAATGGCTTCCAAAGACAAAACCAATAGTGAAACACCCATCCAAATAATGTAAGCATAGCCATTGACAATAACAATAACAATGTTTAGTATGTAGATATTAACTAGTATGAAAATGGTCAAAATCCATGCATCGAACAATGATGGTTCATACTATAATGGGAATCAAGAGATGACTCAAAGTTCAGAAGTAAATGACAATGCTCCTCCTGTACAATTTTATTCTATGCTATTAGAATCCTATGATGTTGCACAAAATGCACAGATAGAACAACTAAACAACAAAGAATTCTCATTCCCATTTAGCTAGGAACCTAACCTTCAGCCTAAAGAGATGTTTTCTTTTCACAATGACAATCGAAATACATATAATCTTAGAAGTAGAAAAGAACCAATGATAGACAAAATTCCTCTAGCTTTACAAAAAATTCCTCTCGATCTGAGAGTGAGTAACAATCTGGCACCAATTAGGCTAGCATATGGAGGAAAACAAAATTAGAACCAAGAAAATCTACCAACAATACTAAAAAATCTTGCTTGGTCTATTGAAAAGTATAGTGCGATAGAGGACTTGAAATGAACTAAGGCCAATATGTCCATGTTGAAAAATTGTCCAAAACAATGAGAAGTGCTCATGAAGATTCTAGATCATACAAAGACTCCCCATAATATGAACACTATCCCTCAAAAAATAGTATCTCAATAGGTTAATGCACAGAAGCAATGCCCACTATGTTTAAAGACAAGGTGGAGGTGCCCCTATTTTTTATTAATATTAGAATATATGGGAAGAATCTTCACAATTTCTTGATTGCTTTGGGAGCCTCATATAATGTCATGCCACTATCAATAGTGAAAAGGTTAGGAGTCAGACCTCAACCTTCCAATTAGATAGTGATATAATTGGAAAAAATAGAGGTTAAAGTCATTCACATATTGAAAGATGTTCAGATACAATTGATAGTCGACCTCCAGATTCAAGATGTCATTGATATACATGTGGTTGATATTCTAGAGACATATGGGTTACTCTTGAGTAGAGAATGGATGAAATACCTTAAGAGGATGGTTTTCTACAGATTTCACTAAGTTATGGTTAGCATGGAAGGGGTTGAACAATCAAATCAAGATAGATGCAAAGACAAAATTAATGAAAATGATGATTACAAAATACAATGATCCAAATGAGGTAGCATTCCTACAATTGGATTTGGACTCATACAAAGTGATGGCATTTGATACAATTCCCACCAAAATATCAAGTGATCAAGATAAAGAACTCAAGATACCAATTCCAAAGGATGATATCTTGACACAATTCATAGATAGTATGATGACTAATTTATAATTCTTAGGAGAAGAGGCTAACCCTAGTGTCTTACTTCTTCCAAGATTCTATCGATTACATAAAGTTAGTCACTCTGAATTTGAATGCTCATCACGCCAAGAAGCAATCACAAAGGTGTTAATACACATGATGCAAGACAAGGATAATAAAATTTTGGAAGATGAACCAATGGAAAATTAAAGTCATATAAACTCATCTAAATCTATGGAAAAGATTGAAGAAGAAGTCAAAGATCTAAATTTTTTATATAGTGATACCTCTTTAGGTGGTGGAGGTTTATCTTCTCCTCCCCCAAGAGTGATCAAAATTTAGAGAAGAATATAGTATGTGAAAGGTCAAGGGTGGAATTTGGTAGTCATTCATCCTAAACCTAAATTTGATGAAATTAAAGAACTAATAAGGGAAATTCAAGTCAAACAAGAAAAACATATGCTCCCTTTGTCAAGAAGTTATAAAGGAGAACCGTCAACTCCACCTCGCGAGAAGTTGCAGTGGGTCCCCAAGAAATAGTCATTCCAAGCTCAAGTAAAAGAGAGACTAAGGAAAAACAAACAAAAGGTTAGAAAACCCAAGGAGGATCCAATTTAGACACTTCACTTTGATAGTTTTAGATGCAAATTAGGGGCTAGCACAGCTATTGAATTGGTCAACCCAAAAGGTAAGTCTTTCTACTTAGCATGTTGATTATAGTTTAGATGTACTAACAATGCTATAGAAAATGAAGCACTAATTTGAGGACTTCTCTTTGCACTGGAGAAAGGAATTAGAACTCTCATAATTAAGGGAGATTCTTAGTTGGTTATATGACAAGTAAAATTGTTATACTCTTGCAATGAAGAAAGGTTACTTGCCTATAGGAAAAGAGTGTGGGATTTATTGGATGATTTTAAAAGTTTTAAATATAAGGTCCATTCCAAGAAGGAAAAAAATGGTAGTAGATGCTCTCACTATTTCAACAAGTGCATTACAACTAGTGAAGAAAATGAAAATGAAACAATTTTTAGTAGAATTGGTTGCCACTCCATCTATTCTAGACAATATTACAAACTTTCAAGTCTTTCAAGACAATCAACATATACTTGATTTTATCATGTGCAATGACTACTTTAAAGGGCAAGAAATTGGTGATAGTCTAGATGGCAAACCTAAGGATGATGAACTTGAAGATGAAGATGGGATCCAGAACTTAAAGACCAACATAATTCCTAAGGGGATGGTTGAGTTGGAATGTATTTTTGATCATGATGAATTGGCACTTAATAAAAGAATGACCCAAGAAAGGTGAATTGAGGAGTGTGATGCATACAACTTAGGGACTGATGAAGATTTGAGAATGGTCTAGATAGGGAAAGCATGCAATGCACAAGAAAGGGAAGCTATGCTCAAACTACTTATTGATTATAAAGATGTTATTTCTTAGAGCTACAAAGAGCTAAAGACATATGACCTTGAGATTATAACCCATGATATCCCCTTGAAACCAGATGCCAAGCCTTTCTTGGAAATAAAAAGACCTGTTAATCCTATCATTGAACCTCTGATAATTAAAGAGGTTAAGAAGTTACTAGATGCCAAGATCATCTTCCCCATTCATCATTCCACATGAGTGGCCAATTTGGTTCCTGTATGGAAGAAGACTGGAGAGGTTCATCTTTGTGTTGATTTTCATAACTTGAACCTAGCATCTCAAAAGGACAATTATCCTTTACCCTCACTGGATGAGGTTCTAAAAATTGTAAATGGTTCAAAGATGATGTCTTTCTTAGATGAATATTTAGGATATAATCAAGTGATGGTTGATGAAGAAGATTGACTAAAGATGGCTTTTACAAGTAAATGGGGAACTTTTTGCTATAGAAGAATGCCTTTTGGACTGATTAACACAGATGCTACACTTTAGAGAGCCATGGATGAAGCTTTTAAGGGATTGGTCAATAAGTGTATAGTTATATACATGGATAACTTAACTATCTTTTCAAAGGATCAAAGCACTCACATTTCTAATTTAAGGTGGGTATTCAATAGATGTCATAAATACGACATATCCCTCAATCCTAAGAAATGTTCATTTGGAGTCACTAAAGGAAAGCTCTTGGGTCATATCATTTCTGAATCTAAAATCTCCATCAATCCTGATAGAGTTGAGGCCATTCTAAAGTTATCACTTCCCCATAGCTAGAAGGAACTCAAGTCTTTCTTTGGGAAGATAAATTTTTAATGTTGATTTTCTGGAATAGATTGTGTAGAGATAAATTTTGTATGAAAATTCATAAGTAGATTTGTAGAAATAGTTTGTCCCCTTAATGATTTACTCAAAAAGGGAGATAAGACATAATGGGTTCTAGAAATTAAAAAATCATTTGAGGATATCAAAGTGGCCATTTCCACAACCCCAGTACTAGTAAATCCTGACTATGAGCTACCTTTCAAGATAGATTCCTTTTCTTAAGAACATTCATGCACTGGGATCTTAACATAGAAGAAAGAAAAGGAAGATGAAAGACCTATTGCTTTTATGAGTTGTCCCGTGAGAAATGTTGAGTTGAATTATTCTGACGTTGACAAATAGTCTTTCACTTTGATCAAGGTGGTAAAGAAGTTATCTCATTACATACTAAGAAGTAAGGTGTATGTGATTGTTGTGGTGTCCACAACACACGCCCCATTCCTTACTAGGAATGGGGACCCCCTACTTTTTTTGACTCTCAGACTCATAGTTTGGGAATCGAGAGAAAAAAACTCGATTAAATAAGTTAGAAAGTTGAGTCCAAAAATCACCAAAAAAATAAAAAATAAAAAATTTTAAAAAATTTGAAAAAGAAAATTGGAAAAATAAAATCAAATGCGCCACTGACCAAGCGCATGCGCGCCGCCAAGGGCAGCACTCGCGCACCCCTAAAGGCCGCATGCACTACCAAAGAGGAGCACACGGGTGTGTAAAGGCCACATGCGCCGCCAAAGAGGAGCGCGTGCATGCGTAAAGTCTACGCGCGTGCCACGAAGATGAGCGTGCACGTGCCCACAAAGGTTGTGCGCGCTGCCCAAGGGCAATGCGCATTGCGAAAGAGGAGCACGCATGCCCATAAAGGTGGTGCGTGTTGCCAAAGGGTAATGCACGTGCGTAAAAGCCACATGCACACTGCCAAAGAGGAGCGCACATGTGCAAAGGCCGTGTGCATCGCCAAGAAGGGCCGCATGCCCAAAGCACGCGCACATGACCAAAGGCGCCTCATGCGCATTTGCACCATCATTCTCCCAAGGGCCTTGTGTGCTTGTCAAGCTATTTTTTCACCTTCAATTTTTTTTGAATAGCCATAAAAGTAGTTTAAAATATATTGTTTAAGTATAAGTTGATGTATATTTAATATTTAATTTCTTATACTTAAGATATATTTTAATATATGCGACAAATCTTTTGAGATAGGTTTCAGACCTCCCAGAGATAAAATAAAGATTCTAGAAAATTTTAGGGCTTCAAAAATCCAGATTTAGCCAAATTTCAGGGCTTCAGAAATCTAGACTTAGCCAAATTTTAGGGCTTTAGGAATCCAGACTTAGCCAAATTTCAGGGCTTCAAGATTTCAGACTTAGCCAGATTTCAGGATTCACCTCCAGTTTTTTTTGTATGGCTAGTGTGTCTTTACTATGCATTGTTAACTCTACGGACTAATGTTTGCTTCTTTTGTAGGTAAAAATGGCATTCTCAACTTGTTAAGATCATAAATTTTGACTCAAGCCTCAGAATTCAATACTGCTTACACTGTTGCAAAGAAGAATTGAAGATCTAATTTTAGTCCCTAAAATAGAGAGCCTTCGGTTGCCCAATTTTAGGGACCGACAAAGGTTCCGACTTGAAATTTTGAGCAAAAGACCTCCAAAAAGGTCATTTAAAAATGCCTAGAAAATTTGTGAAAAAATATGAAAAGTTGCAAACATTTGATCATCGTAGATAATCTGGATCACATGGTTTCTTTTGGGGAAGGATTGGACAGGTGGAGAGAAGACAAATCTCAAAGATATAGAGGTTGGACACATAAAGTAAATCAGGTTCCTCATCTTATGCAGCTTTTTGGGACAAGATTCAATACAGGTGCCTTGAGATTTTTGATTGAAGAAGTAGAGGGAGTGCAAGTTTATTGAATTAATTGGCTATAAAGAGGGTGTAAATCATCAAAAAGGGCATGGAGCATATACAAAAAAATGATCTAAAACCTTATTTGAGCAAAACCCATAAATCATTTTCAAAATTGAGAACTTTGATTTTTTGGTGAATTGAGGTTCGTAGGTCCATAGATCTATAGGTCCATAGATCCGCAACTTCACATTTTCATGTAGCTCCGCAATTTAGAGGTGCACTGACAGTTGATTGCCAATTCCAAAAATATCACTTTCCATGCATTGGGAGCACATTCTGACGGCAAGTTTAACACTGACACACATCAAGTGAAGGGCCAGCTTCTATTTTTGGTGTCTCCATGCACTTCCACTTCAACTAAGGGCTTCCTCCTACTTTCTCTCTCATGCTTTCATTGTTTTTTGACATGTAAAGGGCTCATGCATCCAATTAATGAATAAAATATGGATGGAGTCCCTCTAAGCACTAGTTAGATGGTCAGTTTGTATATATTTAGTTTGTTTTAATGTTTAAAAAACCTTTTATTGCATTAAGATATCTCTCACTCTCAACACAAATTGAGGAGATGATTTCTTATAAATACCCCATTGTAAAACGTAAAATGGGCCACCGTTATTATGCAATAAAATTATGCTTTTGGTGCTAGCATTCAGAGTGTAGTTATTCTTGCCTGAATGTGTCATTGTTTTATGGATTTTATTCATGAGATTGTGATTGAGCCAAAGGTTTATTGCATTATTTCTGGTTGTGTGATTTTTTAGTTGTGGTGTTTGCTACAGATATATGAATTTTGTTGACGTAACGAGCTTGAGAAGAAATCACCTGATTGTGTCTACATAGCTTTTTGTCTAGCATGAGCACACTTTTTGTGGCCTTGCAATTTGATGAAGAGTGAAACATCATTTGATTTGTTAAAGATTCTCACCGAAGATTACATCAGTGGATTCTAGGAAGCGCTGCTCTTGTTTTCATTGGTTTTCTACTGATTTCTTCAAAGGTTTAACTCGCAACGTTTTGTGTTCTGTAGCTTATGTCCATTTAGGAATTTCACTTTCAAGTTATTTGATTTCATGTTATTTGCTTTCAATTTTATTATTTTCTTTTCTAACCCCCCTATTAGAGTAGGACCTCATAGTAGTTGCATTGTTAGAGTTGCATTCATTGAAAAAAAGAAAATATAAAAAATATTATTCTTTTGGTGTGATATTTTTGAGATAGCAAAACAAATTTTACTTGATTCCAAGGTAAAAGAGTGTTTGGAACCAGCAAAGGCCTCCTTGTGAACATTCACATTTATCTTCTACTGAGTGGATTTTGGTATGTCACAAGAGAAACACTAAACCTTGGAGCAGATCCTTAAAAAGATTTTCTATTCAAGAGAGGAATTACACTATGGATTCTTGCCATTGAGCTTGTGCAAAATGAATGCCCAACAGTGATCATACATGATCCAATAATAGAAACATTATTGATGCAAAATGAACATGGTGAAAGATGAGGGAAATGGATGGCAATACTTCAAGAATTTGATTTAGAAATTCAACCCACAAGGTTGGTTAGAGGTCAAGGATTATACAAAATGATAGCTAATAACCAGGTTGAGGATGAAAATGAATTCAAGTCTGATAGTGAAACAAATGAGAATGACCAGAAGAAAATGATAGTATCTTAAGGTGATATTGGCCAAGGTGTAGTAATAGATGTCTGGTATCAGGATATTATTTACGACCTTTTGTAAAACTAGTGCCCCAGTTGGATGAATAGTTCA
The DNA here is from genome assembly GCA_028749045.1 of Cupressus sempervirens. Taxonomy (NCBI): domain Eukaryota; kingdom Viridiplantae; phylum Streptophyta; class Pinopsida; order Cupressales; family Cupressaceae; genus Cupressus; species Cupressus sempervirens. The sequence goes on along the minus strand of CM053787.1, from coordinate 566,283,162 downwards.
CAACGTAGGGGGCTCAAAATGAAAGACAAGTCCTACATACTACATGATAGAAAGTTGTACAAAAGGAATTATGAAGGAATCTATTTGAAGTGCTTAGGACATGAGGAAGCAAAAGAAGTTCTAGAGTAGTTTCAAGATAAGTATGGTATAGGGTATGGTTTAGTAGAAGCCACTACTCATATGATTTTAAGATCAGGTTATTTTTGGCCACAATATTCAAAGATACTTTTGAGCACATATGTTCTTGTCATATTAGCCAAACTAGTGCTAACAAGGAAAGATACTCGACAATGCCATTACAACTAGTGTATGAGGTATGTCCCTTCACAAAGTGGGGGTTAGATTTTATAGGTCCTATCAATCCACCATTGTCAACTAGACATACTTTTATTCTCACAACCACCGATTATTGTAAGTGATGGACAAAAGCATAAACTTTTAGAAATTGCACTACAAAGGTGGTAACAAACTTCTTGGAGGAACATACTAGATTCAGAATGCCATTCACCTTGGCATATGATAATGGATCAGCTTTCACATCAATATTCTTTACTCAATGGGTATTTGAAAATTAGGTTATTATCAAGTTCTCTTCAAATTATTACCTACAAGGAAATGGGGTAGTTGAATCTACAAACAAGAACTTGATCACAGTAATAAGACGATTATTGAAGTAGAATTCTAAAGATTTCCATATGCAACTCAAATATTCTTTATGTCTAGATTGAGTGAGGGTCAAAAATGCTTTGGGGATGTCTCCATATTTTCTTATCTACAGACAAGAGCTAGTGTTCCTGCTTAACCTCAGGATTCCTATTTTAAAATTCATGAGAGAGTATGTTGTAGATGCTAATAAAGTAAAAATTAGATTGATGAATCATTTAGAAATGGATGAGAAATAGATAGTTTCATTGGAGCACATGGGTAAACATCAAGTTGTCATGAAGAGGTGGTTTGACAAGAGGGCCATGATAAAATTGTTCATAATTTTAAACCTTGTTCTACTTTGGGATAAGATGAAAGAAAAGCTAGGCAGCCACACCAAGTTTCAATGCTTGTTGATTGGTCCTTATTAGATTGGAGAAATTCTTGGAGAAAATACTTTTAGGCTCAGTTCATTACAGAGGGAATTGGTTTCTTTTCTAGTCAATGAGAAATTTTTGAAGCATTATTTTGAAGCCTAAATGAAGCAAAAAGAAAAGTTAGATTTTATTTCTGCAAGTGTGTTTATTTTTTGCAAGTGTGTTTGCTTTCAGTTGTGTCTTTTCTTTTAGTCATGTGTTTGCTTTCAAAGTTGCATCAGTCTAGGGGGGTAAGGTGACTCGATATTTTATCTTGAAATATCTTACTAAACCCTCTTTTGGTTCTAATTTTAGGAAGACGTATTTCTTTGTCAAAGTATTTGGATGATTGTGTGTCTTACACCAACTGAGGAACAAATGTTACTTGTACTAATATAGGACTTTTAGTTTTGAACCTAGGCTTGTAAAATAAAAATTTCTCAACACTTTGCAAAATTTAAAAGATTGATTGTCTCAAGTGTTGTCAAACCAAGGTTGAAGGAAGCAAAGGATGGTCCAAACCCCAATTGGTTCAAATAGAAGGGTCTTCTTGAAGGATTGCTAAGATCATTGTTTGGTGTGAGAGTTTTCAAAAAGTTCTAAAAGAAGGGATGTTCATAAAAGGATCGCATCCAAAATATGACACTGATGTCTGGGCTACATAGTATAAGTTTAGCTAGGATACAAAAGATTTTTTTTTAAAAAAAAGTGTTAAAAGAAAGAATGGTGTTAAGACTGATGGATTCTAAGAGATCTAAAAAGGAAAATATAAGCACGTTCAAAATAAGCTATCTAGTACAAAAATAATGCTTCATCAAAGAATCAAATAGCCATATTGTTAATTACATGGAGAAATTACTCAAAGGTTTGCCAGAAAATTCAAAAGAAAAGTGACAACTCTCATAGAGCTCTCAAACTAATTCTCTGATCTAGTCAAACAAAGGATCGACAAACAACCTTCATGGAGATACCCAATGGATGAACCAAGAGGGATGAAAGATTGTTTCTGACTTGTCAAAAAAATTTGATAGACCACATCCTAAGATATTGAGGGAAATGAATACATGAAGCAAACACTAAGCTTGAAGGTTTTGGACTTTAAATTTTTGATTGTGAAGTCATTCAAAATATTCTTGGAATGTCCAAAATTTAGTTGGTGTTTGACACATGTTGAAAGAGTGTTTGTTGATGAAGAAATGGCTTTGTCATTTCTTCATTTTGTTGGGGCTATTTTTTGTGGTTCCACAATGCACACTCCATTCCCTAGTAGGATTAGAGACCCCTACTTTATTTTGGGCTTTTTTGAGGCCCTAGTCTAGGGGTTGAGTCATTTTGAGGTCTTATCTAGTCTCCTAGCTTGTGTTCAGATCCCAATCAAGAAACCTAGAAGCCAGAATTTCGATATTGACACTAAGTAAGATTTTGCATTTTTGGACCTTAGAGGTGAGTTAGTGAGTTGTTGCACTTTTTTGGCAACAAAGTTCTAGAATAATTTTGGAGAAGTCAAAGGTGAGCTGCTGAGTTACTATGCTTTTTGGCAACAAAGTGTTGGAAGAATTTTGAAGAAGTCAGAGGTGAACTGGTGAGTTGTTGTGCTTTTTGGCAATAAGATGTTGGAAGAATTTTTGAGAAGTCAAAGGTGAGCTGGTGAGCTATTGCACTTTTTGGCTACAAAGTATTGGAAGGATTTTGAAAAAGTTAGAGGTGAGTTGTTACGTTAGTGCACTTCTTTCGAGGTATGATTTTCTAGAGGTGTGCTGATAGTTAATTGCTAGTGCTAAAAATAGAGCTTTTCATGCATCAGAAACACATTCTGACAGCAATTTAACTTTGGCAGATGCCTAGTGAAGGATCATCTTCTATTTTTGACACTTCCAAACACTTCCACATCGACTGAAGGCTCTCTTCTTCTTATTTTCTCATAAATTATTTGTTTATGACATGTAAAGGCTCATGCATCCAATTAATGAATATAAAATGGATGGAGTCCTACTAAGCACTAGTTAGATTATTAGTTTGTATATAATTAGTTTATTTTATTAAGTTAAAAGCATATTATTTCATGAAGATATCTCTCACTCTCAACAAAAATTGAGGAGATGATTTCTTATAAATACTAGATTATAATATGTATTCAGGGTTGCTATTATTTTTCAATAATATTATGCTTTTGGTTCTCGCATTTGGAGTATAGTGATTCTTGCCTAAATGTGTCATTTTTTTGTGAATTTATGTTCATGGAATTGTGATTGAGCCAAAATTTTATTGCTTTACTTCTGGTTGTATATTATTTTAGTTACAATGTTTGCTATGTTTTACAAAGTCTGTTGATGAATCTAGCTCGAGAAGAAATCACCAAATTGTACCTACATAACTCTTTGTCTCATATGAGCACACTTTTCGTGGCCTTGCAATTTTATGTAGAGTGAAACATCATATGGTTATTAAGTTTCCCATTGATAATTGCATCAGTGGAATTTAGGAAGCACTTCTTCCACTTTCATTGGTTATCCACCAATTTTTTTGTAAGCTTAACTCGCAGACGTGTTGTTTTTTGTAGCTTATGTCCATTAGGATTTTATTCTCATGTTATTTTCTTTAAAGTTCTTATTAATTTATTTACTAACCCCTTGTTAAATTAGGAATTCATATTAGTTGCATCATTAGATTGTATTCATTGGAAAACATAAAAAATAAAAAAATATAGTTCTTTTTTGTGTGTTTTATTTTGAAGAAGCGAATAGATTCTACATTTGATCCAAAATCAAACAAACTAGCAAAGACCTCCTCATGAACAAATTTTTTTATCTTCAACTGAGAAAATTCCAATAAGTAACAAGATCACCCTAAACTTTGGAGTTGATTCACAAGATTGACTTTTCAAGAGAGGAGTTTGAAAGAAATTCTACCATTTAGCATCGTGCATAACGATAGCTCAACAATTACCATATATGCAATAGAAGTCAAGATGACATTATGTGAATGTTTGTGGATGGTTATGCATTTAAGGAAATAGAAGATTGGTGACCAGTATTTAAAGAAGAACCTCATAATATGAAGCTTTTACTATCATTAGGCAGTATCAGTCCATTTGGAGAAATGAGATCTATTTACTTAGTCTGGCCTATTTTTGTCATTAACAATAGCATTTCTCCTTGGATGTCTGTAAAGATGAGCACATACTATTGGAAATTATCATACTAGGTATTTTTCCTTATAATATTCATATAAATTAATTTCAAAACACAATATCAAAATGACCATAATAATTATGTTTTGTTTATGTTCATTTAGCTAGGTAATTACCAAGTGAAAGATATAAATATATATATATTGAGCCCTTGATTGATGATTTTTTAGAGTTATGGAATGGGGTCACTATGTACAACATCTCTAGACTAATTGGTGAAAGGTAATTTCAATTTTGTGAAATTCTTGTATGGACAATACATGATACCCTTGGACTAACACATGTTTGTGGTATGTAAAACTATTAACACATATTTTTGTATGTAATAAAACTAATACATTTTTGTTGTATGTTTAAGTTGCGTGTGATAATTTTAAATATGAATCTTCTAGTAAACATGTCATCTAATTATACATGATCTTGTAGGTCTTTAGATAAAGGGAAAATTTGCATGTCCGATTTGTGGTCCAAAGAAGAAATCTCATCATTCAAAAAGTTTAGGAACGTAGGTGTTCAATGAGAATAGACACTTTCTCCACAAAAATAATAAGTTTTGAATTACCAAAAAACATCTTTTCAATGGGAAAGAAGAGACAACATCAAAGCCATGAAGAATGACACCTCACATATGGAAGTTAAAATACAATAGAATGAATAATCAAGGTAATGTCACTCCATCTAATGCATGTTTTTATATGAAATTAGAATTTGGATATTGTCTTTTGTTTAGTAATGATGTAATTGATGTTCATGAATGTTTTCAAGGAATTGATGAGAAACTTCCTAAAGGACTTAAAAGCTATTCTAGACAATTTAGTAGCTTGTCATAACTAAAGCACCTCCCAATAATGCATTTGTTTGATGCCATGTATGTTGGAAAGAATGTAACTAAGACACTATGGAAAATATTGGATGGAAGATCTGACAAAGAAAAATTGGTCAAAATTTGTAATAACATTGATGAATCCAATCATGCATCGAAGATTTTCCTTAAATTAGATAACAATGGAAATTAGATTAATACAAGTGCCATTCCTTGGTTATTAATGCATCAACAAAATGATAACATATTTGAAGCCATTAAATTTTATTTTTTTAGCATAGGATTCACTACAAACATAAATAGTCTCATATCAAGGAAAGGTGATTTTAGGTTAGGATTAAAAATGTATGATTGGTATACCTTCATCAAGGTAAGTCATGTTCACTATTTACAATAAATTTGTCAAAAATCATGTAATTTTCATTGTTTTATTTTATAATATATTGAAAAAGATCATTTTATTATTATTGCAATGTGTTTTACTTCTATCTCTCCCACATAAGTTCAACAACATGAGTGTCAAACAAGTTATATATGATCTTGGGAAATACATGAGGTTAGAAGTGTTACTTGTTAGATTTATTGTATATATATATATATATATATATATATATATATATTGCATCTTGCTCTTATTTTTCTATAATTTTTTGTAGAGTCTCATTAATATATTTTAGTGTGATGAATATCTTCTAGGTGGTTATCGTCTAAAGAAATCAATAAAAAAGACATAAAGCATTGGACTTGAGAAAAATACCTCAGCTTTTGTGTGAGATGAAAAAGTGTCTACCTTTAAATTTTTTAAATGCACAAGAACGCTACCTCATACATCTAGTTGAGGAGATTGAACTGTGTAGACCTAGCTAGGTCAATATGGATGGTTAAGAGGCACTTAAAATTTTTGAAGGGGTTGGTTTGACAAAGAGCATGCCCTGAGGGTTCCATGGCTAAGGGATATATGGTATACTAGACCATGGTGTATATTAGTGAATATCTTCCCTAGTTTGCATCAAAGATCCATGTAGATCGCATTTGAGATCCCAACTCCATTAACATATTCAAAGGGTAGTGCTTGATGGGGAAAGGTATATTAAAGAAAGTGAGAGTTAATTATATGTTATTATAGTTAATTAATTCATTTTCATCATCAATATAACTTATTTCTAATTGGTCTATTTATTTTATATAGTTTCTCATGAGTGGATGCACTTCATTTGTATATTGCAAAGAATTTTGATTAGATGATGGTATAGATTGAACGATCTCAACAAAATGATTGCTCATTAACATGGGAAGGTGTTGCTTCATTGGTTAAAGAAGATGATGCAGAGCAACCACAATAATGACAATAAAATAATGGTAATATGAAACTGACTATTCTTAACTTGGAACCCTAACCAAATTGTTATAACATTCTTCCTATCAATGAACCAATGAACTGTAACCAAATGCTTTAGAGTACAAAAGATTGATATAGAGAAGACTGAAACATTATTAAAACTAAAAGAAACTTTCATTATATACTAATGACAGATTACAAACATATGGCTCTCTGCTGGCTGCCGCTAGAGAGCCATGAGAGTTTCTTCTCAATTTACTCTCTTCTTCAAAACTATTGTCTTTTCCCTTCTTATTGATTCTCTTCTCTATCTCCTTCCATTACATTATGAGATTTCTTTTAAAGACTATCTGAACAGTTTACAAACCATTTACAACTACCCCAAAATAATTCATTCAATTCTCATTCAGTTACAAAATAGTGTAAAATCCTTTTGTTTGAGGATTCTTTATAAGATACATAACCCATTGAATTAAACTTGTGCATCAAATTAAATAATAATTATAAGATATTAATTCTTTCATGGGTGCCACTGCACCATACTGCTGGACTTCAAATGTTTCCATGTCCCATGAAAATTAGGTCACTGCATGGTAAGTTGATGAGAGAAAAGGCATGAAGACGCAAAGGCAAATGAAGGTAAAGATGAGGATTTTGATCTAATATTTTTCTTGTAGGTTATTGATTCCATGCTTCCAAGGGACTTGGAAACTTTTCAAGGTTGGGAGTATTGTGCAGAGGCACCTTAATTTCAAGAGAACAAAGATATTAAAGCTAGAGAAGCCATTTGTAATAAGTTGTCAAAGGAGGTCTTAATGATAAGTAATGTAAAAATATTTATTTAATTGGTGAATGGATCCATTAGCATCCATCTAAAGTCATTTGAGTCATAATGTTGGTCTAGGCTGGGTTTGTATGAAAGTTGTAATGTAAAAAAAATGCATAAAATGCATAAAATGTTGTCAAGAATGCAAAAGGGTCAAAAGAATGTGAAGGGTTAGTTTAAAGGGTGGTTTGGAAGTTATAACCAACTAAAAAATCTATAAAAATGGATGTAAGGTCGAACCAAAGCATTAATGAAAGGAAGAGATACATTTTGAAACAAATTTGGTAATACCCTGAGTTGTTATTTTGATTGGTTTTCAATTTTAGTGTTGGTTCTAGGTCTTTTACGGCCATGTACAGCTTGAAAACCATGTAAATATTGTATATTTGGATATATTAGTGAATGCGCTTTCTTTTGGCTTTGGTTTTAATTTATTTCATCTAGAAATGAAGAAGTTATGCACATTTTGGTGAAAATTAGTATTTGCAGATTTGAGAATTTTAGGAAATAGTCATGTTGTAGAATTTGGTATGGACACATTTTGATGAATAAAGACCTCTAATAATATTAATTGGAAAGATACGTCAATTAAATTTCATTTCCTTTTGGTTTGGGTTGTTTTTATACAAATTTGTGAAAGTTATGGGCATTTGAGTGAAAACTGGTTTTTAACAATCTGCATTGGAGTTGCAGGCAATGATTTATGTTTTGAAAATGATTTGTGAATGGTAAAAATAAATGAATTACATATTTGGAAACTAGATTAATTAATAGATATTATGAAGTTTTTTTGGTGTCATTTAGATTTTTTTTTTGAGGAAGATATGAGATGCCCTAGGAAGGGTTTGGTGTTTTAAATCTGGTTTATGACAAAAAAAAATGACAGTCTGAAATAGTTATTGGTTGAGGAACCAAATGGAATCATAAGACCCTATAATTTTGGGAAATGATAGATCTTGAAGTTTTCTGAAAACTTCATTCTTTCCAAAAAATTTGATATTGTGATTTTATGGGTCAAATAAATCAATCTTTAAAGACTATCTTGAAGATAGCAATGTTGTGGTTTTCCTCATAAGTTGCCTTTGTTCAAAGATATTATTGAATGGGTGTTGAAAGGATCATAAAGGATCCTATTGATAATCTAGTTTGTATGATGCTCTACGTTAGAATATCATCATAATGAAGATTCCATTGTTATGCCAATGGTAATAGATCTAGAAAATGGTTTAAGAGGTGGAAAGGTATGTATAATTTAATCTATCATGACCAGTTTGTGTAATATCAACTCATAGATGGATGCATAATTTTGACATGTTTGAAAATTAACATTTCAAGCACCGCAAAGCTATGTTCTACAATGGCCATAAATTTTTCATTAAAAGGTGGATGACACTAAGAGAACTTGTGATTCTAGGATAACTGTAGTCTTTGAGGTCACCAATATTTCTTTTCTAGAAATGACATGCATCTTCAACAATCTAAAAATAAATACTATGAAATTTTGGACAATATAATTGAGTGTGACTTTAATTCTATCAAACTAGTTTTGTTCATTTTTAAATGGTATAGACTATGACTAAATCAAAATGACCCTAATATGACTATTATTGAACATGATGATAGATTTACAATGATACAAGGTCATTTGAGCCAATTGGAAATGATCCCTATGTTCTTCTAAGTCAATGTGAGCAAGTGTTTTACTTTGGCATTCCACATAAATTAGGTTTATTTTTTACTAGACATGATCCAAGAGGAAGATCGATAAAGTATAATGTGATAAAAGAAGAAGATACCGAAGAAGTGGAAGATGAAGTAGATGACAATGATGGCAGAGATGAAGAAGGAGATGATGATGATGATTTTCATGATGACGGTGATGGCATTGATGATGGTGATGGTGGTGATGATGGTAGTGATGATGATGATGGAAGTGGCAATGATGATGATGGTGGTGATGGTGATGGTGATGATGGATGACGATGATGATGATGATGACAATGCTCATAGTGACAATCATGATGATGATGATGGCAGTGACAATGGCGATGATGGCAGTGATGGTGATAGTGATGGTGATGGTGATGGTGATGGTGATGGTTGTAGAGCTATAATTTATATGCTTAAGGAACACAATGTTAGAAAGAAAGCATTCAAACACATAAAATTAAGCTACACTTATGTTAAGACAAAGAAAAGAATTAAGGAATGCAAACCAAAAGGAGGAAACACTCCATGCTTCCTTGATTTTGTAGATGTGTCCTTTGATGTGGATGTATGCTCAAGCTTCAAAGTTACTTCAATGGTGGAGATGGCTAATAGCAAATTGGTAGCCTTGTGAGCTCTCAATTTGGCATTATGAGGGTATGATTGATGGCTTTGTTTCTCAAAATGGCATTATAACTTTACTTGATGGATTGTGATTGAAATGGCTTGGGAGAGGATTCAATTTATAGGCCAAGGGCTTGAGGGATGGAGGGATAAGATGCAAGGAGAGATGAAAGCTTAAGGAGGGCTAGGATGCACTCAAAGGGGAACACATGGATTGTGCTTGTTTAGCACCAACTAGGGAGTGACACATGTCATAGGGTGAGTGGATGGAGGAAAGAGGATGGATGAGTCAACAAAAGAGGCTCAAGGCCTTAAATGGCCCTCATAAGTGCTTGTAAGAGCATTAATTGGGCTTGTAAGAGTCTTTATGGCTTATGGTTGGGATATTTTAGAGGGAGTTGAGATTGTTGACTTTGCTTGGCTTAGGAAAGTCTTAAGCTCACTTAGGGAACGTGACAAGGTCAGGGGGGGATTAGGCTTGGGTTTAGGATTAGATTAGGCTTGTTAGAGATATGCAAGTGGATGGCATTCATGAGGGTGGGTGAGTTAGTGGCTAAGCTTGGTTAGTATGGGTGGATGGAGTGGATTAGGCTAGATAAAGGGTTAGGGATAGGTTAGGAGTTATTAGATTTGAGGGTTTTATTTATCAAATAGATTTATTTAATAAATGGAGATTTTGGAATTAGATAGAAGAATAGGATTTAATTGATAAATAATAGGTTATTTGATTTATCAATTAGGACTATAGATGATTAATTAAATTAATCAGCTAGGGGATGGCAAATGATTAATTAAATAGGAATTTAATTAATGATGCCTTTAGAGATAGCTAAATAGGATTACGAAAGCGGTGTAATCAGATTTAGGTGTCTACAATGGTGATGGTGATGATAATAATGATGATGACGATGATGACAATGCTCATAGTGATGATGATGATGATGATGATGATGGTCATTGTGATGATTTGGATGATGATGGAGATAATGTTGATATTCATGATGATGAGATGATTGAAGAAGATGATCAATGACATGATTAATGGAAATTTATTAGGTGTAAATATTTGTTACAATGCTCAATTCTTGGTACTGATTACTTATAATATGTCTTTTGTAGGGGTAACAAATTAAAAAGTATACAATGATTATGATGTATGCATTGTTCATGTTATGTTCTATATAATTTTTAGCATAAGTGTCATGTAATTTGTAACTAACTTAAGAAAAATGATTTAAATATGTAGGAAACTACACCTCTTTGATGAGGATTGTAAATAGTGACATGGACCAAGAGATATAAGTTTATTACATGCTTTCTTTATCTTTACCTTCAATATTAACTTTAGGCAAACTTCATCAATATTAGCCTCATTTTATGGCAAAATATTTTTCTCCTTCAACTATAGCTCTTATTTGATGGGCTACAAGTACCACCAAATAGGTATATGTCAAATTTATTTTCCTCAAATGAGGGAAATGTGGGAATAGAAGAGGATAGTGAGACACATAGTAGGTCTACGAAAGAGAGAGAAACTAGAGGTCAACAGATCAGAATAAAATGGAATAAACACATGCAATTTTTCCTTGCTTAAGTGGGATCATGTTATTATGATGATGAGACAAACAACAACATCAAGGTTCCCTTGAGATACACACATATTTAGAAAGAATGGGTACCTAAGGAATTGCCTCCAATTAACATTGATTTTTGTGTTAACAAGAGGATATATCATATAGCTCCATCATCATTACATGGTTTGGTACTATTTTCCATGGATGGTATAATGGTTAATTATAATAAAGTTGTTGAATCGATGAAGTATGTAGGACCTTGTTACAATTACAATAATTGGATGCAGATAGTTCAATAATAAAAAAATATGCATAGGTATGCATTGTCAACAAATTATCTACAATGGAAAGAAATTGATCAAAGTAAAAGACTTTCTATGGACATTCATGGAAGGCCAAAAGAAATAGAAAAAATTATAGGTTTTGTAAATAGTACGTGTCTTGGGTCAACTAATAAGTAACTTGATGGAATTTTCAAAGCGTGTGAGGAAAATCATGTTTTTGTATGTACAATAAAATCAATAAATTTAGGGGAAGAGTTGCTAATAGATTACAATTTGAATCACATAGATACAAAGAAAGTTAATATCATGGGATTTGTAAGTACTATATATATAATATTTAAACTAATTACTTCCAATTAGAACTCTAATATACAATATACCATTTTATTAATAAGTTTTTTTTGCTAAGTCAACTATTCCTTTCATTATGTTGATATTTTTAAATATATTTTTTATCACAAGGCAACATGGCCAATCCATTAGATAATAGAGGAAGGCATTTTTCTCCCACCCCTTCTCCAATGTAGGTAAACCTTTTTAATAAAAAATTGTATAATTATAATTTTAAAAAATATCATATCATTATATTAATTTTTGTTAAGGTTTTGGACTTGTTTTGATTTTTTTACTGATGTTTTTTGTCACAATTTGATGCTTAGGGAAAGGGAAAAGAACATATTACATAAGAGAAATTAGTTTTTGATATGGTAGCCATAGTATTATGTGATGATGACATCACATATACTAGTGATCCTATAAGTATGTGTAAAAAGAGCCTCAAAAGCATCAATCTACATATTCTTGTAGTTGTGATGGATCCAAATCCAACCAAAGAGAAAGAGGAAACAATAAATGAATTATGTCAGAGAGCATGTTTTCTATAAGTAAGAAACAATGGATCTTTTGCTAGGATATTAGTTCAATAAAGCTTTATGTTTTATACTAACATATGGATTATGAACCAAAATATATATGTGTTGTTACAAAAATTTTTGAGACCTTATAGAGTTGTTCCACTAAATGAGGTTACTAGTGTAGCTTCTACAGGTATGTGATTTCAATTTTCAATCATCAGAAGGGACATTATTTTCTTTGTGATTATCATTGACAGTTTTATATTACAATTTTCGTGTTTTCACAATCTATATTTTAAAAAGTCAATACATTGTATATATATTATTGTTTTTTAGGTACTAATGATGTGCATATGCCTCCTTCCATGAGGCTGACCAACACTTTGAGATTTCCAACTACAGGATTGACAACAAGGTATTAGAAATAGATAATATTGAGAGGGGCAGGAGGTGAATCAGTATTCTACAAACTTTTTTTCACAACTGAATATTGTTAATTACTTTATAACTTGCATACAAAAGTAAACCAAAAATGTTGAATAGTAAATATAACCATAAACATAGAGAAATCATAAAACCATTATTTGTTAACTAGGGAAACCATGGCCAAGGGAAAACCCTAGTGGGAATGATACCCACTAGATGATTCACTAAACAATAGGATCATGTTAAGGATATTGACCCTAGTAGGAGTCTATGAAGTTCATATAGTGTCTTGAGTCCTTGTTAGAGGAATAGGCTTTGTAAGAAGCCTTAACCTTGTTAGGAGTTGGTACATCAATTTCAACATATGCAATAAGATCCCATTACCCTAACATGCAATAATATAATTTAGTTCCTTCACATAATAGACATACATACAATACTTTCTTGTTGCTGTAACTCACACTTTCTATAATCTTATTTCAGATTTTACATTACATAATCCTTGTAAATGGTTCTCACAATAGTTCACATGTCACATCTAATCATGCAACTTTCATAGTATCTACACATTACACTCATTCAATACAAAACACACTTTCTCATACTATTTGTGCAACATAAGATCTTTACTTATACCTTGTGCATTCGCAAATTGTTACTCATTTGGATTCCATGTCTTCAAACTCTTGAAATAATATAAAATAATATCCACATAGTTGTCTTAACATGACTTAGTAATTATTTTGAAATCAAAACTATTCCTAAAGTTGTACAACTCTATTTCCTACTATGCTCTATTCTGCACTATTAAATACCAACATAGTTAACCTTACCATAACTTGCATCATACTGACTGTACATATGTGCACAATGGTACACATTATCATGAAAATGTTACAAACCTTCCTCAACTATGCATAAGTTTAATTCTCTATTCATTGTCTATATTTTTAAGATCTATTCATTGTACTCTTGCAAATTGTCTAATACTTAAACAATTTTCTATCTCTAAATGCATAAATAAAATGCTAAGTATATGTTGCCATAAATGAAATCCATAAAGGCATATAAATGATCATATTACTAAGAATATCCCCCTTTGGAATTGATGGCAACATTTGGGAAAATTGGCTAAGTCCCAAAATGATGTCATACAATACAGAAGCAAATAAAATAACTATACAAAAATTGCCTTCAAAACATAACAATTTTATTCATGTTTTGATGGATCACTAAATTCCTTATCACTCCATTACATTGATACATACATAATATTCCTCTTACATATACATTTACATCTATACAATTTTCCTTTAGTAATACTCCCCCTTTGACATCAATGGAAAAGGTGTGAAAAAACTATATCAAAAAAACTTGCTACCTGTTGTGGTTTAGCTTGTCATTCTGGATATGCAATTTGCAAAATCAATCTTTAGTTTATCAAAGTCCTTCTTCCAGATGCCTTTGACTATGTCTAATATACTAATGAATGTGTAAAGTGCATAGGATTCCACTTCAAGTGTGCTCAAGTTAGTATAGGAAAAATTATCATAGGAATTCTTTGCTGAAATACATTCCTCCAATTACCTCTGCAAAATTATGACCTTGGGTGCTAGATATTTTATAAGAATAGAGAATCTTATTATTACCTTCTCCTTGTGAAATTCAATGCTTTTGATAACATTTTTAATTTTCTCAATATCATCCTCAAAATCTTCAATTCTGATCTTTGTTCACTACAATCTTGTAGAAAGTGATTGAAGCTCACTTATATGGCCTTTGATCTTTGTATCAAATTGAGATAAGTAAGTATAGGACATTGCACCCTATCCATTCAACTTCTTACCTTCAGCAACACACTATCTTAATTCTTTTATGTTTCCATCAAGTGCCTTCAAATCATTATTCACATTAGTGCACACTATGTTGAATAGTGTTGCATCATGATTACTTTGTGCTTGTGTTGTTGCTACTTCAATTAAGTTTGTGAATTCCCCATTGAAGCTCTTCACCAAATATTTTTCCTTAGCTTGAAATTCTAGCTTAGCTACAATTATAGAAAATATCTTTTGCATGCACTACAAGACTTTAGTGAGAGTCTTCTCTAAAGACTTTATAGATTTGTTCTTCTCAAATAATTTTCTCAAAGTTCCCAATAGCTCTTTCTGGTCTTCATCATTAGATGGAATAGGTACTGCTGCTAATGTTCTAGTTACTAATACTACTAAAGATATAGTAGTCTTTTTCATCTATTCCTCTACACTCTTCTTTTCCTCAGCCTCTTTCTTCTTCTTCTCTTCTTCTTCTTTCTACTTCTTTTCCTTTTCTTCTTTCCCCCTCTTTTCCTTTTCTACTTTCATCTTCTTTTAATCATCTTCTTTATTTTTCTTGTATACATGTTCCTTTCTCTTCTTTTCTTCTTCTTCCTTCTTTTTCTCTTCCTCTTCATCATCATAGCTAGTATAGACAGTGATATTGCCAATAATATTTTCCCCATACACTACAAATGGATTCTCCTTTATATCCATAGTTATGTGTGTACTATCCACTTGCAAGGATTCATTACCCATAACAATGTGAGATGGAGATAGTGTTTGATGTGTCCCTTCTGCCCCTTGTTCTTTGGAAGGTTTATCTTCTTGTACATATACTGGACTATTAGCCTTTTCTTGCATACTTTCCTTATGTACCAAGGACATAAATTTTACTATAGCCTCCTCTATTCCTTGCCTTACCTCCTCATAATCACCTCACATCGGAATAATTTATCTTCTTTTGTTCCTCAAAAAGGGCTCAATACCCTTCAAAATTATCTTAGATTCCTCTTTTGATCCAATGTCACATAACTTATTTATGGATGTGATTCTCATATTTAGATCTTCTTCTACTACCCTTCTCTTTCTATTGATCAACCTATTGTATAGGTCTCCAGGAACATTATTCTGCTATTAAATCTTTAATTCTTCATAATCATATTTCTTATTATGGAGTTCTCTAATTGCCTCCTATCCATGCTACTATACATGCTATAAAATTTATTCAACTAAACAAAATTGTCATCATTTATAATTTGGATGTTTAGATTTTCAACCTTTGGTTTCCATGCCTTCTTTCCTATGGTTGTCTTGGCTTCTTGTGCATCTTACTCAATAGGTTTATCTTCATCATCATCTTCCAACTTTTAGAATTGCTCACTTGCATGGTTTTCCTCATTTTTCTAGGCTTGCTACCAACCTTCTTTACTCTTTTCTTTACTTGAGGTATAGGTTTTTGCTTAACCTTCACTAGTCTTCTTGACTTCCTTTGTGTAGTACATGCTTCCACCTCTAATTGCCTTCTTGATTTCTCATAGCTTGTTCTTATAGGTTGGACTTGTGCAACTACTACATATGGTGTAATGGGAGCTTGCACATATGCTTGTGCCATCATTACTCCTTTAGAAGGTCTTGCCATTGCAATAGGTATTGTTGCCAACACTTTTGTCTGCCCACTAGCCTTCATCTCCAATGTAACTCCCTTTATCTCATCGAATTCCGATATGGTCATTCGTGATTCCTTGAGTATGGAATCTATCTCCTTTTCTAGTTTCTTCTTACTCTCCTTGCTGTGGAGCTTATGCTCCACGATTCTTGACCTTTCATCATGTATCCCCCATCTAGGAAATTATATGTCCTATTCATACTTTAGTATGATTTGCACATAACCTTCATTAAGTTCAATGCTCATCTCATAGCCCATAGGCTTAATGAACTTCACTCTAGGTATCAGTACTTCCATGCAGGTGTTGTCAATTTCCACCATGAAGTAGAAATCATCCTTATACTTCTCTTCCATAGAGGGAGGTATCATATACCTCAATTTCATCTTAGATTGTAGATTATTCATCATCTCTTCAATATCAATGCCTCTGACATTCTCAAGTTTATATTTGTAGCTTTGAGTTATAATCTTCTATGCACACTCATTGCTATCCCAATTGATTACTCTAGGAAACTTTTTAGTAACATAAAATAATAAATGAGTCAATAGGGACTCAAATCAAAATATTTTGCTTTTTTTTTCTTTATCTTAGCAATATTGTCCAAAAGTTGCACTTTAACAATGTCACAAAAATTAAATTTTCTCCTTTCAATGACCATCACATATGTTGTATGAAGGAATCTTGCTAGTACAAAGTTTACCATTGATCCAAGGTTCAACTTGTACCCTAAGATTTTGGTCAACAACTTGACTCCTTTATCTTAAATAGGATCAACCCTCATATTTCTTTCATCAAACTTAATTTTTAGGTTTGTCTCCAATAATTTCTTGATGCTTTTCTCATTAATAAGATTACAACCTTCATTTTTAAATCCTATGACTTTGTGGATTAGGTCATTTTCAATGACAATCTATGCATCACCTAACTAGAACATATCATCATGTATTCTACTCAATATAATTCAGTCCACATGTGATTTGTCAAATTTTGTGTAGAACATATACTTCACCAAATTCAAATCTTCAAGGTGTGCATATTCAGACTTCAAATATAAGTCATTATTAATGATGACTCCTAAGTCCTTGTGAATTTTCTCATCACCTATGCTCTCAATTTTGCAATGCATATAATTCCTTATATCCTTTGCATGTAACACATTTTCTAAAATTTGTAAAAATATGCCTATAAGATCATCTAGTAAAGAAACAAATGTGTGTTTCTTGAACTCATACCTTAGTATATCACTAACATCATGCACTCTTTGACTATACATTCCTTAGTAATTGTAAATAATTCAAGAATTGGATTCAATACATCATAAAATACCCCAAATTCATAATTATAGGGCTTCTACAACTATCATCTTCACAAACTTGCTTTTCACTTCAATTGCTATCAAATCACTCTTCAATTTGCTCAAGAAACTTTACATGAATAAATGGTACATCAAATCTTGTTCACAATACTTAAATCATTTCAAATTGCACTGTGCAATAAATGTGTATCTACCATAAACTCAAAATACTGTCTCTATTTACTAGTGACCTTGATCTTACAATTCTCGCTTACTATGATCACATCAAGACTTGCACATAAAACCATAGATTTATCTCTATGTCTTATACCTTATATTAACTGTGCAATCTCTAATTATTTCTCTAACATTAGTTGTGACCAATGACGCTCTACTACTAGTGCAAATAGCTTAATTCATATATGTTAAGCCACAAACAATTTGTGACTTCAAATTTCCCTTAGGTGCATCAAAGAATTGTTCTTCCAATACTATTTGTGAAATATTTTGATTACAAGCCTTCACAAATTCTTCTTTGAATTCCTCAACATGTTCCTTGACTACTTCTTTTTGATTGTTGTTACCCCCATTTTCATTCCTTCTATCATTCTTGTTGTTTTTCATTCTATGATTAGGGTTCCTATTAATGTTCCCTCTATCCATTCTATATAATCTTCCTTTATGTCCAAATTTATTGCATAACTAACATACATGTGCATTTCTCCACTGATTGTTCCCATTCTAACTTTCAGGTGCTCTAAAATTCCTTGTAATATGTCCAAGATTGTTACATTATAACAAACAAACTACTTTTTCTCACCATTAGGTTTCTCTTCATCATTAGATCTACTCTATGATCTACTTCTTCTATTACCTATAGGGTTAGTATTTCTAAACATTTTACTATTCTTATTGTCATCAACAAAATTAGGTTTCTTACATTCTACTGCCTTATGTCCATAATCATGACAATTATAACAATAGAAATTGGTAATAGGTTTAAAATACTTACTTATATAGTCTCCCTTCATATGTCTAACTTATTTTCATATGAAACATCTACCTTTTATTTCATGTCTTACCTCTTTGGATGAATCATCTTGCTTAGGCTCTTCAACTCGCTCTATTGTTCTAAGTTCATCAAATTTTTTTGTCAATTCAATTTTCTCAACTTCATCAGACCACTTGAACTTTTCTTTAGAGATTTTCTCTATAGAATTTGGTTCTATCCTAATCTCATCTTTCTTTGCTAACTTCTTGCCAAGAAGATATCCAAGGCCTTTCTTTTCATAAGAATGTCTTTGATGAAAAATCTATTCATCAATTTTCTTAGAACTTGTGTAAAGTTTCTCTAACTACTGTTTAGCTTGTGTCAACTCTCCTTTTACAATGATGTTGTTTTTTTTAAAACTCTTTATGCACTATCTTAATAGAATCTAATTTAGATGTCACTTGACTTAACTGGGATCTAAGGTTTGCATTCTCATATTTTGAATCATGTTCACTTTTGTTGCCATTAGTCTTAAGACTCAACTTCAATTTGACCATTTTCAACTCATTTTTCAAGATCTCATTCTCTTTATTAATATTTTCTATATCATCATTATCACTAGAATATGCAAATATTTCCTTTCCATATTTCAAATCTTTAGTTTTCCAATGTAAATGTTTCCATCTTTGTATCTATCTTTTAAGTTATCTCTCTCTTTAGTAAGAAGATCAATGTATTCAAGAGTTTCTTCAAGATTATTCTTTAAATGTTTCATATTCACTAAGATCTTACTTAATCTATTAAGCCTCTTCAAAGTAACTATGATTTGATACCAATTGTTAGAAATAGATAATACTAGGTGCGGGGGGGGGGGGGGGGGGAGAGGGGTGAATCAATATTTTACAAACTTTTGCCCCCAACTGAATATTGCTAATTACTTTATAATTTTCAAATTAAAGTAAACCAAAAATGCTGAATAGTAAATATAACCATACACATGAAGAATTCATAAAACTATTATTTTTTAGCTAGGGAAACCATGACCAAGGGAAAACTCTAGTGGGGATGATACCCACTAGATGATTAAGTAAACAATAGGATCCTTTTAAGTATATTGACCCTATTAGGAGTCTATGAAGTACATATCATGTCTTGAGTCCTTGTTAGAATCATCAACCCTTTTAGGAGTTGGTATATCATTTTTAGTGTATGCAAGAAGAGCCCACTACCCTAACATGCAATAATACAATTCGGTTCCTTCATAGAATAGATATACATACAATACTTGCTTGCTTCTATAACTCACACTTTCTCTAATATTATATTAGATTTCACATCACATAATCCTTATATATGGTTCTCACAATAGTTCACATGTCACATCTATTCATGCAATTTCCACAGTTTCTACACATTACACACATTCACTATGCAACACACTTTCCCACACTATTTGTGCAACATAAGATCTTTAATTATACCTTGCACATTCACAAATTGTTGCTTATTTGAATTCTATGTCTTCACATTCTTGACATAATATAAAATAATATCCACATAGTTGACTTAACATGGCTTAGTAATTATTTAGAAATCAAAACAATTCCTAAACTTATACAACTCTATTTTCTACTATTCTGTATTCGGCACTGTTAAATACTAGCACAGTTAAAATTAATGTAACTTGTGTTGTATTGACTGTACATACATACAAACTAGTGCACATCATCATGACAATGTTACATACCTTCTTCAACTGTACATAAGCTTAACTCTCTGCACATCATCCATACTATTATGATTTGTTCACTATACTCCTACAAACCATCGAATACTTAGACAATTTTCTATCTCTAAATGCATAAATGAAATTCTGAGTATATGTTGTCACAAATGACAACCATCAAGACATCTAACTGACCATATTTCCAACACAATGAGTATGCAAACATCCATATTTGCTACAATTTGAGCTGGTAAATCCTTGTTTTGCTACATTGTGTTATGTGTTAAATATGATTTTATTTCTACTTTCTTATTCATGAGATCATAGTATGACATTGATTAGCTTTATGTACTCATAGGTACACCTTCTCATGATGATAGAATATATACTAATACTAGTGATAAGTTACCAACCTTTCCTAGAGTAGCCAGTGTTAGTTCTACTTGATTGTTGGAGGCATCATTGTTGATGGCTGAGAAAGATATGATTCCCTTAAAATTTCCTAAGCTTCCCAGTACTTAAAATATTATAATTATTTAGAGTGTAATCATAGTTTATTTATTCATAACTCATTTTCAACTAATGATCTGATGATGATTTTGCAGGAAATAATCTTTTTTTATGATTTAACATTAAAGATATTTAGGCCCATATTATGCAAAAGGTAAATAGCTTGAACTAATTTTTTTATCTAACATTTTTGGTTTTTGTTAAAAGGTGGAATCAGCAAGGCACCAAATTAAAAGATCAACTCATAAAATCTATGGAGGAGCTCTTTGGTCAAAATATTTTGAATAGAATCCAAATTCTTAAAATATATTCCAAACATCTAAATACCATCAGAGACCAATACAGAAGGGCTCTAAAGCTCAACCCAAAATATGAGCACCCTCCTATGGTTCAAGAGTTGGAGTGAAATGAAATCATTGAAGATGCAAATGAGATAAGACTAAGAAATAAAGGCTCGCCACCCAAAAAAAAAAGGTATGTGGTAATATTAATGTAATTATGCACAAATTAGTGATCTTTATATTTATATAAGCTAACAAATTTCTAACATATTTCAAATTTTACATATATAAGTTATAGGAAACATCAAATGCTACACAAGCTAGGAAAGAGAAGGTTGGTCAACACCATCTTGGATCTAGTGGATATAAGAAAATTCACTCATGACTTGTAAGTAGTAGTAAATGAAATTTCATATCAATTATTTTATATAAAATTAGATATAATCAATACATTCAGTATTGACGATATTATGCAAAAAAATGTAGGGCATTGAATTTAATCTAGCATCCACAGAAGAGGACAAAAAAATTGGCTTCAAGAAAGGCTATAAAGCAGTGGTTTCTCGTCACCACATAGATTCCAATGGCCAAAGAGATGTAGAAGAATTTGGTGTATTGGTTCACACACAAGTAAATAGGCTTGATGAATAATATCAAAAATTGATAACTTCATGAGAAATAATCTATTTGATGTTAATTTCAAAAAATGATAACAATGTGCATGACATTTCACTACAACCTTCTACTCCTGGCATAGATCCTACTCATGATGATGAAGGTATCATGGATCCTACACAAGATGAAGGCCATGATGTGCATCACAATGATACATGTACATATTCAATTTCTATTAAAAATTAATTATATAATTATTGATAAGATTAAACATCTTAAATTGTAATTGGTGCAACCTTTATGTGATAATTTTTGAGTATGTAAAACATCATGGTGATAGAGTTGAGCATGATGTTAGGTTTAGCATGTTGAGGTTGGGAGTAAACAAAATGTGATAATAGATGATGTGGTACTATAGGTAAAGAAAAACCCTTGTTACATTCTTTATATTAATGAAATACTTATAACATTTTTTAAATTGTTCAGAATTCAACCCATTAATTTCTTACTACAGGGGTGCATCAACCTCATAATAAGAAGAGGAAGCCTCATGTCATAAGATCAAAACCACAAGAGACATAGGAGAATGCCAAATATAATCATGATATTCCTATTATACTTTATCTTCAACAAAAAAAAAACAAAAGAAGCAATGAATGTTAAAAACCTTGTTTGATGATAAATATGTTGATGATTTTTTTTTAATAAATATTGCTTATTAATGAATTTTATGTCATGTTATTAAATATTGTTATGTGATTATAATGATTGATGTGTTCATGAATTATTGATGAATGTTTATACATATTAATGAATTATATGTCATGTTAATGAATGTTATGTGAATATAATGACTGATGTGCTCATGAATTATTGGTGAATGTTTATATGCATTAATTAATTGTATGTCATGTTAATAAATGTTATGTGATTATAATGATTCAATGATATACTTCTTAAATGAATGAGTGAAATATTTACTTAGTTGATGATAAGTAATTTAGACTGATTATAGTGGGGGAGGCCAAATGAGCTTCCACCTTTATGTAGTTGGCCTTGTTAAGTAGAGAATATGAAAGGATTCTCGAAACCAAGTGAAGCTCAAACTAAACACCAATATATGGTCCCATCAATTCTTCCCAAATGCCTCACCAACTTGACACTCGAATGAACCTTCGCTAAATCATCATAGCACCCTCTAAATAGGAACAAATAGATCAAACTCATTTGCTGATTACAAAGGATTTATGAAAAAAATCCCAATGGAAGCTTCAACATTTCCATCACACAAACCCAAAGGGATATTTAGATCTCTAATTCACCATGCCCTCCATTATTGCAATTATAATACCCAATTCCACAGACATTTAAACTCATGAATGGGATTAGATCCTTCAAGCAAATTGTCAACTCCTACCCCATTCACTAATAACATTAACAATAAGGCCTTTTAGGAAGTTCATGAAAATGTTACTCTACCCACCTAATAATCAATCCTTGAATCAACATGAAAACTCTCAATATGGATTTAGATTTTCTCCTTGCACCCTTTCAAACATGATAGATGAATGCACAAACTTTTTTGGAACCAAAGGTTCTTTCTTTTCACAATATGATTTGAATGGCATACTGTGACTATGGTATAATAGTGACACATGAAAGATCCAAACCTTTCGAACACACACTTCAAACCAAATAAATAACCTCAATGCACTTTAAGGTCTATCACAATGTTTTTTTCCCAAACATATAGATTTGACCTTTAATGAATCGGTATATTACTATGACTATCACTATCATGGTCAAGATAGTATGATATTGTCTTTTCTACACAAGGATTCAAAACAACTTAAAAGCTATTTTCATCCAATGTGAGGGTTCATCTCATTAAAATTCATGGAATAATAGGAGACCCAATCATAATGACAACTTATAAAACTCTACAATAACAATCATAGTTCACAAAACAATTGGATAGATTAGGGGAAATGAAATCCTCAAAGTACTTGAGATCCTTGTTGTGCTACTTAACCTTTGTATTTTCCACAATCTTATTTGAATCCTTTCAACATTTGGAGACTTCCATGACACTTTTCCAAGATGGTATTTTAAGTATTCATTCAAGTGGTAAATTGTATCTCATGTATCATTATAACACAAGGATGAGAAAACTCATAATTCCCTATATTTCCTTTGTTTACAATTCTATTATGGGTAGCTATTTCAAAGGAGCAACAAAGAGATTTAGTTTTTTTGAATTGACTTATTGGGTTCAGAATTTCATTACTACATTTAAAATTCCATTTAAGTGCATCTTGTACATCATGAGTACAGTCAAAATTCTATTGAACCTCATCTTGTGTATCATCACTACATTCACAATTCCTTTGAATTGCATCTTGTGCATGGTAAGCAACAAAGATAGTATATTATCAAAATAGGGCATATGGTTTTTTTTAGTTTGAATAATTTGAGCTATCCATAGGGAACCCACTTAAGATGGAATTCAAACAATACATAAATATTATGTTATACCAAGCAGCTAAAAGGGCCTTACTGGCTCTAGAAACCACTAAAAAAGGCAAAGGATATAACTAGAAATCTCAAATTAGATCACCTTGTGTGTATTATTTCCATCAAAAATATATTCCCCTCATCAAAACACAAAATC
Organism: Cupressus sempervirens; assembly: GCA_028749045.1. NCBI lineage: Eukaryota > Viridiplantae > Streptophyta > Pinopsida > Cupressales > Cupressaceae > Cupressus > Cupressus sempervirens. Next base: position 566,258,885 of record CM053787.1, on the reverse strand, counting down.
ATGTTTTGTAAGGAGTAAGGTGCATAAGTCTATGACCCAAAATGAGGTAGTGCCATCTATAGAAGAGCTTAGAGTATCATGCTACTTGAGACTATATGTTTAATGTAAAAATCCTAAATTTCCTTCCATATGCCATAAAAAAATATTAATGTTAAGACCACTATTTGAAATAGAAAACTGAAGCCCCATAAAGTACCAATCCTAAATCTTAAGATGAATGATTGAAACCACCAATAACACAAGGCCTAAGGAAAAAGCAAGCCTATTTGATTTAGAAATGAACTGAATCAAAATAGTGGTGTAGTGTTAGTTCACATATATTGTTTTCCTTCATTCACTATGAAAATATATTGAGCTAGGAGACTTAAAAATAGTCCTAAAAAGCTATAGTAAGTATATTTATCATTAGTATTGATTAGAGTTGTTGAGATCTTGCTAGTTTGGTTTGATCTAATATTACCTACATTTTTATTAAGATCTTTTCTTGCACACAATTTATTTTAATTTTGATGTTTTTTTTAATGACTGTGCTATTATACTCATGCAAACTAACACATTTAATCCTTTATGGTTTAGTTTTGGAATCATGCAAGCTACATTCCAAAGAAACATGGTCAAATTCAAATGTATGTAACTCTTCCTCATGCTTTGAATTAAAAATTATTATCTTGGCATTTACTTTGATCAAATCTTCAAAGCACAAATGCTAAACTATATTGCTAATGTAATTTCAGATTAGATGATGTGGAAGGGGTTGATATGCTTAGATGGGAAGATTAGTAGAAGATGAGGAAGTTTGTGGAAAATAATTTGGAATAGGTGTCTCCAAGTACTAGTGTAAGTGTTGTAGAGAATGATAACAATGAGTATGTGATTGAGAATGCAAAAAGGTCTCATGCAACATGCAAAAAATGCAAATGAAAAGATAACAAAAAGAGAGGCAACCTTCTGTTGTTTACTCATTTATGTATTCACATGCAAAGCATTAATCAGAGATGTTCTTGTCAGAAGCATTAATATTATGTTCTTTTGTGTTTTCTCTATGATATTGATGAGCCTATCTTATTGTAGAATTTATTGTTTAAAAAAATATATTGTTAGCTATTCAATGATGCTTATCTGTCACTTGTCAAATTCTATTAGTTGATGCATATTTTGATCTCTATGATCATATCAAGGTAACTAGTGATTTGTGCCTATCCAAATCTCACTTCTTGACTACATTATCATGGAAATTTTTGAATCTTTTATTATTGCTTGATAGTACTTGACTTGATATAAGACCTTGTACAACTATGTCCAAAGACAACACATTACTATTTCATATGCTATAAACCAAAATGTTGGGTGGTTTATTTTGCATCAACATTGATGCAAAAGAGAATTATGGTAGTGTTGGGGTGAGTTTTTCTCCAATACAATATGCAAAATCAAAAACTCATTGTTTTGGCATGAAACACTAAATGCTCAATCATATCTTGAATAAGGTTATCTCTCATGCTAAGCTTTCATAGTAAGATATGGAAATAACTTCAAGGTTCCTTTATCTGTGGATGCTTACTTGGTGAAATGATTATTTTTGCAAGTAATCACTTAGGAGAATTACTCTATTCATTAAATGTCATAGTTACACCAGCCTGGGGGATGGGGGGACATGGCGATATGGTGCCAAAGGGGCCTCAATTCAGAGAGCATTAGGACAAGTTTTGTGTATTCAAGAAATGAAAGATAGAGAGAATTATGAATCAAATTCCTTGAATGATATGAATGTAAAATTACAAGCTTCTAATGTAACTCTAAGATTAATACCATATTTTCTAAAGGTCAATAGCTAAAAAGATAGCTAGTACAAGAGAGACTCTTCAAATGGGTGAAATCCTTTAGTTTGCAACATTTACAAAAAAAAATCTATGGAAATAAGATTCTTAAGATTTAACAATAAAACTAGGGTTTTCGTTGAAGTTTTAATGATAGTTAGTCAATTTATTGATGATCACTATCATTGATGATGTGAGATTTTGATGATCTTTTGATGAAGCTTTCCATTGATGGTATGGAAAGCTTATTGATACCAATCTTCTAATTGTCAAAGTTTTGATGTTTCTTAGGAATGGTCTAACACCACCTCATGATAGAGATTGGGATAATTTGTTATGGGTTGGTTTATTGATATATAAACAACCCTAGGGTTTTTCAAAAATTTTATGAAATTATAGCGATGCAATTTGACTAGTATCCATAAAAATATTAACAAACCCTTGTCAAAAAATAGGTACAAATTTACCAGTATCTTATTCTTTCTCAACCATGTAATTAGTCTTTCTCCTAAAAGGAAAGCTCCACCACTTGTACTTAGTTTGTCATGAATATTTCCATCCTAATAAACATTAGTGTAGAATTTAAGTTCAAAATTTCCTTCTTTCTTGCTCCATAAAACATATTCTTTTATTCCTTTCAAATATCTAAATATCCTTTAACAATAGTCATGTGTGTTTCCTTAGGATTAGAGAAACTCCTTTTAACTATACCAATTACATGTACAATATCAAGTACACTATGCACAACATACTATAATTTCCCAATCATTTATCTAAATTATATTTTAATCACTTCAACATTAGTATCCTCTTTAGATAATTTATATCTATTCACCATAGGTGTAATGACTAGCCTTGACTCATCCATACTAACTATCTTCAAGATCTCCTTAACATAATTAGATCAAGTCACCTAGATACCATATTTTATTTTATGAACTTGTAAACTAGTGAAATTTTTTATCTCACCAAATATTGACATCTCAAAATCCTTATCATTTGATTAGCAAATGATTTTCATAACAAATCATTACCACCAAAAAAATATCATCTACAAAATTTTTAGCAATCAATACCATGTTTTCAGCTCCACTCTTCAAGTATAGGTTACTATTTTTCATTTTTCTCACAAACCCAATCTTAAACAAATATTAATGCAAATTTTCATACCATGCTCTTAATTCTTTCTTTAGCTCACACAATGCTTTATTCAACTTTCAAACTAGGTTCTTCTAATCTGGCTCAATTAATCCTTCTAGTTGTTCTATGTATACCTATTCTTTTAGTATTCCATTAAAAATGTAGACTTAACATCCATTTGGTATACCTTGAATTTATTGTAAGTTTCATATGCCAATAGATTTCTCACTCCTTCCAATCTTGCTACAAGTGCAAAGGTCTTTATATATTAAATTCTTTCTTCAAAGGCACAACCTTTCAAACTAGTCTAGCCTTATTCCTTACTATTTCACCATTCTCATTCAATTTGTTTACGAAGAATCCACTTGGTTCCAGTTATATTCTTATGAGTAGGTCTACGAACTAGCATCCATGTGTTATTTTTATTGATTTGATTAATTTATTCATTATAGAATTAATCCAATCTTCATTATCTAATGCATCTTTCATAGTTCTTGGCCCAAAGTCAACAACCAAACAATTTTATTTTTTCAACTTCTTGTTATGACTCCAAAACTCTTATCTCCAATGATTTGTTTAGGTGAATGATTCCTTCTCACATATTTTTCTAGGAAAAGTTCTATTCTTTGATCTCTAGTATTATCATTTCTCTATTGGGGCTCAACATCTTGCTTGGTTTTATTTGTGTATGGCTTGGGTCATGCATGGTGTTGCTCAATAGCTCTTTATTGTAGCTCAAGTACTACTATAGTGCATCTTCATATACATAGATAAAAATTTTGTAATAATTAGGTTCCTTCTTTCTCTCCTCGTCATTCTTATTTGCAAACCCATCAATTCTCATATTTACAATTTCAATTATTTTGTTAGTAGTTTTGTTCAAACATTTTAAACCTTTCTCTTAGTGTAATAACCAAGAAAAAAACCCTCATCACCTTTATAATCAAATTTACCATTTCTTTCATCTTTAGGAATGTAACGTATACTCCCAAGTATCTTGAAATAACTCACATTAGGTGTATGGCCATACCATAGTTCATAAGGTATCTTCTTTGTTCCTTTTTTTAGTTGAACTTGGTTTAGAGTATATACTATAGTGCATATGGATTCTCTCTAAAAAAATTGTGCAAATTACTTTTCAATTAATTGTATTCTAGCATAGTCAACAATTGATTTATTCCTTCTCTCACCAATCTCATTCTACTATGGTGTCCTCAGTGAAGATAATTGTCTCTTAATTCCATTCTCAACATAAAATATTTAATAGAAATAAATTACCACCTCTATTAGATCTCAAATATTTTAACTATTTACTAGTTTCCTTTTTACTCTATCTTCATACTACTTGAACTATTTGTAGTATAAATTGGACATCAAGATACTAAGCGGGGGGGGGGGTGGTGAATCAAGATCATAAACACTTGTACTTTTCACACATTCACCAATTGTCTTATGCATGTAAAACTTGTAAAAGTAGACTTGCTAAAACATGTAGATCTAATCTATCACATGCATGCAAATTAAACCCATAACACAATATTTGGTTACCCATAAATCCTCCAAGGTGAAGGTAAAACTAGGGTGGGGATGACAACCATAAACCTTCACTACTATAGTAATAAAATTAACCTATTAGGCTTATAATGTTTGACCATAATATATGATCTACCCTATAAGGGGTCTTCCCTGTTAAAATATTTTGAGGTTGTTAGGTCTTACCCTATTAGAGGATTTAACACTTACAATAAAGTAAGGAATTTTTTAGGAGATTTACTTAGATATGTTAAGACCACTTTGTTAAGAGATTTACCCTCATTCAATTAACTAGAATTGATTTAGTACTTGACCCTCAGTTTTCTCTATAAGCTAATTTTGGGTCTCCTCTTTGCAAACTTATCCTCTCTTTGATCTGATAAATATTTGCTTCCCCTTCACTACTCTAATTAGGTTACTTTCTTTGTTAAGAAATAACATAAACTTCTACTTGATTTTTCTCTGATCTTCGTCCTTCACATCACCATATGCATACTACTCCTCTCTTTGCATCATATATAAAACACACTTTCTTCATCTAGGTTAGAAGCTTCTCTATTTAAAGAGTTTCATAAAGAGTTTTCTAGATGCTTCCTTTTTTAGCCTTCTCATCTGATTCATTTCTCATAGACAATAGGGATCCGTGACCCACATCACAAAATGCATAATCTCTTCTATAAAAAACTCTACAAAAATTAAATGTTCTTTCCATATCAGCTTGAAAATGGTTTACCTCAAAGCTTGTATCATTCCTAACTTGTATGTAAACTCTGTGTTTCTCAAAACTTACTATTTTTGATACTCTGCATGCTACTGATGCTCGATCTCTACTATGCTTGACTCCTTCTATATAACTCAACATCAATATGCTTGAACTACTTGGTAGGTATTGAACTTGGCTTGTAATAAAAATACTTTGTGACCAAAATATTACTCAGCTCCTATAAATCTTGATATATACATGTCTACATACAATTCTATCAATGACTCGACCTTTGTAAAGTAGCTTTGTCACAATGATGACCGTCTAAATCTATCTAGTAAATGACTAATTTTTTGACACTAATAGAAAAAAATAGTTAGAGATACCAACAATATCCCCATTTAAATTAGTGGAAAAATAATTTTTCATTGATGGGACTCAAAATTACATTCCTATTTTGAGTACCATTCTAAATTTTTGAGTCAAATTGATTCCCTATAAGCACATTTAATGCATGTGTAACCAACTGTCATTTTGAGGCCTATGAAGTGTTTAATGTTTCTAACACTTTTAATTCAATATGTGAATGCATCTCATAATGAATAATTTTCATTCTAAACCATCTTATGAAGTTTCATTTCGAGCAATATTCAGGTCTGCATTTTTTTCCTAAGTGTCAAATAGTGATAGGAAGCCTAGTTTGCATTTAAATATCTTGCATCTAGTTATGTTTCATGACTCACTACTTTTGGAGTGTTTATTATGCATATCAAAGAACCAATGTTATAATCTTCAAGTCAATTCAACATGTTTTGAATCCTTTAAAGTTGGTTGTTTACTATTATAAGTTTGATGCATATTTCTCAAATTTTTGGGAAGCCCTGTTTGACCAATTATAACTTTGAGCACATTGACCAAAATGAGAAAATTCATTTTTCATTTCATTCTAGAGGTTATACACTTATTATGTTCCCATTTTGAGCTTATGATGAATCTATTTGACTAGTTTTCAAACATGATTCCAAATACAATTTGTAAAGTTTTATTGGTGTCATAAAGTGCAGATTGATCGGTAGCCCTGTTTGGGATGTCATAACTTTGAATTTGTGATTGTTTAAACTAAATGAATTGTACCACTATGTTATAATATAAAAATTATTTGTGTACTGGTTTTTGAGTCTTGACCAATCCGTCTGTAGACTTTCCCAAGTACATTTTGTTTGTAAAAAATGTTTTTCTCCCACTATTCCTAGTTCTACAATTTTGAATACCTAACTTTGACCTCTTTCCAAATGTGCCTAGTTATATTTCATGAGCCTAAATCATAGATTTATACTTTCCTCCTAACAGTGAACTAATTCCTTAAGTTTTTTAGCCCCCAAGTGTCAATTTGACCTATTTTCAAAGCCAAAACCAAATGTATTTTCTTATTTTCTGACATGTCTATTTGTAGGCACTTTAGAGAAGGCAACTTTAAGGGTCAATATATTTTGACCCAGGTGTTTTCATGACACAAAATCTAATAGAATGCAATAATGTGGAGTAAAGAGTCAGTAGTTTACTTTTTAGGGCTTAGTCATGTGTTTTTGTTAGTTTTTAAGACCAATTAGAGGACACTTTGGCATGAAATTGGTAGTCTACATGAAAGGGGTAAAATAAATTTTAAAAAGATGATGTAGTTGTTGGAAATATAAGAAGAGTAACTAAGAGGGGAGGGGTGAATCAGTTACTACTAAAATAAATCCTAGATCCCTTAGATGTAAGTACAAAAATGCAAACTGAAAAACTGAATACTGTTGAAGCTCGTCTAAGGACCCTCCTTGTATGTATTTATAAAATATGAATACTCTATTAAAATCATTATAGGAGATTGAAATGGATATGAAGTAATGCTTATATCATGATTGTCTTAAAAGAAACTAAGATTAGATGATTCAGTCATGTTTTAATACTTAGTGATTCAGGAACTACTACATTATCTCGACTGTTAAAACATTAAAATTTCACTAACAATGATTATTCTAGTACTTTAATCTGAATTAATGATTAAGTTATGTTATATTGATTATGTGATTTTGGATGATTAAATGTGGGTAGAAATGAATTAAATAGTTCATTTTATGAAAATCCATGTTCTGATTTATGTAACTATTCAGATAGGTTTTTAATATATATGCATGTGATTTTCTTGAGCTACTGATGTGTGCAATGAGTTTTTAGGATATTTTAGCTGAAAATTTTAACGGAGAAATGAAACTGAACCCTATGTATCAATTATGGAAACCAGGGTTAAATCTGATGAAAGATGCAAACCCTGTTGTTCGTGCATTAATTGTATCATGGATTGAATGAATGTATCATTTTGTAATCTTTAAATGTTAATGTTCGTAACAATGTTTTTTTTATAGTGTCACTTGACACTCGTGAATTTGTATATGCATTCCAGCATGATAATTAGAGGGAACCAAGTAACCTAAAGATTTAAGCTAGATCTGGTTAGTTAACTTTTCGTTAATCAGTTAGTATTGAGATTTATTACCCTTAATAAGGATTAGTGAGTTATCTCCATTTTGAGGGTTGTTAGTAAATCCTAAAATTTTCCTAGCTTTTGTTAGGTCTCTAATTAATCCTAAAAGCCTAAAATTATTAAATCTAAGTACCTAAGGGGTATGGGTATGGGTTGGCAACATTTTCCACCCCCTTAGCCCCTTTGGTTGACTTTTATGATCACTCAAAAAGTCCATTTTTTCTTTAGTGCGAAAATTGATTGCTTCCTTCTTTAGTTGGTAACCTTGACTCCACCTTGAGGTTTACCTAATGTATAGTTGAGTTAGGATCATATTTAGAGGAATCTTTGAGAAGTTTTGGGGTTACCCAATCTCTAGTTTTAGGGAGATATTTTGAGGATTGAAAGGAAGGAAAAGCTCATCCCAAATTGGTTCATGTTGCCATAACCTTGTTGTGAAGGTAGGATTCTTTAGCTCATTTTGTTTATGTTGTTCATGTTTTTCATGCTTTCTTCATGCATATGTTATTGTGTTTCCATTGGTATGCTTGTATGTATGTTGGGAATGCTTGGGAGGGATTGAAACATGTTTTCTTGAATGCTTTTCCTTCATGTTGTGCTTGATTTTTGAAGGGATTTTGTGGGTTGTTTTGGTATTACTCACCCTTGGATAGGGAAGAAGTGGCCATGTACAGGGGAAGGGCTGTAGTTGGACCCCGATAGTGTAGAGTCTCTTCTCATGATGAGAAGAGGGAAAGAGGGTAGGGTGTTATGGGCCCCTACTTGTCATCACATACCATGTTTTGAAATTATGAAATTTGAAGAAGTGAACAAATCAAAATCTTTGTATTATTGACCTTGAAATGGGCATTTTTGGAAGAATGAAAGTTCTTGAGATTTTAGCCTCAAAAGGGCTATGTTATGGTATTGTGGTCGATGTCTCCTATTGGGAAAATCCACCTTCTCTCTAGTTTGGTCAATGTTGAACCTATTGTGCAAACTGTGATGGAAATGCATGCTTGATTTGTTCTTCATGTTATGTTTGTTTTGGCTTTGCGTCAGTTTTTGCCTTCTCCATGATCACCGTGATGTATTGAAGATATTGAAAAGGATACCTTGTTAAGGACCAAGAAGAGAATTCAAATTGTATTGTAATATTATGGAAAAAAAATAAATGTTTTTTTAAACTCTTGTTGAAGTGGCAAGGATGTCAAGTTTTCTTACTAGTTCTTTCTTGATGGAGCCTTGAACCAGGTTGATTAATAGAAGAAAAAAGTTTGAGTAATGTTCATGCATATGAGATTTTCATATTTCAATTTTGCATATGTCATTTGATAGTAGATGTGATGAAAATTTTACCTCACTGTGACATTCTCGTGTTTTGTAATCATATGCATTTAATCTAGACTAATTTGATAGAATAACAATATATTTTTATACAATTTAAGATTCAAAGTTTGTTAAAGAAAATTCGATGCTGATTTGGACTTCATTGTATTTTCATAATTTCATAGGAATCAAAGTAATCCTATGCCTTGGTCTAAAGCACAATAATTGAACTCGATGAATGTAATAAACATTAGAAATAAAATCAATAATTTTTCCCTTGATGTATTAGATATAGTTGGCTTAACCTAATTAGAAAAGAAAAATTTATATGCATTCCCTTGTCAAAGATGAAATTACATTAGAAAATTTAACACTTAAAAAAAACAAAAATTCCCCAGGAGCAAAAACACTCTCTGGATTTTGTATGGAAAGCAAATCAAGTCCCTTTTAGACACAAAATATTCTAATTGATTCCTTTAAAAAATAAAATAGTAAAATTGTTTTCTAAACTTAGTTAATAAAAGAAATTAGGGAGGGGGACTTTTAACCTAATAAATAAATACTTAAGTCAATGTCCTCATAAGCTTATCCCATAGTCCCACCCACTAATCTTTATGTAATAACTTATGCACTTTTCACCCCACTTAATCATTTCCTTGCGTCAGATTTGGTCAGAGGATCAAACCTAAACTAGTAACCAATGTCAATGAAAATGATGGTGGACATGACCCTTGTATCCTCCTAGATTTGCGCAAGCTCACATAGACCTTGCATTGGCAAGGAAGGTGGTTTGTTGTGTGGGGCATTTAAGCCAAGGTTATTGCATGAGTGTTTAACCCTCTTTCTTACACCTTTCTTAGCGCCTAATTTTTTTGTCTTTGTCCATGCACATGGGAGGGGACTAGACCTACCAAGGTAGGGATTGGGTAGCATGCGAGCCTTGCGGAGCGCCCAAGGGAGTATGGGTTAGTGTGTGGCCAAGTTGGAGTAGTAGGGTTGGTAGGTAGTTAGGTAGGTTAGGTTAGAGTTTGTTTTAGTTAGTTTTTTTTTGTGTATAAAGTTTTTTTAAAAATTTAGTTAAAATTTTATATTTGGTAGTTTTATTATTATGTTTTTTTAAAATATTAGTTTTTTTTAATATTAAAATTTAACTCAGTATTAAGTTGGGATGTAGTATGACAACTTTCTAGCTAGTGTTGTTAAGATAGAATTTAGTGCTAATAAAGTAGTAGTTAGTTAGTATTAGTATAACTAGTATTATTTTAGTTTTAGATATATTCTTTTAAAACTAGTTTCTTTTGAATGTTAGATCTTAAAATTAAGTGTTAGTTAAAAGTTAATTGTTATAACTTAGCTTTAGTTATAGGGTGTTTAAGTTAGTTTCAATTTCAAGTAATTGATATGTTAGTACTTAGTTTAGGGTATTAATTAGATTTAATTTCAAATGTCTTAATTTAAATTTAGTACAATTTAGATAATGTTAAAATAATAGTTAGATGTATTAATCAAGTTATTATTTAACCTTAGAGTAATGATGGAATTATTATGTCAGTTTAGAATCAAGTCGAGTTATTGGAGGTTAGAGGTTTTGTTTATGTTTGATTTAATAAAGTTTAGTTAATTTTATGATAGGTGTTATTTTAGATAGTTAGTTATATGATCATGACATTTTTGAATAATTAAAGTTATATTTATTTTAAATTGTTATTAGAAGAATTGAATTATATTGGTTATTAATATTTTGATTAGTTAATGTTATAGTGGATGATAATAAATGTCTTAAACCTATTGAGTGGGCCTCCCATTTTGACATTAAGTTTGTTAAGGAAGGGTATAATGTTAATTCAGTATTTAGTAAAGTTTTATGTTATAGAAAAGCTAGTATCATTATTGGTTAATATGTTTTTGATAAGATAAACAGATTGTAAGGGATCCTGAAACCCATAAGTTTAATAGAAAAAAAGCTGATAATAAGCCAAAGAGGCCCAGCCAAAACAGAGGTCCAATAGTTGATAAAAAAGCCCAGAGGCCCAACCCAAAACAAAGGCCCACAAAAAGGCCAAAAAACAAACAAACTAGAATAGACTATAGAAAGCCTATCGAAAAGCCAAAAGCTAGGAAGACAAAAAGACAAAAGATAAGAAAACTAGTCTTCAGTTAACTTCTCCATTTCCTACATAGTCTGAGCTGCCTCAACTATCTTTTGCTACTCGTTAGCCATTTGATCCTGGACCTTCTCCATGCCCTGATCCATACTAGTGAGAGTGCTAATTGTGGCCTTGTCATCATCCGGTCTAGCCTTATCCCTATTCTATCCTCCCTCCTCCACCTGCAAGCCCCTATCCTTAAGTTTTCTAGCAAGGGATTGGATGTTGTCATTAATCGAACTCAAGAGAGAAATCATTTGACTAGCCAGGTTGTGGTTGTAGTTTTCAAGATTTCTTAATCTCCTTTCATTTAAGCTTTCTTTGTTATCCTGGTCCTCCTGGCTATCATTACCTGTCTTATTCTTTATACTTTCCATCTAGGATACCCTTTCTCTAACTTCCTCCAGCTCATGGAAGAGCCATTTGATTGACCTAAAGTTGTCAATCATACTACTATAAGCATTATTCATAAGGTTCATTCCAGTCTCCCTTGCATTGTTTGAGATGGCCAGGATATCTGGGTCTATGAGCTCATTGAGCCTAGGCTGCTCCAAGTTGTCCACAAGGATTTGAGGGTTCATAGCTTCCTTAAAAATCCCCATAGTAGTAGTCCTCACATTGAAGTTTTTCCAAGCCTTTATCTTATTTTTGACCTGCACTTCCCCCTCGTTCTCACTAGTGATGACATTCGCTTTTTCCTCTGAAGGAGGCTAAGATTGGACAAGGGAGAGGGGAAGAGGAATATCATCTGCCCTCTGATTTAATTATTGGTTAATATGTTGTCTAAGATAAGTTATTTAGTATATTTAATCTATCTTAAAAATAATTGAGAATTATTATAAGTGATTATATGGTTCTTAAATCAAAATTTTGTGTTATTGTATCTTAAAATGTTTTAGATTAGTAAAGATTGTAAAATTAAGATAGATCATTAGATTAAATTTTAAGTGTTGAATATACATCCAGATAGTTGTTTAGTATCGTGAGTTTAAGATAATTTAGTTTATTTAGTTTAATTATAATAGATTACTTTAAATTTAAAGTAATAATGAAACAAATGTCAAAATTAATTTAATAATGAATGCTCGGGTTTAGCGATCTTTTCTTCTCACTGGTTATAAACTTAAATGGAAATGGCAGGACATCGTTAGGAGATCACATATCTGTTTCTCTTTATGCCTATACTTTATCATGTGCAATTAAGCATATTGAACTTAGTAGTGTGATTAACTTTAAAAAGTGGATTTAATTATTATTGTATTATTTTTTTAAAAAAATTGTGTGTTTTTGCCCTGTATTTTGGGCATGACAACTCAGAAAACACACATAATGTTGTAACTCAATAGTAACTAAATTAGCTCAATAAGTACTTAAAAAATAAACCTTTAGATGTTGTCTATGATTGACATTACTTTAGCTAAGTTGCAAACATATAATAGAAAATAGCATGAACATACTAAACACCAAGATTTAACGTGGAAACCCAATTTGGGAAAACCACCAATTGCAAATAGTTAATGTTTTTTTCTCTTTTGAAACGAGCCTTGTTAGGATCCAACTCTATTAAAGGTTAAAAAAAACACTGTTAGGTGTGACCCTGTTAAGGGATTTAAGAACTCTATTAGGAGTGGCCTGGTTAGAGGTCTTGAGACAATTCAATAGAACTGCCCCCTTGTTAGAGGATTTACAAATAACTATTAAGCCAACTCTATTAAGAGATTTAGATCACTACTACAATGTTTAGAGAGTAACAATGAGATGACCTAATTTGTATACAACTAATTTTCTCATTATAGATCTCTATTCTGGCTTGTACTTGATCCTTTTTGGTCGAATATATCTTTGTTACTCCATAAGGATGTTTTGCTTATCCTTCAAAATTTCTTCTTCTTTTTATCATTAGATCTTCAATAAAATCTTCATGAATTACATACACTTTGAAATCACAATTTGACCTTATGCTTATCTTCTACTTTGTCAAGTTAGCTCAAATACAACTTAGAATAAACAATATTCATCACCTTAGTCAGCTGGAATCAATAGATAAATTAATTAAGCTTAATATAACAAAATAAGAAAATCCTTCATTAGCCAACCTAGCTTGATAGAAACTGACTCAGAAATGATTTCCTTTATTAACCAACACTCAATTAATATTGCAAACTTGCAAAAATCCTTTGACAACCAAGTGAGCTCAGTTAGCATTGGTTCCACCCAATTTTCCTTTGTTAATCGAGTGAGCTCAATTAACACTCACTTTCTGCAACTTTTCTTTGACACCCTAGTGAAGTCAGCGGACACTACCTTCTAAACTAGGAAAACACAAAAATTCTTGGTAGATACTAAGAACTATCTTCTCTGCTCGATTGAGATTATCATATACTAATTGATAATGATATGACATTTGTGTAACATCAAAGACCACACAATTAATTAATTGTATCCAAAAATCTCTATGTTTGGCATTAATGGAAACAAAACATGTCATAGCACAATGAAATTTTGGATTTAGACTGAGAACTTCCTCTATTAGTATGAGCTCTTCCTTTCATTGGATTCTACCTTTTGTCTACAATAACTACTACCAAGTTCATTTAGAGCATTCTCCCTCTTTCAGAAAACTTCTTCTTTGGAAAACTTCTCCCTCTTTAGTTCCTTACTTTATTCTAGTTCCAAAAATTTCTCAGGGATATGATACGAAACTTCTCCCTCTTTGACAAGACATGCCAAAGACAATAGTTCTATAAATGCCAATGTAACTTAAGTAGTGATTCATCTGCAATATGCCCTTGCAAGTTCTGCACCAACTGATTGATCTTCAATAGGTTCTAGTGGATGCATTCACTAAACTTCATTTAGTGAATTTCAAATAGGAGAATGACCCCTAGCTTACCTCTTAGATATAGAAATGCATCCTTAGGTAATGACTTGGTGAGTATGTCTATAATCTGTTCTTTTGTATTCACATATTCCATTCTGACTTCTTTATCTTGCACCAACTCTCTTAAGAAATGATATTTTATAGCAATGTTCTTTTTTTTGGAATGCATTACTAGATTCTTTGATATGTTAATTGCACTAGTTTTATCACAATATATGATAACTGGATCTTTGATCTCTACCTTCATTCCTTCCAACAATTGTTTGAACCAAACAATGTTAGAACAATTGAGTATTGTTGCTACATATTTTGCCTCTACTGTGGATTGGATACTAGTCCTTAACCAAGAAATAATACTCCACCACTAGTTCTTTTATTATTATCAAGACTTCCTACCCAATCAATATTAGTAAATACTTTCAAGTCCAAGTTGCCTCCAAGTTTGTACCATAAACCATAGTCTTCAATACCTTTTAGATATCTCATGATTCTTTTGATTGACATCATGTGATTTTCCTTGGGATTTGCTAAGAATCTTACCACTATTATAATTGCTAGAGTAATATCAGACCTCGTGTGTACTACATACTATAATTTTTCAATCATTGATCTGCATGTGGTCTTATCTACTACTTTGGAATCATCATTTTTGGAGAGCTTATGTCCAGTAGACATAGGTGTTCCAACTAGTCTTGAATCTTCCTTTCCAAAAAAATTTAGTATCTCCTTGATATATTTAGATTGAGTGATGTAGATACCATTCTTGTTCTACAATATTTGCAATCCAACAAAGAATTTTATCTCACCAAACATGGACATATCAAATTCCTTACACATTTCTTTTGAAAATATTTTTTTACAAATCATCATTTCCTATAAATGAAGTATCATCAACAAATATTTCTAGCAACATAATCTTCTTGTTTGGACCTTCCTTAATATACAAACTACTATTATCATTTATTCTTTGAAAACCAATCTATACCAAGTAATTATGAAGTTTTTCATACCAAGCTCTGGGAGCTTGCTAGAGACCATATAATGCTTTTTGTAACTTGAAAATCATGTCTCTTTTCCTAGGATCTACAAAACCTTATGGTTGTTTAATTTAGACTTCTTCATCAAGAATATCATTCAAGAATGCAGATTTGACATCCATTTGATATACTTTAAATCCTCTATGTGTTGCATATGCTAGTAAAGTTTTAACACCTTCTAGTCTTGCAACAAGAGCAAAAGTCTCACCATAGTCAATACATTTTTTTTGAAAATAACCTTTGTACACTAATCTTTCTTTGTTTAATGAAACTTTTCCATCTTCATTTACCTTATTTTTAAATATCCACTTTGTAACAATTACATTTTTATCCTTGGGTCTGGGAATGAGAGTCCAAGATTTGTTCTTTTCTATTTTTTCTATCTCTTCATTCATTGCTTCAATCCAACTTTCATTTTCTAGAGCATCTTTAACACTTTTAGGTTCAAATTCAACAAGTAAACATGTACCTTTTAATTTTCCTCTTGTCATTGTTCCATCTAATTTGTCTCCAATTATTTGATTAGGTGCATGATGCCTTTTGACATATCTTGCTAACAAGGCTCTTTGGTTTTTGAACGAGTTCCACCATCTTCATCTTGAATTTCAATTTCAAGCTCAGGTCCTTCTATTTGTTACTTAGGTCCATCAAACTCGATCTAAACTAGCTCGGTAGCCTTTGACTTAGGTCCTTCAAACTATAGCTTGGGTTGCACTATTTGCAACTTGGTAACTATAGGAGTTTCTGGGGACTTAGGAGATGAAGCTTTTGTTCTCTCAGATAGATTTGGTAGGGTATTAGGTTCATAGTGAAAAAATCTCATGTAATCTTCTAGCTCCTTCTTGCTTTCTTCTTCACTCTTTTCTACAAACTCATTAATTCTTACATGTGCACTTTCTATGATTTTGTGAGTATAGACAAATTCAAACATCGATATGCTTTATTTCTGCAAGAGTATCCTAGAAATTTTCCTTCATCACCATTTACATTAATTTTTTCTTTTCTAGATTCTTTCAATATATAACATTTGCTGCCAAATACTTTCAAGTAACTTACATTAGGTTTGTAGCCATACCATAGCTGATAAGGTGTTTTGTTTGAATCTTTCTTCAACTATACTCTATTCAATGTATGAACTACAATGTTGATAGCTTTATTCTAGTATTTGAGAGAAATTTTCTTTTCAATAATTAGGGTTCTTGGATAATCCATGATACATTTGTTTCTTCTTTCTGCTATACCATTCTACTGTGGTGTACCAGGGGTTGATACTTGTCTTTTAATTCATCTTTCAATGGAGAAATTATTGAATTCATGGGAGATGAATTCACCACCTCTATTTGATCTTAAGCATTTTAACTTCTTTCTAGTTTCCTTTTCCACTCTTGCTAGATACCACTTGAATTTTTGAAAGGCTTTTGATTTTTCTTTGAGATACATTACTGTCATCATTCTAGAATAGTCATCAACAAAAGAGTGAAGAACTTTTCTCCATTATAGCTTTCTATTCCAATAGGACCACATAAATCTATATGAACAATTTCTAAGACTTTTTTTGACTGATAGTCTTTGCTCATAAGGCTAGTCTCTCCCATCTTACCAATTTGGCAATTCTTGCATAGACCCATGTCAGACTTCTTTAAACTAGGAATATCTCTTACTCTTCTATGTTTTCTTATCTTGACTAGATTATCAAAGTTCATATGACATAGCCTTTTGTGCCATAAATAGCTTTCTTCTACTTGAGCCATAAAACATGAACAATCACTGAGATCAAGATAAAATAGATTACCTTTTGTTTGCTTGCCAGATCCAACCAAATTTTTTTTTTCATCCAATAGTTTGGCCTATCTATTCATGAATTCTACCTTGAATCTAATGTTTTTCAATTGTGCCACATGTAGTAGATTATGCTTTAGTCCTTCAACCCAATAAGAATTGTCACATATGAGTTCTTTAGTCAATAAGATACATCCTTTTCCTTTTACATTACAAGGTTCATTGTTTCCAAATCTTACACTACCTCCATCATAATATTCCATGTGCTCAATTTTTTTTATATCTTTAGTAATATGATGTGAGCAGCCACTATCAATAATCCATTTATCATTTTTTCTAACATGACAGAGAAGTGCCATCTTATCTCCTTCATCATCAAAATCATCTTTCATAGCAATATATACCATTTCATCTTCACTATTATCAGAATCTTTAGCTATAAAACAAGATTTGTTACCTTTGTCCTTGAAATTATTGTAGTTAGTAGAGTCCTTCTTGACTTTATGTTTATTGCTTTTCTTCTCATCCTTGATTTTCTTATTTGGACACCTAGCAACAATGTGACAAACTTCTTCACAAGAAAAGTAGATCACAGGAACTTTACCTTTGTACTTTCCTCTTCCTCTGGAATACTTCCTTGCAAGAAGGGCTTCAACAACTCCAAGATCACTATCTAAAATTTCTTCTTATGATCCATCTTCTCGACTTCCTTATTGACTAAACTTTCATTTCTTACCCTTTTCTTTGAGTGAGAGTTTTGCTTTAAATGCAGATTCAATATTCTTTGAAGCAGGAACATAGTTATCATAGTTGTCTAATTCAAAAGTTGTCAATCTTCCAACTAGAGCATCAAAGCCTAATTTGTTATTTGGATCACATCTCATTTCTTGAATAGTAGACACTCTAATTGCATAAGTAGGAAGAAGAGTTTTGAGCACTTACGATAGTTTCCTCCTTAATGTCTCCTCTAAATGTTTTGATTGCACTTACACTTGCCTTGATCCTTTCCATATATTTTGCAATGTTTTCATCTTCTCTTATTATCATTTGATCAAATTGTCCTCTAAGGCTTTCTACTTTGATATTTCTTATATTGTCATCTCCTCCATAGATATTTTTTAGTTTGTTCCACATTTAATAAGCAATTTTGCAATCTTTGACTTCATCAAATTCAACATAACTGAGAGCAAATGCAATATCAATCATCATGATATTATGATACTTCTTTTCAGAAATATCTTCAATAGATAATATTCCAGTGAGAGTCTTGTATTCAATGTCAAGATACTTGCAACCTAAACCACCGATGGTAGCCAGATGTAACCTCATAAGTCCTTGCCATGCTAGAAAATTATCTCTATTTAGCTTGGGAATCTCTCTTTTCTCTATAAGCACCAAAATCTCTGATACCAATTGCTAGAGATATAAGAGGAGTAATTGAGAGGGGAGGGGTGAATCAGTTACTACTAAAATAAATCTCATATCCCTTAGATGTCAATACAAAAATGAAAACTAAAAAACTGAATACTACTGAAGCTTGGTAAACACACACAGAATGTTGTAACTCAGTAGTAACTAAATTAGCTTGAGAAGTTCTTAACATATAAAACTTTAGATGTTGTCTATGATTGACATTAAATTAACTAAGTTGCAAACATATAACAGAAAGTAGCATGAACATAGTAAATGCCATGATTTAATGTGGAAACCCAATTTGAAAAAAATTACCAATTGCAACTAGTTACTATTTTTCGCTCTTTTGAAGTGAGCCCTATTAGAAGCCAACCCTATTAAAGGTTACAAAACACACTGTTAGGTGTGACCCTATTAAAGGATTTAACCACCCTATTAGGAGTGGCCTAGTTAGAGGTCTTGAGATAATTCAATAAAATTTCCACCTTGTTAGAGGATTTACAAGTAGCTATTAAGCCAACTTTGTTAAAAGATTTAGATCACTGCTACAATGGTTAGAGAGTAATAATGAGATGACCTAATTTTAATGCAACTAATTTTCTAATTATAGATCTCTATTTTGGCTTGTACTTGATCTTTCTTGATCGAATATATCTTTGCTTTTCCACAAGGATATTCTACTTATCCTTGAAATTTGCTTCCTCTTCTTATCATTAGATCTTCATAACATCTGCATGAATTACATACACTTTGAAATCACAACTTGACTTTATACTTCTATCTTCCACTTTGTCAAGTTAGCTCAAATACAACTTAGAATAAACAATATTAATCACCTTAGTCACCTAAAATCAATAGATAAATTAATTAAGATTAATACAAAAAAAATAAAAATCTTTCATTAGCCAACCCAACTTAGTAGAAACTAACTCTGAAATGATTTCCTTTGTTAACCAACAAAAGCTCGATTAATAGAAGCTCAATTAACACTACAAACATACAAAAATAAACTGAGTGAGCTCAGTTAGCACTAGTTCCATCCAACTTTCTTTTGTTAATGAAGTGAGCTTAGTTACTACTCAGTTTTAGCAAATTTTTCTTGATACCTAAGTGAGCTCGATAGACACTGCCTTCTAAACTAGGCAAATACAAGAATGATTGATAGATACTAAGAACTGTCTTCGCTACTCGAGTGAGCTCAACATATACTAGCTGATAATGATATGACATCTATGTAACATCAAAGACAAAACACAATTAATCAATTGTATCCAACAATAATGATGGATTTTTTATCAAGTTAGTATGATAGATTAAATTGATTTGTTTGAGATATCAAGCGTTTCACTTCAAATTTTTTTAGCCAAATCTACTTTGGGATTTGATTAAATTCAATAGCTTGATAAGACATTGTGAGATTTAAATTATCATTTAAAGAGGGTATTGAATTGTAGAAAAGTGAAAATGTGAATGAGTTAATTGTTTTAGTGAAGTACATATCCTCCTTCATTTCAAAGTATTATCCACCAAATTGATAACTTGGGGTATGAATGAAGTATTATATGTGAGTTTTATGTAGCCATGAAAGTTCAATCCATGAATTATAATGTTCCTCATATTTGACACATGAATGCATGCCCCATTATTGATGGTCACACACGTGCCCCTTCCATCAATTATGGTGTGACTTGAACCAAAGAGAGGCAACTTATGTTGTATCTCCATATCTCTTGAAAGCACAATCCACACTACCCCACAAAGCATCAATGCATGTCTCAGTGTCCTAGGCATTAGATGTGAAGGGTTGTCATCAGAGCTTGCAAAGGTGTAAATCATTTCTCCCTTTCCTCTATTTTCTTTTCTCTTGAAAACCATCGCATAGTCTAAAAACTTCATTCTATTGCACTCCTAATTCAAATATTTTCTCTGGGGTAAAAGCACAAACCTATGTCACCTTTTGTAAAGAAACAAGATATAAAAATGTGATAGTATTTGTGTTTAGAATTTGGAGATGATGTAAAATTATGAAATGTGAAGAATTGGATGAATTTTATGTCTATAATTTTAATAATTTTTTGAGTAAGAATTTGTTCATTTATTATTATTTTGAAGTCCCTTTTTTAACTGTTAAAGATATAGGGTGTAGTTCCCATCAAAAAAGTATATGAAAATCATCTTTTTTTGTTCTAATTTGAAAATATCTTATAGATGACATGTATAGCTAGGGAACAAAAAGAGAAATAGTTATTTTTGATGTATATTTTCTTTGTTATAAGTAGTCAAGCTCAACCTTATCAGAATCAAACAATTTTTTCCTCTTGTCAAAACTTCCCTATCAAATCTACACCTTCTTGAAAAAAATTACATATTCATGTAGAAGAATCTCTCCTCTAGAGATAAATATCATTTAAATTTTTTTTTGATATGATTTACTGTTTTTTTCCTTTTTTGAGGGAACATATTCTAAAATGTTGGAATATTGACTTATAATATTTTGAAATTATAACATATTATAACTAATAAAAACACAAAAAATTTTATATAATGATGATATTGAATAGAACATCTAAAAAAATTATTTTTAGTTTTTGAAAAAAATTGAGTTTTGATAGAGAAATGAAATTTGACCAAAATAGGTTTTGGTATCCTAAACAATGAAATAGATCTATGCTTTTACCCTCCAACACTCATTAATTAAACTATATTGGGATGTTGCTAATGAAGTCTCAAATGAAACAAGAGCAAAAAACATTATTACTATAAGGGTGACCATCATGGAACTTTCCCAGCCATAGATTTCAAATATTTCAAGGGAAGTTGTGAATATGTTTGTAAATGATAATATCTAAAAGACACATCCCAATGGCAAGCAGTCAACAAAAATGGATGACTTATTAAAAGAAGTGAGAGGTAGCTAGTGGTTTGGAAGGGGTAGCTATAGATGATGCAAATGCTTTTTCGTGGATTCCATGGAAATTCTCATGGGGTTTCTTGGACATGTTTCTTCCCAAACTCATACATTTTCAAACTCCCATCTAAGCTTCTAAGGAGGAGAAAAGGATGAAAATTTGACCCCACCCTTGCATATTTGTTCAGTTATACTACCTACCTACCTAGTAATCTTTCAAATTGTGAAATTTCTACAGTGTGATTATGAGATAATTGTGTGATGACATGAAAATGGAAAAGTTAACTTCATTACATAGTCACAATGTTAAATGTCGGGTTTGAGAAATCCACCTCAGCCATGTGAAAAGGCAGATTTAAGAACTTTGAAAGGGTTGACTATAGTTAAGGAATTTGATTCGCAACTGTGCAAAAAGGGCTGAATTGTATGATCACCCAAGTTAAGAGGTGGTTAGGAGTTAAGGCTCCAAACTCACAAAAATGTGACATGTGGCAGTGGGCTCGAGTGGCAGTGGTGACAACTTTAAAAAATTAGGAGATGACACATGGAAATGATGTGCTAGGGTGCCCAACAAGATGATGATGTGGCAGTGATGGATTAGAGATGACCTATCATGTGCTAGCATGTGACATCTAGTTGGTCAACCAACTTTGACCCAGATTCAAAAAAAGAGGCCAAAATATGAAATCAAATAATAATAAATTTTTATTGATTTTATTTTAAATATATGTGCATCCATGAGTTGAAAAATTTAAATGACTTTGAAATTTGATATAGTTCAAACTATATCAAAATTATTATTTTTCTATTTGAATGTCTATCATGGGCTAGGACCTAATTTTTTAAATCAGTGCCAGAGGGGCAATTTTTATTAGAAACATAGTGTAGTATACCATTGGAATTAGGAGAAGATGAGCTTCCCAAATATCCAATAAAAAAATGCATAGGTATTCATTGGTAAGAAGCATAAGAAGATATGTAAAATGGGGGCATTCTCAACAAAATGAGTAATTTTCATGATTGAGCATCATAATCAGTTAGAAGGTAGACAATGGAGTTTGTTGGCTCTAGATTTGGAGGAAAACATTTCTAAGAATTTCATTTTTGCCTCTAAAGGTATTTTGGCAAATGTTTTGGCCCTTGTTTTAATATCAAATTTGGCATCTTTTTAGTTGTGTTCTCCATAATTATGAAGATATTTCAAGCATTCTTCACCAACAAGGATAAGATAGAATTTTCAATTATATGAAGAAGCTAGAGAGAGGTTTTTCATCAACAAGTGGAAGTTTCTAAACTAGAAAAATGGCAACATCAGATCTGATTCAAGAATTTTTCTAGTCTTCTTATTCTCTTCT